>JARLTB010000098.1:6212500-7412500 GCA_030141615.1 Unio pictorum
AATTTACTGTAGATAAAATTAATAGTAATCTTGGTCACACACATAAAATGTGATGCTGATCTTTTCTTGAATGTAATCGACGTAGGGGCGCGAGTTCACAAAAGTAAAGACGGTGGTAATTTTGTGTATTCTTGAATTACTAGTAACTGTTCACGTACAAATCCACGTTCAGGAGAAGTTGAATATAATCCATAGATTGCAGGTCTTCCCGTGGATCTTACCACGTTGGAAATTGTATGTGTCATCAGACTCCAAATAACATCAGTCGCTCTTATTTTTACCACCTGCAAGTTCACCAGGTTTATATAAATATCTTACGGTCACATTACCTAATGTTGGCTATTTTCAAAAATCATGTCGTTGTATTGATAAATGTTTTTTGTGATCGCATTATTGGGTTTCATAGAAACTAAATGAGTAATCTCATTATTTAATACAGCTATCACACTTGTTTGTCTTGCAACTCATTCACGAGATCTTATATCTTTCTGAACTTTGTTCATGAATATTTCCTTTCTATATTGATATCCCAAAAAAACTCTCAGCAAATGTTAGATTAAACCCTTCAATAATTGCCTGATCAGATGAATTGTGATATGTCCTGGTTTAATTTTGACGCTATGTTTTATTTTCATCAGAGATGATTCTGCACAAAGATTATTTTTTGTCAGGATCAACCTGTAGTAGTTGTGGCTATCGTAGACCACCACGCTGATAAATGCTTTCAAAAGCAGGTGAAATTTCAGCTGCTATTTTAGTTCATAGTTGTTCTGCTTCTTTATATCTACTTGCAACGTCAGCGACAGTCAACGCGTGTTTGTGAACTGGCGTCTACTAGTTTTAATGGTATCATATGGTGAAAACAAAGTATCCGCTTGATGAACTTCATTAGGAGCGCTGACATCAAAATATGCATACCGAATTTGTTTAGGTGGTGGTAGGTATCACAATATTGCTGTCGTGCTAACCAATTTTCAGCAACAGAATGTGTAACATTTACTGTATCAGCGAGATGACTAATCTCTGTTCTAACTCTCCATTATCTCCTTGGGCTATAATACAAGTAAGTAAGTAGGGAACAATAACCAGATTACAACATGTATATGCCAGACGCTGAGGCTAATTAATCCGCTTTATAAATGTTATGATAGTTTAAACCGACATCAAAGAACGGGTAGAAAGCCAGTTGTGTATAACATGGCCATATAAACCTTTACTAACGCCTTATTTGGCTGCATGCGATTCATAGGTAAGTGACATAAATTGCCTGTGTTGGGTTCAAAGGGATATCAAGATGGGGTTGTAATCCACCCTTGTCAGACTGCAGGGGAGGAGGCAATGTCTGCTAATTATGTAGACCATAGGTGAATCAACATCCACTCGGAGTTGAGCATGGCGTGGCCACCATTGGAATCGCAAGCTTAAATCTAGTATCTTGAGAACTAGACTGCAGTAGTCGCTTAACTGTTTTGCGGGAATAATATAAGGGAAGCTATAAGCTACGCCGACGTCATTCGAAAACTGGCGGGAATTATTGTTTTTATTCTGGGAATTACAAAGGAGCTTCCGACAGGTCAGTGACTTAATTTCTCGATTGTTGCAATTATTTGCCCTGAAAATAAATATAGAAAATTAAAACCATTGTTTTCTTTCGCCTTGGTCTCCCCACCCCACACCCAATCCCACAAATGTCAACATTTAACGCCACGATACTTTCGTGTTTGCCATTTTACCTTGAATCTTAATACCCTAATTAATATGCACAGATGAACAACGATACATTGTCCTCCAAAGAGGGTGATGCAGTAAACAAATAAAAAAAACAGCAGTATTCAGTGAATTGTCCTTGCAGCGCATCTTGGCAGAGTATGATTATTCCATTAATAAAATCGATGTCCATTGAGCTTACTTAATAAACTCTCAAATGATACAAACAACAAATTTCAGGGAGCATGATGATTTTGTATTGTTGCTTTAGGGTTTGACACCATTTTCCAGCACAAGATAGGCTATATATAACGGCCTGTATAAATGCTGGAGGAAGAACCCATCGAAAACCTTGTAAAGAACCATGGACCCACGAGAAGCTACTGGCAAGCTTTCTCACATACCCACAATGGCCTAACCCGAGACTCGGAACCACGCAGACGAAGGTGAGCTGGCAGTGATCCGTAACCGTGAGCGCTTTAGACGACGAGGCCACTCGCCGCCAGCATATTGAGATAGCGCTCGCGCTAGCACGTACACACACACACACACACACACACACACACACACACACACACACACACACATGCTACTAATTTTCAGTCCAATGCTATTTACGCACTTGTGAATCAAAGAGCCACTTTCTTAACTTAGTATATGTCTTTAAGAACTACATAACGTAAACGTGCAGATTTTGGTTGTTATCTTGGCGCTTTTCGAGATATTCTTTTATGCGCTAATTATTTACAGCGCATCCATATTTTCTGAAATTTTAATTTGTGTCCGGAAATTGCAATTTCTTTCAAGTATAGTGGCATCAAATAATGAAAATCATACATATAGGCTAAGAAATTACATTTTACCATACCTTTTAGCTTCTAGTCTCAGCACTGTATCATCATCAGCAAGCAGCAGAACAAGATAGCATACATGTATTAGTCACAACGTTTCATTTTTACTTGTAGTAATAATTATGACATTATATGGCTTTACTTCTAGTTCGCCTGAGCGTTTGACCAAATGAACTTATTATTTAGCCCTGCTTCACTTGTCAATCATGCATCAACACATTTGCCATTTTAAACTAATTGTATTTATTAAAAAAACACAAGACAAATCATAAACAAGTTATAAACACATTTGCTTGAGAGTTTTCGGGAAAGACAAGCTATTTACAAGTTTATTTACATGGTGTAGATAGTCGATCAAATATGGGCACTAATGCTAGAAATAGAAAAGTTTCTATCTATAGACTGGGTTTTAGAATTAGTATGTCTGCTATTTGTTGGGCATTCAGTGATATTACGTTCAACGAAATATATTTACCTGATTTCCTTCCGTTTTATGTCCAAGGTGCTGTTTCTGCCGACTGGTCCCCGAACGTATTGCGCAGTCATGTTTATTTATAGAGACAGTGGAAACCTACAGAAAATGGGTGTAAATTCAATCACGACAAACATAATAAAGATACCAGTTATTATTTCATTTAAGAACGTTCGGCATGGATAGCTGGATTTTTTTGGGGGGTGGGGGTGGGGGTGGGGTGGGAACAATTCTAATGAACAAGAGAGTTTTGTGATATAAATGAAGCTATTTCTACTTCTATTAAAAGGCATTTAATTAATGTCTTTGATTTTTTGAACCAATACATAATTAGAGCGGCCATAAATTATATTAGATATCTTTACAATTGAGTTAATAACCTGTCTTCATCATTTATAGAGGTCTCCTATTGAATCCGAGAGATCTACATTTCAGTTATAGACATTGAAGACAATAATTGAATTAGATGTCTCTAATTGGTATATAGAGATCGTTAATTGATATACAGATCTCGTCAGTTCACTTGTAGAATTATTTATTCAATCAGAAGACCTCAAATAGGTCTGCACTGTATTGCATATATGTAAAAACGGTCGCCCATCTATAATTTAAAACTACGATGATATGATAAGGACGATAACTCCATTTAATTAAAGCCTGGTTGAAACAACAGCTGATTGTACTACATGTCGAGAGGTAATGCCAACAGTTCAAAAGACAAAACCAGATTCCTCAAAGTAGTTGGAACTTATTGGAACATTTAATAGCATTAAATACATGCTGGACACTAGTCGAACAAACATACAGCAATATTGAAAAGGTCGATGACGGAACCAAAGTCAGTATACGTAATGAAAGACAATTAATGAAACAATGAAACAAAAGTCGTGTCGCTGAATTAATTGTTGTCACTATCGCTATTTTTAACTTTATAATATGAATCTTTATCTCAGTTTGTGTTAAAGGATTCAGAGTGATTTAGACACTGAATCAAGTATTTCTACAATATTTTACGTATTTGTTGCTTCCAAACGTTTTTATTAGCTGAACATAAATATTTTGAAAATGTCCGTTTAGACAAATGAAAGAATATGTAATGGCTATCATGCTTGAAATAAATATAAAAATAATTTTATCTCAAGATGCATAACGTCAAAAAATAAACACACTTTAGCAAATGTATCAAAGCTATGGTTTTATCCAATGTTACCAGGTTCAATCCAAAGAATCAGTTCGTTTTGAAAAATTATATCTTAATAAACGAAATTGAAATATTCCCCGATTCGTAAAATGGCTTGTTAGTCTAAAGAATTGCTCTCCTTTGATAAGTTTACGCTAGGCCGTACTGTGATTGCTTATCTGAAAAATATTCAATACATTCAAGTATTTTCTGTCCATACTTATAAGTAGTATTATCCATTAATTAATGTATTGTTGGTAAGTTTACCGTACGCCAAATATATTTACAAAGTCTTCTATCTTTATTACAATAACTGCATTCAATTAAGTTAAAATTGGTATTGCACGAATTGCACATGGTCAGAAGTTATCAAAGAATAGTATTGTATTATATATAAAGTCTGAACACACACACGCACGCACGCGCACGCAGGCACGCGCGCGCGCGAGCGTTTTTTTAAAAAAAATATATATTTGCATGCATGTGAGTAGACATGGTTTTATTAAATGCAAACTGTACCCGCTGGTATTTCGAGTACAAATGTGAGGAATAAATGACAAATTACAATAAAGTCCTTTAATCACCATACTGGAAGTCAGATGCGTGTGAAAGTAATACTGCATTGTTACGTCTTTGAGAACAATTTAGTTACATGACGAACTGTTTCTGAGTGTCTGTTACAAATATATGTCGGATGGTACTGCTTGTGTTTTTGCGTCATTGTGTGCTGATTGGCACAATATCACAGCATTTATCGCGACATTTGACCTTATTTATCACCTTTTGTTTGAGGTTGTCGATAACCCATCCCCTTTATCTTTAATACATTCTAGTCAATGCAGTAAAGACTCGATGATACTGGCATCAATGGGGATGTCAATCTGCGACAATTATGATAGATATTGGATGAACTCTTGTCTTAAATTTTCTTTATTTACAGACAGGTGTTTAACTTGGATTAGAGAGGTAATTCGTCCAAACCAAAACATTTAAATCTACATTACAGACATTTAATCGAATTAACTAGCTATGACGGTAGAGAGTGGTCAGCTAATTATTGTCACGGTATTTAGGCTTGCACCAACATTATATAACTGTTTCATTCACGTTTAAACAGACTTCTTCCTTTGCATACTAAAATAATTTAATGGAATGGAGAATCAAAACTTACAAATAATATAACTTTAGGAAAATAATGTGGATTATGACGGTCGATGTACCTTGGCACAAGATAAATGCAATTGTAATGAAATGTTAACTGACGCATTTGAATATGGAAAAACAAGTTAAAAGATTGGGAATTAAAATACGATGAACAAAAATAAAGACTTCGTATTTTTAAATTCCACGTCTTACCGATTTGCTGCCTCTTCTCTACATATGCCCATTTGTGATGAACGGTACCTGTAATCAAGAAGTTTTAAATGACCAGTGACTATCAATGACTTATATACCATACGCTGAAATTTAAAGCGGTGTGCAAGGAGTCATCACTAGTTTTCTTGTATTTTTCTGTAATTAAATGACTTACTGAACTATATAAATATATACTATGCACCGAAATCATAAATACGGTAACTAAGCGGTGCCACTGAGCGTTGAAAATCATTGGTGACGCCCACACCATGACAAAAACAGCTATTAAACCACACACTCGGATCTACCACGTTTGACAGACATCCTGCTTCGTAATACACACTGGTGGTTATTTCCCACGTGTGGTTCTCCTTTTCGGCCACATTTATAAATTGCGCCAGTCCGGTATATATCTTCCCTTATTTTGTTTCAGTTGATATGCTATCATCATTATCGATTAGTTTCTATGTTACACTCCACTTTATCCCGGTTCAAACCAGTACTCGTACGCAAGAAGTTCTGACGTAAAACCAGCACTGGGTATATATAGGGAATGATGGACTTTGGTTTTGTATATTGTGTTATTTATTCCATGAGGAGAGAGAAACAACAACAACAACAACAACAACGTATAAGAGGTAGTATCTCAGTTCAGCACAAAGAGCAGAAAAGCCCTGCTCTTTTTTTTAAAGCAATCTTTACAAAATTTGATTCAATGGACTGTAATTTGCATACATTATTTGATCAGTCTCGACAAAAATTTTGGATTTTGGACTTGATAATAACCAGTATAATCCAGGTCCTAATTGGAGGGAGATGGATAGGTCCCTTGGATAAAGCTTTGCCGGATATAGCTATAATAATTATACAGTTTAAGGAATGCTTTCAAGATGCATTTGTAGATTATCAGGACTACTCCAGCTTAAGTACCCAGAGCCTTAATCCGTCTTTGCTATGATCCTTGCCAAGGTTACTTAGAATACCTGATAATAATTATTTTCTGCTCTTAAATGCATCAAAGTTCGGGATTGAAATCTGTTTTGTTTTAAATGTTTGAATTACAAGTTATCTTTGGGTATGAATTACAGGTTGTATTTGTGGGTACGAGTTCTTGAGATATAAAAACTCAGATCTTGCGATGCTAGTTTCTGCTGATTTCAACCATAGGCAAAAAGTATTCAAATATTCGTTCTCTGTCTGCTTATGAAATTTATTAATGATGCCTTTCCCAACGCCAACACCCATACTTAAACCGAAATGATGTTGCTAGTTGTTAAATATAGGTATATATGATATTACGTTCCAAAACAACTCATATATTACAGTAGGTTTTGTTGTTGTTGTTGTCTTTGGTGGTAGTGACGGTGTTTGGTGGCAGGATTTCCACAAGCTGCTAAAAAGTGAATTTCACAACCTATGTCTATTTGGGATTTTCGAGTTCACTACATATGTTGCGACAGAATAGGCAGACATTGTTCCTAATGTGGTTGTGTCTGCTTTTGCCGCCATAATGTGCCATGACATAAAAAGTTTTATCTAATATAGTTTTCAATGCCACTGGAGGTTTCTTTCGCGGCTTGACGGAAAAGGCTGAGGATATTCAGATTGCGGTTTGAATAGCTGAACTTTACTGTCTGAAGACATATGTGCGTGTTCTCTGGTGTACCTTAAAATAGGTTATTTAACAACAGTCTTAAAATATTTCCGACTGTCATTTTCTGGTTAATTTTTTTGAAACTTTATACAAATTATTAAAGTGGTAGTTACTTACTGTAATCGCGGTACTCCTATCAAGTAAAATAATTACATGTATAGATTTTGCTGTGCTGAAGTAATGACATATGGCCAAAATACATGATCACAAGAGAACCTGAAAAACCTAGCATACTCATCCAAATACAACAAATTCAGGGTTTTGCTTTTCTTTCAGAATCTTCTGCTCCATAGGATGGATCAAATAAATGTCAGCATACAGCGACCTGTGTTGTCAGAACCAAAATTTGAGGACTTATTCTCGAAACCAGACGTTAAAAAATTTTCTCTAGTAGATTCTGCACGGAAAGTCTGCTCTCGATGCACGTGCAGCTCGAAATGTGCTAAATCCTTTATGATGGAAACATTCCCCTTTGTAAGAATCATGAAAAGGTACAGCTTGAAGAATGATTTAATCAGTGACATCATTTCCGGTCTCACAGTGGGAGTCATGAATCTTCCTCAAGGTAACTTGACATATCATCAAACACGATAGGTATGCTATAATTTAACCACATGTTGAGAATATGTGTGCAAGGTTCATTAAACACACACACACACACACACTCTCTCTCTCTCTCTCTCTCTCTCTCAATGACTCCATTAAGAGAACAACAATATTGGTCACTTGTGAGGATTTATTTATGTATGTACAAGAGATAAAAGTTTTACGTACGCCAGCTTCCTTTTCCATGGCAATGTTTACGTCTTTGCAGCAGAAAGTCTTTGTTGAGAATAAGCATGGAAGGTGTGCTATTACCTTTGATCCCACAATGTTATATCCAATGCACATTTTATAATAAAGCCCCGTGTTTTACCCGACAAGCATGCATGGCCATTTGTAGTCCATCGAGTCTAGGGTAATATGTTCATGCTTCGTTTGACCAGACACCACCAATGAAACGTTTGACCAGACACCACCAATGAAACGTTTGACCAGACACCACCAATGAAACGTTTGACCAGACACCACCAATGAAACGTTTGACCAGACACCACCAATGAAACGTTTGACCAGACACCACCAATGAAACGTTTGACCAGACACCACCAATGAAACGTTTTAATAAAATCTTGTCTAAATGTTAAAATTTTATATTAATCAATGTGGGTCAGTACATTATTACGTGCTACTATCATAAACTAATCTATAAGTGATAATATGTAATGTATATGTATTGTTTCCCTATACAACAAGCACCATATTGGACTCTTCACCAAAACCACTTCATTATATGTCGTATTCGCGTTATTTCACACCACTAGAACAGATTAATTAGTAAACATGCACATGGATAATTCAGAGCAGCTGCGACATTATTTTATAGACCTTTCACGCAGTATCGCGCTAACGGGGGGCGGACGGGCCGTTTTACCCCAGGCACCAGAGGTCTTGGGCGCCAAAACAGCTGTGAATATTTCAATTAGATGCCGGGAAAACCCAACAAATGACATTAAATTGCAGGAAAATCTTTGATGGTCAGGGCTTTATCCACGGCCCTGTTGGGGAAACTCACAGCGTTCCCCCAAGGTCCTTATATGGGCATTATTTAAGCCACTGGCCCCCGAGGCCATTTGCTCTTCATATGCAACTGCTCTCACGCCACCTCTACTGTAAATAAGCAACTGAATACCGTAATAACACAGCATACTGTGCTGCTTTTGCAACTGTAAGTAGACCCAAACGCCGTTCTTAAGGCGTGAGGTATATGTCTCGTTTCGTGAATATGAATACAGTATTTTAAAAAGTTTAAAATATACAATGGATCGTGTATTAGTTGTCTTTAGACTTGTATTTTTCGATATATCCAATTCTTTCGACCTTCAGAAATTTGGCAGATAAACTACCTTGTTCTATATAATAATTAAAGGCAGCTAGTAAAGTTATTTCAAATATAAATCTTCATATTTAAAATTTATTTAAATTGCGCTTATTTTTTCATTTTCTATCCATTTACAAACACATCTTTTTATCTTGACAAATTTTCATCTATTGTGGTAGTACACCGCCATTCATGGTCTAATTGAGAGCCAGCATTTTTTCAGTACGTAAAGTTTCAAATACATTTTCACACACACACACACACACACACACACACACACACACACACACACACACACACACATACATATATATATATATTGTGTCAGTTTTGTGTTTTCTCGTGTCTGAAATGACTTTTATCCATTTTTTTTCCATAACAGAAACTGTTTCGACATCATGCTGTACGGCACAAATATTTCACCGGCGGAAATAAATAACATGTTTGCTGACACATCCTAATCAATATTTGATTTTATAAGTAACTCCTTTCGATAAACTTGTGATATTAGTAGTGTAAGACATTTTTATACATATTCTACAACGCTTTCTATCGTCGGGTCTATTGTTTTGTTCTTATAAAAAGCGTTTTATGAGTTCCGAATGTCTTTTGTTGAGTATCTTCTCTTTTGAGCAGATATGCATTATGAAAATGCACGGGCCGAACGAGCGTTGTTTGATTACATATGTAGGATGAGACAGCTGGTAGGTAGGTTGAAAATAGCTTTACAATACAAGTCACTTTCAGTATTTGTATCTTGTAATATGAATAAGGAATTCAGTAATATATTTGACTTGTCTGATGATCACGACGTAAATTGGATGGATAGAGGCAGATTGATAGCAGTTATTCCTGTGTTTCTACCCATTTACTCTCTACATCATCAATAAATCTACACCAGCTTAGGTGTGTGTGTGTGTGTGTGTGTGTGTGTGTGTGTGTGTGTAGTGCCTGATTCAGACGTGTTTGATTTACTCTTATTTTGTGATAAAATTGCACGATATCGTTGAAGTGGTAAAAAGTGTAGGTTTTGAGGTGCAAATATTATTGCCTATTGGGAGAAGACTAATATGCAGCTGTTAGTTCAGCTGAGGATAAATATACTTTGTTATTGACATTTTGTTGTAGAAAGTAATATTTTCTGAAAACATTTTGTTCTTTTTTTATTAGCATGGTTCGGGGATCTGGATAAAACCATTTAGCTGTTATACGATATCCCAAGACAGTTTACTTATTGGTATAGTGAGGATGTTGTATTTATAGTGTGGATGGAAAGAATATAACTTATATGTATAATTGTAACGTCTCCCTCTTAGTAATAGGGGTAGTTAATTGGATTTAGCTTCGTTATCTAGGGAATGACCATCCTCGATAGTATGACCCAGTGTGAGTGAAAGATTGAATATCAACAGAGAACTGAGCAAGATTATTGGGAAGAAATTATGCAATACAAGCCCCTTTAGACAAAAAAATAAACAATTTATTCAAACAACTGATAAGATAATTTAAATTGAACTTAAATGATATGAACAGGATTTATTAGCAGTGTTAAATTTGGATTTATTTCATCATCATAACGAGTGGTGAAAAGGGCACAATGTCCACGTCTGATTGCATCACCTTCTCCTCGAATGTGTTCAAACGTTTTCTATTTCCTCGAATCTTCCTATTCCGACTGCCTCGTCCTTCTTGGACTTCCAAGAATTTACTCTGAACTCGTCACTTTCCCCTTTATTCGGACTGCGTCTTTGGACTGTCGAGTCTCCTTCTCCCTTCCAAGCTGTTTCCTTAATGCTGTTAACTTTAGAACTCTGTCTTTCTCACAAGACAGACACCTGGTCACTTTCTTGTTTAACGAGGAAAGCACTATTCTTTTCCATGGCTTCCTCGGAGCCAACCTTATCCCTCGCAGAAAATTTCGGACTCAAGAATTTCGATCACGGTTGTCATTTTAAATTCACATTACTTCCATGGTGTACGCCTTAATTTCACTCGACCAATCAAAAGCAGTGGTTTCTTTTTTAAATAAAAATCCTAAGACAATCATTTGTTTGGTCAGTCAGAATCTCTGAACTACGTTATGTAACTTTTCCTTTTGAAGAAGGACTATTAGACACGGATAGGAAGTTTAGCTGTCTATTTCTCATACCCGTGTTAAGGTATTCTTTGAAGTTTTAACAATAACATAAAATAAATTAAGAACAAACGTCGAAATGACCCTTCCCAAAGACTCATCTGGTCTAAATGTGATACAGTCTGAATGCTCAGTGCATTCAACATTAAGGTTCACTGCTTATTCAAAATTCAATACTTCACATATGCACCTTTTTAAGAGAAAAATTCATCATTAAGGATGTCTGCTTATTCAAAATTCGATACTTCACAATATTCATGACAGATGTTCTGGTCACAATTGTTCTTCAGAATTTCTTTATGCGACTGAAAGAGATTATTGAATTCTCTGACATGTCGAGTATCTTTGGACCTTGGGAGATGGATGTGATTAATTAGTTTATAAAACTCAATCTTTTCTTTCACGAAAAAAAAATCTGGGTGAATTTTAAATCACAGAAGGCGTAACATGATTTTATCAATGATATTGGGTGATATTATTTTCACTGTAATTTATGTAATCGATGATGTTCAGTCTTCACCTTCATTTTGCTCATAAATGTAAGAGTACAAAAGATATATGCAATTTCCTTACAGAGACTTAAGTGTGAAAATAGATACGTATGTTCCATTCAGACATCTAAGTGTAAAAATGAGAGATTTATGTTCCATACAGGCACCTAACTGTAGAGAAAAGATATGTATTTTCCATAGAGACACCGAAGTGTGGAAAACAAACATTTATGTTCCATACAGACAGACAGCGAAGTGTGTATAAGAGATATTTATGTTTCATACAGACACATATAGACAAACCACGAAGTGTGTATAAGAGATATTTATGTTTCATACAGACACATTAGTGCAGATAAGAGAGATTCATGTTCCATACAGAGACCTAAGTAGGGAAATGAGAGATTCGTGATCCATACAAAGACCTCAGTTTAAAAAATAGAGCCTTATGTTCCATGCGGAGACTTGTGGAAAGAGATTTATGTTCCATACAGAGATCTATGTGCAGAAAAAAGAAATTTGCGTTCCATATTGAACCAAATTTAATAACTACATGAAAGTGACATTCGACACCACTTTATCCGATGCGATTGACATCAATCCCACAAGCCTTCGGCAAGAATATAATTTTTTTTTTATTTATGAATCAAATTGTAAAATTTCGTAGTTATCTTGTACATTTCGTTGCAACTAAAAATGTGTCATGGATTTTGGAACCATCACATTTATGTACGGATTATTGGTTGATAAATCAATTAAATAACGTTGTTGTTGTTTTTGCGAGGTTTAACGCCATTTTCAGCACAAGCTATGCTATATATGGCGGTCAGTATAATGGTGGAGGAAGAATCCGGGGAAACCCTGGAAAGAACAACCGACCCACAAGAAGCTACAGGCCAGCCTTCTCACATATCCACAATGGCCTAATCCGCAACTCGACCCCACGCAGACAGAGGTGAGATGGCAGTTATCGGTAACGGTGAGCGCATTGGACCACTCGGCCACTCGGGTCCACACTTAAATAACGTAACAGACGCGAAAATAAAGGGTTAAGTGGGAATGTCAAGAGATATTTTCAGAAGAAATCTATGTGATGAAATATCGTTCAAGCACAATTACTTTTTTAATTAACTGATATACTCGCTTATAAATCTAATCTGACTGCAGACATCATAAACCCTAATCTGCCCTCGTATAATATACCTGCAAATCAAGGTCTATGATGTTTTGTTCTACTGATTACTCCTTGCAATCTGCATTTACCCAGATATGTCGGCTCATTACGCGACGGCAAATTTGGGTCTATGCAGTTTGCAGTTGGATCAGACTTATAAGCAAGGATAATCGGTATGTTAGGTGTGTAATAACCTAGTCACAATGCAGAGGAAGCAACAGGTCATACAACACGTCTAACAAACTCCAGGGATCTCAAACCTTGGCGAAGAGCTCCAAAACTTTTCACAAGGTTGAAGGCAGTTACTATTAAGATAATTACTTGTTATACTATAATGTACTAAAGTTTGTATTCAGGTATGTCGTAGAAAGATTTTATAGCAAGGACACTTCATACAAGCGGTATAGATAAGTTTGCTTTCTTCACGTTCATGGAATCGTTTGCATAAACAATGATGTCACTAAGCCTACGAGTCTCATATTATTCATTGCATTGTTATTTATTTATTTATTTATTTATTTATTTATTTATTTATTTATTTATTTATTTAATAGGAATGGCGTACGGGTTGCTTGCATCCTTGACACCGGTGCACGGTTTGTACACGTCTTTCTTCCCGGTATTAGTGTACTTCTTCTTTGGCTCATCAAAGCATGTCGCAATGGGTATGTATCTTTTAAAACGTGTGCTTCATTTTCTTTTTTCATTTTTTAAATAAAAGGAAGAAACGAAAAGCAGTACAATTATAAAGTATGTTTAAAATACCCAGACCAGTCCTGTTTTGTAAAGTTTGATCGGCGTTAGTTTGAAACATTAGCTGAAAAGGAACAATTGAATAACATATGCAGTAAACGACTCTCATCGCATTGAGTTTATGCACATTTGTATATTAATTTGATTAATGCGAATGACCTTACATTATACCAGTGTTACTTTTATCAATAACATACCACGATCAAATATATTATTTGCATTCCCAACTGATGATATCTGAAATGTATGTAGATTGCTGTCATACGGACTACAATTGCTCTTTACGAAAGAAGAATTGAATCGCTGAAATGGCCGATGTGGTCCGAATAGATTGCGGTTTCTATGTTAATTACTGCGTTGACGTACATCCGAGGCAAACTTAGACTAAAAGAACCGATGATCCAATTGTTTTCTTTTATTACTTGAAATCATTTATAAATAAGATATGTACTCAACATCCTGCAAATATATTTTACTTGTGCAGGAACATGGGCTGTAACATCGCTAATGATTGCGTCCGCCTTAGTTAAACACGTCGAAAATCCATCTACTATAGTTACAGCAAATGGAACAAATGGTTCGTCGGTTGAAATACAATCAGATCAAGAGGCAGTTATGATGTTAAAAGTAAGCCTTGCAACGGCCATGACATTCTGTGCTGGAATATTTCAGGTTGGTAAAAGCTACACGCAAGACCACAAAAAGACACGGAACACACACTCAGCATACATTAATTCGTTTACTGTATACAAAATCGACGAGTCTTTGAAAAAGTGTGCAAATTATTTTATATTTGCAGGCATGGTTCACTCTCTAACTCTACAGAATATCATTAACATTTATACACCAAGATAAATAATTACGTAACTTAAAATATCACACAGTAATTGTTGCTCTAAAGTTTTCTTTCGTTGATATTGGATTCTGTAACTTCTATTTTTAGTGATGGCTTGCTTTTTTCAAGCAAATAAAAGATGTGACAGTTAGTACGAAACGTACAGATAACAAATTGTCTGTGTAATAACGATGCACCTTATTTAGATTCCAAGTCTTGGCTTCGTGTTACAACCAGATTTTCTCAAGCATAAGTTCTCGCCTTCAAAAAGAGAATGATTACAAATCGTTGAGAGTGGTTTTGCGGATCGTATTTTAGTTTTTTCCTTAAATTACGCTTGTCTATAGGGGAAAAGAACGTTCACATGGCTTAATACTTCGCAAGATATCTAATAGATCACGAATGTTTCGGAGAAGAAAAAAAGTTGTTTTCGCATTAAGGATGATGCGCTCACTCCCATGTTTTTTCCTATTTCAGAGAAGTTGTATTTCGCTTCTCATATCTAGTGGTAGCCATGATCGCATGGCTTGTTTCACATTACTTCCCCGAGTTATAAAGATCAGATGTTAGGCCTAGCAGGCAAAAATGGAAGTAAAGCTAAAATCAAAACACAACAAAACAATGGACGCCTGAAAATCCAAAGGTGCTAGAGGATGCTTTAAACGTAAACGAAAGTACATCAACCTGTTATATTCAAACAATTATGACAACTAGATTTTCTTGGCTGGCAATAGGGAAATTCATATTTTCAGAAATAAAGATGCAATACAAATTAAGTCGTAAACTGACTCGACATCACATGATATAAATGATTTTATGCTAGACAAAGGATGGCATTAAAACTTTGCTGGAAGCAAATGACTGTAATGTTATGTACGTTAATGGCGACATCATGAATGATTACGATGATAACTGATTATGTATCGTCTATAAAAAGAAATTAGAAAGATATAAAAGGTATTCAGATAAAATGAAAATGTACAAAATATTACAAATGTTATCCTTTTACATTTAGGGTTTACTAGGAGTATTGCGGTTGGGTTTCATCACTATCTACCTTACGGATGCCCTTGTGGGCGGGTTCACAACAGGTGCGGCTGTGCACGTGTTCACCAGTCAACTTAAGGCCGTGCTTCAGGTCAAAACCGACAGATATAGTGGCGCATTTAAGCTAATCTATGTAAGTCTTTTTCACTTTAAAAACGTGAAAACCTTGGGCTAATGCTGATTTTTCACAAACAATAAAAATAAATAACATTACACAATGTGACAGAAAGATATCCAAGCGAAATAGTACAATTAGAATTTTCTCTGTCTGTTACAAAGTATAAAAATGCATGAAGTTGATGATTTTCTTGTTCTGTTTGCTAATAATATTGTACATGACACCCCCCACCCCTCAAGCCATTAGTAAATTAGGACATTCCAGTTTTAAATTTATCAGAAAATAGATAACAAACAACACTAAAAGTTAGTACATTGAATATAAAATGATTGAAAACATTGAAAGTATTTCAATCGAACGCGACATCCCCTGTGCATTAAACGTAAAAATAATGATGGGAAAGCATTGAATAATTCCATGGGACATTTTAATGAAGGGAAAAAAAATTAGAATTCCATGGGACATTTCATTGAAGGGAAAGCATTGCATAATTCCATGTGGCATTTTATTGATGGGAAAGCATTGTATAATTCCATGGGACATTTTAATGAAGGGAAAACATTGTAGAATTCCATGGGACGTTTCATTGAAGGTAAAGTATTGCATAATTCCATGGGACATTTTAAGAAGGGCAAGCATTGTATAATTCCATGGGACATTTTAATGAATGGGAAGAATTTTGTAATTCCATGGGGCATTTTAGTAATGGGAAACCATTGTATAATTTCATGGGACATTTTAATGAAGGGAAATCATTAGATTAATCCATGGGACATTTCATTGAAAGGAAAGCATTGCACAATTCCATGGGACATTTTAATGAAGGGAAAGCATTGTATAATTCCATAGGGCATTTTATTGAAGGGAAAACATTGTAGAATTACATAGGACATTTTAATGAAGGGAAAGCATTGCATACTTCCATGGGGCATTTTAATGAAGGGAACTCATTCTGTAAGTCCATGGGACATTTTTTTAAGGGAAAGCATTGCATAGTTCCATGGAACATTTTAATCAGGGGAAAACATTGCAGAATTCCATTGGGCATTTTAATGCATGGGAAACATTGTATAACTCCATGGGGCATTTTAATATATGGGAAACATTGTATAATTCCATGGGGCATTTTAAAGAAGGAAAAACATTGTAGAATTCCATGGGACATTTTATTGAAGGTAAACCATTGCATAATTCCACGGGATATTTTAATGAAGGGAAAGTATTGTATAATTCCATAGGTCATTTTAATGAAGGGAAAGTATTGTATAATTCCATAGGTCATTTTAATGAAGGGAAAGTATTGTATAATTCCATAGGGCATTTTAATGAAGGGAAAGTATTGTATAATTCCATAGGGCATTTTAATGAAGGGAAAGTATTGTATAATTCCATAGGTCATTTTAATGAAGGGAAAGTATTGTATAATTCCATAGGTCATTTTAATGAAGGGAAAGTATTGTATAATTCCATAGGGCATTTTAATGAAGGGAAAGTATTATATAATTCCATAGGTCATTTTAATGAAGGGAAAGTATTGTATAATTCCATAGGTCATTTTAATGAAGGGAAAGTATTGTATAATTCCATAGGGCATTTTAATGAAGGGAAAGTATTGTATAATTCCATAGGGCATTTTAATGAAGGGAAAGTATTGTATAATTCCATAGGGCATTTTAATGAAGGGAAAGTATTGTATAATTCCATAGGGCATTTTAATGAAGGGAAAGTATTGTATAATTCCATAGGGCATTTTAATGAAGGGAAAGTATTGTATAATTCCATAGGGCATTTTAATGAAGGGAAATCATTATATAATTACATGGGGCATTTTAGTGATGGGAAACCATTGTAAATTTCCATTGGCCATCTTAATGACGGGAAAGAAGTGATTGATTGGAAAACGCACTCTTCACAATATACGTAGGTTCATTCTAACTGTGGCCGTGTCAGTTTATAAATATACATTGTAAACAGGAATATGTTATGTCATGGTAACGATGTGGTCTTTGAAAAACGCGACAAAGTAACCTCAATAATCTTATCCTTTGATCTTTATACCTACCATTTTTAAAAGCGTTTAATTTTTTTTCTTAAACTTATCTTCACAGTCTAATAACAATTCATTTATGGAAACTGAAACATACCCAGTTCATAAAACGTTAAAACATTTACGTTATAGGTTAAATACAGTTATTATGGTCGCATTGACTTTTGAACAATTTGGACTTTTTTGGTCTGACATTCCTGAAGATTCTCCAGGCACGTAGTGAATCAGGTTACGAATATGATGCCTATTTATAGACACATGATATAACTTATTTTTAATAAATGCGCTTCTGGCTACGGTCACCATGAACTTCAACATTTTGACATGAAAGACCTCTAGAGATATTATGTAAAAATGTAGTAAACTTCTTTGCAACGTCTGGTAACATTTTTGTTCATTACAACGGTAGGCACTGCCAGATCCAAAACTTTACTCCATATACATCCTTCTAACAAATACAATACACAATTGCATAGTGACCTTGAAATCTATTGAGACAATACTAGGATATTAACCTTGAAAAAATAGGAAGAAATAAACATGAATCAAAACTTCACGGTGGAAGCGCGGTCAAAAGATTTATCGACATTCGTAACAGGTGAGACGAAAGTATCTTGCAAGCTGTGCATCACCTGAAAAGAGACGACGAGGACAGATTAACAACAGCCTCTAACAAAGGTTCATATACAACTTATTATAATTGTGAAGACGTCGTCGACAACATCGACACGCTAGTTGCCATGTCGTTTCTTTTCCAGGAAGTATTACAATGCCTACCTATTCTTACAGGTGGAATAAACTTACTCATTTCAGACATATCGTGATTTCTTCGAAAGAATCTCTACAATCAACTGGGCGGCGGTCATTACCTCTCTCATCTGCATTATCGTCTTGCACATCGTCTCCAATTACGTCAATCCCAGTGAGAAATTCAAAAAGATATCTAAAGTTCCCATACCAATAGAACTGATGGTGGTGAGTTTACTTGATCAATATTGATTTCTTTACTGTGCAAAAGACAACTAGAATCATTTCATGTTTTTTTCTCGCAGATAGGCTTGTCATTTTGTAAGACTCGTGCACAGAAATATATACAGTTACTATTCCTTTTATGGCTTCGTCAGTCGATGATGAATGTCTAAATAAATCGAGAGGCCATAATGAAAATGCACAGAAAGATACATATGCAGATACAAACATAACAGCATTTATTTCTCGGTAAAGTGTAAGCGTCTGTAGCTCAGTGGCGTCACTAAGGGAGTGCGGGGTGGGGTGGGAGGTGGGTACGGATCACACCGGGTGACACCATCAAAAAGGGCGACACCAAAATGACTATAACATTTTTGTGTAGTTTTTCAGCAGAAATATATTATTTTAAAATAATAAAGATGTTATTTTAATATTCTAGTTGTTTGTGTCACTAATTACTTGTGCACATGTGATTAATAAATATTCCATATACGCACGAGACTTAAGAATTTATAAACTTATTATTATTATTATTATTATTATTATTATTATTATTATTATTATTATTATTATTATTATGTAAACCTCACGCTGTTAAAGAATTTTGAACAAACATCGATTTTGGTCGGAAAACTTTATGATTTTCTTAAATTGAAAGCTGATAACTACGGTGATTAGATTAATTTCTGAAAAATAGAGATAATTGACCAAATACCAGTAAAACAACGTAGATATTTTAAAAAATTTGGTAAATATTTATATTTGCAGGTAATTTTCGGTACTGTAGCCTCCTATTTCATCCAGCTAGAGAAGGAGTTTGGTGTTCATATTGTTGGTGATATTCCTCGAGGGTAGGTAATATGGAAAAAAGAATAGCTAAAGCAACAACAACAACAACAACAACAACATCATAAAGCCACATATAAAACTACTAAAGTAATGTAAAAGACATAAACGATCCCGTTATTGACGAATTGCCAGAACTAAGATAACCACGTATACTTGTTAGTATCATAATTTCTGTAAAGGCAACATTTTTCTTTTGAAAATGTTTTCACTTTATTACAGATATATCTTCGATCGATAATGCACAACAGGTATAACTACCTTTTACTTACATCTTTCACCTTTCGAGACTAAATCTACACATGTAGGAAAATTGTCGTCTCTTAGCGATCCTGTTTTAGATAAATTAGAACTGTGTGGTCCATCGGGGTTTCTTTAACGAGAAGTTGCAGTTGTATTTATAAAACCGGATGTAGATCACTGAACGCAGCAAATTGTCTATAAATAAGATCGACCCTCGATATTGTTACTTTTTTTCTCTTTCCTTTCCAGTATAGACCATTGTTTAATCCTAGTTTCTGGATATATTATTGTACAAGATCATTCTTATTATAATTTTTTTTTAATATTCTTGGAATCAGATTATGTTTATCGCGTCCTTGATATTAAAATAAACCTTTATTATTCCAGTATGTATGGTATGTTAAAAGAAAAGTGCTGTGTCCAGTTTCATTTCTGTCTTGTTTCTCTTTCTTTAATTTATGCTGTGCAGGGGACTGCATATGTTAGTCGCAGACATGGAGTTGTTGTACAACATTAAAGTACGATGGTGAGGCATTTCTAGAACTAGCTTCAATTGTTATTATAACATGCCAGGGGTTTAACATCACCACCTTACTGAGTGAATCAAGCAACACTTGAGTGAGGCCAGCTTATAGTTGGTGCTTCCCCTTATTTTAAAGACCTAAAAACAAAATACATTATCTCAAATGACAAACGCTTATTCGCGAGAATTTCCTGCGAATTCTTGTTGTTAAGAAATCAGGGACGGTTCATTATACGGAACTATTCCACAATACCATAAAGTCAAGTGAACGAAATACAGTGTGACGTGTACTCGTAGTGACTAGCTAGTAACCCACTAACTAATAGGTTTGAGAAATATGTTTCTCTCATTCGACAGACTTCCAGCACCGTCGGTTTCTCAGCTGGTCCATATTCCTGATGTTATCGAGGATGCCGTTATAATTGCCATAGTTGTGTACGCTGTGTCCATTTCCATGGCAAAGATTTTAGCGGAGAAACACGACTATTCAATTAATCCTAACCAAGTGAGTACCTATATTTCTTTAAAATTATTCTTTTAATGTTAATAAACTGGTACATACGTACTTGAATGAGATATAGATGCATGGCGATCGTGATTTGGAAGAGAAACAAATACATAAATATAATTCATATTCATCACATTGATCAGTTAGAAATACAAACATTACATATAGAGACATATACAATTTAAACACAGACTAATACACATTCTGATATTTGATATAGATAATTCCTGAAAACTGTTAAATCAGTTACCAAAGTCAAACTTTCTCTTTAATCGACCTTTTACATGTACTGAATAAAACACCATGTACATCTTATCTAACTTTAATTATCACACACTGATTTTCAAATAAAATACAAAGCTTTTATGGCAGGTCATTTGATCGATAATTTTTAAAACCTATCGTTACCAGCTAGCATTAAATGTCACTATTACATCATAGGGAGAAAATCAAATATCTTTCTTTATTTTAGGAGCTGATAGCCAATGCATTCTGCAATATCATCTCGTCCTTTTTTTCTTCTTTCGTCTGCGCTGCATCTCTGTCCCGAAGTCTTGTACAAGAACGTGTAGGTGGAAAAACACAGGTACGTCGCGTGTGCATTAAATCAAATTACACGTAAAAATTATTCGAAGCAAAATGTTCACGTTGAGAAAAGAAATTATCATAAAAGTGAAATATATCTACTATAAACTCATTCGGACAGGAAAATACGTTTGAAAAAAGAAAATTAATTGGATGAGAAAGCTTACGTTTATCTTTACAATAATCTTTGGAAACGCAGTATTTCTTCTAAATTTTGGGTTGGTTTGGATTATTCGAACAGGATTTGACAGATTTACTTTATTTTTTTCTGAATGATTGATACAAATTATGTATCATTTTCCTCTTCAACATTTTAAAAATAATATTTTTTCACATATTGCATTGTTATTTTGTTGCCATTTAAAGAAATCTATCTCTGCTATTTTGTTGGATTTTTGTGTCGCCTATGAAAGAATATAAGTCAAGGCGGCCAAGATATACATCTCATGGACAAACACATATCAAAAAAGCATACCTTTTCTAACTCGATCAAGCGTGATTTGCATAATGTAAGTCCTGATCATGTTGAGAATATATTGAGGCATTTATCCATGTACAGCCATCCTGTGTGCAAGTGAGACTCGTAATTTCGATGCATAATACTTTTAATTCTAAGTTGAACTAGTCTTGTTCAGCAAAATTCTCGATTGGCTTCGTGAAATCTCACAGAACCACGCGAGATGACTGGCTAAACAAGACTAAAGTAGAACAAACAGCAGGGAATTATGCGACGGCCGATGTGGATTTATTCTGTTAGCAATGCGGGTATCAACACGAAAATACGATACTTTAGTATCTTCCCAATCAAAGTGAAGTACTTCTTTCTCTCTGAATAATGATAACTAGCAGTTTATTAATAACCATCTTTGCTGGCTATCTTGATCTTGGCGGATCAATTTGATATTTTAGTGCTTCGGACCTGTGAATTTCATTAGAAGCAGTGGCAAGCCACCGCATCCAGTCGAATCGAATTGTGCAAATTGGAATACTGTTCTTATATAATCGAGAAAAGAGAACACAACTGGAATGGACTAATATATAAGCAAATGTCTACTGCGAGTCCGTGTTTGCACAAATACTCTCTTTCCCTCAAATACATCTTTAATGGCTTCTCTTTGGGACGTAGTCGGACTTTTAGTGTTAAACATACAAAGTATCCTGTTGACGTCACTTGCTTCTACCATTTTCGGTGGATGTACAATGCACCGCTGTTGCACGAAATTTGTTCATTGACTTTATATGCTAAAGGAAATCCAATAGATGTCGTTAGTGCAAAGCACTGAAATATCGGATCGATCCACCAAGGTGTAGATATGTTAACATATCGGAACCATTGCTGGCGAAGATGATTAATAATGCGAGGCAATAATTTCTTCTAAGTTAAAATTTATGCTTACAGAATATTTTTTTTCAGGTAGCTGCCTTAGTTTCGTGTTTACTGGTACTGGTTGTTCTTCTGGCTTTGGGTCCACTGTTTTATGCACTGCCGCAGGTGAGATAAAGACCGTTAAAAATGTTTAATGTTGATAAATTGTCTATTCTTATAATAAATCATAGCACGCGCTATGCGTGAATCATTGTGTAATTGGACCTGTAGTGATGATCATATATATTTCCATATATTTACCCCCATCCCATCCATAAAAAGCAAAAAATATAATTATTTTTAATTAATTAATAATTTTGATAATTATTGTTAAATTAAACGTTTTGCTACTAAGAAAATAAGAGTTGTCGATGATCCAACGGTTCGTCAATTGAAAATAATTTTGCCACATGCGTTAGTAAATTTCTATCCATGAAATTTCCTTCTAAATGATCCTACTTGTATATATTTCAGTGTGTGCTCTCCGCCATCATTATTGTGGCACTGAAAGGGATGTTTATGCAAGTGTTACAGTTAAAATCTCTGTGGAGCATTTCTAAAATTGACTTTGTAAGTTTGTCGTTTTTGTGTTATTCCATGTTCTATGGTGATAAGAACTTTATGCTTAAATTAAGCTATTCTACTTTTTTTCATTACATTTGCATTCTTGTTATGTCATCATGCTTTCGGAATCATATACTATAGCTGGTAGCTCCTAAAGATCTACAATTTTAAAAATATACATCAATTGCTAAGTAATGTTACAGAAAATGCCCAGTGCCTGATTTTTTACATATACAGTACTAGAGCATGAACCCAGTTGATAGAGTATGCAAGGAGTTGTGAACACGACCAACAAATTCAATAACCGAAAAGAACCGAATTTATCTTCACATTAGAGACCATGACCCCCTACCTGGGCACTATATATATATATATATATATATATATATATATATATATATATATATATATATATATATATATACAGAGACAACGGGACAGAGATAGATATCACCATTGGGGCGATATCACTTGTGGAGCTAATTTCTGTTCCCGTTGCGAAAGCATATATGCTATCATGTATTGTAAATTTCCATATTTAGACCTAATTTATATTTTCTTTTCTTTTGTCTTCTTCTTCTTCTTCTTCTTCTTCTTCTTCTTCTTCTTCTTCTTCTTCAGCAGCAGCCCCAAATTATTGTAACATTTTGAACTTCTTTTTATACATGTAATGGTACATCTTTTTCATTAGCAGTATTGGCACACGATGGAAAAAATAATTCAAGTCTACGTGTTTCGGTTCGATATAAGTGAAGGTTCAATATAATACTTTTTTTCACTCGTGAAATATTTCCTTATATCTACTCAAAATGTTTATATACTCTATTTATATGTATGTAAATTTGCATTTCATCAACATGTATGTTACACGACCTGTTGAAATACTGATAAACCTATCCTTGTTATCCACAGACGATATGGCTGGTCACGTTCCTGGGGACCGTTGTCTTGGATGTTGATTTGGGCCTTGGAATTGGTTTTGTAATCGTCATCATGTCGATCATTTTCCGGAATCAAATGTAAGGGGATATAACTGTTTTACTTTAAGGCAATATTCTAACCTCACAAGCTCTATACTGTTCTTATTTTAAACAGAATATATCAGAAAACAACAATAACCACCAACCCCCCGTCCCCCCAATAAATTTAAAAAAATAACCCTCCCCCGAGCGGAGTGTTCAATTATTATCATAGATGTATCAGTAACACATGAAAATGATGAAAACATTTGCACTAGAAGTTGCGTGTCGCGTACTGTAGAAGATGGCGAAGCTGGGATTTGGATTAACAGATCTATTGCGTACATCCCTAGTGTGTCACGATTTCTTCTGTTGGCGGACGCACGATACAGATAAATTTTATTAATACCTACATATAAACAGTGGACCATATTCTTCAACTTTCTCGTTTATTTGAATTTATCTCATTACAGTATCTATGTTACATTTATTGTCATTCAGAGGTACTGAATATAGAATATCTGTCGGACGATGTTTCTTTAGGTCTTTAGTGTGTATGTTATGAAACTTGTCATGAATAAAATATATAATTATTATTAATTGTTTTCATTGATTTTGACGACTTAATTATATTATAGTGTGTTATTACCCTTTATTCCAGCCAAGCTAGTACCATATTAGGCAATGTCCCTGGTACGGAGCTATACAGGGATGTCGAGTTGCAGAAGCAGGTAAGGGGCTTTCTGTGATTTTTAATAGCAAGAACTTTTGTATGCAGTAATATGTATCGATGCAACCGATTCCTTAAAAGTAATGAAGTACTTTCAGTGTGTGTGCGTGTGTGTGTGTGTGTGTGTGTGTGTGTGTGTGTGTAGGTGTCTGAAGAAAATTTTAATGACAAAAACTGATCCTGTTGTTTGTGTGCTGAAATATCAGGAAAGTAAATTTGTATGAATTAGTTCTGTGAAAATTACGACTAGAAACTGTATTTACTGAACTACACTATAATATATATATAATAGTAACTGTTATTTACGTATTTAAAGATAAATGTATTAAATATTTAAATTACACACATTCAATATATATATATATATATATATATATATATATATATATATATATATATATATATATATATATATATATATATATATATATATATATATATATATATATATATATATATATAAGCCAAGTTCTTAATAGATTGCACAAATCGATCGACAATTTTAGCATCCTATCATTATCGTTTACCAGGCGAAAGAGATACCTGGGATGAAAATTTTCCATTTTCCACAATCATTGTACTTCGTTAACGCGGAGACATTCCGCTCAAGCATCTATGAAGATACGAAAAGTCCTAAATCAATCAAATCTGCAAGATTAAAGGAAAAACATGCCTATGACAACACTCAGATGGCCGAAATAATTGTGGATCCTCCAGTAAAGGTAACCATCAATCACTGTATAGCCTGTTCTCCAGATTTGACTGGATACCAAAATGGTGGGAAGGGTCGGATTTAGTGGCCCATTGTGGTTGAGGGTAAAATTTGTTCCACAATGACCCAAAGTGAAGGATGGCGAATTTTACAAGCAGACCTATTTACTGACGAACACATATAGAAAGGCTGACACTCGTCCTTACAAACAAACACACATTTTTAAAGACCAACACATGTCCTTATAAACAAACATCCGTGCTTATAAACAAACTACCGCCAAAAAGACCATGCAATTATCCTTAAAGACAAACACGTTCTTACATACCAGCACTAGTATTTTAAACACTTTTCCTTACAAACAAACAAACATTATCTACAACCAAACTCGAGTGGAAACGGGATTATGACAAGATATGATGGTTAGTTATATTCTTGTATAATTCTTTTCAGTAATTAAGAAATAGCCCTGAAGTAGGCCATTTAGTTTGCTCTGAGAAGAGTCTTTGTTTATTGACGATGATAATGGCACCTCTCAGATTAAATTCAACATCTACAGCTGTTTGACCACTTATCGGGTGACCAGTAGCTGACCAAAACCGAGTGTCTAAAGTAAGGTCGCTGGCTTCAGCGTCCCAATCCTCCTTATGATCTTGTGCAGTTTGGCGGTGATGGTTGTCCTCCTGCTCCTGCTTCTGTCCCTTTTCCCGCTTTTTCTTTCCCCACTCAACCTTCGGTTGTCTGTCTCTCCAGCCAGTTTTGAAAGGAGATCCTGGTTTGTTCTTTCCTCTGCCTCACCCGCTGTCTTCCTTCCTCCAAAAGTTCAGAAGACGATTTTTTTTTCCTATTCTGAAGTGGACATTTCCTCCCTGGACCCCCCCCCCCTTTTCTTGTTTGGCAAGAAGTCTCTCACCTGATGCACGATGTTTGAAACGAGCTTTATAGTGCGGACCCATGGCATGGAATCGTTCTGCGTCCCTGCAGAATCCAAAGGTGTCTTTTCTGATAAAACGATGCTGCCAACTCCAAGATTTTTTTCAGGGCTATTCCAGTTTGATCACGATACAAACAAAAGCATCATAATTGTCTTCTTTGTTTCGTGTTATGTTCGTAAAAGATTAATGTAGAACAAAACGTGACATCATATCATACTATAACCCCCTTCCCACATATAATGTTTTGGTAAATTTGGGTGTTTGTTTGTCCTAACGAGTGTCTGAAAGTAAAAATGTTGGCCGTACAAATGTGCAACCCAAAATGTCCCCGCACTCCTCTCTGTACCACATTAAACTCTACAAAGAAATGTATTCTTCCAAAAGAATAGGCGAACTGTTGCATGACATTTCGTCGCGTGGAAACTCAATGGGTGGTTTCAGAGGAGTGATAAAGCTGAGACGACAGGTCTCAATAGGACTGAAACGTCATCCTAATTGCATTTATCTGTTGTAATCGTTTCTCAGAATGCATAACCGGAAACGTCTTGCTCGCGAAAAGTTGGTGACTTTGGTCACAGCAAGCAGAAAAATATTTTCATCTAATAATCTTTCGTGTCCATTTCCATACCTTTTATTTTTGTACTGAAATAAATGTTAATCAATTGAATTCATTCATTCAAATAATTTCAGTGAAGACCTTTGTCAGTGTTTCCCTTTTTGCATTTGAGACCCTCACATTTTTAATTTTACACCCAGTTCTGACACCATGGGGGGTTCTGACTGTTCTACCCCACGTTTTGATAACCGAACACAGTGCTGGGCAAACTGTTATATGGACAATTTAGTCTTAAGTTCTTTGCACCTAATAATGTAAACCGATGGACTTTCCACTAAAATTCCCCTACTGGGAAACATCCCATCTTATTTTAATGCTGAATTGTCTGCTCATCATTCGGAATGTTCTCTTTTAATTGACTCTGGTGTGACTGTTTAGAATATTTTCACCACAATTCATTGGAAGAGTCTAAGAATCCACGTGACACCATTATCTAAGTTTTCGATCTTCGAGAGAATATAGATTTAAGTCAAATTACTATTTTCTTTTTAAAAAAATTAAAAAAATTAGTTGATATTTAAGTTAAAGACATTGAAAGATGGCAAAAAAAACAAGAACGCACGAACTTCCTGATCAAAATAGTCAACGCCTTTTGTATTGCAGTATGTTTGCAATCTACTTACATCCCATCACACCCCAAAACCCTGTTTTTGTAATGCAGACATAGATTTGACACATTCTCGAGTAGTCTTTCTTAATGCTGAAACATCGGTACAGAAATGGATTTTTCCCCCTAATTTGACTCATAAGCGATGAAACGGTAATAGTGTGGGTTATGAACAATATAAATTATTGTGCATCGACTAAAAAAGTAATCTAGTTAATACTATTTAGATAATCTTGTTGATATTAATTTGCTAATCTTGTCAAAGTTCCATCCTTTATAAACCCAGTAAATCACGTGATGAAATCTACTGATCTTAGCAGAAAACTACGTAAATGCTATGACGATGCAGTGTCCACCGTCCAAGGTACAGTTATCTTGACGTAAGAATGACGTATGGACAATATGGACAATGATACTATTATGCAATGATGTACACAGACCTGGGTAGCACTGGTGTGAACTGGGTTATCAAACTGACCAGCTTATCGCATATGAAAGGATTTAGGGATAGTTAGAGTCGCTGTCATGTGTCATATGTCATGACCTACTGGAACGTTAACGGTCCTCACCTTTGCGGGCAAGTGGTATGTGATCGGATAGCAGTTAGAAATTAAATGTTGACGTCATCGAGCAGCGCTACACAGATAAAATGTATTTCTGAGAGAGTGACAAATGTAAGATGAAGTTTGCATTTGGAACAGGCAGTGGAGAGAATTGTGTCATACCTCAATGTTACTTTCATGTACTGTGAAATTTCTGTGGGTATTGTATTTATGGAAATTGTACATGTTCTAAGCACATAGCTAACCAAAGTTATTGTTCCCATGCACTCGAAAAAAAAAATGAGCTTGAATTAGTTTGAAGTACACTATCTTCAGCAGTGGTTAAAATAGGAAACTGATTTTGCCAGACTAGACAAGAACAGCTTCTGAAAGTGAAAATAAAATGTAAAATAAATATAAAAAATTTAAAAAGGTTATCCACTCTTGCCTTTTTCTTTTTGTTGTTTTTAACAATACCTTTGATATCCAGGAAGTGAAAATGACCAAGGCTCATGCAAATAAAAATATAACCTTGCAGCACAATTACTAACAATATCAATTATCCACGGCACTTAATAATGCAAAGTTTAAATTATTTTTTTAATTTGTTTTTAATCAAACGAATTCCTGTGTTATAGTACAACACACATTTAATGAAACTCATTCAATATGATTAACATAACATAAAATGATTACGGTGTTACGTAGGTTCACATACGATATTATAATTATTTTATACGTAGTCAGAAGGTTTTGAATATTAGTGCACTGTACAACAAAACTATTAGCGAACATTACGCAAGTGCATCCGGTCCCCACGCACCTCAACACACTTTATCAGTCTGAGTATCCAACTATTAAATGCCACTGAATATTCACTTTTTGGTGAATATTTTATAACACAGGAAAACAACTTCCAACCGCGTGGCGGATTTCTATTCCTCCAAGAATCCTTGATGCCGGGATTCACCCAAAACTTACCGTTAGCTAAATCAGGGCTGTATGGAGGATGTTGCAAAGTCTGGATGTTGTACACAACACTATTCTTCAGCGTTGTGTAGCAGGATCAGTAATTTTCTTCAGGGCTCTTAATTAATTCTCAGGTAACTACACCGTCAATCAGGATTCCTTTCCTAATTAATTAAGTACTAGGTCGGCTTGCGAGTGTGTCTGCTACGCAAGAGTGCATATATCACCGACTTTGTAACATCATTTTTTGGTGATGTGCGCTTAGTCATAATGGTATATGGATTGGTGTGTGCAGGCAAGGCAACAGGTTTACCAGCGTACCTGCGTTCGAATCTCCATAGAGTACGCATTAAAAATTATCTAACCTGTATAATAGTAATATATAAAAGTAATATTAATATATAGATATCCTTTTTCTTGCATCCTGTTAAAGGTAAACGGCAAAGCAAATGGTGTGCAGACCTCAGTCTACGTGGAACCCAGTTCTTACACGTCATTCCAGGTCATTATAATTGATTGCTCAGCTTGGAGTTTTATAGATCCTAAAGGAATAAAGACACTCACATCGGTAAGCTATTTTTTATTATGTATGAATGAAATGTGTTATTTGTTCTGTGAACATATTACAAATTAATTTTTTTTTAAAAATGGGAAAATTCCAACTACATCTAACAGCTAAAAATGGGTTTCTATATGTTTTAAATGCATTAGATATTATAATTTATTAATCAGTCATTAAAAAAATCATGCAAACACCTGCTACGGGAAACAATTTGAGCTTTCTCTCCCTGATTATCAGTTAAAGACCTTTGTAACCCATGATCATGTCATGCCAATGTTAACTGCGTGTGATCCAAACTGTCAAGGTGTTGTTGGCGATACGGTCTTTAGGACAACGGCGCATACTTTTGCTATTGTAAATATCGACGCAACGACAAAGGAAATATTGGATACATAATAATCATGATATCTGCACTCAACATAAATTTCAATTCCGAAATTTGTAAAATTAAAATGGATTGGTGATAGATTTCATGTATCTGCATGTATCGACGAACAGATTAAGACAATGTTTGTAAATAATTGCAGTTTCGCTTTATTAGAACGTTGTTCATAAAATCTTTAACCTGGAGTTTGTATCCCTGAAATGTTTTGTGTGTTGGTTGCTCATTTAGCTTTAATTTTCAAAGATGTCCAAAAGGAATAATAATTTTGGGAACTACAGGTTACACGTTTTCAAAGGAGGGTTTAGAGGAACACGATAAAAGTTGTGCTACGGTGAAAAACGTCAATTCAGTCGGTATAATTTAGAGAAGAAAAAAATATGAAACACATGGCATATGTATTTTGATGTAAATCTTTTCTTAAGCATGAATAGCTAGCTAAAAAAGGTAGACGAAGGACATTATTGTTAGTAGTAGATGATTACAGTGCGATTGTGATCGGACTGAGTAGAGAATGTACACAATTAATCAATGCAGACATGAAAAGACTTTAAGCTTTACAAAAAGAATACCTTTTTCATTAGGCGTTATTCTACCAAGATTCTTCAATTATCATCACTATTATCCTTTGAAACACTTAGCCGCTTTTCCCCATTGATGTACTCACTCCAAAATAATTGTTTGTGCTCATTGTAGCTGCAACTTCCAATATGCTACCAATTTGCAATGATGAAAACCATAGTCAAAGTAACACATGGGAAAATAAGTGTGTGTCCTTACTCAATAGTGTATAGGGGCCCCAAGTGGCCGAGTGGTCTAAAGCGCTCTTCTGTTACGGATCACTGCCATCTCACCTCGGTCTGTATGGGTTCGAGTCTCAGATTCGACCCATGTGGGTATAAAGAGAAAGCTTGCCAGTAGCTTCTCGTGGGTCGGTGGTTCTTTCCGGGAATTGTCCCGGGTTCTTCCTCCAACATTAATACTGGCCGCCATATATAGCCTATATTGTGCTGAAAATGGCGTTAAACCCTACAACAACAACAACAACAACAACAACAGTGTATTAAACGATTCAAATAAGGACTATGTTCCTTCAGCCTTCATGGCCCCTTCTCATCGCATTGAACTAATTACATTATCTGAGATCCAATGTGCCATATATTAAAAAAAAAAAAAAACAGAAGATAAATGTCCAGGATTAGATTTTTTAAAATGTGATTTAATTTAATTTTCTGTTTATACATAACTTTGTTCCAATTATATTTGAAAACTGACAATTATCCTGAAAAGTAAAAGTGGTAACCAGACGGATACATTTTTTATTGACCTTTAGCTCTTACGGTTATTAAAAAATATTTGAACGTATTGTAATGCAACGTTGGGAAGTCACAATCTCTAATGATAAGTTTGTTTTTTTAAAGCATTTTTCAACAGACTTGTGCATTTATGCCTTCAAGGAAACAGTCAACTATTATGAAAAACATGTCAGACCTGTGTTTGCATGTTATTTAGACGCAGACAAGGCATTTGATGGGGTCAATCACTGGATATTCTTTAAAAAATTGCTAAAAAAAATTAGTGAACTTGTATGGCAAACAGTTGAGCTATATGTGTTGGGGATGTGTAGTATGCAGCTCCTTCCATGTAATCAATGGGGTGAGGCAATAAGGTGTTGTTTCCCTTTGTTATTGTATACATAGATGAGTTAATTGTAAATTGGGTAAATTGGGTGTACGTCTGACACCAAATGTGTCATTTCTTAAATTTTTTAGTTATGCTCATAACGTCATTGAGAAGTCCTGATATCGCTGATTTAAGGACAATACGCTTCTGAGAATAACAATACGCTTTTGAGAATGACAACGTCATCTATAATGCATGTCATGTCTGTACATCTTAATGACCATTCTCTTACATATGTCAACAGTTATAAATAAAAAAACATTAGTCATGCTTTCAAATCCAGTCGGTCAGATGATGAAGATATGAGTGTGTGATTATGACTTTTAACATAGCTTTAACAAGTTTTTCAGTCATATTGCTACGATGTCTGCAATGTGGCAGTTTATAGTGATTAGCAGGGGGGGGGGGGCATCATGCTGCAGACATGTAGCATGATGTCCTAACCAGTCACATTATCCTGACACCAGCTGAATAGTTCAGTCACTAACCTCTTAACACAGAGCGCCTAGCGAGGCAGCTGTTAGTACAATTTTTGAAAGTCTTTCCTGCTTCCGAAGCAGATGTTCTAACAACTAGGCCACCAGAGCGGTCTGAATATATGAGACATATATTTGTAAAGTCAAACAAGCATACTCATATTTAAATTTAGAAATTGTTCTTTGAATGTAACAATTAGCTTATTAAAATCGTATTGCTGCACAAAAAATTGCATTAATTTGCTTTTCAAAACAGTAACATCATTTTGATTTCCCCTCTTATCAGAAGGCATAGCCGATATTTATTAAATAAACAAAATATTTTTAATTTAATAATATCGACCTAAGTCATAGTACTCGCACTTTACACTAGCTCATTTTGTTTCAGATCATACGAGAATACCAGGATGCTGAAGTTGAGATATGGCTCGCCTCATGCTCAAGTAAACTTGCTTGCTTACTTAACTTCCGTTATGACGATGAGGATATGAGATATAGTTAACCTCTTATCCAAGTAAACTTACGAACTTGAGATTCTTGATGATGAGGATATCTTGCGTCTTGCTTATGCATGTGCATTATGGTTTTTTAACGTAACTTTTACAAACATTTCAGTCATATCACTACGATGTCTGCAGTGACAATTTATAGTGATGTCTTGCGATGGGGCATCATGTCACAGACATGTAGCATGATGTTCCACCAGGTCACATTATTCTGACACCAGGCTGACCAGTCCTAACGCTAACCTCTTAATGATGAGTACCAAGCGAGGCAGCTGCTAGTACCAATTTTATGTCTTTTGTACGACTCGGCCGGGGTTTGAACCCTCAACCTCCTGCAACCGAAGCGGATGCTCAAACCACTAGGCCACGGAAGTGGTTTCTTACTTAAGTAAACTCATGATAATCGAAGATATGATGTTGAATTATCGCTTGCCTCTTGCTCATGTAAATTTATGATCCTTGGTAATTATAACGACGATGCTGTCGGAATATGGCTTTTATCTTGCGCAAATAAACCTACTTAAGATTTTTTATGATTATGATAATAGTGATTATGATGATGATGATGATAATGTTGAACTGTGGCATGCTTATGTGAAGTCAAGGTTCTTGATGATGATGATGATGATGATGATGATGATGATGAGCTATTGCTTGCCTCTTCCTCATGTAAGGCTCTTCAAGATGTTTGATGATAATAGTAATAATGAATATGATGCTATTAAGATACGGCTTGAATCTTGGTAAACTTATTAAATTCTGATAAGAAAATGATGATTGACCTTAATTAGTACTAGCATAAAATCAATTATTGGTGCAATTAGCTACTGTGCATAGCAGAATATGCCCAGCAGAATCTCGGAAGCATACAAGCCGATTTTAACATCTAGTCAGCATGCAGATTATAATTATGAATACATACATGGATTCGGTTTGCATTATTTCTACTAAATATGTTTCCTCTTCACTGTAGATCATGATAGTGTACATAACATTTGGAAGGTAATATTTCTAAAATTGCCATAGAAAGGTATTTTACACATTGTACCCAATTGTCATTGAAATATGATGTAATATATTACACTAATTGCAGGTAATGTGCAGGACATGTTTGAGAAAATGAGCTTTTATAAGACGTTGGGAAGAGATAAAATTTTCGCTACCATTCATGATGCAGTCATTCATTGGAAGTGCAGAAATGCCAGACGTGAATCAAAGGTGATTATAAAGTCCTCCCACGTACCCACCATTTCCCTGTATGGGAGAATGCTGTACAAAAATCGAATGCTAATACAAAATATCAATGCCTTTCTATCTCTATCAATCTAGGATTTCAAGATTTCTCATATCAGATCATTTTGATTTTGACCGTGATTCAGATTTCTTACTAAAAAATTAATATTCAATATCCTAATTAAAATATGTTCGAGTTTCAGATAAATGACAAACTTGTAAACATCTGAAATCAAATCACTTTGCAAGACTTGCAGAAAAAAGCATATTATGCTCACAAAAAAGCCACTATTAATTTTAAACTCTGCTCACAATTGTTTTTATGGTCTTTAGGTTCGTGTGAATTGAATTGTTGATTGTTGGCTCAATCACCTTTGTGTGTAGACAAACCTGGCAAGTACAATCTGTTCTAGCCAACATTTCATATTTTAGTGACTTTGAGGAGACGATATCCGTGCTTTCAGTCTTTTTCACCAGTTCTACTACCTACTTTGTTTTGCAGGTCGAGTCAGTCACAAAGCTGTAGGAATTAGTGGAGATTGTGTAGCTGTCTTCAGGTGAAGGCAGGAACATCTCATTCCAACAACATGTTCTGCAACCAAAATCGTTGCAAGTTGAAAATCAGTAACTTCCCTGCAACTAGTTGTTAACCATAGTGATACAAGATGCATGTTGTGTATTAAGAACTATTATTCATCTTGCTTTCTTTACAAGTTTGTTGTCTTGTGTTCGCAAATACCTGTTGGTGCCAAAAATTACCTTTTCCAAAGTAAATGTTGATATTTTATTATGTACAATTTTGGATACAAGATACTCAAGTATTCAAATACGTTGTAATGTGCCAAAATAAATGTAAACAAAGTATTTAAAATCTGCATTAAGTTTTTAGAAGCTAGAAAATAATGGCGAGACATAAAACTGTGATTCTAAATATGTAAAAGCGACAAAGAACAAGTTTTCAGCAAAATGAATATGATGCATTGATGATGTCGAATATAAATGAAGTAAAAACTTCTCAACTAACTTAATGCAGTTTTCAATCTTTTTATCAAAGCAAACCTGCTGCAATACATTTAAGCTGTTTAGGGTATACCTTACAATTAATCGTATCATATGACTATGTATAAAACTGCATTTTGGAGTTGACCTTGTCCAAGGTCAAGTTTGCTGTTTCTAACTAGAGACACTGATGTTTTTTTTTTTTTTGGGTAAACAAATTATACATAGCTAATATTGTCTCAATGAATGTGTGCTAAATATTAGGATCGATAGCACGAGAATTAAACATTTAGGCCTAGGTCATAGTTATTGGAATTTCACCACAAAAATACATAGCTTACCTGATGTTTACAACATTCTAGACTATAATTCTAGTAACAGATTGTTCCAGAATGGAAAATTTATATTAAGGCATAGTATTTCCAGAAAATAATAATTGTGACCTTAAAGTTACACTTAAAATTACACTTAAAGTTATACTTAAAATTACATGCAAAATTATACTTGAAATGTTACTTAAAATTACACTTGATATTATACTTACAATTTCACTTAAACATAAGAGACAATAAAGTGTACAAATTATCCTTTAAGCAGTATTCTTAATACTGTATCAGTGTATCAGGATATTTTTCTCGTTTACCTTCCATTTTTGAGTTGGGACTGCAGTGTACTGATTTTGTCAAATCTCTGAAAATACATGGTGTACAGCGAGAATTGGAGAAAACATCTTAGATCATAGACACCTGAAGCATGCAGTGGATGTGCTATTTACATTTAGATGCGGGTTCAAATGGAGTGTATAAAAAATGGCAGGCAAAACAGAATATTGTAGGAGGGCTTTACAATTTTGATTATGATTCATTCTTGATTAAATAACTTTAGGCAGAATTGGTCTTATTATTGTGTTAAGTATTTAATTTGGGCAAAAATTCATTTTTTCAAATTATTGTTTTGCTAGAAATACAAAGTGGTCATTAATGATCTTCTTGGACAGAGACATTAACTTGGAATTATAGTGAATTCAAACAAGGACATCTTGGATTATATTGCTGTGATTTATCATAAGACTAGTCACATCACTACATCACAGTCCTCTGCAGGTACATCAACACCTTCAGATCTGGATTTTATTTTAAAAACCACTGTAATTTAATTAGAACTTTATTAATTAGGACTGTTGATAGAACCTTTTGGACTATTTGGAACTTAACTGTAAATTCTTTTTAAATTTTAACTATGTATTCTGGGGTAATAAATTGTTTGTTGAATTTTACAAAACTTGTTGGTTTTCGCTCTTGTCTATTACTTTGTTTGAGACCATAGAGTCCTAATAGTATATACTCATTGAATGCAAACTGCACAGACTCAGATCTGCAGTTGCATAATGCACCAGCAGACCTAGGTTTGTGCAGCTTGTTAGATGTAATCAGCTGAACAAAGAACGCAGACCCTGATCTTCATAACATTATGAGATGGCAGATCAGAGTTTACATTTTTGCAGTTGGATAACTTGTGAGTATATAATGTACTAATACAAAAAAAAAAAAACAGGTACATGTGAAGTTTACATCAAAATATAAAGATAAGAAGGTTAGGATCTGTAATTTCAAAACCTACAATCAAAGCATTGCCCAAGAACATGTCACCTTGATTCCACAATCAAAGCATTGCCATAGAAAATGTCACCTTTAAAAGGTTGAACTCGTGTCATGGAATAAATTGTCAGCTTCACAATGGTCCATCCTGATAACGAAGAAAATCCAGAAAGTGGTTTAGGATATACACCACTCCCTCGATAACTCACGACCTCACTTATAGGTAGTTTGTTTTTGGACCCCGATGTGCGTGAGTTATCGAGGGAGTGGTGTATATGTAAATTAAAAACTTTAAAACATTAACAAACTGTTGGTGATGATGATATGCAGCCAGAAAAATTACTGTTATGTCCCACTTTTCACTAACATTAGCTTGATTTTATAAAAAGTGTTCTGAACAAGAATGGCAGACGTCTTTGGTATTGCTTGAAATAATGTCCAGAAATAGTCAGATATTTTGAAATGTTTTCAAATATTTATACTAGCAGCAGAGAGGGTGAATCCTACAACGTTTTGAGACAAAAATTGATTGAAATCTTAAAACGAGCCGTCCTATAATCTCATTTTAACCAAAAAGAGGGCGAACCCTACAACGTTTTCAGACAAAATTTTGATTGAAATCTTAATGAGCCTTCCCTACGAAATCTCATTTTAACTAAAAAAATGAAAACGAAGATTTTTACGATTTTTTAATTAATTTTGGTCGCAACTTGTTGTCATCCACCCTCTCTGCTGCTATGGGTTAATAATTATTTTACGATTTCAACCGAATATTTGATCCAGTCCGATACGATATCGTGTCCGAGGATCATGCAAATTTATTGTTGCGAATCCGTGTGGTTTTGACTGAGCATGACTAAAGAAGTTTTTAAATTGATTATGATCCATATCACCGCAGCACCATGTCTGCCAAATATTTCTAAGAGTATGAGTATCAACTCCGTTGAATACAGCAAGAATATTGCAGTTATCTCTGATCACTTTTGGAATCTGAGTGTAGCGTTGAGTGACATATATCACGTCAGTGTTTTTGTGACGCCCACGGGAAAATATTCTAGCAGGATTTTTTTGTTTATCCAACATTATATCGTCGTATACGACTAAATTGTTAATATCTCCATCAATATCATCAATGCTCGGTGCTTCATCGATATCGGTTATAAACTCAATAATACCCTCTCCGGATTTTTCTACCGCGCTGTCGTTAAAATCTTTTAGCACTTCATAACATCGTTGATCATCTACGCTAGGGGCAATTAAATACAACTTATCCCACTTCATCCATCTCATTATTAAATTGAGTAACAATTGCGTTTTACCGGATCCAGATGGCCCGATTATAATCATCCGGATAGAGTTTGGTAGCGCTGCATGATGCTTAACTGGTTCTCTTGTTTTAGTCGCTGAAAAATCAATTATATCCATATTTCTATACATAAATTATGGATCTATATTGTGTGAAGTGTAAAACGCGTACTGGCACAGATGACTTGACGACGATTACAACTAAAAATAACCGATCAGCGCTTTCTGGTAAATGCGTGCAATGTGGTACAAAGAAATTTAGATTTGTGTCTATGAGATCTGATTTAAAAAAAAACGAGGAGGTGATATCGCAGCCAAATTGGCAAAGCTCCCTGGAACCCCATGGGCAAAGTACCCCGGAGAAAAGCACCTCCCAGGATATAGCTACTGTGGACCGGGAACCAGACTTGGTATCAGACTCAATAATCAAAATCAACCCAACCCCGGTGAAGAACCAATAAACGCCATTGATAAGGCCTGTCACCTTCATGATGTTGCTTATAAAAGCAGCAATCTGCAACACAGGCATCTAGCAGATGTGAAATTAATTCATGCGTTAAATGCTATTCCTGATAAATCCTTCAAAGAAAAATTGGCTTCATTTTTGATAAAATCGGCTATGAAAAGCAAATTGATGTTAGGTGCCGGTAATTAATAATATGGAATCAATTTATTATTCCCCAAGAGGATACTGGAGGGGTAAATCAGCAGTCCATAAACTCGCTAGCGCTGCAAAAGTGAAAAAAACCACTGCGGCTAATTGGTTATCCAAACAGGCACTATGGCAAATTTATCTACCACCGCCTAAACAAATTCAATTCTCGCATTTTGATGTGACCGCTCCTAATGAAGTTCATCAGGCTGATATATTATTTCTGCCACATGATCGTGGTTACAAATACGCTTTAACCGTAGTTGATATTGCAAGTCGATACAAAGAAGCAGAACCGTTAAAAACAAAATCAGCCACTGAAGTTGCTTCTGCATTTGAGAGGATTTATCGACGAGGTCCTCTGCACTGGCCAAATCTATTGCAGGTTGATCCTGGCAAGGAATTTCAGGGTGCAGTGTTATCTACAATGAAACATCATAATGTCACCATACGACGAGGGCATACTGCGCTACATCGCGATCAGGCCATTGTAGAACGATTTAATCGGACGATTGCTGAGCGGTTATTTGGATATCAATACGCAAAAGAATTCATCCAAGAAAAAAGATCCCGTGAATGGGTTAAAAGATTACCATCTGTGATTACTGCACTGAATAACGAGATTACTAGAACAATCAACATGAAACCTATCAACGCGATTAAAAAGAAGTCAATACCCGTACAACCACAAAAAGATTTCAAAGAACCAATTCTTGGTAGTAATGTCACTGTTAGGTACTTATATGAACCAGGAGAGCTTGAAGGGGGTAGAAAAAGGGCTACTGATCCTATTTGGAGCGTCACTACGCATAAGATATCTAGTATAACACGATCTACGGGTAGACCTCCAGTCTATAAACTGGATTCAACTGCCCCTCAACGAGGATTTACTCGACAACAACTACAGGTAATTCCCGAGGATACTCAATTGCCACCGCATGGTCTTAACTAGCACCGTTGCGTCTATTGCACTCAAGACAAGTCAGCATCACATTGTTTCTGACATGACCGAGACTGTTATTTTTTCTGTCTACGGTGAATTGGCGAGGATCCTTATCCGAATACTGCCAACGCATTATACAATTGCAACTCGCGCAGTGATTATTCTGTTGTTTCTTCAGCGTAATTATTAATTTAGCATCAATATCAAATTCTCGTTGTTTTTTTTTGTCCTGTTGTTTGTAACCGGAGAGTTTTTTATCAATAATTTTAACATCAATATCATCCATTGTTGTGTCATTATCATCGAAAACAACTCTTCGAAGTTGATTTATTCTTCGTACTCTGGATACTGCGAGATAGACTAAATTCGACCATTCGATGTGATTATCCACCATCCAAACAATTGTATCCGATATAGTCAATCCCTGTGAAGAGTGTATTGTTGCTGCGTATCCTAGCGTCCACGGGGATTTATTAGCACGCAATGCATCTTCAACGACATTGATATCAACCAGCACAATATCATTTAACACGAGAATCTGCTTTTCACTCTGTCCTGGAATATCAACTTCAATATTCTGTTTTCGTGTATCCGATGGCCTATAACACAACGGCACTGGAAGAGTTGCAAATTTTTCTTTATGCAATTCAAATAACTTCATTTGAAGTGTGTCTCTGACTATTTTTCTACTTGCAATTATCAAATCATTTGGTCTCCATGTTTCCCAGAAATCATTCATTGGAGTTTCTGAAATCACTTCACGCGCTATTTCGCATTGGATTCTATCCGGTTTTAATCTAATTAGCGCTTTGAACTCGCGTAATCGTTCATCAATTGATCTATAATCAGTGGTGATTTCTTCGTAATAGTCTACAAAACCCTTTAGCCATTCATGTGGAGATGCACCGACAAATGGTGGTGGTTGGCCGTGATCACCGCACATGACGACTTTTGTGTTTTTGTTTAACAACCACTCAAGAAAAGTTTGTAATACATCTAATGACACTGTGCATATTTCATCCCAAATTATGATTTCAGGAATGAATTTATCACCCATACGCTCAGGAGTCCATTTGTCACCCTTCCATCGAAAGAAACTATGGTAAGTACAGGCATTTACCCCTCGCTGTATCATCTCTCTGGCGAGTCTGTGAGTCGGTGTTAGCACAATCATGGTTGACCGACCAAATAATTCAATTGCACGAGTTGTTTTTCCTGACCCACCACAACCGTTTAAATAAACTGTCTTGTATCTACATACTGGATCAGATACCGGTGGTGCATGAGAAAATTCTGATTGAATTTCAATACGGTTACAACAAAGATATTTATCATCCATGGCAACGTCTGCGGATTCACAATACTCATGTAGCATCTCCTTTTTAAATCGCCAACGCCCCCAATTTTCTTCGGGATCTGTGAATTTAGCTACAGCTGATTTGTACTTATTGTGTATATACATCGAATCAGTGGCCACTCTAACCGCGGTATTAGGAAATCTATTTATCATCGAAAATAGATTAATAGAAGCATAGGCTAGCATTGAACTTCTCAAATGTGTGTACTGGGAATTATATCCATCACAGTAGGTAACAACCGTACCCATTTTCTCACCATTGGATAGAAAAGCATCCTTACGGGATACAAGTTTTCCCTGTTTCATTAAATCCGCTACAATAAAATCGTATTCAGCGACATCTGTGATTAACCGCGAAGAATATTTTGCGTTGTCGTATCGTCCACCCTGGGTAAATTTACCGATTATTCTTCTTCCGAGATCCTTTGCTTGTTCTTTTTTAATTTCAAATAACTTCTTAGACCAATTTATGATTTCTTCTTCACTGAAATCAGGGAATTGTTTTCGCTGTTCGCTGATTATTCTATCTAGATCGGGTTGTGGTAGCCAAACTTCTTTCTGAGCTCGATAGCATATAATAGCCTCGGAAACAATCAACGATATTAGCATACCACAATCAATCATATATCTCAATAGCACTATTGGCATCCAGGCCTTTTCAGATAGGTGTTTACCGAGCCAAACATAACTACACGGATGTAACCCTGTAGCTAATTCAAATGATATCACACGAGCGAATCCGGTTAAATCAAAATCAGGTAATGGCCCATTAATCGCAACACGAGTCATTTCATGTGTGGGGTGTCCAAATCGTTTGAAGTACTCAGCGCATTCTCCATACCCGAGAAAACTTCCGGGATAACACGCGGCTATATCAATTGAAATCATACCATCACGTGAGTATTTCGTATTCCACAGTCCTCCATGACCAAATTCGACGCAACTCAATTTAACATCCTCGAGAAAATCACTTCGTGTTGGACGCCATGAGTTTTTTTCTCTTGCGAAGTGAGCTACCACTGATGGAATAGTAAAACTATCCGTGAGTAGTTTTTCATGGAAACTCTCCGGTGAAAAATCACTAGCGATTTTTCTCATTCTGTTATCTAATTCTTCAACGCGATATAATTCACCATTTGGTTTTACAAATTGATCGAATCCTATTTCGGGATCTTCATCACTTCTAAGTAACCACACTGACACAGGATCATTTTTACACAACGCATGAATAGTATCAAATAATCTCTCTTCATAGAAAACATCCCCGACGAACTCCTTAGGGATATATTTCACGGTTCGTTCTCGTGGAAATACTGTTACCGCAGGTGTCCACGCGTGTTTGTTATGATCAATAATCTGTATTGGCGCTCCATTTTTGTTATATTTCGGTTCGTATAAAACCTCTCCGGTTATCGTCATAACGGTTATTGGAAATCTTAATGATGTTTCTAATTTAGCTATATCAGAGATCTTTGCACCGTGCTGTTTCACTGTCAGTTCCCACTCGGTTATTTTCCTACGTCGCAGATCAGTTAGTTTATTCCCCCGGGACGCATTTGTGAAGTGTTCTATTATTCGTTCTGCTACACAATTAAGCCCTGACGAATATTTCATAGGAGCTAGTTTTGCGATATCGGGTTTATCATTTAACGGATATATCCCATAAACCATTGCTGTTACGGGATAAGATCTTTCGTAGTATGGTTTGTCAATGCCGGTTAGAATTCCTGGTTTGGAATCTCTACTCACAATGACAGCTTTTTTATTCTTGAGGATTGGTTCAAATTTATCCCTAATAATCCATTTGCCATCGACTTCGATAATGAATTTGATTCGGAAAAAATGCCGTTTTTCCCCAACACGTGAAATTATCACTGCTGCTTTTTCATCAGTCATGGTAGCGTCAACAACACCATCAATTCGAAATGTTGACCAACAATAAGATGCTCCATCACGCTTAAATTCATTAAAACAATCTCTGATTTTACTAATCATGGCTTTATCAAGAATTGTATTCTTTGGTGTATTAGAAACTATATCAAGATTGAATTGAGCATCTTTCCAGGGTAATCTCTTGGACGTTTTTTTTGGTTTATCGAGATTAAATCTAGGATTGATTTTCAATAATCTCTTAAACTCTTTCATGTTTCCGTCTATTGGACGTTTTTTTGGTTTATCGAGATTAAATCTAGGATTGATTTTCAATAATCTCTTGTTACGTTTTTTGGGTTTATCGAGATTAAATCTAGGATTGATTTTCAATAATCTCTTAAACTCTTTCATGTTTCCGTCTATTGGACGTTTTTTGGGTTTATCGAGATTAAATCTAGGATTGATTTTTAATAATCTCTTAAACTCTTTCATGTTTCCGTCTCTTGGACGTTTGTTACGTTTTTTGGGTCTATCGATATTAAATCTAGGATTGATTTTCAATAATCTCTTAAACTCTTTCATATTTCCGTCTATTGGACGTTTTTTGGGTTTATCGAGATTAAATCTAGGATTGATTTTTAATAATCTTTTAAACTCCTTATCAGCATTGAATTCAGCATTTTTCGAAGGCGTTTTCCTTAATTCCCTCATGCTATAATTAAAACAAGCATTTAAATGAAAGATTTTTATATAATGAATCACTGCAAGTGGCTTATGATTGGATCAGTAACCCCGTGTAACAAATCATGCAGAAATGAGTTTTGTGGGTATCATATGCAAAGCTTTCGACGCGGAAGCCTTGGTCCGTTACCCTGTATTCTATGTGGGGTTGGGGTTAGGGGGAAATCACGGTTGTGTTTGAATTGCGGTGGTAAGCGATACAGGGAATTGAAGCGTTATTATGATAAAAGAATAAAAAATGGACAATCAATCAGAAATTTTGACCCTGAAAAAGTCCCTGACACTGACACTGTCACTGACAAAATCATAAGAACCCCTCAAGACTACATCGAAAGATTCATCATTAAACCAAACAATGAATTAGACAAACAATAGTATTATGTATACGAATGAACCAAGAATTCAGACAGCATCCCTTGATTTTAAATTATGAAGCATCCAGTGATGGTACTGTCAGACACTGCATTTTGAAGAAAACGGTCGGTTTTGTGACTAATCAAGGGTATTTGATGTTTAGCGCTGGAAAGAAGAAATATCACAATCATCGTTTCATATTTGAATGTTTTAATGGATTGATCGAGGATGGTCTTGTTATCGATCACAAGGATTCTAATCGAAAGAACAATTCTTTATCAAATCTGCAAGCTATCACACAGAGTGAGAATTCCAAACGAGGAAGGACTGGCACTTGTTCAAAAAAAGCGAAACCCGTAAAATCTTTGAATACAATAACTAACGAAGAAAAAATATTTCAATCAATATATGAAGCCGGCAAGTATTTCAATATTTGTGGACCCTCAGTACGAAAAGTTGCAGAGGGGATTTATCGATCGGCGATTTCAAAAAAGACAGGACAGAAAATTCGATTTAGTTACGTCTAATGCGTCATATTTTTCATTTAGAAATATATCATTATTATAGAATAATGAATTCTGAAAACATGAATAGCATCATATCCGAGATTTCAAAATTGAAAGGTTGGGATATTGAACTATCAGATGGGTTAAATCCTGATCAAATCATGTCTGATTTTCAGGATATAGAATACGGAGTTAGCACTAACAAGTATATGCTACCAAAGAAGTATGCGCTCATCAAGAGAATTCAGAATTCTATTAATGACTCTCTCGCATTTTCCAGTGACGTAAGTGTGTTCGCTCCGTTGTATACCATCGTAGAACGAATACGAAAAGAATTGGGGTACGAATACGAATTGAAAAAGGAGGTTAATTCTAAAGTTAGAAACCTACGGGCGTTAATTCAAGAAAATGAACAATTTTGATTGACCGACCATTTATCATTATTTGATTGTGACCGTCCCTCATAGAGATTTTAATTTTTTTTAGCATTTTTTGATTGATAATGTCAGAAACAGTGAATAAAAAATTGATGGCTTTTTCGGATTGATCAAAAATAGAATGGCGAAAGTGTGGAATTAATTATTTTTATATACAATTATCACACTTTCGCCATCATTGATAGAAGCCGTTATAGGATGAAATAACACTTCCATGACCATCCGATGGTGTTAGGTCGGGATTAAAAAAAATTGTTTTACAATTGAAAAATTGTTTCTGATTTCAAATAATGGTCAATGAAGCATTAACAACCCGATTGGCTCGTGAACGACTGGATGCAATCAGGAGATTTGTACCAATTCGTGACTCTGTACGGAATAAACTACAACAACGGCAGAGTCTTCAGACTGATTTTGCTGCGGGATCTGAAGAATTGTTTAAACCAGTAACAACAGCAACGAAGGGAGTAGAGCGCGCTATACTGGGAGATGGTCCCGAGACGGGAAAATCTGTTATTGGTGAACTCGAAAAAATAGCAGCGAAAACTGAACAAACAGAACAGGCCGTACAAAAAATAGAATCAAAAAGAACAGTAGATGATTTACTCGTGAGATTTAACGAAGAAGGGTTAGCAGAAATTGATAAGACTGATCCAGCAGAAATTCCTGCGCTTGTTGTTACGTCCTATGAAAACAGAAAAAAATGGTTGAAACCAGAACATCATAAATATGTTAGAAATATAACTCACTGGGCTGATATATTCTATAAAATCAAAACTGAAAAAGGTCTGATTAAGAAAAATAGTGCATCATACATTGAATATATCAATGCGGTGGGTACAGTGTATAATCAATACGAAGAGTTTAAACAACAACAAAAACCGCAAAAAACGCAAAGGCGGCGACAGCAACCTGCAAAGAAAATATCTTTTTCACCTAAAAAACAACAAATACCACGTGATGATGATGATGATGATAGTTATTTACAAGAAACGGATTTAGAAAAACAGGATGAAGCAACTGGTTATAGCGGAAGTGGATTAAGAGATTCCAGTGGACCCCAAAGTGGGGTATGTCCTGGTAGTGTTCTCAGTGATATATCACGATTAGAGGTTCTTGTAGGAGGGTTCCGAGCTGGAAATAACTCACCGGAAATAATTAATGAAGCAGCTGATATCTGTAGACGATTATTTCAGGGTGGTATCATGGATATCAGCACATATCGAGATTTCATTGGCGAGTTAGTGGAAAGTGGGTATCATAGTGACTGAATTGAAAAGTCAATTGAAAAATTGTTTCTGATTTCAAATAATGATCATACACTACAATCATGATAAACCAACCCCCGTCTACGTAGTTAATTCACGGTTTCCAGTTTATAGAGCATACTACGGAGATGGTTTAGGTAATACCATTGCAGGGTTATTTGCGAGAATGGCTCCAAAAGTGATGCCGTTGGCTAAACAATTAGGAATGAAAGCAATTGATGTTATTCGTGATAAGGGTATTGGTGCTGTTGGAGATCTTGCTGGAAAAGCGTTTTCAACTGCGAAGAATAAATTAACATCATTAGTGAAATCACGGATGAAATCCAAAGGATTTTCAAAACCGTTACCGTCTACAGCGGAAATGCCTGCAAGTGTTAGTAGAATTATAAATAACGCAGTAGATGAAAAATTAGCATCGATGGTGACTCCCTTGATAAATCAAGGGGACCAAAATAACATGATAGCAAACATGATAGCAGGAAGTGGCTTTAAAAAAACACGACGATGAAATGGGAAATCGCGATTTAGACTCTGATAAATAGAATAAAATGTTCAAAAGGTCACCTGATCCAGCATTTGATATGGATGCCCCAGTGCGTAAAGATGATTCTGTACGCGATTTTCAATTTTATTCTTATCACGCAGTACAACCAGATCTCCGATCGCGAATTGAACTTCAAGTTCATGATACCAGTAAATACTTCCTACCGTGTGAGGCATTTATCGAAATCGAAGGAGAACTTGTAACAAATGTTGCAGCTGATACCCCATATGACAATAACGCAAATGTCCGAGTTGGTTTTGTTAATAACGGTATTATGGCGTTATTTGAAAGCGCTAGATATCTCATTGATGGAAAGGAAATTGAATCCATTGACCGTGAAGTTGATGTGGCCACAACAATCATAGGGTTAGCGAGATACTCTGATGATTATACAAGATCAGCTGGTCCGTCTATGATGTTTGCAAAGGATACCTCTGATAACGCTGACCACCTTCAATTCATTAAAGTGTTAACAGCAAGAGATAATGCAGAAGCCGATCAACAGGAAGCAGCTAATCCAGAACGTCGAACTAGACCCGGAGCTGCGTTTGATATTCTCGGAGGCGTTAATGGTAATCTCAATTTAGGATTTGCAACACGCGTAGCAACGTTGCATGGGCAGCGTCGACGATTTTCATGTGCGATTCCACTGCATCATATTTTCGGATTCTGTAGAAACGTCCGAAGAGTTATTTATGGAGCTAAACACACAGTAGCGCTTGTACGAAAGGGTACTGATGATGATGCAATCTGGCGTAATGCTGGGGTTGCTCCCGGTAAAGTCATTTTAACAAAACTATCATTGTGGATGCCAGTGTTAACTCCATCAATCACCGAAGAACAACGACTACTATCATTTATGGACCAAGGAGGAAAGTCGTTGTTAAGTTGGTTATCAGTGACCACGGATATTAAACAAGACAGTGTTGATGGTACATTCACATGGCACCTGGCATCAAAACAAGGTGTTTCAGCACCACGTCATATATTTGTAGCGTTACAGAATAATGCGCGAGTTGGTAATCAAGAACGAAGTCATATGATATTTGATCAGTTAGGTGTTAATGAAGTCTCGCTGAGAATAAACGGACAGCAGGAACCATCCGAGGATATACAACTTGATTACGGTCAGAATCATATTGCACGCGTGTATCATAACCTGTTGTCATATATGTCACGTGATCAAAATGTGGATACTGGTTTGCAAATATCACAATTGGATTTTAAAAGCCTCTATCCGATTTATTACTTTTCGCTGGAACATCTTGATTTGATGAGACAATCTGTCGTTGATATACACTTTAGAGCCCGTGTAACCCGTCCGACTGGTCCACCAGTTGGTGGGGTACCTCCTATCCTTATCCCGAATTATAGAGCGGTTGCTGTCATTCTCAGCGACAAATCAATGCTACTTGAAGGTGTTGGTGGAAGAATGAGAGTGGTAGATGCACCAGTGGAAAACATGTAATTGAAATTGTAAACGATTTAGAATCAATCTATTATGTATAATGTCATATAGTGTTATTAGTGTTGCGTTAACTCCTGGTCAAATAAAAAAATTGCAATCGGAATCAGCTAAAAAATGCGGAACCACAATCACGTTGAAACCCAACCAAATGACTGGTGGTGCAAATAAATTATCGCTGACAACTCGTCAGGTGAAACATTTCAATGATGCACTAGTAGCAAAAAAGGGTGTTCAGATTACTCTTTCTGCGGCTGCTATCAAAAATATGATTAAAACAGGCGGTATATTTCCGTTGTTAGCTGCGATTCCAGCATTGATTGCAGCAGCAGCCCCAGCGGTGGCTAAAGCGGCAGCGTTAGGAGCCGTTGGTACTGCAGCAGGAATGGCACTAAAGAAGGCAACTGGGAAAGGATATAAAAAAAAGGGAAAGGGTCTAAGACTACCAGGAACCCCGTATTCGTGGTACAGCGGAAAGGGTCTAAGACTAGGACCGGTTTATTAATTGGAGAGTCTTTGACTCCCATGTCCAATTTTGATTTACTCGATGCTGCTAAAAAACTCGCGATTAAAAACTTCAGAGGTGTCTTTATGAAAGATCAATTACCACATCAACCAAACAGCGTTGAAACCGGAATCATTAATTTAGATAACAGCACCGGACCTGGAACTCACTGGGTTGCATACGCTATTGATCCACGTGGGATTGTCTATTTTGATTCATATGGATTAGCCCCACCAAAAGAGTTTTTGCGTTATATAAAAACCCTTCCAATGAAGACTTGGTATTCTACGCTACCAACACAAACGATGATTGACCCACCAATATGTGGCAGCGAAGTATTAAATGTCCTTGATGCTATTTCTAACTCCTTGAGTAACCCAAGCGGAAAACCACCACATGTTGTCGTGAATGAATACACCAGCAATCGCTTTTTAGAGAGAGAAAGAGTTTTACAATAAAATGATTGATATTTGGGGAAGACCTCTGAAACCCAAACCCGATGGCACTGCACCCCCTGATTCTATCAAGGATATAAAAAAAATAATTGAAGATGAAATCGCTGAGACGTTGAACTTAACAAATGTTGACCCGAACGAAATAGTTGTATTTCAAGACAAACAGGGTAAATTGAAATCCAGTGATGTGTCATTGAATGACATTTTGATACGGCAGCGCGACGCCGCTGAAAACTCTATTGCGCTATATTCCAACGGTGGACAGCTTAAACCAGGCGCACTTGTGTCTACGATCACCGACGCGATTGCTACCAACGAACGTGAGCTGAATGATCTTATACGAGGTTATAATAATTTTCGCAAAAATGTCGTACATAAATTCTTTGGAACCCCGCTTATGGTTGGCATGACTCTCGCTGAAATTAAAGACTTGTTGAATTCATTCTTCGCTAACAAGGAAGCTGGAAGGATGATGACTGCTTCAGAAATCAAGGCAAATTATCTCGAGATTTCTAAACTAATAGAAGATCAAAAACCCACTAATGACATTGTTGGTAGGTTCTTTGGAAACCCGCTTGTGGCAGAAATGACTCTCGCTGAAATCAGTGAGTTTATCGGCAAGCACACTCACAATGCCTACATCGCTAATAGTTTCTTTGGTGTCCCGGCTACATCTACAATAACTCTCAAAGATATTAACATGTTTATGGTGAGACAAACAACACTTAATACCATCGTGGATAGATTTTTGGGGAGAACACCTGGTTCTGAAACCACATCGTTGACAGGCCCGACCCTCGCTGAAATTAAAAGCGCTATTGACGAACAAAAGCTCACCAACGAGTTTGTTAAAAATTTCTTTGAGGGCAGTAGCCTCCAAGATATCACGACGAAATTTTCTAACATCGACAACCATATTAAAACCCAAGCACGGATTAGAATCAACGAACTTCTGGTTTCATTCTTTTCTGACAGGAGGGGGGGAACAATAGATCCTGCCAGAATCAGGGTAAATTATCTCGATATTTCCGACGATCTTCTTAAACTAAAAGAAAACTTTGAAAGGATAAAGATTCCGCACAAAAAACCTAAAAATATCGTGTATACGATCAAACATGGAATCGAGGATTGGATAAGAGATACAAGAACTCCATCGATTACCATCGATCTCTTGTGGGATGAGGAGGAAGCGAAGGTTGATGGTATCTATAGGTTAACGTGGGCTTCTATTCATCAATTTAATCTGATCACTGATAATAATAGAACCTACTCTGGTGGCATCGCGACGTTAATTATCGAGACTGGCATAACACCAAGCTTTCAATTCGTCGCGGTTGATAGCTCCACCATTAGATCAAAAATAGCCTGGTGTATAGAACTCGTAGATCATTTTTCCGGCTGAAGTACTAGCAATTCCCGCTAACGATGGCAAATAATTGAAAACACTAGTGTTTTTAAAATAACAATGATTTCATCAACTCAATGTCGCTATGATCAGGTCAGAGAATTTCAAAATAGACTCAAAACCCTCACTGAGGAGTATCAAATAAAAATAAAAAAATACCGACGAAGAATCACCGCAATTGATATTACTATGTACTCGGTGTCAAGCGTTCTCGCTGGCGCCGGAATAATACTTGCATCGGTTACAATGATTGCCCCGGTTGTAGTTCCAATTTGCATTTCTGCGGTGGCTACAATCGGGGGTATATCAACCGGGATAGCAAAAAAGATATCATCATGCAGCCAGAGTAAACTGCAGAATTACTTACTTCAATTTCATATTGCATCAACCGCATATTCGCAGTTATCCCTGATGATATCGTCGTCACTCGATAATACAATTATATCAGATAGTGAATTCTCAGCGATGGTCAGTATTTTTGATTCAGCGATATCAAAATTAGAGCAACAACATGAATATAATAACAATGACAACACCGATGGAATCAGAAAACACGAACCCAAAAACAAACCCAAAAACCAAAATGATCTCAATAATCTCAACCATACCAGATTGTGAGTTCTCAGTGATGGTCAGTATTTATGATTCCGCTGTGTCAAAATTAGAAATACAACATGAGTATAATAACAATGACGACACCGATGGAATTACTTCAACGAGTAGTGGAGAACACGAACCCAGTACAAACAAGCATGATATCAATAACATCAACGGAACCCGAGTTTAGTGTGAATTTCCCTAGCCCAGTCCCCGTGAAGGAGATAGCGCTAGCAAAACTACGAGTGTATCACAGTTGGCCTAATATCAGATCAAAATCATTTGGTGGTCAACAACCCAATAATTCTTTAGTGTTTGCAAATAAGAATAAACCCGACGGAACCCCAGACTGGAACGTCGTTTCGATACCAACCGGATCATACCAAATCGAACAAATCAATAATGAATTCGCGCGTAGAATAAAATCGATTACTGGAAAAGAATCAAAAATCGCTATAACAGTTCATGAGCCGACGCTATCATCCGCAATTGAGATAAACACAGAAGGATACGTCGTAGATATCTATCAAAGTTCTATTAGAACCGTACTAGGATGGCCTGAAAAACCACCGGAAAAATCCACCACCGACTTAACCACGGATGTACAATCATATCATGAAATCAATCCCAGTTATCGAGATAATTTATCTGATATAAGAAAGGGAAAAATCGCCGATAGATTTATATTCACCAACAAAGACACATTGCAATGGGATTTTATCATTAAAAGAACAACCGACTCATCTGTTACTATTTCATTTACGCTAACTGACGTCCGTGGTTATTTTAATGAGATTAAACAATTATATGAAACACAACTAGAACAACTACGGAAAACAAAATCGCAAAAACACGTTGAAATAATAAATCAACTTATATCTGATATGGAATATATCTATGAACTAATTATTCAAACAATAATTAATGACAACAGCGACAATAAACGACGATTCCTAACCGATTACAATATCACAGAAGACAATCTGCGTAATTTCAAGTTTCCGAAATACAACGCTGATGAATTAGCAAGAATTGTTAAAACCGATATCAAAGCGCTACAAAAATCAGATTCAACTGTCATCCTCAAATATAATAATGATCCAGATGGTGGCGGTAGGCATATCGCTCCGTTCAACGTGAATATTTCATCGGTGATTGCGCTCAATTTAGTATGTGATGTTATCGAAGGAAGCTATCAAATAAATTTAGAACGATCAAATCAAGCTCAGCAGGGATATATTCTTTATTCATTTGCACCAACAGCTCCTCCAGGATTCCTAATTATTGAAAACCCAATTAATCCTGTCTACATGCGATGCCATAATAATTCGTTAACGAGAATTAATTTCAAACTCACCGACCAGTCAAATAATCTGATTGATTTACAAGAAGAGGTGTTAGCGATTAGTTTGTTTGTGAAATCCTAAATTGCTTTGCAATTTCAAAGGATTTTCGTCCTAAGGACTTTCATCATAAAGACTGGATCAAATATTCGGTTGAAATCGTAAAATAATTATTAACCCATAGCAGCAGAGAGGGTGGATGACAACAAGTTGCGACCAAAATTAATTAAAAAATCGTAAAAATCTTCGTTTTCATTTTTTTAGTTAAAATGAGATTTCGTAGGGAAGGCTCATTAAGATTTCAATCAAAATTTTGTCTGAAAACGTTGTAGGGTTCGCCCTCTTTTTGGTTAAAATGAGATTATAGGACGGCTCGTTTTAAGATTTCAATCAAATTTTGTCTCAAAACGTTGTAGGATTCACCCTCTCTGCTGCTATACTTGTATGTTCTAAAAGAAGACAACAAATTCTTTATAAAAACATACTTTATTTTATGATCCACTAGCTAGCACAGCTAGTTGGTAATATGATTTAATACCTGTTGGTAACAAGCTTAAACTCCTGAGAAAAATATCTTCATATAAAATAGGTAAAACCACAATCAGAATATACACGTAACAATCACAATAGTACATCTTGCACAATCCATAGCTGCTCTATGACAATACAGCTGTGCAACACAAGTTTCATCCTACAGCATTTGTAAATTGTATACACAAATACATATAGTGTTAAAGTCATCAAGTGACTAAAGGAAGGAAGACTACCATGTAACAGTAAGGTTAAAGGTCAAGTAGAATATTTCTGTGAGTTCAAACATACATGCATAGTGGTTATCTTTGAATTTGCACATGAAATGCATAATAAAAGTTATCATGTACTTTTTAAACCCAACAGGGAAACCCTTGGCTTAAAACCATTCTGAATTTAATAAAATAAATTATGAAGTTTGCAAACCAGATTTCGATATTGTATTCTGCATGATAATCCTTGTGCATTCCCTTCAATGGCAACATGAAACTGTGCTTAATCAGTGTATACAACTGAAATATTCAAATATCTAAAAACATACAACAAAATCATACACTTCAAACCAGTTGTAAATGACTTGATTATGCAAGTCCATCCTATTTAACTAAATACCTGTCTATGCATAATGTAATAGCAGATCAGGTTATGTCATCTTTAATCAAAATTACAAGATGATATCATGATCACAGGGTTTTATCAACACGTTATGCAAAGATACATCTGGACTGTGATGTTTGCAGTTATGGGTGGATTATAGCAAACTACAATTTACCCTAAACAAGGAATGTCAGCTGCAGTCATACAATCACAACAATGGTGGCTGCTAGACAGTTCTTCCCATGGCTTATATTCAGTGTTTGGCTGGTACAGTATTTGAGGGTGTCATTTATGCATACCCCTCACTTCACAAATGGACTCATTCACTTATATGAATGCTATCATTATGTAATCAGATATACATTCCTATATTGCTAAACGTCAGAGTGTACACAAAGGCAATGATAAATTGTACAAAAAATACAACCAATTAAATTAAAACGCTCAAAAGGAATACATACTAAATAAGCTAAGTCGTGTCCATTTCTACTTTACAGAAATTATTATGACTGTATTTTTTTGAGCAACAATGCAAACTAGTATATGGACAAACAAGCAAAGAAAATTATATATGTCAGTAAGTTATTTGCTCCAAGAAGTGTATTTACATATTTATTTTATTTATTTCCACCAAAAAGATCACAGTTTAATTCTAGTTCACACAATTTATATATTATTTCTCAGGGATCTGGCATATACTGTCAGTTTGCTATTAAACAAACCTTGTTTAACTTTTATTTTCTAACTCTGAACCAGATAAAACCCAAACATTTAATCAATGTTCTTTTATTTAAATTCTGCACAGAGTAAGTCAATTTCGCTCTTGTATATGTAAAAATTATAAGATGTACATTTTTAACATCAACTTGTAATCAACAATATATGTGTCTGCTTGTAAGAGTACGTTCTTGTCAGAAAAGTGTTTATCTGGGTCTACAGTTTGTACAATCCAAATTTTAAAACTTTTTTCCTTTGAATAAAATTATTCCTCATGTTATTTGTCTGATGATTCATTCCTGTAGCTGTTGCCATGTTATTTCCTTTAAAATCACTGTTTTGCCAAAAAGTCTGGTTTTGTGATTTTCCAATTGTCTCACGATAGGCTCTGAACAGAACTGGTGAATGAATAGCTAAACAGTTTGTGAACTCACAGAAATTTACAAATGTTGTACACACGAGTTTCCGCTGTCCTGAAACTTGCATTTATTCTTTGGCTCTATCTGTTAATCTTAAAAAAATTCTGCATCAAATGGTTTATGTCATCTTCAGACATGTTTTCATTGCAGGGGTTTTCAAAAGCTTTCCACCATTAAAACCAATTACAGAATAAACCCTTATATGTCCCCCCCCCCATACTTTGTGGTATAAGTGGCAACTAATCAAGGTAACTTATTTGCATGGGATGAGTTCTATATGATGTTCCAGATGTACCTTTTTATTCATCTTTGTTTTGTACGTCTTGGCCTTTTTAAAAGAGTGCTGTTTATATAGAAAAATGTTAACATTGCATTTCTATGGACATTACCTGATTTTACTTTATCTTTGTTTTGTATAGTGTTCTGGGGCATTTTTGCAACGTCTGTACCTTTTCTTTTATCTTTGTTTTGTATATATTTCTGGAGAGATTTTGCCAAAACTGTACCTTTTATCTTGATTGACAGTGCATATTTACTTTTGGCTGGTGCAGGCAGTCAAATGGAGATTTTGGCAAGGGGTTTTCCTTTACTTTTGTTGGCTATAGGATTTTTGTTCAACAATATATAGCCAAGGTTGTGCTAATGTACAATTAAACTATGCATACCATATTTAAAATGGCTTTCTATAACAGTCAAAAACACTGGAGGTGGCAACAACAAAAACCCCTAACATATTTACAATGTATGACTGCTTAAAAAATTACACAGAAATAACCAAATATTAAAAGGAAGCTTACAAAAATGATCACCAAAACAAAATTAAAAATTCAGCCCTACTCTGAACACCTACCTGATCCATGAAAAGCATTAAAAAAAACTGAATTTCTTCAATGCCTTCAGCACCCAAACAACAACAAAAAATTTGAAATATGTCACAACCTAAAAATTAGGTCAAATGACCCATCTTATCAGGAAAGTTCAGTTTTAGTCAGGATATGTTCATAAAGAAAGTGTTATATATCTAAACAAGTGAGAGTAACTCGGGACCTACATATATTAAAGACAACTATGCCGATCCTTAATACCCACCAGACTCTGTGCCCCAAGCTCACGATCACAGCAATGGTGTAAAATGTGTGACCTTGAGATGACACAAAGCATATAAGAAAATGAACTGCCTAAGCTTCATGATGTTTCATCCAAAATCCAGGAATATAAGCAACAACAATAACATGTGACCAAAACCTCAAAACAAATTTTCCATAACTGCACACATGATGCCAAAATTAACAGGGCAAGAGTGCGTGTTGCTCAACTAATTGAATCAGTTTCTTATGAAGAGGTTTAGGGGAAAAAAGCAAACATAAAAGAAACATTAACCCAAATCTTAATACAAATTTTCTAATGACTGTGACTTACAAAATACACTTACAAGCAAGCATGTGGTAAAATAAATTTTAATAGCTTTATAATAATTAAAATATTTATGAGAATCTATAATCCTGAATCACTATATAATAATTAAAATATATATATAAGAATCTATCATTCGTTTAACAAAATGTTGATAAACAAGTTTGTTAAAAACCAAATCTTCATGCAAATTGTTTATGACAGTCACTAACCCCAAGATAAAAGGGGTGAAAGTATATCACAGAATGAAATTTCTTAGTTTCTTAAAGACTTATGAAAAACTTGAACCAAAAGCTTAAGTGTAGTCTATGGCAATTTTCGCTGAAAAGTGAGTGTTGTCACAATTCCCACTCATGGGCTCAAGAAAAAATGATGAAGAATGTGTGTATATATATATATGAAAAATATATATGAAAAGCTATAGTATTTTTAAAGCAGCACTGTACTTGCATGTGTTCATAAGTATAATTTTTAAGATTATGATGTCATTAATATAGGATACTGTTTAATGCATTACATCTATAGCAACAAGAATTACAAATACTGAATGGTAAAAGTATACACATTTGATGACAAAAACAAAAACACAGGCAAATATTTTTAGAGAAAAATTATATCAATGCAAAATTCTGCCCAAAACTGCTTTAGTCAAGTCATGAATAAATTATGTCCAATGCAATACAACAACCACCAAAAGAATATTTAGCTTGATAAAATTTGTTAAGCACACTTCTCGTGTACAGAATAATTCAGAGTGATCTACTTGGAAACTGGGCGACATGCTCAATCCATATTTGTAAATGGATGTTAACATATACCCTGTAGCTACAAATGAAGAGTATTGCATATTTATGCTTGTATAACTCCTGATATAACCTGTGGAAAAAAAATTCATTCCAAGTAACAAGATGAATATATCAGGGTCCATGCTAGGGCAATTATGACAAAATAGTTGCAGCTGAGTCATTAATTTCACTTTAAAAGCCAACAACGTTAAGTTTACTTCATCTTGTCTTGATTTCATAACATCCCCCCCCCCCCAAGCCTCTTTTGTTTTCATAAAATGCATATAATTAAGAAAGGTAAGATTTTAATTAATTTATTCTTGAAAAAGGAAGATGGACAGATGAACTATTTAAATAACTAAGTTTTATTTGCTCTGTAGTCAATGTAAGTGCAAATTTGATGATACCAGAAATTGTACTACTATCTACAGAATTCGTACCAGAAATTCAGACATGATCCTTGAAAAATAAAATAGTGACAAGTTGAATTGTCTTTAGCAAATTATAACTTGGTAGAATATAACAAGGAAGTTAAGTAAATTTGTGTGTCCCATATACCATGGTGATGTCATCATCCTTTTATCTCAAAAGACATTAAAATTATAAAATAGAAAGGTAAAGACAGAAACTTGAATATTCAGCTGTGACCTTAATCATTGATAGCACTGCTATGTAACACACCTGTAACACACACATGCAAGAGTACCAAATTTAATTTCATAATCACTTCAAATTTATAGAGAATGTCTGATGAAAACAGACAAAATATGCATTCAAGACGTTCACATCTTTTTTCTCTTTTCTGTAATTGATAAGTATAAGAAAGGAAGATTTTTAGTTTGAAAAAACAAATTGAAATTTTTACCTGTTAATAAAGGATGTCTCCAAATGTTTTAAAAAAGTATATGTATCTGAATGTCATATTAGTAATGTGGCACTGAAAGAAGTCAACAGTATTTGAAGTTGATTAAAAAAAAAAAAAAACAGTAATCGACCTTCAACATCCAGTACAATTCATTTGTGTTATAAACAGGAACTCCATAAATAATTTGTAAATTGATTTTCAAAACAGCAAAGGAAACCTTAGTAGCGTATTCCATGAACTAAGCATGCCATTGCTTCACACCTACTTAATGTCACAAGTGTTTGGCATCATTTAATATCTGCGTGAATGAAAATATTTTACATAAAACTGCCAGATGTAGCATAACTATAATAATGAGAATGGAAATGTAACAATAATTTTATCAACTACTTGAGCTATTGATATGCCATTACTGTGTAACCTCTCCAAATGATGTAGCAGCCTTCTGTGTGTCGTATTTCAAGAAATGTATTTTGTAAACACCTTAGCATGCTCAAACTTGGGGTATTTTTTTTACATTCTTTTGTCAAATATAATAATTTTGGTGATCATTTTTTTATACTTGATTTGTCCCATACTTTAGAAAATGAAATCTGAATATTCTACAACTTTTTCTAAGTTCCATAAAAATCATTATCAAATTATTTTTTAAAATTGAATTATTTAATCTACCATACATGCTCACTTATAAGTCGAGTCCAACTGCAGATCTGCTGTCATATAATGCATTGGCAGATCTGAGTCAATGCAGTTTGTTAGGACTAATTAGTATGCAGTTTGTTAGGACTAATTAGTATGCAGTTTGTTAGGACTGATCAGTATGCAGTTTGTTAGGACTAATCAGTATGCAGTTTGTTAGGACTAATTAGTATGCAGTTTGTTAGGACTAATTAGTATGCAGTTTGTTAGGACTAATTAGTATGCAGTTTGTTAGGACTAATCAGTATGCAGATTGTTAGGACTAATTAGTATGCAGTTTGTTAGGACTAATTAGTATGCAGTTTGTTAGGACTAATCAGTATGCAGTTTGTTAGGACTAATCAGTATGCAGTTTGTTAGGACTAATTAGTATACAGTTTGTTAGGACTAATTAGCATGCAGTTTGTTAGGACTAATTAGTATGCAGTTTGTTAGGACTAATCAGTAAAACAAACATAGACCCTGATCTATTGGTGCATGATGCAACAGCAGATCCAAATCTGTGCAGTTTTAGCTGAATTTGACTTAAAAAATAAGTTTATTTGGTACATAAAATTTCACTAAAGAAAGGAATCCATGACCATACGTAACTTTGTAACAGAAATTGTGTTTTAATGAAGGTCCATATAATGTGGCAATAATTACATGCCGGGATCATATCAAAGCTTACCTGGCAATTAAAATCTTTTGATTCTGCGTTATTTGACACTTTTTGAATAACATAAAACATTCAGAACACAGGAAATCAAAGTAAAATAGACACTTCTCCATCAATACAACAAAAATTGTAAAGCTAATAATTACTGTACATTTCTGTAATGAATAAAAATGTCTCAGGTATCTGTTTTATAATATAAATAACAGCAATAGTCAACCAAGTATTATTTACAGGTTTTTAACGGTTTTAAACAGGAATTAACAAATTAACAATTAAACTAGTGAAAAGTTAATGGAACACCTGCCTGTTTGGAATCACATCCAATTCAGATTGCAATCAATCTGAAGAAGTGCTACATTTTTGGTTTGCCATCTGCAAGTCCATCCAACTACTGCTCCTGCCATCAGCCCCCAGCCTGCTCCCCCACCCTTACACTTAATCAGTTATAGTGACCAGAACCAAACCAAGAGTATCATAAACAGTACATTGTATACCTAAATTATTTATTAATCTTATGCTGTCAGTAAACACACTAAATTTAATAAATCATTATCTTCTTGGTAAACTAACCATAAGTGATCTCTGGCCTGTTCATCTACAGATTTTGTAATTACCCTAAATGTGATCCATCCACAAAATCTGATTTTAAAAAATATACTCGAGAAAAAATTTATTCTGCCAATTCTTTTGGTAACAATGTCCTTGACATTTAACCTCCAAACCAACAAGCCTCTTCTATACCAAAAGTTCAAGCTATCAAGAGACTGTGTTCAAGATATATGGTCCAGAACCAAAATTATTATACAGAAACATTGTGTCATCTTTCAGCCAAGAACCTTGATCTTTGATCTTTTTACCCCATAGGCTACTTCATTACCTTAAGTGCAAGCCTTGTCCAGATCTGTGATAGAGAACCAATGTTATTGTGCAGGAACCTTTTTCATCTTTCCATGATTTTGACCATTGACCCACCCCACCAAATCAATTGGCATCTTCTCTGCCTTAAGTGCAAGCTATTTACAAAGTTTGGTCTAGGTCAATGATGTAGAACTAACATTATCTGTAACTGTACAGAACCATCTTTCTTCTTTCAGTCACAGTGACCTATAAACAGATAGGTTTCTTTCTTACCCCAAGTGCAAACTATCGACAATGTCTGCTACCTGTAAATGATGGAAAACTTCATTTATCGTGCCAAAACCATTTTTTTTTCTTGCTTGTGACAGTGACCTTTGATATTTTGACCCCATGTCGAGAAGCTTCTTCCTTACCTTGCAGTCCAGTTATGTGATGTAGAACTAGCATTTTTGCACAGAACCGAAGTCTGATAACTGTAGATGATAGAGAACTTTAGTTGTTATGCAGAAACGTTTTTTCTTTTTTCAGTAACAGTGACAATTACCTTTGACCTTATGACCCTAAGCTTGATAGGATTATTCCTTAACCCATGTGCAAACCATTCACAAAGTTTGATAACTGTACATGGCAGACAACATGAGTTACTTAGCAGAAACAAAATCAACTGACATCATAACACAAACATGCTCTACCTAACGGCAGGTATATAAAATTAAAAATATGACAAACTTTCTGGATATCTCTCCATCAGAAATTAAAAAAAAAAAATCTCAACCTTAATAGCATCGACAGCACCATGACATTCCTTAGATATTCAACTTTCCTCCTTGGCAAAAATTCAGAGATTCAAATTCATTCCATGCAGATTAGTATCAATGACTTTTGAATTCACACTATGATGACTAACCCAGGTTCTCTGGGGTCAAAAAGCTTTATATTTCTAGACTTATTTTAGAACTGTACCAAAAGTACAATAAAACAAAGATGCCCTGAAATGGACTTCTACTTTACTGTCTCAACAGATTTTCCAGGAATTTAGGACAAAACCATTTTTTCTATTTAACTACCCATCTTGAAACCATTTCTGATATTCTTGAGTGATAAAGATCTGCTAATTAGCCACTGAGGCAACCAAACTGAATGCAAGATTGGCACCATTTTAATTTAAGATAATTCCATTAGAAGACCTGATAAAAACTCCATATTGATAAGCCTATCCAATCTGGAGAATAGAGACAAGATTTTCAATCTATTTATTGTGGCAGCCATATCTGAAGGCACATCAGCACTATTCAGAATCATCTAGATGCCATAATTTTTAGTCTTCCTTCATTTTGACGGAGAAGCAATAAGAAGATTTCTTTCATAGCAGCCATAGTGGCCGTATTAGTGTCTGACTGACACCTTCTCCATTTAGTACAAGCTATACATTATAAGAAGTGTTCTGGTGAAAAACCAATGTTGATATAACTTTCCATTTAGATGCAGCTACCGTAGTGGTCATCCTGAATATCAGATCAGCATAATGTTTTTGAAATCAACTAGATACCAAAACAATATCTTCCACTGAAAACCCCATGTTGATATTACTTTTCCTTTATCAGACGTAAGAAAATGATTTTCAAGATGACTGCCATTGCAACCACATTGGACATCAGAAAACTGTGGTATCATGAACAGTCAAAAAGTTTCTGTGTTGACTACATGATGGCATGACTGACTGTTAAAATTAAATTTTTGGATGTCAAAAAAAAAATTAGATTGTGCACTTCTAAAGACCAACAAGCCATTATTGAGTGAATGTATCTCAGTCAACAGCCTGTATTTTCAGACTTGGATTGCATAATAATGCCTTGTTCATGGTAAATTGCCATTCACTATGTATGGTCCTATTGGTTCATGTTCTCTGAGAAAAGAATCTAACAAAATCAACATTAATTAATAACCTTAACACAAGCAGCATTCAACTAGTCTGTCCAGGTACAAAAAAAGCTTCAAACTTGGACAAGAACTGAAACAAGAGAAGCCAGTAAATACTACTAAAACTGTCAGAAATGGACACATTTCTGTAAACCATTGTGGCTACAGGTTGAAATAATTTTATAAACAAAAAAACTATAACTTGGTATCAATAATAAGGTTTCAAATAACAGAATATCAATTATTACACCATTTTACTAAACATTCAGAATAATGCAGATCCCCTTGGCCTCCACTTTGGTTATAGTAACACCATGTATTAGATGTTTTGAAATTAGCCTTACAGATGAGCATCTCTGGATGGATCAGTACAACTGACATTTAACAATGTTTGTGAAATAAATTATCACACTGGGATAAAAATATATCACACTGTTGCCAAGTAACCATATCCAACCACAGTCATCCGGTCAGGGGTCGAAGGTCAACTCTCACTTTTTCACAACTACTGAGCATGCCTACTGTTGGGTAGAAACCACCTTTAGGAATCCGCACTTGTCTCTGACCAATTATTTTACCATTTCTTGTAAAGAATATCTATAAATAGAAAAATACAATCACATATAATTAATGCCATCTGTTAAATACTATTGGATACTTTTTTTTTAAAACGATTTTATCTAAAAGGAATATCTGCGACAAATGAGGCCAAATTATCCTAGATGCTAGCTTTTTTTAAAGCTTATAATGATTGGTATCAGTAACCTACATTCAATGTCTGGTACTGTTATTTTGAATGATATCTATTTGCAGCTTAGTGAATGTTCAGGCTAACATCATTAAAGTAACTAATTCATTTCATGTATGATTTCAACATTATTCGAATCAACATAAAGTGCAACACATCTCACCAAATATATGCTGAAACAAGGTGGTCTGCTTACATCAATTTTTTTTATGCAACCATGACCTGTGAAAGAGTCTTCTATTAAGAAGTAGTCTGTTTTCCTTTTCAGCCACATTTGGCCATAATGTATTTGTTTCCCTTTGATTTCTTTGCAGTATCCAAAACAGAGTCTTTAGAACTCAGGATGAACATACCAGATTACATATACACTGACATGTCTTTTTCAGCATGTATCAAATGAATGGTGTTATATTACCTCAATATGAATTTTTAAAAAATCATTCATGCATGAAATGAACTTGGTAATTTTAAGTACATTTCAAGACACTGACATGAAAGGTAAATGAGAAATACTCAGATATCATTTGTGATGCTCTGCTGAATGAACTATAGTGGACCCTAACAACTCACACTGCAAGTCTATTGACAGCTGTGATGCTATTACTTCCCTACATCATGTTTGTCCAAGTCCATGCTCATGAAACTCTGCATGTAGACATTTCTGCCCATGCATCTTAATTCATGTTACTATTTGCTATAAAATTCATTTGTCCAATTTTGACAAAATTTATTTGAGCAATCCACCACTGCTAGTAATGTAAATATGCAAATTTTAACAAAAATATTTAACTTTTGAGAAGCTGAAATGCTAATGAGAGGCAGAATGCAGTGAACAGGTCAATTACTGGGCAACTTGACAAAATTAGTAAACCAAGATTAAACTTAGACACTCACTTGTACTTTAAGACCGCCTTCTTCTTCTTCTTCTTCTTCCCCATTCTTTTCATTTAGATCTTCTTCATCTGTGTCAGATCCCTGGTAGCCATCCTCCCCTTCCCCACCATCATGAGATCCATCCCCATCCTCAGGAAAGAGGTCACAATCTGCCTCGCTGTCATAGTCTGTGGGGAACAGGATCCCACAACCCATTATGTCACCTAAATTCAAAAGGTCTCAATTTTCAAACACAAAGATCAAAGAACATATGACTAAATCTCAAGTATTTCCAAATGCACTCAGAATCATTAATAACTAAAGTCATTGCAGGAAGCAAGCAAAGTGGGATCAACAGTGCTCATGGATTCATGAACATAGATCACAGTGACCCACTTTTGAAGACTTAGTTTTCAATATAATGGAAACAAAAACAAAGCTATAAATGATTAAACTCAAATTTGTATAAATTAAAAACCAGGGTAAAAATGTCAATGACATGCGAAGTATGGGTCATGAAAAACTGTTGCATAGCTGCCAAACCTCCAGGCTCACAATTCGTGAAACGGGTGATAAAAATTAGTGAATTTTTATATGAATTCATGAAGTGATCCTAGAGTTTGTAAATATTTGTCATAACAAATGAAGATATGACAAATGTTTGGTATATTCCAAAACGAAACTTAACTTTTTGTGCAATATATTTCTTTTTACTATTCAAAGTTTCCTCCGACTCACCACACCATTTTTTATATTTGAAATTTTTTGTTGGGGTGTAGGGTCAGAGTCATCCCCTATCGAAAAGTTGGAATTCGTCGACACCATTTGGTGTCAGCATGGGGTAGCTTCTTACTAGCTGGCCCAGCAAACTTGAATGACCTTTCATCAAGATATACCTGCATGAAATAGATAGGAATATGATTTACTAAAAAATCATGAGCATAACATTCATCATGTCTTTAATCCACTGACACAAGAGACAAAAATAGTTCGTTGCTGAAATTTGACCTGGATCTGGCTATTTTCAGTCCGAGTCACATGACTATACAAATCTCGCAACCTACATGTCAATGAGGTCATATAGTCATGTGAAATGGACAATAAACAAATTTCCAAAGTAAAAATGGAGTAACAAGGGTCAGAGGAAACTCAGACTATATTTTCCTGTGGTGGTGAAGACATTTTCAAGATAAGCTGTTGAATGGTAATTCAAATCAGCGTTGGCGGCACATGCACGAAACAAAATTCTGGTTAGGCCCCAGTTTCTCTTCAAAGCATTTGTAAAACTAATTCTATTCTTATATATATATATATATATATATATATATATATATATATATATATATATATATATATATATATATATATATATATTAAAATACTCTAAAATGCTTGCTACTGGACCAACAGTACCAATCAGCTATAGTTCACTAATACAGCGACCAGTATCACAGGACCGTTTCGGCAACTGCTGATATCACGACTAGCACTGAAAGGGAAATCGGTTATTTTATTAAATATTTTAAATAATTGAGAATTGGGGAATTCTTGACTTTTTTGCTTGCGGCATGAATTCATGATCACTGAAAAGGTTGTGAAATTCATGCCAAAATCGTATGAATTGGCTGCTATGTTGTTGGCATAACATTTTAGTTTTCTCTGAATTAAGTCCGCACACTAAACCACATGATCCTATAATTCAAAGCACCTGAAAAATTTACCAAATGAATGCAAACAAAACCCAGAAATGATTGGGAGAAGTAGACAGCAGGACAGATAGTAGGCAAATGAGGTGAATACTAAATGTCACCATAATTATTGAAAAATGTTTTGTGTCCTCAGAAAGCAATAATAACATTGGCTTAAGGTAACAAGAAAGATAATTTCAAAACTTTGACCTGATACAGCAAACATAAAACAAAAGCTTCAATCTCACATATTTCATTATAAATAAAAAGGAAATTTTAAAAAAATTTAAAAAGGGCTGGAAAATGCTTTTAAATACATACAAGTGAAATGCACAGTTTCTACCCACAAGCTGTGAATGAAACCATAAACACAAACTTTAACCAAAAACTGCCCCCATAAATAGCAAAACAAAATGGGTAAAATTTGATAAAAAGTACATATTCAGGTTATTTAACAGTTTATGGCTTCCTACCAGTCATAATCAAGACCTTAAATAAAAACCTACTGATCTTCCTGTGACCATAGGATACATTTAAATGCAGACTTAAACCTCAAACCTAACCCTTAAACCTCAAACCTAACCCAATAAATTTCCCAAAAAAATAAGTAACAATGGGTACAAAAGTATTAAGACAGGAATATGTTAATGAACACACAGCAATGAAATTTAAATGCAATTCCTTTATATGAGCTGTCATCCAAACCTTACCTGTAAGCAATCTACTGCAACTTTTGTACAGGCACTCTCTTTGTCTGAGAACTTAATGGTATACACTTGTACAACAATTATGATCAAAATAAATCAGAAATGTCAAAAGCCTCAAGTCTGTTCATAATCAAGTGTTGATAGACATATGGACAACTGATTACCTACGCTGGCATGACAGCTTACTTGACATGGGGAGCTAAAAATTTAAGTTTGATAATGGCTTGAAAATCTAAACCAATTATCTCAATAGGAGTACAATAACAACAACAAATATTTACTTGTTTGCCTTATTTGGTTTCAAGTTAATCATGCTAAATGTCTTTTTAAAATAATTATTATATACAAATTTCAAAGTAAAAGAATTTAAAAAAAATGAAATGTAAACAGAGCATATGCACATTAAAACAAATATGCATAATACATATAAGTTTTTTAAAATATTCTATCTCAAGTGATTTTGCTTAAAAATCACTGGAGATACCGAAACTCAGACTGAAATAAATTCTTGATCAACATGACACATTATCTTTCTTGATAAACAAATGACACATTACCTTTCTTATCAACAGGTGACATTACCTTTCTTGATCAACAGGTGACACATTACCTCTCTTAATCAACAGGTGATATTACCTTTCTGATCAACAGTGACATTACCTCTTTTGATAAACATGACACGTACCTTTCTTAATCAACAGGTGACATTACCTTTCTAGATAAACATGACACAGTACCTTTCGTGATCAACATGTGACACTGAACAAGTGATACATCACCTTTGTTGATACGCATGACACAGTACCTTTGTTGACACACATGACACAATACCTTTTTGATAAACAGGTGATGCATTACCTTTTTTAATAAAAAAGGGGACACATTACCTTTCTTGATAAACATGACAAGTGTTCTTTCTTGATAAAAATATTACACATTACCTTTGTTGCACCTTGGGCCAAATGGATTTCCAACACCAGAACCAATAAATATTTTCCCGTCATCTGTTTAAAAAAAATAGGAAGACGTGAAATAGAATAATACTTGCTTTTTCACATAGTAACAGATTAAGCACAAAAATTGGGTGGTTCTAGGCCTAGGAATTCTGAGCAATAAAAAATCACAGGAACAACAGCATGCAGAGCAGATTACTACGGTTCTAGCCACATCTCTCACTACTTTTTACACCACTCAAAACAGCTACCAAATGGCTAGCCTCCATGTTTTTAAATGGTCCAGTCTCTTCTTCTAATTCAAAGAGTTCTCAATGAGTTATTATATTCAAATACTTCTACTGATGGTTTAAATCTGGCTGTATGTCTAAATCACTCCCGCAAAATATAAAAGATAGGGCATAACTGCATCCCCAATAAAACAATGACGGCATCAACTTCACCATTTGCAGTATCTCTCAGGAGTGACCCATGCTCAATTCACATGCATGTACACCTGAGAGCTGCATCACAGGATGGCGGTGAATATGAGCAATGAACATACTGGAAAAAGCATGAAGACCATAGTTGTACTCTCCAAGGATGATGGTCCAAACAGTCCTGTATTTGAGTGTGATAGGGAAAATGTCTACAACTACTTTATTAACTGAGGGCATTCCGGATCAGATCTATGCTTGTTGATAGTTAAGATACCAGCAGTGGACCACAATATCCACAATCCATGAAGACGCATGAAATTATAAAATTGCAATCAAAGGCATAAATCTGCAAAAACATAAGTGATGAAGATATAGTAACTACCTACACCATATAGAGGCTAAACTAGGGGCCAGAATGACTGCTGCACTACAGCTGTCTTTGCTCAGACTTTAAACGGTAGGTAAAAGATAGCTCCAAACATCCTTTGAGTGATTTATAGTATGATCCAATCATCCAGACCTCTTTCTTGAAAATCAGCATTCACTTTTACTCTAGGTATAATGAAGTTCTAGCACAACAATGCAGCTGTCACGATTATAAAATGTTAGTTTTTAAAAGAGACAATGACAATAGGCACAAAAGATGGTGGATATGGCAGCACAATCGACAAAGGATGCATCTACAGAAGCAAAGATATATGAATCAGCAGGACAATCTCAGGAAGTGACATAGGATACCAGGCTAAACACCCAGGCAGTTTTTCAGCTGGTAAAACAAATCAGGCGATGAACAAGGCCAGACTGAAGATTTAAAAAAAAGGATACTGTCAATACACAAAGCACTAATGTATGGACTAGGAATAATGGCTAATGAGAAACAGCAGGTGATATGTTATTTATTCTCTGGGGTGGCCTTTGCTTTGCCAGCTGGTCTTCTTTATAACTTTTCTCACATGCTAGCACATGTTCATGCAATGCAGGTGCATGAGCAGCCAGAATAACGGAAATAAAGCAACCCGAGAGGATTTGTCAGAACAAGCACTGAAGGTACCAACAGCATTTTTTGACATATTCCTGACATATTTATTATGTAACAGTAGTGCATGTTGCACTTAAAACAAAGTAAACTTATTAACCATGAACACACTGAAAAGATGTCTACATCACCATTTACCAGGGACCTCAGAAAACACCCTTACCATGGAGCAGTACTCAATGGCTTTTTAGTTGGGTATTCCATGACTGCCAAATGCTTACTAAATAGATTCCATTGACTGTGCAGCTAATCCTGTAAACCATCTTGGCACTATGCGTTTGGATGTAAAACATCGTAATTAAACCAGGTATCATTCCTGCCAATGTCATCAAATCCATAATATGGTCACGGTTCTCATGAATACCCTCGCCTTGACTGGTTCAACTTTCTGTACTCTACAGTGCAACCATGGGCCAGTGCCAAATTCATCTGCTATTTATTACAAGGCTACGGAAGAACTTTAAGATGTACATGCCGATAATGAATGTAATGAGCATCTTGATTATCATAATGGAGGAAACCAAAACATACAGCATGCCTACACATGATTTAATCTGCATGTTGAGTTCTACTGGGTGATTGATGGAAAACTGGATGACTGTTCGCAGGTAAGCGATTATCCCGATCTTTCTGATTTTTACATTCTTTCATCCGATATGTTTGTCAACTGGGGGCTCAAGTGCATCTCTAAATGGAATGTAAAAACACTCTAAACAGACAGAACCAGCCTTATGCACTTTCCAAAGAAGAGCACTTTTCTGAGAATGCCTTATTTTTTATTTCTGGAGGATGCAGCCACCCATTAAAAAAAAAGGCTGCTTGCCATTTACTGGTAGTTTCTGGGGGCATGCAAAAGGCAATCAGAGGCATGGCAGAGGGCAGCACACCCAATAATCTAAGTTCAGTATTACTTTTGAGATGCTAATTTTAAAAAAATTAAATAATATTTCCAAATAAAAATCAAACCATAATGACAACTTCAAATAATGGATAATAAGTCAAAATAGTACTGTGAAAAAAGATTATTAAATGTGCTTAATGTTTATTTTTCTTATCCAGTTCTTTCATGTTGTAGATGATAATTTTTTCTCTTAAATACATCATAAACAAACGCCATGACATGTTTGTGTTTCATATTATGAACAACTAATGTGACAATTAAGTCTGCAAAATTTCATTTGACATGACTAATGAATTTTCAGGGAAAAATAAACCAGCAAAATTGAGAGTTTATCATCAAAAGGACATGATGCCATCAAATTTGGGTGATGGATAGATGGATGGATAGAGATAAACCAAAGAAAGATAAAAGCACCAAAACCAAACACAGAATTTGACAAAAAGCTTCAGCAGTCAGACATGTTATGTAAAGAAATCATGAACAAAGCTTACCTGCATGATAAGCTATGGATCCTTTATTCCAGCCTGGATGCCGATGCTTGGGGTAGCTCTGGTAAAAAAAAAGTAAAAACAAATCTTTCAACAAGAACAGCAACAGTTAAATTTTAACTCTACCTGTATATGCTAATAGGCAAACTGGAAATTATCATATACACAAACTGAACACATAAATTAATTTAGAACATTGACCCCAACACACACAACTAAAATCTGACAGTAGAATGACTGTTTCGTGACACCTGCAATAATGCAAACTATAATGGCTGAACATAAGCTTTTTTCGTGTCACTGAACTAGATGCAAGACTCAAGTGAGATCAAACACCTTTATCAAGAAACAGTTTATCTTACAGTAATTATTACTCAGAAATGAGTGTGACCATCAAACAAGAGTCATGCTGCCGAAAACCAAACATAGCCCTGAGCCTGCTTGGTTCAACATCAACATGGTCACTGTGTAGTTCTTATTCACAAGTATCACACACATGCAAAAGACAAAAATATAAATGTGCATATATGAAAAATATCCAAGTATATATCAAACATACAAGTCCAACTGCAAATTGCACAGACCCTGATCTGTCACTATATAGTGCAACAGCATATCTAGGTCACTGCAGTTTGTAGTAATCAGCAGAAGAAAGAATATAGATCTTGATTTGTCAGTGCATTATGCAATGGTAGATCAAGGTTTTTATTGTTTGCATTTTGACTCTACTTATAAGCAAGTATGTATTGTATATCGCAGCCTACCATAACATAAACATAAAACAAAAATTTTCTCATCACTTACAAAAATTTACTTTTTTGATACTGATAAAACCCATGTAATAAAATCAAGACTAATAAAGAAAGATTGAGAAATAATTACTATATATTAAGGACAATAAATAAGCAATGTTAAATCTGACCATTACAATCAAGAAAAAAGCCTGAATTGATCAGACCTTATCAGACCTTCAACCAGTTTTTGGTGTCTGTGTTGAGTATGTCAATTCATAGTGGAGCTCTATAACTATTAAAATGTATATACTCTACTTATCAACATGTCCAACAGAACCCCCACCCCACGAACATTTAAAAACTTGTCAGCTGGGATAGGATGTGGCCATCAATGAGCTATCCCTGACAATGGAAAATGAAATGCTTTTGCCAACACTAACACAACAATCCTTTTCATATGAAAGAGACAAAAAACAATGAGATCTTTTGCAAACTCTAAGACATCTGTCTAGATCACTTTAGTTCTCCTCACCCATTCCCACTGGATACTCTGAAAAGTATACAGTATTAGGGTATTGTTTTAACTTATTAAAAAAACCAACTCCTCTCCTCTCATCACAGTACTAGCTACCTTGTTTACTAGACTTCTGACTTGATAATTTTTCAATCTTCCCTCAATTCAAGTCTAAAAGTACATTTCATTTTCATCTCTTGCACATCATATGGATCATTCACTGAACCATCAAATGAATTTAATCTGTTTGGGTGGGAGAAGCAGCAACACCTGTTTTATTCCCTACTTCAGATTTTCTACCATTTATGGTTTGAGTTTATAATTTTCCATTTACTTGCATTCTCCAACCTTTGTGTAAATCTGAATAAAAGTTCATAAAGTTCCATTTCACGTGCATCTTTGAACCTTTTGTGTAAGACTAAAATAAAGTTCATCAAGTTCCATTTCACATGCATCTTCCAATCTGCTGTCTAAATGTAATGGGGAGTTCATAATGACACATTTCTGATACATCTTCCATCCTTTTCTCTACATCTACTGGAACAATCATCATGTTCCATTTCACATGAATCTTACAATGTCTGTTAAAATCTAAGGGAGAGTTCATCATGTTCCATTTTACATCTTCCAAAAATTTTGTGTAAATCTAAGGGAGAGTTTATCATGTTCCATTTTACATCTTCCAACCTTTTGTGTAAATCTCAGGGAGAGTTTATCATGTTCCATTTTACATCTTCCAACCTTTGTGTAAATATAAGGGAGAGTTTTCATGTTCCATTTTACATCTTCCAACCATTTGTGTAAATCTAAGGCGGAATTTATCATGTTTTGTTTCATATGTACCTTCCATCCTTTGTCTAAATAAAAGATAAATTTCATCAGGCTCCATTTTACATCTTGCATTCTTTTGTGTAAATCTAAGGGACATTTCATCATGTTCCATTTCACAAGCATCTTCCAAACTTTTATCTAAATTTCACAGGACTCTCCTGACCTTTTGTGTAAATTTTGAGTTCAACATTTTCTACTAAACATGATTTTTACAATGTTTGTATAAAACTAAGGGAGAGTTTATCATGCTCCATGTCACATGAATCTTACAACATTTTGTATATAATGTAAGTGAGAGCATATTGTGTACCATCCTTTTGTTTAACATAAGGGGGAGTTCATCATGTTCCATTTCAGATGTTCATTCCAACCTTTTGAACAAATCTAAGGGGACGGGCAGCCTCATGTTCCATTTCTGATGCATCTTCCAATCTTAAGTGTAAATCGATGGGAAAATTCATCACATTCCATTTCTGATGCATCTTCAAACCTTTTGTGCAATTCTAAGGGAGAGTTCTTCATATTCTATTTCACATCATCCAACCTCTTGCACAAATCTGTGGTGGAATTCATCATGTTCCATTTCACAAACATCTTCCAACCTTTTTATTGTAAATATACAGCATATAGACTGACTTTACTTCTTTATCTGTAATATGTCAACACAGTTCACAGTGCACAGATCCTTGAAATGGCATTACACAAGTCTTGTAGTAGATACACAAACTGAAGCACATTCAAGTACCAATCTCAATCTTGCAGCCTTTCAACAAAGCACATGCAATGCAACATTTATTATCTCTACCAAATCATTACACACTGACAGTGTTAGCATTAATAGCCAGACTGGTAACTGACTGCTTATTTTGGCATTTTAGCATTAATAGCCAGACTGGTAACAGACTGCTTATTTTGGCCATTGTCTCTAAATTGCATCCCACAATCAATTCTTCTGGCATCCTTAACCTAATGTCTATATGGGCTAAGTACCAGGCACCATTATTATAGAATACCATGGTCTCTGTGATTCTTGTGGTGAAATCTACCAAAGTGAGAATATATAAATTCTTCTGGCTGGTTGTTGTGGGTTTAATGCCATTTTTCATCACAATAAAAGAACCAGCAGCCTCAGTTCTTCTGATCAGTAACAGGAAAGCTGTGACTACTCTCATAAACAGGGTATCTATCATGGGTATTTACTTATGGAAACTTTAATCACTTTCTTCTTTGAGAATGTTTTTAGCCAGGTTACAAGACTTACAAAACTGCAGAATATTGCCATTCACCCCAAGTCAATGTTACATAACCTACTGTGCTGCACTATACTGACATTCATCTCAAGTCAATGTTACACAAACCAGAGCAACAATATATTCCCTTTCATCCCAATACCTAAAATACTATTTTTCTTGTACACAAGTGGTCTGACAGGATTCATTCTCTAATCTGAACACATTTGACCAATGTCTATGGGTAGGACTAACTGATAAAATGTGTGCTAGAGTCCATAGTGGTGAATTCTCTATAAAGTAGTCCCTTGTGAAAAGGAACCTAGCATTTCCCCACCTTTATACTGCTTCTCACTTACTATCTCTACTCTGATGACCCTGAAGGATGGACTGGTTCTCAGTTCCTGTCTGAAAATGATGTTCATGGACTATGTAACTTTTAATTTATGGAAAGGCTGTTTATGCACTGGTATCTCTGACATAGCTTTGACTGACTGAACCAAAGAAATTTTACAGTCTGACAAATCCAGAGTATTGAACCTTTAACATTTCCTACTAGCAAGTCATAAATATGGTTTTCCATAAATAATGCTCTAACTGATTCTGTTGAGAAGGATGTTCAATATCCATTATGGAAAGAGGGACAATGTCTATTGTCTCAATCAACAATACACATGGTAATTTCTAAATAAGCATCTGATGGTCTATAATGAGACCAGACATTACTACATTAATACATCTGATCTCTCACAAAACCTTAAGTTGGCACATCATGAACACTCCCTTAGATTTATAAAAATGTTTTGTACATTTAAAATAAAGAATATGCAGAAGCAATACTGAAATCCGGAAAATGCGGTTTAAAAAAACTGAACAGCTGAAATTGACATGACAATACAGACATCTTGTATCAAAAAATGGATAAACCTATGTAAAAAAGACAAGACCAAACAGATTTCATGTTTCATACATTTAAAATACATGAACACTTCAAGGCAACCTGCTACAAGGATCTTTAAAGTGGCCCTATGTTGTCTGAAAGTTAAAAGCATTTTAAATCATTTTACCCTCCCCTCCATCTGTAAAGTGTGGATTTTTTTCTTAAGAAGAAAATGGGAATTTTGACGAAAAAATTATTGAATAGGTGTTTATTTTAATTTTGTTGTGACATACTGTTTAAACAGATTTCCATTCTTTTCATACCTGTGATCTAAGTGTATTTTTAAAAAAGTTGTCCAGCTTGTACTACAATCCTAGTTGGTATTAGACTCATCGGCGGGTTTCCTCATATATTTACATTCTCAAGTTATTAGTGACCTTTGCTAGAGATCCTTGATGAACAGGTGTTGTTTGCTATTGGTATCTTGGATATGTGCCAGATAAGGACAGGTCATTCATTTGTCAAATGTCTAGAAATTGTTTAGGTCACTTGTAATCATAAGTCTGTGTTGTATATAAAAACATATTGAAAAACTAGAAAAAGTTCAGTTTGCTTTTTACATTGTGTATGCATGATATGTATATTTGTCATCCTACAGTGTGAGTATATGGCAGAATATAGAAAATTCAGTCACAACATTTTCCAACTCAATTAGTATTTTCCATAATTTATTTGCATTATCCATAATTTATTTTACTTACAACTTATATTTATCTTCTGAATGAAATAGCTGAATTTAATTTAATTTATTTTGCTGATTTACATAACTTTTAAATTTATGCATCCTGTGCTCTTAAATAAATTCTTAAAACATTAATTTTGGCAAGAACTCAGCATAACCACGAACTTGTAATACTGAATAGTTTCCACTACAGTGACCTCCCTTGCTTTACTCTGCAACAATCTGGTATGGAATGCTTTATATCAAGTTGTCATTTATCACAATGATTTTTTAGAAGTCATCATTTCAATATTTTTCTCTCTTTTTCATTGGTGAACATATGTGAAAGCAGATTGGCATAATTTTAATAAATTTAAAATGTCTTCATGCTGGGATGCTTTTGGTCAAAACTGATCAAACAGTGGTTTAAGAGAGTTCAAATGTTTTTCAATTTTACGTAACTGGCCATATTGCAGATTTGTATCATTTTATAAATGGGAAAAGTTTTGTCAAATTTTATTTAGTTGTTCTGAAAAGTCATTGAAACTTATTTTCATTTTTAGTAATGTCAGTTATATCTGACAATGGATTGACATAATTTGTAAACATTTGAAATGTCTTCATGCCTGGGTGCTTTCTGCTAATCTTGGTCAAATTTTATTCAGTTTTTTTTTAAATCTATTTTAGTAACAGCATTTTTTAAAACAATATCACCTACATTTGATGGCATACTGGTATTATTTGTGCCATGTAAAAGGTCTAGTTGCCATAATTCTTTTTAAAATTTTGACTAAATTCTGTTAGCAATTTTTGAAAAGTCTATCGAGGGTTTATACAATATTTCTTAATGCCTGCCATTATATGTATGAATTTTAAAGTCCTTTATACATGGTTACTCTGTGCTAAAACTTGGTTCTGTGGAAAGAATTTAAGAATAATAATTGCTAATGGATGCACATTGCAAGATACTAAACATACATGACACAAGCTCACTAATTTAAGCTGATGTTTCTCCTGTCATATGTAAATATGTGTTTATATATTTTGTGTAACCTTGCACTCACATTACCAGGACACAAGTTGGTTGTAATTGTTTTGGAATAGTTGCTTTCCCAGACCATTGCTCACATTACCAGGACACAAGTTGGTTGTAATTGATTGGAATAGTTGCTTTCCCAGACCATTGTTCACATTACCAGGACACAAGTTGGTTGTAATTGTTTGGAATAGTTGCTTGCCCAGACCATTGCTCACATTACCAGGACACAAGTTGGTTGTAACTGTTTTGGAATAGTTGCTTTCCCAGGCCATAAGTCCTAATGATATATGAAAAATTAAATTTTGACTTACAAGCTTATAATTCAAGTCAAAACTGACAATTAAAGGGGTTTATTATTGGTTCTTTTCTTAACAATTGTGTCAAATATCTGAAATATTAGACATGCACATTTTAAAGTATCAATGAATATTGAATGTAACATATAAACAAAATCAATTAAATTTTAACATTAACTGGTTCCAGTTGGAACCAGTTTTTGATTGACCATAATACTCATGACATAACTGTTCTGAAATCCAATTTTATACGTTAATGTTCAACTAAACTAAACAGTTTACCTACCCTCCTTGCCAGACCAATGGCAATATAACAATTTTCTCCAGGATCAAGAATTTCAATTTCAAAATAATGATGCATTGTATCTAAGGGTTGTCGGGCCTGAGCTAGTCCCACATCTTGGATGCTTTTGCCACGTCCTGCATATTCCAATGTCTAGAACATGAAAAAAAAAAAAAAAAACTCCTCTGATGTATTGTAACACTCGCTTTTAAGTCCAAATGCAAACAACAAAGATCCTGATCTGCTGTAGCATAATGCAACTGCAGATCAGAGTCTACGTTGTTTGTTCCAATGATTACTCCAAACAAACTACACAATCCCAGATTTGCCGGCACATAATGAATGGCACATCTGGGAATGCAGTTTGCAGTTGATCTTAACTTATATCAAGTATATAAGGCAATTTAAATACTAAACTCTCCAGCTTAAAATTGTAATGAACCACTAACTTCTTCATTAATGTTGCATATCGTAGTCAAAAAAGGCATTAACACCTAATTCTTGTGCACACAATGTAAAAAAAATACAAATAAAATCATTCATATTCAGCTTTTTTTTTAGCAATAATAAAATAACATGTCTCTCCAACTCTGGTAACTAATAATTTATAACTAACAATTCCATTGAGTTTAATGTCATGTAGCCGTGTCCATTCCTCTTCGCTGCTGTCCACTGCCATATGCATTACATCTTCATTATGCCATTCAGCATCCAGATTCAACTTTACTTCCTCACCATCGGAATGCAATCCTACAGCGGGGAACAGACCTCCTGCAGGGAATGGAACTAGTACTCTGCCAACCTGTAATTTTAACAAATATTAAAACAAATTGATCTGGAGTAAATAAAAACCGGCATCTATACTTGCTTTCATCTTGAGTCCAACTGCAAACTGCACAAACCTGGATCTGCCAATGAATAATGCACCTGCAGATGCAGCTAGGAGTAATTAGTAAAACAAACTAAACCTAGATATAAATGTGCGTTATGCAAAGTTAAAAATAAAAAAATTGAACTTTGTAAAGACATCATGCTTTTTTTTCCTAAACACTGAATTTAAGTACTAAAAAAATATAATTGATTTTAAAACCATATTTTCATGGATATTTGTGGTTGTTATAAACCACAAAGGTAAAAACATAAAATTTATTTCAAAGCCACAAGAAGCAGATTCCACAGCAAGTCTTTAAACTTTATGTTGTATATATACCCAACTCAAACTCTTCAACCTTGACCCTGGAATTTGTAGCCCAAAATCCTTCACATGTATCAGATGACATCCTCCAATGACTCCATGTTTGAAGTTTGGTCCAAAACCGATTCAAAATTGTCACGGCAACTGTTGTAATTCTGACCTTTGACCTACCAACACACACAAAAACTAAGAGAAAGGGCCAAGCAAATGTACCCCTCTCACAGATGTTTATCACATGGTAAACCTACTTTCAAAATTTGTTGAAATTCCACCTTATCACCTAGTGGTCTAGGAGACAGAGTTACCAACAGATCAATCAAGTGATGGACAGTCACATGGTATACAGAGTAAACAATATATAAGGGTTGTCAAAATGTTACGTAAAAAAAGTTGTAAAGAACAAGTTGTTTAACTGTTTACACAATTTTAGTAGTCTGTGTCAAAATAACTTTCTTTTGACTTAATGTACTTCTTCTTCCATCTAGTGTGTTTAGAAAGATAAATGCATGTAACCATTCTAGTAAATTTGGAAAAACATCTTTTAATAAGCAATGAGAACTGTGTGTACTTCCATACATTGTTTTGTCTCTTACTATCATGTTCAAGATAGTGTATTCAAGTTCCAGCATGTGTATAGAGCTTATTTAAGTGAGTACAGCCTTTCACTTTCCACCTAACGTATTTCATGTATTGTTTCATATCCATTAATATTTCATACACAATCTAACCATCAAAAGTAATTATATAAATTTTTTTTTTTGTAAATAGCACCTTGTATTTTGTAATTTTCTTTAAAATTATTACACATAAAAGTTCTATCAGGATTTACGTTTGCAAAGATTTAAAATACTATATTGCAATTTTTTTTTTTAATTATTAAAAGATTAAAATCATGATCATTACCATTAAGGTGGGCTTTTTTTATAGTTGTATTATATCTTAACCTTCAAGTCTGATATGTTAAAACTGGGATGGCTTCCATTTCAAATGGATTCAAAAATATGCAGAGGAACGATTAGGATAGGTCCAATTAGGACAGGATTGTTTTGCCAATTGTATGTTATAAATGGTTATTAAATTTGGGTAAGCTCTTAAGTAAGGCATTGAATAATGAAACAAGAGATTAGGATCATACAGACAGGTCACTTGTCATTAATTTATTACTTTTTTAGTCACATATTTGTATGCTTTTTACTTGCAAATGGTCTTGAAAAATTACCAATGTACCAATGTATGATACAGATAATGTCAAACTACCAGTGTATTTTTTCTGAGCATATGTTTGATATAATCCAAGTGAATAACAACTATTTGTTGCCTCAAATCAAAACTTTTCTGTTCATTAATTTCCTGTACATTTTAAAAAGAGTAACCGAGTAAAGAAATAGGATATTAAGAAATCAAAGAATCAACAATAATAATTAATTTTATTCCTTTATAACTTTTTAACCACATATTTTGATGCTTTCTTTATTTGAATCAAGAAGTTCACATTTCAAAACAGCTTTGAAAATCTCCCAATACATCAAACTAAGATGCTCAGACAGGTCATTTCATTCCTTCATTACTACTTTAACCATGTATTTTGACTTTTTTTATTTGTATCAAGACGTTCATATTTCAAATGGCTTTGAAAAAATTCTGATGTTATATATATATGTCAAAATATGAATACAATGTTTGCAGAGAATATGTTTCATATAAAAACAAAACTGATCCAATCTATTAAAGTATTTATAAACAGATGTTTTATTTCATTATGTACTGTGATTCAGAATGCATTTCTGAAATGATGACAAATTCGATAAGTGCTTAAAAATAACCGGAAATGGAATACAAATGAAATCAAGCGTTGGTAAGAATACCAGTTTCAGTACCCTACCTCTTGGCTATTCCTGGTAAAGAAGACCTTGACAGTTTGGTCTTGTCTTACATCCTCCTCTTGGTTTTGAAACTTTATTCCACAACCTATCCGGTCTCCTACACTGCACTTTGGACCAAATGGACGCCCAAATCCACAGGCTCGAAAGACTCTGTAAAAAAATCCACACAAAAAGCAATGTAACCAAATAATTTATATAAACGGATCCATATTCAATAAATGCACAGAAAAGTTTAAAACTTGTATTGAACAAATTTAAAGTCATAAGGGATGCAGCTGAAATTTGTCTTAGATGCAGAATATTGTTTGATATTCTAAGCTGCTTAAGAATTCAACGTACATGGAGTCCTTACAAACATTTAAAAGTTTTAGAGTGCACTGAAGTTGACGAGCTTCTTGACTATGGAGACATAATCGAAAATCAACAACCCGAAAAGGGAAACAAAAAAATAAAATTATAAAATTACCCATGAAATCTCCAGGACCAATTGTTATTTACTGGTAATTTTTGCCAATCAAACAAACTAACAATTTTAAAACAAACAAGTTTCTACAGCAGAGAAAATTTCTGAAAAGAATTCCTAGGAATTCAAGATAAGGCCATTTCTTCTTTTTAATTGTTGAGTGCTGACAGTATCTGTGATTATCTTTAAGTTTTCAATTAGCTAATGTGGCAGCCATACTGAATGTAAAACTGACACGTATTTAATTTGGACAAACTAGGCACCATTGGAAGACCTAATGTGAAAACCCCATGTTGATATGACCATCCATTCAGCAGAACGTGACCAAAATGGGTAAATTATTCTTTGTGACAAATGCATCTGAAGTCAGATATACACCTGTTTAATTTAGAACCAACTAAATATATACCATAATTAGACAGTTTATGAAAACAGCATTTCAATATAGGACTTTCCTATTTAGAGTAAAAATAGACCTTGCTCAAATTATATGCATGCCTGAGATTCCATTGCCAGAATGAAGCTAACTGAGAAAACTGTAGCAGAAGCTGCTGAAATTAAGGATGCCACAAGTAATACTACAGTCCTACCCATTTATCTCGACATCCTCGGGCACGAGGAAATATTGTCGACATAGGCGGATGTCGAGATAAGTGTTGGGGGGGGGGGGGGAGCTGAAAAAAGATAAAATTTAAAATTCGTCAGCAAAGGGTGACCCGTCGTCAGTGAATAGCATTTACACTTTGAGAAAAAAATTGGAAATTTTGAGTACATGAAGACAGAATCAGTGTGAAATACACTTGTATATTGACAAATTACATTTTGGTTACCTTTGTGTAATAAAATCCAACAATAAATATTGCATTGATCACATCCTGATACGAACAACATTACGATATTCAACGTCGGCATTAACACATGGTTGAGAAGCTGTCAGTTACATGCTTCATGTACATGTACTTAAATTGGACTCGATTTTGGTCAGTCTGTTCCCATCTTATTGAGGAAACCAAGGGGATGGGGCTATTTACAGGGAAATGAAAAACTGTCAACAGTACATGTATTCTCCACAAATACTTTTGTATCCGATGTTATGACGAACATTAAATCGACTGCACCAACCACTTGTTGCAGCGAAGTTCTCCACACTAAGCTTTTTCGATAATGATTCATTGAACCGTTTAGATGCTTCCTCCACATCTTCAAATGTAGCAGTCTTGCTTCTTCCTTTGGGGAGTGCAGTTACCTTCAACTTAGTCTTTCTTTATAGACTCGGCAGCTTTCATCCTTCCTGGACGTGTTATTTTTAAATGAAAAAATTTCACAGACCTCTTTGCGAGATGTTCATCCCTTAACTTTATTATCAGCCAGATATTTAGTTTCCAAAGACTGTAAATTTAATTTGCGTTTTACCCTTCTGTCGGTAGCCATCGTAAATGTAAATAAAGTTAAAAACAAAACTTTCACAGTGAAAATCACCGATCACTTTCAAAGGTCTCAAAAACGCGTAATCCATATTTTCACGCAATTTTTAAATATGGGATTCAGAAAATCATGTATACAGGAGTCCTCTGTATGCATCAATTTCCTGGACCGCAAATTTAAGGGCTTGCTAGTCCTGCTTCGACCACCTGTTGATTGGGAAATTGTGTTCATCAATTGATCCTTTTCGCTCTGCTGATATATTTACAATCAGAAAATTCAGTGGCTGAAAGACCCACAAATGTACATGCTGTCATTGTAAGAGTACATTTGAAGAACAGGACCCACAAGCTAGGCGGCAAGATCAAAGACTTAACTAGCTGCAGAGTGGTGAGAAAATGTGCTGCTATGTTTTTTTTTGTTTTTTTTTATCCGACCGCGACATTGAAGCCTGGCGGCAAGATCAACTAATTGTTGAACAAAGTATTGGTCTTAAATTGGCAGCTTGTCGACATAAACGTTTTGAAAACAAAGGATTTGTTCAAGCTGGGACCAAGGGCTTCTGTCGACATATACATTTTTCTTTTATCTCGACGTCGACATAGGCATGACAATTTGATAGTAATAGTAGACCATGGGACCGGGACTTTGCTTTTTTGTCGACATAGGCGGCTTGTCGAGATAAGCGATGTCGATATAAACGGGTAGGACTGTATCAGAAAAGTAGCACAGCAATGTTGTGTGCCCATTGTACACAATATGACCAAACACTTCATTTTCCTAAAATTTCCAAATAAATCTAAACTGAAAAAACATGGGAAAACTAAGATAAGAGATGAAGGCCCACTCTTTTAAGCGAGTATTTTAAATTATATCCATTTTTAACTTAAGTTTAAAAGAAGTTTTGCACTTATTTATTTTCGAAATATGAATTGATCATGTTTTATACTTCATTTAATATAAAATTTCCAGCTGCCTTTTACTATTTTTCAGTATATAATGTTCTTTGTTACTAAGACTTGCTCTATTTACCTTGTACATTAAAAAAAAATAATTCAGTTACTTCTCAACAGTAAAATTTTAGTAAAAGCCTGAAATATTTCTTCTTACTATTGTATATTAGTCCTTTTATACAACATATTTTGTTTAGTCACATTGACAAGGTTACAAAATCAAGTAGTGTGTTCCAAACCTTTTACAAAGGACGATAAAAGTCATGGACACCAGTATGAAAAATACCATGCCTCAAAGCAGTGCCATCAATCTTTGAAAAAATACCCAGGAGACTCTTAAAACAAAAAGTCCTTGCTTCTTGCTTCTGAAGAATGACTTACAGTTTCTAAAAGGTAATTAAGAATATGTTTTTTTTAAATGAGAGGGAAATATAAACAAGAAAATATTGTTTCAGATGCTGTTAAACCATGAATTTATTACAACAACAGTCATTGATAATGTAGTATAAAAAATTGAATGCAAAATTTAATGAAATAGTTCTCTAAAAACCACATTGTAGCCAGGTAATTTAAATGAGACATTATTACATCATAAGTAGTTGTAGATACAGCAGATTCCCCAAAAATGGGTGAAATATGTTAGTGTTTGGCTAACATTATCATAATGACATAAAATTGTTAGATTAAACAAGGATGTTTTCATTTAACAGAATGGATAATAATGTAACTGGGACATATTGATTTGCTGACACAGAAGCCAAATCTGTTAATGATGACCAAAAAGAATCCTTATACCAGTGAATGATAGAAGAGTTGGAGGAGAAACTTTGGCATAAATCTGAAGAATATGAAAGACTGAAAAACCAGTTGCAAACAGAATGTTTTGGCTTAAATAGGTTTTCAAGCGACAACTCTCATATATTATTCTATACAGGTTTTTCCTCCTACGACACCTTTACTGCTTTCTTTACTTTCTTTACTTGTATTCAGCCATCAGCTCAAACCATGCAGAATGCTTGCTACAAAAATTATTAAACCATTAGTCTGGCAGGTACAAAACATAGTAACTCCTTATAGATGAATTGTTCATGTTTCTTTGTCGTTTAAAAGCTGGTCTTCTTGAACAGGATCTCTGTGTTAGATTAATATGTTCTTTGGCAACCATAAGCCATAAAATAAACACTTGAGTTAACTTTCTCTGTTTTACTCTTGGTGCCTTTCATAGTTGGTCACCAAGAGAGGTTGTTAAAAAATTAATGCCAGAAAGTTTCAGAGGTTCGTATCCATCAACCAGAGTCATGATTGATTTAATGGACAAAAGAACTCAACAACCTTTTTCCCTTGTACTTAACTCCAGTCATTTTCGATTTACAAAAATACCTATAAATCTAAATGTCTTTTGGGTACTGCACCTCATGGAGCTATAACATTCATAACTTCATTTCATACTGGTTGCATGTCTCATGTGAAAATTGCAAACTTATCTGGTTTACTTGATCTTCTAGAACCAGGGGATGATGTCATGTCAGACAAATGTCTCACTGTTTGTAAAAGTTTGGCTGAAAAGGGCATTACACTGAAAATACCTGATTTTTGAAGCAGTAAAAGACAGTTCAGTATTGGCAAAATTGAAAAAAATTAGTATTCATATTGAACATATGAAAAGACGCATAAAAGAATATCATTTATTTGATTCTCCTATTCCCCGTTCACTAACTGGTTCAACAAATCAACTTTGGTCTGTTGCCTGTTTGCTTGCAAATATTAGAGGTCCAATTTTGCAATCATGGTCAAATGTTGGATCTTAAAGATCCTTTTTACAGATAGTAATTGAAATAAAAGTCATCTACTTTGACTTTCAGTTGCTGCCGGGCAGTTTGGTGAAATTGGTTCTAAATACTAATTATTTTGACACCAGATCAAAAGATCACACCACTGTAATCTGGTAACTGCAACCTGTCAAAATTTGGTAAAAGTCCTTGTGACTTTTCCTCAGTGGCAGAATTCCATTTTGTTCTTTAGTCAGATATTTGACCTCTAGGACACTCCCTACTCAAGGACACTTAATTTCTAAAAAACCAAATGGTAGAATATTTTTGGAACTGCAAACTTTTCTGTCTGGACTTGCAGCAAACCATGGACACAGAAATTTTAAAATCATTCCACAAGGATCGAGGTTAATTTGGTTTTCTTTGTGTATTGCATAGGCCTTTGTTGCTTCAGGTTATGTTGCCAACCCTTGGCGCATAGCTACTGTTGTAATATTTTTTACTGATTTTAACCTTCATACCAAGATGGTGGGATCCTTGTGGCATCTGTAAATCTCTCCTATTTTTAATGCCGTAATTATATTTCTTCTGATCCTGTACCAAAATGAGCTCTGGTTTTGGAGCCTTATTTGCTCTTCAAACTTCATTATTTCGCCAATGGTAATTTTTAAACCTTCTAATTTTATACTTTGCGGCTTTGTTACTGCTATCTGAAGATGAGTCATCATGTAATTTGAATACGGCATCTGAAAATGATGCATCAACATAATATTTATAATAGTGACTCACTAGCTTTTGTTGATAGCTGAAGACAGAACCATGAGGTACAAAACCACATTTTATTTGAGCCAATGTAGCTGAGCGTAATTTCAAAGCATGTAAGATTAACATGGAACTGTCAGCCTTTTGTATGATGGATATAGTCTGTTCCCATTCAACATTATCACCATGAATAGGGTTGTAGAGTGTAAATGTTATTCCATGTGTGATGTATCACCACTGATCAGGTCAGTTGTTTTAGCATGTAGTCTAATTTCAATATTTTGCTCTGCTTTTCCTTGGAGTCATTCCCTTCTTGGATCATACCAGGTTTGAAGCTGGGATTTTTTTGCTATATCTTCTGGAAGTGCCCTTTGTCACAGCATTTTGTTTTTTTTGTTTGTTTGTTTTTTTTAATTAGGATTTTTAACATAGCTTTAACAATTTTTCAGTCATATCGCTACGATGTCTGCAGTGAGGCAGTTTATAGTGATATCTAGCACTGGGGCATCATGCCGCAGACATGTAGCATGATGTCCCACCCAGTCACATTATCCTGATACCAGGCCGACCAGTCCTAACACTAACCCCTTAATGCTGAGCACCAAGTGAGGCAGCTGTTAGTACCATTTTTGTAAGTCTTTGGTATGACTTGGCCGGGGATCAAACCCATGACCTCCTGCTCCTGCAGCGGACATTCTAACCACTTGGCCACAGGAGTGGTTTACAGCATTTTGTATTTGGCAAGCTAACAGAGCAGACCAACAATATGTCCACGGATCCTTCTAGTCCCATAGGGCAAGTGCAGAATACTGATGTTGATGGAACCTCCAATATTTCTTTAAATGTGACCTGCAATGATTAAAATTTAATTTTATGAAATGTCCAATTTTAGGTTTATTTTTCTGTTTAAAATAAGCTTATAACTTTTATTTTTCTAACAACATGCATAATCCGACAACCTTCATGATTAAAAATTAAAAAAATTAAAAAATTAAAATAGCTTGCTTTAATCTAATGTTATTTTTCACCTGAGATCTATAACACCTGCCAGTCACCTCTGATTCATTATCAACCGGTCTCAATGTAATAATAACAATAATAATAACAGCTACTCTACTCTAGTGTTGCCTTTAACTCTTTCATTTGATCTATTTTACAATTTATTATGGTAAATTGGGTATAACAAAACTGAGAACAGTTCAACATGTTGAAGTCATCAATTCCATATATATTCTAACCTTGATCTTTATTGGAAACTTAAACTTATCAAGTTACTTGGATTATATTAAACTGGCAATTATCTATGGTAAAATGATACCCTAGGGAAAGATATAATCTTGGAAAGATTGGTCGGGATATAAACTGATGTAGGAAATCTCACACTGCATCACATTTTGTTTAGTGGAAGAGTTCTAATAGCTTTAACAGAAGGAAAAAGAATCAGTGTAAAGCAAGTGTGTCACTGAAACAATAATTTCCAACATAGTGTCGATGATAAAGAAAACAATACTTACCTCTTAGATCTTGGATGTATCATTCATTAAAATACTTGAATCCCTTGTTCATGGATTTTTCACCAGACAACTTCTTATCTACCTTGAAATAAGTTTCAACAAATGAAAGGTATGTGGTGACACTAAATCTAAATCCTTGTGACTATAAGAAGTAGCCATCAGTATAGACGCTGTAGCAGCTATGTTCAGTTAGCGTCATTTTGAGTCAAAACACGAATATTCATGAGATAATATTAAGAGGGGTCTATAACAAGATTTTCAAGTTGGACTGTATGATGGCTATGGATGTATCATTTTTATTTAGCATCAACAAGGCAAATTAAGATGTTTTCAGGTGAAAACCCCATGGATTTTCAAGATGCCGGCTAAAGCGGCCACATCAGATGTATGAGCAGAATAATTTTCAATTAGGCCCAACTAGACATCATAAAAATTCTGGTCAAAACCCTAATGATATTACCTTCTGTTAAGTGTACGTGATAAAATTTTAAAGATGGCTCCTGTGGTGGTCATATTAGATTTCAGATTGGCCTGATTTTGTTTTAGGACCAACTTTACTTCATAAAAAGTCTTCTTGTAAAAACCATGGTTATATGACCATCCATTCAGGAGAGTAGAAAAAAGGTAAACAAGACTATCAAGATGACTGCTGTGATGGTAATACTGAGCACTTTATGCAGCACTATTTTTATTTAGAACCAAGCAGACCTTGGGATGAATGTGTGCACAAGTTTCATGGCAATCCAAAAAGTAGTTTAGCATAAGACAAGCAGTGATAAAAGAACTTGTTGTAATGGTTGGATGGCCTTTGTTGTCAACAAACAGAACATCCCATAAACTCTACTGATCTATGACCAGGATCTTCCTTACCCCAAAATGAACAGATCCCTATTACCCAAAATCAACAGGATCTTCCTTACTCCAAAATCAACAGGATCTTCCTTACTCCAAAATCAACCAGATCTTCTTTACTCCAAAATAAACAGAATCTTCATTACCCAAAATCAACCGGGTCTTCCTTACTCCAAAATCAACAGGATATTCCTTACCACAAAATCAACAGAATCTTCATTACCCAAAATCAACAGAATCTTCCTTACCCAAAATCAACCGGATCTTCCTTACTCCAAAATCAACAGGATATTCCTTACCACAAAATCAACAGATCGTCATTACAGAATATCAACAGGATCTTCCTTACTCCAAAATCAAAAGGGTCTTTCCTACCCCAAAATTGACAGATCTTCCCTACCCAAAATGAAAAAGAATTTTGTTGCCCCCCAAAAGTGGTAGCCCAAATAAAATAAGCAGAGATGTATACACTGAATATAAATCAAAATGCCACAGCATATGTGCAAAACATAATAAGACATACATATGTACAAATGATGAATGAACAGACAAATACACCACTATAAATGGACAATTATGACAATTATCAAAAATTGATATCCTGCAGATTGACATACTTTCCATCATCAGCATGGTAGCCCACTGAGAAAGCTCTCCAGCCAGGCTGTGAATCCATTGGATATTTTTGTGGCACCAATCCCACACCTGCAAGAGGCAAGACACATGACTAGACACATGACTAGACACATGACTAGTATTTGCAGTGCAGATAATGGTGAGCATAACAGTTACTATGTGATGAAAGTTATGAAGTGTCTAAAAAATCTATATCTGAAACCGAATGTCATTTAGAATGTCTGTGAACCCACATGAACAATAAGCATTCTTTTATCATATGATTACAGTATTATTTACTGTATTATACCACATAAAAGTTTGTGTAACACTTGTAATAACTCCTCATGATTTCACAAAAATGTCATCATGTTAAGCAGTGGAAATGCATAATGACAGGCATATCCCAATGTATTTGAAAGTAATCTCACTACATTATTCTATTGTTTGGTTGTTATTCTTGTTGGGTTTAATACCACTTTTCAGCACAAGATCGGCTATACATAGTGGCCAATTTAAATGGTAGAGGAAGAACCGGGGACAACCCTGGAAAAAAACCACCGACCCACGAGAAGCTACAAGCAAGCTATCTCACATACCCACATTGGCCAAGCCTGAGACTTGAACACACGCAGACTGGTGAGATGACAGTGATCCATAATGGTTAGCACTTTAGACCATTTGAGGCCCTCTATTGTTTGATGAAATAAGGTTTTTTCTTTTTAATGGGATAAATAAAATGTTACATCTGTGCACAAATCAAATGAAATTTATGAAACTCGCTGCATCGTTCCAATCCTTTGCTTGCCAAGGCTCAAGAAGTATAGAAATGATTTGCCAATTGCCGTATCCTCTATGTATAGGGGGTTTCACGGTTACTAGCTCACCAGAGGGCGTATCGGTGCAGCTAACTTCCGGAGAGTTCAATAATTAAAGACGGCAGACGTGGATCAAGAAAATGTGACAAACCGCTCAAATTTTGCAAGCAGGATCGATATCTTACTGTATTAAAAAAATATATATATCAGTATTTGATAAATTGTTGTTACATTTTTAATTTTATTCACTAACTTGCGCTGCAGCCAGCTTTTAAATAAATGTTTTCTGCCCATTTCAGATCTTCATTATCTTTCCATTACTACATTATGTACTAGTTTGTATTATTTGATTGTGCAAAGTGTATCGCTGCGTAAAAAGTTTCTTGCAATTTATCTCGCTTGACGAATATTGAGAATATGTTAATTTTTCTTTACAGCTTTAATCATAGCAGTAAGTCTCAATGTTGAACGACAACACAAAAAATTCAAACTTTTTAAGGTTCTTTTGTTCTTGATTTAGACTGTTGCATTTGTATTAATGTTAATTATATGTTTCATTAAATAACTTGAGTTGCTTTCAAAATGCACAAATGTCATCCGTGCTTGAACAGACAGGTGCATTAAGAGTCTCCTTCACAATTATTTTAATTTTATTTCCTTGAACGGATTGAAATTTTAGAGTATATCTATGTTAGACACTATGCATGTATTATGACATGTGGTTCTCACCCATCTGCCTGTCTGTCTATATGTGTGTCTGTCACATTTCATCTAGTGCTTTGGGTATGTATACCATCGAATGAATGTGTTCGCATACGTATATTACATAAACATATGTCAGGTTAAAAATGAGTATAATATGATGCTAAGATAGAACGAGTGACTTATAGATAAAGACAACAAGGATGAATATGTGTGAGTATCCATTTATTATTGACTTGTATAACTTTGTCTTACAAGCAGTCTCTTTTTTTTTTTAAAATCATACATCCGGTCACATTGATTAATATTGATTTAAAAGACGAACCAAAGTAATTGGATGAAATCTATGAAATAATTGTATTTTTAAAACTTACATCATTAATGCAAGGAAAGTTAAACAGAAATAATCTAATTTTTAGAAGGCTGTTCTAAATGAATTTGCAGGTGGCAATCAGAAATCTTGTCAATTTTTAAAGGTATTGCATGTACCGTCCGATACTTGATGTTTCAAAATTCTAAACGAAAATGAAACCAGTTAAAATGTCATTAATCTGAATATTGTAAAAATTTTTACACCCAAACTATGAATAAATATTCTATCAGCATTAATTGCACTCCTTTATGATAGCTAATGTAATTATTGCTTTGTCTAATTCATCTGAGTACATTAATATACTGTCCCATTTTTAAAATTAAAAAAAAGTCTTTTCTGATTTAAAATATTTAGCATTACATATCAGCTGCTTGTGTTATAACTTTCTTAACTCGTGTTATAAACGAACTATCAGCCTTGCGAAAGTAACTGAGAAAAAAAGATATATCAACATATCAAAAATGCAAATTGTTGAGATTGTTTTCTTTAAAGTTATGCAGCCAAAAATGTTCAATAAATGTTTAAAATCGGAGAGCACGGTGAAATGTTCCTATAATTGTATCTTAAATTATGGACAATGAATCTATATTATCAGGTATAATATAAATATGGACAGTGTATTTAATTGAATTAATTTACATTCTTAAAGTATGCAAAGTATATATTTAATTATCTGATATAATGTAAATATGGACACCGAATCTAATTATCTGATTATTCTCCTAGTATGAACAAAATTAGTTTGACATATATAATTGATTCATTGGATATTCTTTGTTGACTTTATGTTTCGCTAATCAAGTGTAGAACTGTAAACTATCTGGAACTGAAATTTTTTTGTGGGCATGCGCATTGGAGCTAAGGGGGGTAATTTTAGGCGCTACGATCAGTAACTCCGTTGCAACCGTGAAACCCCGCATAACAGTGATACTTTAACATCTATTAACATCTCAAGTTTAGACATTTTAAAGAAATCCTTTTACTCCACAGCATATTTAAAAAAAAAAAAACTATATTGAACTATCTCAAGTTATCTGCTGCAAATAACATCTAAAAATGCAATTTAAATGTGACTAGTACTTTTCATCAAACATTGCAATTGCAATTGGTGTTCCCTTGGTAAACTCATGTCAAGTAAGATTAATTCAAACCAACATTATGTTTTGTTTCAAAGAAATATACTATATTTTAATCATGAAAATATTATCAAAGAAAGAAACATATCTCAAAATATTAGTTTCTTCAGATATATTACATGATAGTAATGTCAGAAGAATATGTATCGGAACTTGGTTCTGAGAAAAGTTTTTCTCTTGCAAATTGTGCTAATGGAGAGTAACCCACATTGCTTTGAAGCTGACGAACTTCTTGAAAAGGTGGCATAATCTACCTGTAGTTCCCAACAGGTCAAACTGAGCCAAAGGTCTCTGATACAGAAGCTGGAGAATATCTCTAACCTCCATTCAAAAGTTTTAATGACAACAGTTAAGGAATAGATGTACTCAAATGCTATTAAGAATAATTTTGTTATCTAGTCTTGAGTTAGTTCCTTTTTATGCTGAGATGATAACAACATGTGATGCAGGACAACAGACCCCAGACAAAAATATCATCTACTTCTTTTCTGACACAAAAACAAGCAAGATTCCCTCCTACAATCAGCTCAGTATGCCAAATCTAAAAGTGGGCATTCAACATTACTTCTCTGATCTTGAAATGTATCAACATGTACAACTTTCCTATTTCCCTTTTAATTCTCAGAGTCTTGAAAAAAAATGAGGAAATAAGGTGCTGACTAATCCTGATTGCTCTCCTCAAGTGTTAAAATGGATCAAGAACCTCATTGGAAAATCCTGACCTGCTAGCCTACTGAATGCAGAGTTACTGAACATGCATGCCTAGCTTTTATCAAACATGGCCTCAGAAAAAACAGTTCTGAATCAGTATTTTACAGAATTGCTCCAGTCAGAAGAGTTCACAAGATCCAACCTTCTAGCCAATTTCCACATGTTGAGACTGAAAGCTTTTGCCCACTGTCTTCATCTTTTCCACTATGTGATATATTTAAATCAACACATGATGTCAACTAAGTGTAATTGTTCCCTTTCTGCATTTTTCCCAAGAATATAAATATTCCACTTCATTCATTCATCTGTACTATTAAATTTATTAGGAGGTTTATTGTTTCTTTCTTCCTGACCTGTCACTTGTTGCAACTTGCATACCATTTGTAAAAAAAACAAAAAAACAATAAGCAAACATTTGATCATACAAATGTTTTTATCAAAATGTATGCGCAGTTTAAAGCATCTGAGGTACTATGGTAAAGTTCATCTGTTTCCCTGACTAACTGCACTGAATCTAATATGAAAGTGATCTAAATCAAACATGGACATACTATTATTCAGAATTTACTAGAATTTCCATAATCTGTACTTTCATTCTGTTAAGTCCATATTTTAAGTGTAATTTCCGTAATACTTCCAACAAAACCCTAAGGGTTGGCAGGTCTGTGCTAACCTTTGAGCAGCCATGGCTCTATTGGGAAATTGGTACAAAGAGAGTATACATAGACTCAACTTTAAGTGAGGGTGATTGGATCATTCCACGTGGATTGACTGATTCAATCAAGACCACGAGACCACTCAGCTTGCATGGATTGTTGTAAACTTTTATATTATTTTTCAATGATGAAACCACCAGCAAAATTCCTAACACAAAATGCTGTCCACTCTCTGGGCATGATGCTGCTGCTTGAAACTGACGTATTCTACATCTTGAAGGTTTCCTCTCACACAATTTTCTTTAGCAGGAAAGCTTGACAATAAGCCTGTTTTGAGCCTTTTCTGGGTACCAGAAAGAAGAGAAGGGTGTCAACCAGCTGTTTTGTACATTCTCTAGGGCTCCATTCTGAAGAAGGGTGTGCACTTCTTTTACTTTGGTTATATTTGATTGTTGGAACAAGATGGTGTTCCTTGAAAAAAGTGGAAGTTCCGTGAAACCCTCAACTACTATGGAAAGAACTCATTAATCTACTGCAATTCCTAACCAGGCTTCTGAAAAATGAGTTAGTTTACCTCCAACCAGTATTAAAGAAAGAGGTATTCACTGAGGATACATAAAAAAATCACTAAAATAATACACACACGCACACACCACCCAGCATAGGTAAAAAAGGATTCCACCCCAACCCAACCCATGTCACATATCTGATCCGAATTATCCACGGTACACAACAAATTGTCAAGCTAGATTATATATTTCAGCAAAACATTATAAGACATATCCAGTGGTTCAAGTAATACCTGAACTAGTATACAAGTTACAGAATAACACTTTCCCTTGATGTGACCTTGACCTTTAAGCAGTGTGCCTGGCAATGTATGTGATACACATCTAGCCTGTTGCAAAGTTATAGGTTGGATAAAAGAAATATTGACTAACAGAAACATAGAAAACTCAACTGCATAATAAGCATGACTTGTGATCCACATATCATAAAAGTGCCTGTTATTGGTCCAATTTGTTTATAATCATTAACGGGGCCCTGAGTGGCCAAGTGGTCTAAAGTGCTCTCCGTAACAGATCGCTGCCATCTCACCACTGTCTGCATGGGTTCGAGTCTCAGATTCAGCCAATGTGGGTATGTGAAAAACCTTGCCAGTAGCTTGTCATGGGTCGGTGGTTCTTTCTGGGGGTTTTTCCCCCAGGTTCTTCCTCCACCAATAATACTGGCCTCCATGTATAGCCTATTGTGTGCTGAAAAATGGCGTTAAACCCTACAACAATTATCATCATTAACAAGAAATATTTTACAAGAGTTCTGTTGAATATGTTTTGCCTGTTCAACAAAAGATAAATGTCACATGACTTTAGAAACTGTAAGCATTGATAGTGTGATTTAACTATGCTAACAGTATATTTTACAGTTAAAATAATGTTAACTATCATAATAAATATAGTGCCCTACTAAAAACAGACAGCATAATGTTAACTATCATGATAAATATAGTGCCCTACTAAAAACAGACAGCATAATGTTAACTATCATAATAAATATAGTGCCCTACTAAAAACAGACAGCATAATGTTAGCTATCATAATAAATATAGTGCCCTACTAAAAACAGACAGCATAATGTTAACTATCATAATAAATATAGTGCCCTACTAAAAACAGACAGCAAGGCTTCATATATCTTAACATTTCATATATCTCTGTACATCATGTCTGCGGCATGATGCCCCAGTGCTAGACATCACTATAAACCGCCTCGCTGCAGACATCATAGCGATATGACTGAAAAATTGTTAAAGCTATGTTAAAAATTCCAATCAAACAAAATATCTCTGTACTAACCAATTGCTCCAATGACTCCTGTGTCTAAAATTTCCACCTCAAAGTAGTTTTCTTCTGGTGAAAGGGGATCAGCGGCAACATATAAACCAACTCGATTCATCTCATTTGATTGGAAACTGAAGAAAAGAGGAAGACAAGTTGTACTGCATTACAATTTTTGAACTATGTTACAGATATTTACTTACATAATTAAGTTCTGAGTTTTGGGGGCTGGGATGAAAATGGGTCTCTTCTTTGGTTTTCTGAAGATTTGTTGCAGAAAGGCCCAATTTGGGGTGTTTCATGGTACAACAGGTAGGCCATGACAAAGGAAAAAGTAAAGTGCCTGCCTAAGGAATCATGTGGTAGACAACCCAAGCCAATCCAAAGTAAGATTCAACCAGCTAACCTGTAAACCATTGTGGCTCCGTGACATAAAATCAATGTCAAAAATGTGACTGGTTTCATCTAAACATGCTTTTCTTTTACAAATCAACTGGTCGTTAACACAAAACGATATAATTTAAATTAAATGTCAACTACTTAATTTTGAATGTTATCTTCTAATCATGATCAATGCAAACAAAATAACATTGTTCAATATAAAGGACAACAAAACAGCAACAACATTATATTAGAACACTATTATATAATAAAGTCCAACCAAATTAAAATCCTATGTGAATGAGCCGACGGAAATACAGTGATGCTCTTTAGCTATACTGCTGTCTCCCAAACAATGTCAAAATAAGACTCATCTGATTGGCTAATAAAATAGCAATTATGCTAACAACATAGGTCACATGAATATGACCCCTAAGGTGTCACTGTCAAATCTTCATTCAATGTATTTTTTGGGTAATCTCTTTTAAATCAATGGGAATTAAGAGCAAAGCAATATAGAAGATGTTCTACTCCCGATGTTTGATAATAAGCTATACTCAATGAAACAAACTTTTATGCACAATTTGGCAGTAAGTAAGTCTCAGCAAAATCATTTTGCTGATTTGGCAAAACAGTTGCCTTGTGGTTTCATTCACCCAAATATGACAAGAATGCTAAACTGACTGCCTTTTCGAGTCTACTTTGTCCTCTATATGCCAATCCAATTTCTAGTCATAAAGCACAATATCAACTCATTTCTCTCTTTTGTTTTCAAGTCAATGCAAAAATATTCACACATTTTATTTTATGCTTTTTGTTAGACCTGATAAGATTTGTGGTCAACTTAATGATCATTTAACTTTATCATTAAAACAACAATATTCTCAATGAATATATACATACAACTTGAAGAAGTGAATGAAACTGTCCACATTTAAAAAATAAAAAAACAAGAAATAATTACAAAGTGGCATTTATAGACCAATACTAGCAATAGTAGTCAAAGTTAATTCATAAAAGTAGGCACAGAGCTTGTACCATGTCACCAATTTTGGATTGTAAGCCATATTCTATGTTACTCTCTTGGATTGGAGAAAATAGCAATCTTTGCTGAAACAAAGTCAGTTAAGAACATTTTAAGTTAAATGACTATTTTCTTTTTTTTTTATTCTATTGGCCTCAAAGACTTAGTAAAGTGACTGTTTACTGTTTTCAACCTTCCAAATTCTAACATAAACACTCACTTTTCCACCCTCTAAATCTGCACTCTACTCTACTGTCAGGTAAGTGAAATCACTTTAATATACTAATCCAGTGTGGACCCTGACTCATTATTAATTCCTACACTAAGTACACATAATAACTGTGACTGACTCTGAGCAGTAAAATTGACATTCATGTCAATAAAAAAAATCATTGTTGGACATTGAAAATCAGCATTTAGATAAACTGTCAAATGACAGATAATTCACATTTAAGAATGGTTGGAGTGACAGGAGTTTATAAAATTGGGTGAAAAGGTAAAAGAAAAAGGACTCAAAGTTGTCCAATGGTAGCAAAATTGATGGGTCTATAATAAACCTGATGACCTGGGGTTTTGACATGCTTCCAAAACATCATTCAAAGTGCCAATCTTTCATGATGTTTTCAAACCATATAAAGATTCTTTGTGTGCTTCTGCACAAGGAGCCTGGGACCATCAGTGTCTGGTTCAGGTCTCACTGGATAGTTTCACATTCTGACACTTCCCTAATATTTAAGGTAGAAGGCATTAGCCTAATTATCACAATTCTAGCATTTTTTCAGTTCACACATAAGCTAAATCTGTAATGTAGTTTAGAATTACTTTTAGTTAGGCTTTAAAATGGGTAGACTTGTTGGTGTCTGCCTGTCACAGTTAGACTAGCATTAGAGATCAAATGTGTAACTTGGGCTTCAAATGAGCAGCTGACTTGGCTTATGTATTTACATGTGTCTGATACAGAGGTAAATATCTAAAAATCTAGATGGTTGAGGGCTGATGAAAAGTATGCTAATTTGTTACAGTACTAGTGTACTTTATTCATGCACAAGGCACCCACTGATTCTTTTAGCTCTCTTGTCACAGGAAAATATTCAATATAGGTCTTTCCTGTAAAAAAGAAGGTTTGGTGGCAGTGTTAATTCAATATAAAAGCTGCTAGTTGCATAAGGAATTAACTTTAATACCTCAGTCAGAATCTTACAAGCATCCTTTAAAAAATCATTAGTTATTTTGTATTTGTATCTGTAATGTAATATTATTATGCTTTTTCTGCAATAGGTCATGTTGTGCGAAAATGTGTCAAAAATCTGTCCAGTGAGACCGTCAGTCTCCAGAAAACAGGGGTCTTATAATTAGAAAATGAGGGAGTGTGTGATAAATTGGAGTCAATTAGCCAGCTAAAATTCATTACTTTCAAGCTTAAGTCAATGGTAATTTATTCAAGAAAATTGTATTCAATATGCCTATTACATTTTCTTCAATTTCATTTAAAAATTCTCAGTCATCTTAACGTTTTTTTTAAATATAAGAATTTTTTGATCATGTTCATTTAAGAATCTCGCATGTCCTATTCCTTTTTTATAACATGTTAGGGAAAATATACATCTACATACTTTCTTCAGATAATTTCTACATAGTGTCATCTTCAGATAATTTCTACATATTGTCATCTTCACAATAAATATTTTATAAAAGTGCAGTCATCTTTACAATAATTTTTTATAAAAGTGTAAAGAATTTCTTTTTTTTTTCTTACATAAATCTATTTAAGTCAAAACTTGTGGATTCTTGAACTCGTCACTTATGAAACTCTGGAATCCCCATCCAATTTCTTAGAGTTCCTGGCATAAACTTGGAAGTTCCTCAATTTCAAAAGGATAATAAGGAAAATGAGATGCACATGCTCGTAATTTTAATAACATCAGGATTAAATTCTTAGCCATATATAATACTGCACTAAAAAGCATATACTATTTACTATAAATTTTTAAGCATAACCATTAAACATGTAAATTTATGTAAACTACAAAACACCTGGAATGTTGTATTTCTCTGCAAACAAATCAACATATAGCATTACGCTGTACCATATATTTAAATGTGAATTACAATCATTAAACATTAAAGGAATGAAACCAAACAGCACATGTGCAACCAAACCCATAAAAAAATAACAAATGCAAAAGAAATATGCAATTAGTAAAGTGTTAAATGTCTTAAGAGATGACCATGAGGTGTGATATAACAAAAAATGATAACTGATATATGTACGGTACCTGAATACATGTAGCTTAAGGCTGCAGATTTAACTGTCATCCAAATGAAATCACACAAGCTTTAGGTACTAATACTCAATATCAACACGGCTATTTTCATCGATAAGTGTTTGCTTTGCCATGTATTCTGATTTTTTTATTATTTCAAATCTGATAATTCATTCAAAATATATTAAAAAATGACATCACACTGAAACTGGCGAAACATCAACCTAAAACTTTCTGACTGGTCTGTAACTCAGTTTACTTGAATTTCACCATTCAAATGGAACTTTTGCCTATTGTTGTAATTATTGTTTTATCCTTTTCTTAGTATTAGCAGGGATCGCGCTGGGCTTCGCCAATGTCGCAAATTGCAATTTTTTTCCTTTACTGGCGACAAAAATATCCCATCTGGCGATTTTTTTTGGCAACAGACTTTTTGGTTATTTAATTTGTACATACATGTATAATCATGAATTTGGATTGAATAAATTAAATGGGAGAACGAAAGGAAGCCACAAACATGACTAAGCAATGCATTGGAATTAATTTGTTACACAAACGATCCTTTGTTCGTATTGATCATCCCATCTTTACAGTGCTTTGTTACATCATAATCTGCTTATGCCAACATGTGGGCTGAGTACTGTATGCTGTGATACAGTCAATCATGCTACCGTACTATACCTACAAATGACCAACTTCTGAAGATGCGAATAGAACAGAAACAATTTAATTGAAAGGCTAATCCTTCTGTTGTTTTTTTACATATACCAATACAATAGTTTTTCTGAACCTTCATAGAAAACTGATAACCTCTGAAGCACCGATTACGGTGTATAAATAGAAAGCAAATGGAAAAAAATCTAAATTATAATTATATCTGTCGCCAGTGCAACATTATCATGAGCAAACGTAAGTTAGACGTTGCAATTTCATCATCTCATCCTAAGTTACAAAAATTAACAGCGTTTGGATTTAGTGCAAATTCATCAGACAAAACAATCACTGAACCCGATGATAAACCTTGCAGTCCAACATCACCTACATATAGCGCTTCAAGTGCAACACCACATTACGATGAACAGGGCATCAAGTCCCGAAAATTTCTAGACAGTTGGAAACTTGGGCGTCCGTGGCTCAGATATGATCCAAAGTTAAAACAGATGTTCTGTGATGTATGTATCAAGGCAAAGTTTGTAAATTCATTTACAACTGGCTGTGATATTTTGAAAAAGGAGTGCATCACCAAACATGAATCCAGGTGGGGTAAGTAATATTTTTGCATTTTACTCATTGATCTTTTCCTTTTGCCATCAATCCCACAGAGACTTAAACTCAACAACAAGAAATAGCCACAAAAAAAAAAAATAAAGTTTGCATAATTAAAAATAATTATTTATTTCTCAAAATACAGGAGTGAAAGAATCCATAAATTGGGTGTGAATTTATGCTTATATATACGGTCCAAAATTGACAGGTGTTGACTCGTGTAAGTTTCATTCGTGGGAATGGAGATCCTATTTTGCTTGTCGAGAAAATTTATACAGCATTCAGTGATCATTCTTGGGGTTTAGGAAGCAATTCACTACAAGCTCTGGGAAGCTAGCCATAAAGAAAGGGCTGGGGCAGGGTTAAGTTTCAAGATATACTGAATAATATGTACAAGTATTTTGCCTATTCCCCTCGTAATATGTGTAGACTTGAGGCAATTCAGTCAGTGTTAGAGTCTTCTCACACTCGCTTGCATCAGGTATTCCACACAAGGTGGCTGAGTTTTGAAGGTAGTGTACAGGCAGTTGTTGATAATTTTCAAGCTCTAGTTAGTGTCTTCTTGGAAGACAACTCTGCAAAGGCTCTTGCAATGTATAAGCCCATTGCTTGTTTCAAATTTGTTTATACAGCACACTTAATGGCTGACATTCTCAGGCCTTTGGCAGTTCTGTGTCAAGCTTATCAGAGATCTGATATTGACTTTACCGAGGTTAATCCCCTTCTCCACTCAACTGTTGAGCTTCTTGAAAATCTGAGGTTAGAGTCTGGTAGTAACATTTCTAGGTTTCTTTCTGAGATTCCAGCAGAACCAAGTTTAGATTCATCAGGTTTATGTACTTTTGAGTAGGGCATAACCGATTAGCATTTTTCTACCGATTTCCGATTCCGGATTTTGGGCATGAAACTTTTCCGATTCCGGATACGATTCAATTAATCGGAAATGCTAAATCCGTATTTTTTTTCTAAAAAAATTCATCTTCCGTTTCCGGGTTTCTGGTATCTGGTTTTGCCGTGTCTATAGAAATTCAACTTTATTATTTTTATTATCTGAATCGGTCGTTCCTGCCTTGTCCGACTCCGATTAATCGGAAGTTCATACTATCTGGTGGAATCCGATTTCCGGATCAAAAGTCGGTTATGCCCTACTTTTGAGTACAAAGGCCATACAATTAGTGATAATGCTAAGCAAAGGTCAGAGGCTGCATTGTCTTGTGCCAAATTTATAGATATTGTTATAGATAATCTAAAAGCAAGGAGGAGGGTGATTTTATAGTTTTTAGTGCTCTAACCAAGTTGTTTGATCCCTATTTGTATGGTTCACAGGCTATCAGTTCCATTCTTTCAGAGGTTTCAGGCATTGTTTCAGATTACTTGTCTACTTGTGGGTTAGGTAATCAGTCAGAAGTTAGTAAGGACTTGGCTGGCTTTGTGGCTTATGCTAGGGTTCAAGTTCTCAGGAATGGTAAGGTGTATAGAGGTGTTAAGGATTTGATTCAGTTGGCAGTGAGATCCAGGACAATATACCCTTGCGCATCTGTGGCTACTGAGAGACTACTGGTGTCACCTGTCAGCACTGTTGACTGTGAACGAGGATTCAGTAAGATGAACCTCATAAAAACTGACATCAGAAATAAACTCGGCATCTCATCTCTCGAGAATATGAGAATCAGCATGTACCGATATGAAAATTTTGACTTTGAAACTGCATTCAGCAAGTGGGCAGCCGTAAAATCGCGACGGATCTTCATGTAACACTTTGTAACATTTTGTTAATGCTTGCTGTAATTAAAGTATTCATTTAATTAATTCATCTTTTGTCATTTTCATCGCCTTTTACATTAATAGACTAAATTAACACTTGGAAAAATGTACACTACTTGTTCTGGAGACACTTTTTGAAAATTGGCGACAAAATATTGATGTTGGCGATTTTTTTGGCGACAGCTTTTTAAAAGCCAGGACCATCCCTGTATTAGTGTTATTTTTCATCAAAACTACAAAAGTCTGTTTCCTGAAAAAGAAAACCGATTTTGATATCTCGTTTCTAAGAATCAACATACTTCTCAGCACTATTTCAAAGGTTCAAAAGTCAATAATACTGTAGTGCCCTTGAGAAATCATGTGTATTTAAATATTATTATTATCATTATTATTATTATTGGATGATGATTTAACATTATTGTCCAAATCAAACTCACAGCAAGCCTTGATTACACTCATCATTTATATCTGAGCCATCAGCAATTTAATTTAAAAATGGTTACAATAAAATATGGCACACTTACTTGCCAATCAATCTGAGCTGCCTACATGCACATTCAATATAACATGGTTACAGAGTTGCATGGGGGAGGGGAGTCCTTTTCATTACACTAGTAATAAAGATTAAGTGCTAGTTACAATGGCATCATTCCTCTTTCTTTAAGAATAGCCTATTCTAGCTACTCTGCAGATTGGTCATGGATGACCAAACCACAAAAAGGAGGAACATGAGGCATGTCACATGTATGTATTACAGGGAGAAGCAGTGGGTCACTTGAGAATTTCACATATATTTAACTGGGAGAGCTCTGGTCCCTGACAGCCCTGTCAATACAAACCTGATAATATCACCATCAACATTAACTCGCTCATGTCTCGCTTGTCGCTGATCTTCTCCAAGGACTGGTCCAGCAATGTGTGCATGACGCATGCTGGGATGTCGGCGTAACTGCCTTACCATGTCCATGGTGATGAGATTCTGAAAATATCAAAATATGTTTCATAAGCCCAAGCTTAGAAAGTTACCTCATTCATATGCTGCATATTTTGGCATAAATGTGTTGTAATCCCAAGACAGAGTAAAAATTCAACTACTTCAATCTATTATGCTTAGGCAGACCAATATGTTTGAGTATAAAATAAAAAGAATGTATGTATATATTAATCAAATTTAACATTTATAATGCACTGATCAGATACATCTCCATAACACCGATTCTTGATAGCATATCTATGAGATGTAGCATGTCTATCAAATGTAACTTGTGTATCTAGTCATTTTGGGGCATTAATGAGCTGGTAGTCTGATCCCTTGAAGTGACTATATACATGTACCAGACAGTTGGACACATTCCTGCCAAATTTCTAGAGTGTTGAGTTTTAGAGACTAAGTGTATTTTGAGGTCCCTTGGGAGATGTTGCACTTGTTATTAATAAGCTTTCTTTTCATACAAGTCTATAGAAAATTATTGAAAATACAGATCAAAATAAAGGAAACAATCTTGTGTGTTTTCATCAAAGCATTGAGTTCATGTACAAAGACACAAAAAACAGACATACCATTGTAAAATATCGTCAGACACATGATGTGCAAATACTCATGCACAAACAACCACAGACATGTAAAACAAAACCCAACATTAACCAAATTTCTGTCTTTAAAATCCATTGGATGGCAAATTATATGCTTAATTAAATGCAGTCTATGCAGCTCTTAAATTCAATAAGAGAAGATCTTTCAAGTATCATTAGTATTCATTTTTGCAATCACTAGAAACTCTATGATAATGTTGTTCAAACTTCATCTGCTGGATTCTCTGAGCAAATCCTGGTCAGAAATAAATTGTTCTCGATGACCATATGTTACCATTGTCAGAACTGTCTCTAGTTCAGTATGACCACATTATATGTTTGTATCTATAAAATAATATACATCTCATTAGAGTGCCATGATCAGAGCACACCTCCCCACTGCTCTGTACCCTACACTGGCTATTCATACAATCCAAAATCAAACACAAAATTTGTTCTCTGTACTACGTTTCACTGATGGACAGTCAAACATACCTATCTGGCCTCACCCATGTGTATACACCAGCATGATACTTGCACTCCTCTTCTGATACTCATCATTCACACTATGAAAATGAAGTCATATGGCCAACATTCTTTTGCATACCAGGGCCCAGCAACATGGAATGAATTTCCCATTGAAATTAGACATAAAGACACATATATCCCTTTCAAGAGGGCTCTTAAAAAAATCACCTTTTCAACTGCAAGAACAAACTTAAAGACCTAATAATGTTTCCTACATTAAATATTTTCAGCTTTTGTTTTCTAATTTCATGGTGTTTTTTTGTTGTAGTCATATCATTATAGATGTTGCAAAGCACTTGAGCTTTTAAAGACATACAAAGTCCTCATTAATATTATTATTTTGGGCAGACCATTTTACTGGGTAAAGGGGGAAGAGGGGAAAATATTATTTTCATGTTTAATGAGGGTTTTACAAATTATAATATTGGGGTAATAAATGGCTCTGTCCAGTAGAGGTGTCAATACTTGATTAATACAAATCATCAACCATGCAAACAGAAGCATATGCATATCGTCTTTCAATCAATTTCATGGCTAAAACAATCCGAAAAGCATTAGTAGTATTTAAAAAAGATTAAGATAATGGATAATAAAAAGAAATTCAGCATGTCAAGTATGGACTGGTGATTTTAATATTTCAATAGATGTTGTACAATCCAGTATGACATGTCTTGCACAGTGCTAACAAAGTGAAATAGCCCAATGCCAGGGGGTCCCTCCAATTTTAAATCTGGCCCATCCTGTATTCCAAGAGATATACCCGCTGGGCTTGTTAAAAATAAAAAAATTGCCTGAGAATTTTTTTATTCCACTGATGAAATGTGTAAATGTATTTTCACAATTTTGACATACCTGACATCATGTCACAAGACTCTTATCATTGCAAACAATTTAACCATGAGTCATATACAGTGTATTATTTTATATACTACATATACCATAGTAAACTACTTTTTTTAATATATATATATATATATATATATATATATATATATATATATATATATATATATATATATATATATATATTACTGACATTTGAGCTGTAAGCAACAATACAAGCCCCTGTGATCTAAATCTGATACCAATGTGACTATGTTAAATTGAGATCTGATTTTAATATGATTTTGAAGTGGTGTTTTGGCAACGGCAAGATTTACCCAAATACACCCAAATATTGTCCAAAAACAAGCATGTGATACATTTACAACTAAAGAAATTTAAAATTCATTGCAAAGATTCTGGGTTAAAATCAAATTTTTGCATATGTATCATTTTGCATATATATATATATATATATATATATATATATATATATATATTTAAAGTCCTACCCGTTTATATCTACATCACTTATATAGACAAGCCGCTTATGTCGACAAAAAAACAAAGTCCCAGTCCCTTGGTCTACTATTACTATCAAATTGTTAAGCTTATGTCGATGTCGAGATAAAAAGATCAACATACATGTCGACAGAAGCACTTGGTCTCAGCTTTAACAAATCTTGTGGGTTATGTTCTTCAGATGTACTTTTACAATGACAACATGTACATCTGTGGGTCTTTCAACTACTGAATTTTCTGATTGTAAATATCAACAGAGCTAAAAGGATCAATTGATGAACACAAATTCCCAATCAACAGGTGGTCGAAGCAGGACTAGCAAGCCCTTAAGTTTGCCGTCCAGGAAATTGATGCATACAGAGGACTCCTGTATACGTGATTTTCTGAATCCCATATATAAAAATTGCATGAAAATACGGATTACGAGTTTTCGAGACCTTTGAAAGTGATCGGTGATTAAAACAAGTTTTTTTTTGCTGTGAAAGTTTTGTTTTTAACTTTACTTACATTTACGATGGCTACCAAACAGCAGGGTAAAATGCAAATTAAATTTACAGTCTCTGGAAACTAAATATCTGGCTGTTAAGGAAGTTAATGGCTGAACATCTCGCAAAGAGGTATGTGAAATTTTTTCACTTAAAAATAACACCTGTTCAGGAAGGATGAAAGCTGCTGAGTGTATAAAGAAAGACTACATTTCAGGTAACTGCACTCCCCAAAGGAAGAAGCAAGACTGCTACATTGGAAGAAGTGGAGGAAGCATCAAAATGGTTCAAAGAAGCATTTGCGAAAAAACTTAAGTGTGGAGAACTTCGCTGCAACAAGTGGTTGGTTCTGTCGCTTTAATATTTGTCATAACATTGGATACAAAAGTATTTGTGGAGAATACATGTACTGTTGACAGTTTTTCACTTCCCTGTGAATAGCCCCATCCCCTTGGTAGCCTCAATAAGATGGGAACAGACTGACCAAAATCAAGGCCAATTTAAGTACATGTGCATGAAGCATGTAAATAACAACTATCCAACCATGTGCTAATGCCGGCGTTGACTATCGTAATGTTTTTCGTATCAGGATGTGATGAATGCAATATTTTAATTTGGATTTTACTACACAAAGGTAACCAAAATGTAATTTGTCAATATGCAAATGTATTTCACACTGATTCTGTCTTCATGTACTCAAAATTTGCATTGATTTTTCAGAGGGTAAATGCTATTCACTGATGACAGGTCACCCTTTGCTGACAAATTTTAACTTTTATCTTTTTTCAACCCAACCCCCCCAAACACTTATCTCGACATCCGCCTATGTCAACAATATTTTCTCATGCCCGAGGGTGTCGACATAAACAGGTGGGACTGTATATGTATATATATATATATATATATCTGTGTGTGTGTGTCACACATTCTATTTATAAATAAATATGAAGTAAATAAAAGAAAATATTTGACCACACAAAGGCCAGTTCAGACACAGAATGTAGATAGCATATACATTGCGAAAATCATTGGCCATGATCACTGGAAATAAGGACTATCTTATTTAATTATTCACAGATAAATATGTCAATGGGCGACAGTACAAAACATATAACAAGTTAGTAATATTATAGAATAACGTAATCAAGTTTTGGAAGAGGGGGAAGTAAGGGACCTGTATATACAGGAACCTCAGAGAATGATTCATCCTAGAAAGTAGCAAATTAATAGAAACCATTGAAACTATAAACACATTTTCTATTTAAAAACCTGATATTTTGTACGCAAAAACAACACATAAAATATTTGAGGATGGGAACAGGAACACACGTCTTTGAATGTTTTGAAGAAAGATCCATGTTGGGGTGACACACTCGAGACCAATAGCTAATTATATCTAAATGTTGAAGGCGTGACTGCCAAGAAAAATTAATATTATTGTAGAATATAGATATCTCAATTATCTGCAATTATGTATGCGAATTAGAGACATGTATATGTAGTCCCTGGCTCTGTCTGTAATTTCCGAGAAAATGGTAATTGGAGATGTTTAAACGTTTTGTACAATGAATTTATAGTTGCTTAAGATATTTAGCGTATTTAAATTGACCCAGAACTTAACTTGACAAATCGTACCACCCGTGTTTTGGGGGTTTTAGTTGCTGGTTTCAAAGATTACAGTATTGAAAAAAAATCGTAGTTTTAGAAACACGACCGTGTCATGGTTTCGGGAGTAAAATAATAATGTGTTATTAGCCCGACACGTCGAGTTACGGCAGGCATGCTGGCCTTAAACTTGTTATAACTTATACCAACCAGACAATCTTGTAAACGGCCTCAGCTTTTATTTGTGGACTCTTTAAGTCAAATGACGCATTTCACACAACAAGCCATTATACGGCACAATCACTCATACTTCCCCATTAATCCATGACAACCCCTTTCATGGTAGTAATTATTAATCAAAGTCATAAACACCATAATACAAAGTCGTCTTTTTTTTTAAAAGAAAGGGGAAGTTGAAATGTTCCAAGAGGGGCACGGCTCACATCGAACAAGAATAATTTGTCGGAATAGTACCAAACATATTACGTTAATTTTATCAGACATTACTTAGGATTTGTTCGAAATATCAGACCAACATTGACACGTAATGAAACACGAAAGCGTTTTAACTATACCTGCAGCGATCTTATGACATCTTTGCCATTCATAACTTCGTGGGGTTGCTTAACTTCGTACTTCACGTCATTTCTAGAAATAAACACGGTGGCGCTGTAGTCAAACCGGAAAAAGCCAATTGTAAGGGTAAGACTAAAATACGCTATGGAAAAAAAATGGAATGCAATGGAAATAAAGTGCAAAATAGAATAAAGGAACGAAATTTAAACTCATTACGCGATGGAAATTATCGTTTAAGTTTCATAAAATGTAATTGAGAAAAATCAAAAGAAGTTTTAATCAACAGATGTATTCACATATGTTTGTATTAAAAATAAACAATAGAACAAAGTTAATTTTCAAAACTGACGCTCGATTGAACATCTGTGCAAAGTACGCAATTCATGTATGCAGATGGAAATATCACTCGTGAAATAAGTTCATTACCGAATGTTTTGATAGTACAAAGTTTAAGCACAGTGTATGTAATGTGATTTGAATTTTTAACGTAGCTTTAAAAAAAATTCAGTCATATCAGTAGTATTTGGGGGCTGTTTATCGACGATGGGAAAATATCTTACAGACACACCCACTCCACCCCGGGGCTGTATGGCGACAATGTTTTAAAATCACCCTTGGCTCGTTTTTGCGACAAGTGGAATTTAACATGGCTGACTATTGGATCTATATGGAATCACATCACAATTAATACTTCCAGTTCAGTACGAATGTAGTTCCAGTCTATTTTTACAACATTTTTTTCCTCTCTCCTTTTGGTGGTGATAGAAGAGTTATATTGATGCATCTTTGGTATGGATTTAAAGGTAATTGTTCATTGTTGAAAATATGAGCTGAGAGAGTGGTTGTCTGTGTGTATTTTGGCGACAGTGCACATGGAGTAATAAGGCCTTGGTGATGATCCGGAAGTGAAATATGTGGTCTATGTACATGCTGTTCTGTTTACAGTGCAGCAGCTCAAAAAAAATGCCGATCAACCCCTGACAAGAATTTCACAGTGAAGTCATCTTTGGGGGTATTTTAGATTTTCATATGATTTGTATTGATTGTCACACTGTGGAAAGGTCAGTGCTGAGAAATATATGTAGAGAACATATAGTAAAATTAAGTGTGGTGTATGGCCATATAGCGACAAGGAAAGTGGGGTAAGTTCACTGGGGAAAATTGGGGACTATGGGGATTTCACATTGGGAATACAGGACCAGTACTTTGGGGACGATGGGACTTTAACATGGGAATATTGTGCCTGTATAGACGCCAAAAATATTGGGTTTGTACTGTTGTTTTCACGTGACGTCACAAAACGTGTGTATTTCCATATCTGCCATTTTGAGTCCCTATCCCACATAACCGGCACGTTTCATTTTGTGAGTAAGACTATAAGAATACATCACATTCTGTTGTGCATATCAACCTCGCGAGATCGAATCGCGTGACTCTTTTTACGTGTTTCTTCAAATAAAATATTTATATTTCAACCATACTTGTTATTCTTTCCTAAACAAATAGATCGATCAATAAACAAACGCATAAACAAATGGATATACAACCAAATAGAAACATGTAATGATTTTAGATTTTCACGATCTTAAATCAAGCATTTGATTATCGTTAAAGTTTAAAAGCCAATTGTTTATATACAATTTCATATTTCTAAAAGCATTTGAGGAAAACATCGTTTTGGCATTCGAAACAACGTCATGTTCCGTCAGACACGTGTTTCGTTTGAATACACTAAAGATAAAACTTCTTTGACCGGTTATCGCTTTCATCTAGTATAAGCCTACATCCACCATCCCCTCCACAAATACAATATTTGAATATACTAATTAAAATGGTTTCTCAAATATTCTATGGCACAAACACATGTTCTTGCGAAAAATATTTGTATATAAACGTTCTAGCATAAAATACATGCTATGAAATTTTAATTCGTGACTGATATTGTATCCAGAAAATCATGATCTGTAAATACTATTTCAAGATGACAAGCTTAGGGATATGATACGAATGACTTTTTAAAAACGTCAATATTGTCTGTTTGTAAACAACAACAAAAAGTGCATTTCTTAGATATTAATAATATACACGATTACGGTTCTACTTTATTATTCTGTCTTTCGATATAAGCAAGGGAACTTCCAGTTTTATTTTTATTTTTGTTCTATAGTGCACATAACTTCAGGTATAATCTATGTATTGTGTCGAAGAAGTAAATATCCTTATCGATAGTTAAATCAGATTATTATTCTTGAATATACATAATGACTAATGTTGACAACGGTTTGTTAGGGGCTCAAAATGGCGACAGAAGGTGCGCGCGCGTTGAACTGTGGGTATTTGCATACTTAATCGTGACGTCTGTGAAAACAACCCAAAAGGGACAAAAGGAGAGTAACAGATGAGGCGACGTCACGGTACTGGATTTTGACAACAATGTCCACCAGTCGTTCTATAAAGTGATATGTCCGCTTCGCCAATCATTTTATCCAGTTATATGTCCCGCCCCGCCAAGCATTGTTTTATTGGTTTAGTTTATAAACTAGCTGAACTTACCTACCACTCGCTAGCCGCTAAACTAACTGAACTTACCCGCCATCCGCCACTCACTGAACTAGCTGAACTTAACCGCCACCCGCCACTCACTGAACTAGCTGAACTTAACCGCCACCCGCTTTTTCGCTACCCGCTGTACTAGCTAGTACAGTACTGTCACCTCACCTATTACATAACCCTTGTCGCTACATCACCGTGAAAGGCTGTAAAGCTTGACGGGTAGGGTAAGTTTAGATAGGTCAACGAGAGGATAGACATAAACATATAAAACATATACAACACCTAATCTATAAAAATCGACTAAAAATAGTTAAGCAAGAAAGAAAATATTGACGAGACATATGAGCGGTCCTTAAAAAGGACCTTTGGCTTTATTCTATTTTCATACACGCCCAAAATATACTATCAACACAAACGTATGCACACGCATTCAAATACACAATCTACTATCCACACAAATACACACTCTACTATACACAAAAGCGTACGCGCACGCATACAAACCCCAAACATAATATCCATACATTCGCACGTGCACACATGCAAAACATCCACTCTACTCTCCACACAAACTCCATATATACTAGCCAAACAAGGGAAGTAGAAGAAAAACCTAACTTACTATCCACACGGGAAGGAGAAGAAAAAAACCACAACCAAAATATACTATCCACAAACGGGAAAGAGCTAAAAACAACCACAAACATACTGTCAAAATCCCAAAAATATCATCCACACAAAGGTACGGGCACGTATACAAACACATACTATACTATCCACACAAACACTCACTCTACTGTCATCACAAACTAACGCGATCGCATAAAAACCCAATATCTACTTTTAACAACCCCAATATATACTTATCCACAAACCGGAAGGATAAAAAATGTTACAATATCTACTATTCACATAAACGTACGCGAACGCAAGCAAACCCAATATCTACTATAAAAACAAAACAAAATATACTATCCACAAAAACACACACTTTACTATCCACACAAACTTACGCGAACGCATAAAACCCAATATATACTATCAAAATATATAATATATACTATCAAAATATCTAATATATACTATCAAAATATCTAATATATACTATCAAAATATCTAATATATACTATCAAAATATCTAATATATACTATCCACACATGGGAAGGGTACAAATTTCATAATATCGACTATTCACACAAACGTACGCGAACGCATACAAACCCAATACCTAATATAAAAAACAACATATATTATCCACACAACGTACGCGCATGCATACACACAGAGAACATAGAGCAGAAGAAGAACAAAACCAAAAATACTATTCACACAAACGTACATTCATACATACGAACACATACTTTACTATACATACAAACACACTGTACTATCCATACAAACGTACGCACACGCAAACAACCCTAATATATACTATCCACACAACGTACGTGAACGCTTACAAACACACACTATACGATCCACAAAAGCGCTCGCATTAGGAAAGAAGTGAGTTTATAATCACACTACTCTACACTCACATCAACTGACAACTTGAATAGTATCTTTTCTAGAGATTTGTTTAGCTAAAGGAAACGGCTTTTTCTTTTAGAACTTCAGATGCATTCGGTTAATGGTTCCACAGTTGTTCTTGTGAGCGCAGAAAGTGGATGAGTGGCCTCATCATCCCAGGCTTCACTTTGAAGGATAGTAAAGACTTCATTCTATGTTGTATGATGGTACTGGCTGTGGAGGTGTCTTTACCACAAGCTCACACATATGCAAGCAAGCAAGTTGGATTTTTATAGTTGCCGCCGTCCACGAGGGGACATATTGGCAACTTTTATAGCTACCACGTCGGTAGCCATTTAAGGTCCCTTGGGGAGGGGTCGCTACTCCCTCCCCTCAGGCATTTAAGTGCTTAATTGCACTATTAATTAATGTTGGGCGTTCTCCCGAATTACTAAAAAGTAACTATCGGGAGAAATGAAAGCCCATTGGGTGGGTAGGAATAGTACCCACACACACCCACCCCTATCAACCAATCGGAAGTGTAGCACTGGTAGCGAGGGAAAATGTTTTCTCATTTCGCTAGTAATTTTGATGAGTCGGTGTAGGAAAAGGCGGAAAGAGCCCAGGTCCAGGAGTCGCCAGCGGTACACACACAAAGAGAAAGACAGCAAGGCCACGGACGCAGTCCACACCTGAAACGAAAAGGTCGCACTTACATCAAATTCAGTCCAGTTATACTAATGGACAGCATAACATCCAATAATGTGTTAGCCACCTGTGCAATTGCTCAAATATCTAAGTTGAAGAATTGTTATTTACATTCTTACTTCCGAAATAAACTAGTACATAAGCGTACGTATAATAAATCCCTAACAATTTTAGAAAATTAAAGAATGTCTAAGCGACATATAGTAGTGTAGTCAATGGTAGGTTGTATTGGTCATGAATTTTGTCGGAGGCGGCACCAATAAGGCCAAATTAGTCTTTTTAGGGCCACGTAGTTGTTCAAAGAGGGCAACTCGTAACCAAATGAGTCCCCTATTATTCAGGCAACAATGACAATGGCAATGAAAATCTTTTCATTGTGCGTCTCTCCACGTGGTCCGGTGATGGTCGCCATGTTGGTATGGTAGCCGTTTCTTCCATCATGCTTCTGAGTATCTGGAGTAGTGTTTCACTGACTTGGCAATAACATCGCATTCCTTAGCTTTCGCCTGGGATATCATCATGCCGTCCTGCGGGACTATTGCACTCATATTTTGTTATCACCAGTCAGCGCGCCCCAGGTCTGCTATATTGCTTAGTTTTCCATGGCTTGTTACAATATAGTTCCAGTAGCACGATATGCAGTAAACCGACGTCCATGGCGGCCATTATTTCGTCAATTCGTAGTTGGTGTAGGCAGATTTACAAGCCTATTCTCCATTTCCATTCCTGCCGCAAAACTTGTTCGGGACTTATGAAACTTCCATTTCGAAATACTCGTAGTCGCCACCGCCTTACAAGTTGAGTATCTTTTCTAAAATTGTGACATGGCACTATCACAATATACGTCCTTAGCAGTAAGCCCGGGATATCATCATGCATTGCTGCACTCCCATTGTGACGTCACCAGGTCGCCAGCTCCAGTAAAGCCGTCCTACTCGGTCCGCAGTCGCTGCTAGAATGATACGATGCATGCCACACATATATTTTAGCTTGAGGTGAGGAACGATCCTTCTTTGTTTCTCCTTCTCTTCTTTCTTCTTTTTTCCCACTTCCTTCTCTTCTATTATTGTCTTTCCTTGATTGATTCGATGGTCAGCCCATCCATCGGGAGCCGAGCATACTCCAGGTGCATTTCAAGTACCAATAATTTTCTAATTCTGCTGTTCATTGTTCGTACGTAACTAATAAACGATAAGTAGCCAGACTGACGAAAGTTTCTTTTTATGTGTGTCAAGCACGGGGGTTGTTGTAGTTGTTATATGGTTTAACGCCATTTTTCAGCATACGATAGGCTATACATGGCGGCCAGTATTAATGGTGGAGGAAGAACCCTGGAAAACCCACGGAAAGAACTAACGACCCACGATAAGCTACTGGCAAACCTTCTCACATAACCACATAGGCCAGATCTGAGACTCGAACCCACGCAGACAGAGGGGAGATGCCAGTGATCCGTAACTCGAACGTTTTAGACCACTCGGCCACACGGGGCCTCTAAGCACGGACGTGAAGAAAACATCCGCTGATATAAAAACTCGCAAGACCCATATTATTACCCCAAAAATGGAACACGCGGACCTAAAAGAAACACTCACCCACTTTGTACCTACAAAAAATAACTACAAACACAAACAGTCTGCGGCGACCGAGCTACGAGCAACACAGTGGAGCAGTATACGCCAGCACATGGAATCATTCCCTTTCAGGCACTCAGCGCTATAATGGGCGTTGGGTTAACACTAGCTACAGGCTGGAGCCTTATAGCGGACGAGAAAAAACAACCCTTCTCTTAGTATGGGATAATAATTAAGAATTACAAGACAGTAGGAATCTCAAGTACAGGAGAAACAGGGGAAGACGACGGCAACAGCAGCGGCGAAAAACCGGGACAGCACCCCACCCCCACAACTAAGTATCACTGAGGAACCTGCCTCTACACCTCCTGAAAAGAGGGGTACTGTACCGGAGAGACGAAATAAAGGCCCTCAGGGATCAAATGGCTGAGTTAGCCACTCAACGTCAGGCTCTCTTTGCGGTTCAAACGGATGAGGGTGCCACGCCGCCGCCACAGCCTGAACCGACACCATCACCACCACCACTTGGATAAAATACTTGATGATTCCTCGTCTTTAGAAATATTTAGGTCGCCTGTGAAGTCTGTGCGCATGCCAAAGAAGACCAAGGACGAAATCATGGGACAACTTTGCAGTAATCTAGAACTAACTTTTAATCAGTGACAAGAAGAAGACTGGAAACTTTGTAAATGCCATAACTTACATTGGTTTCAGGTCACTGCAGACTTCACCACCTAGAATAGCCCAATGGAACTTCGCACTAAAGATAATGGCGCACTAATACCACGACATTTTCGAAAGGCGGCCAATCCATCACCTCTTTGACGCAGCTCAGCACCTAGTCTCCCTCCGCGGAGTATACTTCCCAATAATAACCAGGGAGGAAGAAAAAACTGCTGCCTACATTGCGGAAAGGGAGGATAGACGAGGAACTTTCTGCGGTGCTGCTATACAGCCCTCTAAGGGCTATACATATTGCCATTTGTTATTGAGCTTTCATTTGGTACGAGAACTCTATTCGATCAAGCTCTTTTGAGAAATCTGACTTGATCAATGTTGAACCACCGCTCAAAATTTACAATCTATCCAACCTAATAGTGACAAAACTACATATGTCGCCTAGACATTTTAGAATTCAATTTGTTATGGACTTATATTATGTACACTATGTACTAGAAACATTGGCATGATAGGACCTGTTAGAATTTGACGTAATTGCACAGGTGGCTTACACATTATTGGTATTTTTTTATTGTCCATTAGTATAACTGGGCTCAATTTGAAATAAGTATGGCTAGGGCGTTTCAAGGCTAATGACATCCATAGGGTGGCTTTTCTGGATTTTTTCCTTCTTTTCGATGACCTCTCAACATGACGTTATAAGAAAACTATTTTTCTCTCGTCATTTTTTTTGTGCCATTGCACCTCTAGTATAATCACAGTGATTAGTTTACAGGGTTGAGTGTGTGTTGGGTCTATTCCCACTCACCTGAAGGTCTTATATTCATGTCGATAGCCCCTCAATAGGGGCGTCACATGACGAAATATTAAACAGCGCACTATGTGCGCATAAACACCAGTGGGGATGTCGCACCATTCGTTACCCCACGGGAATAATTAAATAACTACCTTTTGATAGATAAAACAGTGCAAAATGACCCTCGGTGGCCGATGCACTATAATTGAATTATCATCATCACAAACACAAACATACAGATTATTTATCAAGAAAAGGAAAGGAATAATGGATAGACACAATTATAACCAAGTCACACAAACTAAGTTCTTATAGATACACTCATATTCATTGTAACGTACTAACACACAATTGGCAATTGAATTAGTATCTCTTTTCTAGAGTATTAGGGAAGTCCTAAAAATGGCTGTTTCTTGTGGACGGGAGATATGGCAATCTTTTATCGTCTACGATCGCGTCCCCGTCTGTCGGCATGCTGTCTCACATGATAGGGCCTGCTTCTTCAGAAAGAGAAGGAGAACTCTTTCGTATCGACACGGCAGTCTACAAATCCTCTGCCTGTTTCCTGCTGTTGTTGCCGCTGCTGATGATTTATCTGCTCTCTTTGCTTCTGAAGTCTGTACTTCTCCGACCAATTTTCTTTCTCCTTCTTTATTTCCATTCTTTTCTGAAGAGCTCTATTTATCGGATTTCGGCATCAGGCTTTGCCTGACACGATGAAAATTTACGTAAGCTTCATTCAGCTTAGCGAGTCATCCACATCTTTGTAGTAAGATGAGTCAAAAATCGATGTCAGACTGGAGACTGTTTCGCTTTATATAGTTCATGCGTAGACACGATAGAAAACATCATTGCGATTTATGTTGGGCCAGATAGCTAATGTCAGGGTGAGGGATAGAGAGAAGTTAAAGAGCATGTATAATGATAACATTGAAAACAAACGACGGACATTTTTTCAAAACACGACACTTTTTATTCAAACAAATAACAATTAACAATAAAACAAACAATTTTTTCCTCCACATAACAAACTATTTTTCACAAGGTTGACAACGATGTGAAGTGAAATGAGATTTCAATGAATGGAAGTCATTGGGCCAATGAAATACACTGTGTTTTCAAACTAAAAGCAAAAGATAACCATAATGGTCACAAAACCATTGATCTCCTTTATCATCGTTTCTAGAAGGTTGACGATCAAAATAAGTCACTAAATGTTCTAAAGAATATACAAGACTGTGTTGATGCAGAAAATACACATAATATTGTCCACACAACATGGAATCTGTGAATTGTAATTTCACATTATTTAATCGTGTCGTCTGAGCATTTCTTCTCATAAAGTCGATGATGTCGTCTTCCAAAAGTGGCAGTCCATACGAATCAAAATATTCCACACAACCATATCAGGTAAAGTAGACGGCTACGCAGTGGGTTCCTGGGAAATGACTGTCGTCCGTGTAGATGACATAAGTTTGTTGATCTTGAGGTTTGTAATAAGGAAGTTCATATTTAGCACACATAACAAGATTCCAAGAAGTAGTGTAGAAACTGTGGTTCAAAGGATAATAAAGTTCCCAGGTATCAACTTTTTTTAAGACGTAATAATAAGTTATCAATTCAATCCTGGCTTTTTGTCAGAAAATATCTTACACTTAACCGTTACTTCGCTTTGTCACCGCCCTCTGAGCCAAGAGAGCTGCGATGTGTTTGATCACTAGAGCAATTAATGGAGGAGTGAAATGATCAAGCGAGTTTTTATACCATTGATGCAAAATGGCTTCTTGTGAGATGAGACTCCAAGATTCGTCCAGATACTCTTCCAAATTTTCATACGTGACTCATCATCAGACATTTATTGCGTTGAATTTGACTGGGGTGATCGTGTTGGCATCCATAGCAATCTTTCTTGACCAATTTCGATTTTTGTTATACAGGTATCAAAACAGGAGAATAAATGTTCTTCTTGTTCTGGCCTTCTGGACTTCATTACCACGTCCACTTCGTCTTTGTCTTCAAGTTCTGCTTCCACGATATCCTCCCGTTCCATTCCCATAGATTATCCACTATCCAAAAGGGATAAGTGTCTTCCATTGCTTCTAATTGTCTAGAATGACCTCTCTGAAACTGCTGATTTCTATCGTATTATCAAATACGACATACAGGATGACGTTCACCGTCTCAGGTGGAGCTTTAGCAAACTAAAGTGCTACACGAATCTGGCCGGATTTTAAAGGGTGGAAATGTTCTTCGTCGCTGCCTTGGTCTGGAGTGAAATCAAACCCCACAAGCCATAGCCTCCTGCATAATCTTTGTACGTAATGCCGTGACTGTTGTTGATTCCTAACTGATCGGTGGCTTCGTACGGGATAAGTGCGAATTTAAGTAATTCATCTTGACACTAAAGTCAGGTTCAAATGGACTGGTGAACAAGGTCTTGCCATCGCGACTAACTACTATATTGGAAACTTCGTAGTTGTGAAACCCGAAAGGATTTTGATTGGGGACTCCGTTAAAGGCTGAAGTGCTAACGATACCAATGATTAATCGCTTGGTTAACAGTCCTGGGAACAGATTATTTTTGATCTTGGATCGAATTCCAGTGGCAACGGTGAAGGTTTTCACTTCCACGCGTCGTATCGGATACTTGGCGGTCGTTCTGCTCAAAGTGTGACTGATATCGTTTCCCACTTTAGGTACCACTTCCACACATCGCACGTAGAGTCCAGTTTCCTCGATGATGGTTTTGTAATCGGCAGCACCAGCCATCAAAAGGAAAACGGTACTTCTGCCATTGAGTCGCAGGCGAACATCCACTCTCTTCTGCAAATACTTGTCTTGTAACCACATGTCCAAATGAAAGCGGTCCATCAGATCTAAACTTCGGAAATCCAGCAATTTTCTTTTGACGTGCGTAGAATCCGTTTATCTGCCATTCTCATCGAACTTCCACGCTGCATCAGGTGTCCATACCACAGCATGCATCCAGATGAATCATTTTGGTTCTTTTCCGTACGTCAAGAGATTGTCACAGTACGCTCGATATGGGTAAGTATTCATGATACTGCTGACCAGTTTGTTATTCAAGTACAAATCCACTTCGCTGAACAAATAATGCATGAAATTGTTGAAGAGAGCTACTGCCTCATCGGGATATAGATCGCTACAATCCGTTTCGTTCACTTTGACTTTCAGGTACAAGTAACTGCTGTTCAGGTCGATGTAATCTTTGGGCTGTCCTTTGATTTCAAACTCGATGAGAGCTGAGGATGTCAAAGTAGAGATGAGATTAAATTTTACCCATTGGGATACTTGCATTGTGGGCGGCATGGCAAACAGATCTAGTTCCGACTTGGAACAGACGCAAGACTCTCGGTGCTTCGTTTTCTTTCTTTATCTCTAGTATTTTTTGTAATAATCAAAAACGTCTTAGTCTCGGATTGTTCTTCTTTCTAAGTCTTTCTAGCTAAGGGTATGTGAAGGCTTTTTAAAGGGTGTTTAAGTCGTCTAGTTCTGCATTGTCCTTGCTGTGGCACTAGGGAAACAGCAATGCCTGGCTCTCGTCGGGCCAAATTGCCTTTACACGTTTGTAGCCAGACATTTTTGCCTGCTCTCAAGAAAACTTCTTTGAGGTTTTGTTTCTCGATGATGACATTTTGGAGAAATATTTGCCTTGCGTAAATGCGGAATCTTTCACGGCGTTCAATCCTCGTGTCACCATAGGTTTCAAAACGGGTTCCACCTAACGAGAGGCTGATTTGTTTAACATATCTCCTAATCCATGTCCACGCTGTAGAGCGACTCCTCGGTACACTGGATACATGACTTACGAGTCGTTAGAGAATCCTTTTTCGAAAATGGAGTTTCATCGTGACTTTACCTTTAGAGAATGGAGTATTTTGTCACAGATCTCATTTTACAGCGATGCCGACAGTGTCAAATACAACTTACTGGCTCTTTAATAGTCAAGATGTACAAATTCGCGGTGAACGTGATAGGTGTTTCCACCTTCCTGGTCATTGCTTGTGGTAAAATCCACTTTGAAACGTATGACAGTGACGGTACAGAGGTGTCCCACCACGTTGTACTCCACCACATCCGAATATACATACAAACATTAAATTGAGTCATTGTTCATTTCTACCGGGAATTAAAAAGCTCTGTAAAAAGTCATATAATGGTTGATCTTCGGGCTCAAATTCTTTGCTATCATATGTGGATGTGCACGCAAAATTTCAAACAAACTACCATTAAACCTGATGGACAACGTTTCAAAAATTGCTTGCTGACCTTTTTTCACTTGAAACACCGACTTTATTAATTTCTTCTTGCAATTGGGTGTTCAGGATTTCGGAGTTCAGTGAGTGATGTTTTTGACTTGTGTAGGATACATCATTTCCATCAAAGCTACTTCCCAATGGGCTTCGTGATCCAATTGAATGTCCAGAGTTAATTTGGCCGTGAAACAGCACAAAGTGTTTTTGGGAAACACCTCCATGGAACTGTCACTGGCTAAAATTGGTTATAGTTGTTCATAATTTCAGAGGTTTACTGTCCGAGGGGGTCACTGGAAGTCAGAGAGTGTCTAAAAGACGATTGCTGTTGTGGTTATTATTGTAGTGGTGACCGTTGTTCCCGTTCGAGGCTTAATTTAGGGAAGAATTGGGAATAATGTAACCGATGCAACTGCTCAGTAAATGTGTAAACACTTGTTTGTCTCCTTGTTGCAAACTCACATTTGCAATGGCAGCACCGATGACACGATACACCGCAAAGATTTCGCAGAAACAACGGTTTGCGTTTTAGGCACACCTTCAAGAGTTGCGTTTGTAGATCTTGCAGAGAAGAACTAAGTGAAAGAATAGTAGCGGTGGTAGTGGCAGCCGAAGCTGTGTTGAAGGGCACTTTTTTATAGTCTATGACTTGCGAAGGGTCTATCCAAGAATTAAATTTGGGAGGATATCCTTTCCAACGTACTTTGACTTCTTTTGACAAAACGTTTGTCCACTTTACGAATTCTTCCTTCGAGAATGCTTTCAATGTCGTACACTTCGTCTTCATTTTTGGTGACGCATTGTAACTCGGGCAAGCAAATCGTTCCGACGGCAGGTTGACGGTCAAGCACTCGTCCATTGACACGAAATACTTCGGTAGTCCAATTTGATAAGTAACCGTTGTCGAAAGTGGTTTTCGTTTTCCAATGCGCACCCAATCTTCTGCGGCAAACACTCCACCTTTTTGGGGGACAGCCATCTTCTGGGACGTACCAAACATGCGCTCAAAAACAGCCAGTTCGTTGTCTGGAGTCACTCCATCGGGTGCACATCCGATGGTATGATTGGTTGTACTCTCTCAACAATTCACGGACAATATCGATGTGTGTGAGAGTATGTTGTTACGTAAGTTATTTCCACATGTGTTCCTTCAAGGTGTTTTGAAAACGTTCCACGATGCTGCCTTTGGTTTCGGGATTCGATTCTCGGTGGAAATAAAAATGAATGTCATGTTTCTTTAAATTTTTTTAGCAAAGCTTGGTTCAGATATTTGGTTCCTTTGTCGGTTAGCCATCGCAGAAAGTGAAAACCACATGGAGGGCTCGCACTAACTCACTTCTCCATTTGGAAGTCAACGGCACGAGACAGGCAACGTAAAAAGACGTCGATGACACACACAAATTATTTGTAGCCACTATTGTAGGTGACCAAATGAGAGACATCGGCTAAATCGGCTTGCCATTGATAATCAATGATCTAATTTTTCAGACACATTTTCGACGAATCATCATCATCATCAGTCTCAAGGCCTAGTGTGGTCGTTGAGGTACTGTGCTGCTGAACATCTGACCAGTTCCCTCCGCCTGTCAATTGCCGATGCCTGTGTCTCCGGGGGAAAAAATCCTGGTCCATTCTGTGATGTTGTCAGTCCACTTTTTCTCTGTCTACCTCTCCTTCTGCCACCATAGACACGGTCCCGCAGTACTGTTGTGGATAGACTGTTGGCTCTAGTCACATTTCAGTTTTCTCTTTTTGACAGTGGTGAGGAGGTCTTCATAATAGCCTACTTTGGGCCTGATGGTGTTACACACTTCTTCATTTGTGATGTGGTCCTTGAAAGAGATGCCAAAGATGGTTGTGTAGCATCTCATTTCAAGTGCCTTGATTCTTCGTGGTAATTCTGCTGTCAGGGTCCAGGCCTTACATGAATACCAAATATTTGAGATGACTAGTGCTCTCAATAGTCTGATTTTAGTTTTCAGACAGATATTCTTGTCTCTCCAGATTGGTCTTGGCTTTGACATTGCTGCCGCTGTTTGTGATGCTCCTGACACAATATCTGCTCTTGATCCCTCTTCAGTGATTATGGAACTAAGATATTTGAAATGAACCACTGTTTCCAGTTCCTGTCCTCTGAATTTAATCTTGGTTGCGATTTGTTTGCCACTATTTATCATAACCTTTGTATTCTCGGCGCGTATCAAGCATGGAAGATGTTTCATCAAAGTTCATCACTAAGGTAGTAAGCTCGTCTTCACTACCTGACAGCCCATCAATGTCATGTGCAAAGCGTAGGTTGGTGATGTTACGTCCTCCAATGCTGACTGTCCTACAATGGTTTTCCAGGGCTTCGCTCATGATGCGTTCCAAGTAGATGTTGTCTTGAACCAGTCCCCCATAGAACCTTGAGCAATTAATGCATTTGTAGCCTTGATGGTATTGACCAACTTTTGACTCATGTTTGAAATCTATAAACACGTGATATCTGTCTTGATGATGTTGCGAGTACTTTTCAAACAGAAACCTAAGATTGAATATTTGTTCCGTTGTGCTTCGTTTACTCCGGAACCCTGCCTGTTCTTTAGCGATTATTTCTTCTGCTTGTGGTTTCAGTCTGTTCAAGATGATCTTCAGCATCACCTTACTAGCATGGCTGATCAAACTGATAGTTTCGTAATGTTGGCACAGCTAGAGATTGCCTTTTGGGGGGAGTGTTATAATCAGTGACTGTGTCCACTGTGTTGGCCATTCGCCTGTCTGCCAGAACTTGTTGCAGATTTTTGTTGGTAGCTAGATCATTGATTCCCCACCAATCTCGATAAGTTCAGCTGGGATGTTGTCTACTCCAGCTACCTTCCCATTCTTCAGTGCTTTTATTGCTGACTCCACCTATTCTTTGAGAATGGGAAAATATCATCATTTCTGGAGTTTGGAACTTCAAGCACCTCATGGGTCTCCTGTGGATGGATGGTTGTATAGTTCTTTACAATAGTCAGTCCATCTTTCTGCAATGTCACTCGATTCTGTGAGGTATTTTCCATTTTCGTCTTGAATGGTAATGACTCGTGATTGCTTCTGTTTGGTGAAGTCTCTCACAATTTGGTATGACTTTTTGCTCTAAATCTTTATCAGACTACTCTCTATTTCTGTGCACTTTTGTCCAATCCAATATTCTTTTGCTTTCTTCAATTGCTTTCTGATAGACTTGTTTCGCTAAATGGGTTCGTGTAAATTGTACGTGACTTTTTGTTATAACCATCGTTGCACTTGAGGTAAACGGAGACTTTTCAAGCGGTTTTCGCAATACGATTCCATTTCTGAACACCTCTATAACCTACGGGATGGTCTGGATCGTAGTAAAAGTTCGATAACATCTTCTCCAATTTAGTTAATAAGTCACCCACTCTTCACTGATGCTAATTTTATTTTCTTGTGGTATTTTCTTGGCTTGTAATGCTTAGCGTGTCCGATGAACAATAGGAGTCGTGGAGAAGGATGTGTGAACAGTAGTAATCGGTTCTTGTTTCACTTATATCTTCACCTTCCTTTTCTCTTCTGTGGAAGAGGTGGTGGCCATTATCTTTTTAATCCATTAATTTTAGATGTAGGTGGTGTTGTTAACTTGCATACTTTCTCTGGTGGTGTTGCAAACTTGCATCCTTTTTCTGGTGGAGTTTGAAACTCTTCTAATTTTTCCGTATTGGTCACTGGGGGTAGTTGTTGTGGGCTTTTTATCAGGATGTTAAAATCTTTCAGAGTCTGTTGACTGTTTCGTCTACAGCTTTCTGGTGAAAGAGCCGCAGTCGTTGTAATAGTTGCTTCGGACAAGTCGTTTTGATCCATCAACGATTGAAATTCATTTTTTAACTCGGACATCTCGATCAAACGAGGATTGGGAGGCAAATAGGAGGTCCTTTCTTGCCAACGATGGTATTCTATCCATCGTTTGTAAGACACTGCCAGTTGTCGTCCTTCCATTCGATTTGAATGTCACGTCTGAGATCTTTTTACTCCAGAAGACCCTTTTATCATCTTGGTCCTTTTCTCTTAGACCAAGAGGTAAAACACAGACAAGACAGGAGGTTTATACTGTTTTCAGACACCTTTATAGCAAGCTAAAATGGATCAACACGAAAGACAAAAGTTCATAAAAGCCAAATGCTTAAATAGAGCAATAAAATACACATTACAACGATCAAAGTGGAATAAAAGCAAGTCATTGTACAACATGTTTTTGCGAACAAAGGTGACTAGGGACAGTGTGTAATGTCCTTACAGTCTTTACATTGGGTACAGTCACACAGGTGTCCTCCCGGAATAGCCTTTCGTGAATGTCTATGACAGTCCTGTCCTGAAGGGAGAGGTTGTCCTCGGTAACGGGTTATTCTGTCACTGTAGTTAATATAGGTTTAAAAGTTTTTTCCCACTGGAGGTTTGAATTTAGGATCACAGCTCTTAAGCATAAAAATTGGTCACTTCTTTGGTCCAAATCTCAAAACCTCAACTTTTCCAGTCACCTACATCTGTCAAATGATGGTGTAAGTCACAAGCTACACGCACATCGTCGCACACACCATATTTAAAAGATGACGAATCTTTTTTCCCCCGTAGAGGTCGAGAAGTATCGAGATGAAAACATAAGACTCTTAACAGAATGAGTCTCTCGTGCTCATCTGAAAGGTTACACGTTTATGTTTTATTGGTACAGTACAGATCGTTACGAGTCCACAAGAAATCGGCCACGAAGACACGCACCACACGTCAAACCCAAAGCATGGGGTGCAGTTCTCGTAATAAGCGTTGGTAATCCTCCACAGTTTGAATACTCTCATTAATATCCTTGCAAAGAATCTGTTGTATCACAAGTGATAAAGGTCGTTGCATGGTAGCCTGTATTTATATCATCTTTTTATCGGAGGCAATAAGTGTACTTAATGTACATAGATGATCGTACTCCAGTGGCGAATTGAAATGGTTTAGTTACAAAATTGGACGTCACGCTCCGTTCAAAAGCTTCCTCTTGAACTTAGTTTAAATGGTGTTAAAGATTTTGGTAATCCTTTAACACTTCTTTTGGAATTCGTTGTAGCACGTCTACCTTGTAGTAAAAACAATGAGTCACAACATACCAATCCTTCTCGCGCACGTTCAGTTTAACAATATCTGACCACTGGAACACTTTCATCTGAATCAGTCCTCGCATAGCATTCAGGTATCAGCGGTTTAAACGTCGCTGACGTAACAAATACAATTGTTCTTTGCGTTTCAGTTGTATTTTGGCCAGCACCATAGGCATACCACGAATATTCTCTTGTAAAGTATCCTTTTAGTGTCCTTCAAGAATAAGGAATCGCTAGATAGTGGCCAATATCCTCATTTATATTTGTGACAGAAGTAGTATCCTCCCATAATCAGTCTTCATTTGCTTTGGAAAAGAGCATAGTTTCGAAATGGAGAAATGATTCTGAGTTTGTATTTCACTTGTATTTTGACCAACTCTCGGTACATGCGTTCTCTCAACTCCACAGGAAAACCATAAATGTGCTCTTGTAAAGTGTCCATCCTGAAATTACTGAGATCGTCCCACTATAGGTAGGTAGTGACAATCCGGAAAACATCGAACATTATTCAGGTAAGCCGAATCTTTCTGTTCCCACTTATGAAATGACACACCTCAACGGAAGCACTTGACTTTATCACATTCGCCCATACAGGAATCTCCGGCTTTGGCTAATTTTTGGGGAGTTGGTCCTCCCATATATTTAGGCTATTGTTTTATCTTCTTCCCTGTGTGTTCGCGCGCGCGCGCGCGCGCGCGCGCGTGTGTGTGTGTGTGTGTGTGTTTGTGTCTGTATGCATTCGCGTACGTTTATATGGATAGTATATATTGGGATTTGTATACGTGTGTGTACGTTTGTGTGGATAGTATATTTGGGTTTGTTTTTTCCTCTTTCCTCTGTGGTGTGTGCGTGTATGTGTAGTATATATTGTTTTTTTTTTATAGTAGATATTGGATTTGTATGCGTTTGCGTACGTTTTTGAGAATAATAGATATTGTGAAATATTTACCATTCCCTGTATAAATAGTATATATATTGAGATTTGTTTATAGTAGACATTGAGGTGGATAGTAGAGTGTGTGTTTGTATGCGTGTAGAAATTAAACCATGTTTCTAATACAAATACTTTTGAACTTGCTTTTTGATTTCCTTAGAATCAATAAAGGGAATATTGTATGATTCTTCCGTGAAAAATTTAAACAAATGTAAGATTGTACTGCATTGGTAGAAAATCAAAGTTCTAGACAAATAGATCAGATACAGAAACAAGTACTCATAGTGTAAGAAACAAAAATTCTTCCCCTATTGGCAAAGTTACATATCTGTAAATAGAACCGTGATGAGGTTTTCTGATATGGTTTTGCGATATAAATTGCAAGCGTGCATTCCAATTCATTTTCACTGGCCATTTTTGACACGTGGCATTCACAAAAACATTTCTTGCGTACGTTTCTTTTTTAGCACTTGTTACATACATGCATATAGTGTTCCCAACCTTGTCATCGCCGTAAAATGTTGACAGAACAATAACATTTTTTTCTCATTAAAAAACGTTTTACCTGCTAAGTATTCATTGATATGATTAATCAGCTGCTTGCAGGATCACTATTTTATTGTGTTTTAAACCAATCACTAAATATTCACTAAAATTGGCAAACAATTTTAAACACTGAGTATTGTAATGGTTATCTTGTCAACATGATGCTGATGGTGATAATTAATAATAATAATAATAATAATAATAATAATAATAATAATAATAATAATCAGTCAGTCAATCAGTCAGTATGGATAAAGATCAACGATTTACGAACGTGACGCAGTTAACACTAACCAAGAGAAATAACGGTTCTTGTTGAAATGTAGTATAAATGCTACATAAATATCACTTTATACATAAAAAATACACAAAACGTTATAGAATGGAATAGTTATTAAATGCCATACGTATATCTGATTTGATATATGTTTGTTTCAATTTAATATTGTTTGTCAGTTTTAAATTCTTTTTTTTTTTTTTTATAATTTTCATTACATGCTGTTGTAATGTAAATTGATTCACTAGAGATGATGTTCTTCTTCAGAAAATCGGTTAACCCAATTTTGTTTGGTAAACAAGTACTGTTGAACTAGATCCTGACCTTGATTCAAGGTTAGTGGAAACCACGTAAACAAGTTTTATATTTCTTAAATTATTAGTTGTTGTCAAGGTCAAGCTGGGACGAGTGAATTAGAAGTTTTAAAGAAATCCGGGTACGTCTTTAATTTCGCCGGTGGAGTGTTGAATGACATACACATATAACTGTTTTTTTTAAATTCATCTTGCCGTATCTGGGGCAAAGATGGATGGCGACGAGGCAATATCTGGCATATCATGACAGGCATTCACTCTTAAGATCGTTCTCTTGGAAGAAAATAAATAATCAAGAATTATGCATAAATGAAAGCATATATTTGGTTTAGTTAAAATGAGTGGTCAAGCAGTTAAAGATAGTTCTGTAGTATTTTCAATAAAAATGTGGAAGATATTTATTATGACATCATCTATTTGCAGAGGTGCTGCTTTGACAACGTGTATGTATGTATGTATGTATGTATGTATGTATGTATGTATGTATGTATGTATGTATGTATGTATGTATGTATGTATGTATGTATGTATGTATGTATGTATGTATGTATGTATGTATGATTATTTGTTATTTGTTCGCCTTCATTTATTATCTTGTTACCTTTGTCATGACATAATAAAGTAATAATTTGCTATTTCAAATTAGTTTTATTGCCTATATATATATATATATATATATATATATATATATATATATATATATATATATATATGCATGCATTTATAATAACTTACTTACATCTCATCTTGCCTTCAGCAAGAGAGGCAGCGCAGTGGACAAATTATTAACGTGCCAGATGCATAATCACAAACGTTGCGAGTTCGAATCCTTCCCTGATTTTCCTGTATCGGCTGCTGTGGTGTGTGCTATCAAAATATTTTAATCCTATTGTCTAACCATTAAGTTGCCTTCCATCTGCTAATGATGGATCCAATAGATGAAGCAATCAATTAATCAATTATTTATTTGGTAGTGTTGATTTAATATCGATTTAATCGCATATAATATATTAATCGAGATACTAACGATTATCGATAGCTAATTTATGTTATTATGTATATAGCTCTAGTTCCAGCATGTTGTTGTTGTAGGGTTTAAGTTCATTTTTCAGCACAAGATAGGCTATAGATGGCGGCCAGTATAACTGGTGAAAGAAGAACCCTGAAAAACCACCGATCCACGAGAAGCTACTGGCAGTCTTAGTCACGTACCCACGTTAGCCTAAGACTCGAATGCACGCAGACAGAGTGAGATGGTTCTTCACTAATATGTGTAAAAGTTTAAAGTAAGTGGTCAAAGTATCACAGTGTTGTCGCGATCGAAAACCGGAAATATTAAACAAATTGATTGAACTTCCATCTATAATTTAAACAATACTGCAACGCTTTTTATGAAGAACGTAAAACTGGTTACTTATACTTCGGTAAGGCGAGATTTCTTGCTATGGAAATAAGCAATTCGGATTTTAACAACGGCGTATAATTTTCTGACCAAGTGCATTTAACAACATTATAGTATTTGTTAGTAATGATTTCAATGTATACAAGGATTTGTACCAACCCCAGAAACAACAATATTTGTTGAAGACTAAGGCAAAGAGAAATGGAAGTGCGTGAAATTAACTGTATATCGGTTTTCCACTGTATTTTCTTTTTATTGGTACGTACTACTGTACTTTTACACAGTCAAACTTTTGGGGCCCCAGACCCACGGTCACGGTCTCATGGTGGCCCCTGATGGGGCCCATAAAAGTCGCGGGGCCCATAGGCAGTTGCCTACTCTGAAAATGGGTACTCCGGGACTGCAAATAGCCTAAAAAGCATATTGAGGCCAATGGTCAACGCATATCTATCAGAGACTTACCATTTTAAATCCATAGTACTACTTTCGAGACAAAAATCAAGCTTAAGGTTTTGGTTTGAAAAATAAGGGCCTCCAAGCTAATAAGCCAAGACGGCGAAGAACTCTTATTTCGGCTGGACGAATAGACTGTCACACACTAGCTGCTTTGCAGTTTTCTTCGTTAATTTGTTTGATACAATGTTTCGGATTTAAGCTAGCGATAGAAGCTATACGTGCCATTACATTGCTGGAGTCTCTACAAAGAGCATGATGCTGACCAGTCATTAACATGTCTTCTTTAGCTGGTAAAATGAATGACAAGAAATATACTTTCAATATTGCATATTGAATTTCCTAAAAATGTACTATCTTAGTTCTGCGAATCCGACGAAGAACAATGGCAGAAAAGGAAACCACGGGAAGGGTTTTGTGACTGAGTTTCTATCGTGTTCGCATAAGGAAAATAATTCTTCTACTATTAATAGTCACACGGAATGGGGAAAAGATTCATCTTTCTACGTTAAAAAACTTTTGTTATATCTGAAAAAAGATTTGATTATTTGTGTTGTGCAACCAGGGCCGGACCTAAGTTTGTCGTTGTGGGGGGTGGGCAAACTTGTTATTGGGTTAAGCGAAGGCGCGAAGCGCTGAGCCTTCTAGGGGGGTCCGGGGGCATGCTCCCCCGGAATTTTTTTTTCAAGGATGCAAAATGGTGCAATCTGGTGCTATCTGAACCTTGAAAAAGGGATCTAACAAAAGTGACTAAAAACTGCAATGTTTTAAAAGCACTAAAAAAATATTTTAAAAAAATAAATAAATAAAAAAAAAAAATTAAAAAATTCGGACCCCCCTTTGCATCTTTTATCAAAAGCAGTGAATAGTTTTTTTTTAAAAGGGGGTGGGGGTCCGGGCCCCCAGGGCCCCTATAGCAGGTCCGGCCCTGGCAACGCTATCTAGGGTGTTTTTTTTTCCAGACGAACGACGGAACCAACATATGTCTCGCCGCCGTAAACTACTTGCGGCTACGGACATCATTATCACGATATGCACGGGTATTTTACCCTGAATATTACTCACTGTCCTATGAATTTAAGCAAGATTAAGGTATAACCGACAGTGGTCATTTTGGATCTGGTGAAGAGAGCACGTATTTTCACGTGGTATTCAATAAGCCATAGAGGTGAGCGTAAAATTTATATTTTATTTGATATGCGAAGTTTATTGAGTTTGTATTGTCATATCGTGTAACGATTCATTTATTACAACGCAGAATTGAAACGTTGTGAACTGTGAATTTCAAGTTGCTTTTAAGAGTTTAATGTATTAGTATTTTCCAGAATTCATTGTTATTACCAGTTTGGTTTTATTGTAGCTTACGAGACTAACGAGGCTACCAGTCTAACTAGTCTAACGGATGTAACGAGACTGATGAGGTTAGCTAACGAATAGAGCTATCTATATAGAATCTATGTTGGGGTTTGGACCGAGACAATGAAATCCCAGCCTAAGGGTTATATTATGTGTCTCCCCACGAGGCTTGTCCGAGTGGAGAGACATATAATGTAACCCCGCGGCTGGGATTTCATTGTCTCGGTCCAAACACCAACGTAGATTATTTCTCTCACCCAATATTATCCTTTAAAGTGAAAAGAACTTTTTACTAATGTTCACGACCCAATGTTTACATGCGGCGCATGAATACAAATATTCTAATGAGGGCTGTGGTGTGACCGTTGCATCCCAAAGTACACAGTTCATACGCGTGAGCAAAGAAAAATAACAACATAAAACGTCGCATAGTGATGAGGTATTATCACATTTAATATATGAATGTTATATGAAACTGACAATAATTATTTAATATTTATTAGAAAGAATGTTTCCTTTCATCATTTCTTATTTTGAGTACCCCAGTCTCCCGTATAAAAGACCCTCGTCACCTTCTAAATATGCGGACCCTAAAGGATAACCATGTGCTAAACTTTCAAGTTCACTGATTCTTTGAAAATTTATATTTCTGTTTTGGAAATATGGCAAGTGATGCAGTGAAATTTGCTTATGGATTAGTGTGTTGAGGGATAAATGATTCCTTCTGGCTGGTAAGTGTATTATTTGTCAATAAATACTGCAGGTATATTCAGCTGGAGCACGACGGAGATGCTTAACAAAATTATAATAGAGCATATTTGACATAATACATTTCTTGCTGTTGCTAAGTTTTCCGTTGTTGTTTAGAGAGTTGGGATGCTATGAAGTGTATAAGTATATAGTCTTATGTGCATGGATCAGTGTTTTCTGGCATAGTTTATTTCACACATCATTGAGAATTTTATCCTATCTGTAGCAGTGTAAATTTTCAGGTCAGCTTCATTAAATGTAGCTAACAGTATATACAATGTTTCACGCGAAGTGTTTACAACTAATTCAGTTGCTTTAGCTACATTTAATGATTTGAAAATGTACTGAGCTAGTCCTGCATATAGGATAAACATGACCATACTAGTTAGAACGAACTAACATAATATCAAAACCTGGAAATAGTATGCGTGTATGTATTTGTCTCTATCAAAATGTTTTTGTTTGGTGTGTTTTCTAAGACAGATTGACCTTAAGTAACTATGTTTTAGTTATATATTATTTGTTGTTGTTGCTGCTGTTGTTGTGTTTTTTTAGAACAACTATGGCACAGCCGAAGACAAGAAGGGTTTATTTTATTAAAAGTAGTTCTGAGCGCGTGGACACCATGACTGAGAAGATTGGTCTGAGACGACTAGACTGAGATAAGAAAAGTAAGGTTAGCAAAACAGCTAGATTTCTCTGTTGCTTGGGTGAGAAAGATGTATATATGTATGTACGTATGTCTGTACATGTGGTGGAGCCACAACTGTAGACGTAGCTAATACAAAGGTGATGTATGCTGTCTGTACGTGTATACGTATGACTAATTGTACATGAAGGGTGCGAGCGGCCGATACAAGTTTGTTCTAATCCGAGGGATTTGGTGAAACTGTGCGGTTTATCGGTGGATGAGTCGTGCGACTGTACAAGGGTCAAGAAGCATGTTTATTCCAATTGTTGTTTAAATTGGTATATTTGTATTTACATGAGATTATTTTGAATCTTAGTCGAATTCTAGGAGGTTTGTGAATCTTACTGACAGTGCAGAACATTTGAAACGTATTTGAAAACTTGAGATTGTTTAAATCCCAAGCCTAGTCTATACAAGAAATTATGTGAATATCTTAGTGTGTACTATTATATTGAAACTGAGGTTTCTTGAAGCTGTATATCAGAGAGATATATTATTGGTTTATTTTCAATGTGTGAATGTTAGTGTAGAGTGATTGGATCAATTGTAGATTGACAGTGTGTGAGAATCATTGTATTTTTACATCATACAATTTTCTTTACTAATTAAGTTAATACATTTTCATCTTTCACACATTGTGTTTGAGTTATTCATTTAATCCAATACCCACTCGGTTACAATTCTGCGACAATAATTTAATTTTATAGCTAGCATTATATAGAGAATCAATATTTAAAAAAAAGTATAATTGTATAGCTACCATTATATAGAGAATCTATATAAAGCTAATATAATTGTATAGCTACCAATTTATAGAGAATCTATATAAAACTAATATAATTGTATAGCTACCATTATACAGAGAATCTATATAAAATTAGTATAATTTTATAGCTATCATTATATAGAGAATCTGAAACGGGTAAGGCTTTAAAATTTAATTATGAAACTAGTTGAATATGTTCCAGTTTTTGCAGGCCTCGACGAGCAATGCCGAAAATGAATAAACTTGTTTCATAAATTGAATACTAAATCATTACACATGTGAGATCTTGTTCATTTACGGCTTTTATTTTAGTGGAAAGAATATATTTAGGTAGAAACGCAAACGTGTTTCGCAAATCGCTTAATCCTGGCTCAACGATGCGTCTTTAAATTCTTGTCTGTGAAAAAAAAAGTCCAGACGCGAATTCAAGCAAAATTAAAGAAAGAATTCCCGCATTATTTTCGCTGATTATCCTGGCCATATTAAAAAGCGTTTTATACAGATTATATATTGTTAATATAACTTTTAATTCCTTTACCTTGGTGCATAAACGATGTACTATTAGGTTATAGATTCTATAGTTGGCCTTACCTCCAATGTTCACCTCTTAAACGACTGCTAGCTCCGCTTGGTCTTTTTCACTTCCACAACTTTTCAGCGCTAAATAGACAGCTACGTTTTCTTTATCCCAGTCTTTTTCGGATTTTTAAAAAAAATATCTTGCAATTAGTTTATTTCACTTTCCGAACTTGGTATTATCTACTATGGTTAAATTCACTCCCTTATTTTAAGACCTGCTGAAGTTAGCTTACTTTGTACTAGTTTAGGTTCATTTCTGAATCATATGGGAGCAAATCACTTCGATCAGCTGTCTGTTTTGGGCAGCGCGTTATTTCAATAAAATCACATATAATAAAATTTCACATACAGTATATGAACGTAGCATAGAGGTATGCAAAAAGTATGTGCTTTTTGCAAATCGACACAACTTCATCTTACGGGTTATAATTTCAATAGCAAACTGACCCTCAAAATCATTATAAATACTGAAGTATCATCAATATTCGTGGGGGACCAATTTTCGTGGTTTTCGTTGTTGCCACGAACACAGAATTTAAATCCCCAACGTAAAATGAGTCACTTGGGACGATGATCCGCCCCGTTTTCTTACAGTGTTTCATTCCTAGAGATTAGCACGGCTACTTGTATTTTATAAATCAAGGTAAATACTGTAATTTGGTAATTAAATATTAGCCTTTACATGCGATTGTTTTATTTTTTTAACCATGTGAAGTAAGAATTATAAATCATTTTATAACACAAAATAACAGTATATTAAAATTTAATTTAATACTTATTCAATTTATTGAGGTTGGGGGGGGGGAGACCAGACAGATGCCCCTCCCCAGTTTAAAAAAAAATGAAAGTAAAGTGTAATCATGTGAGAGTGTGTTCACCCTGATGTGTTGTTCATGTTTTTGTAAAAATATTTTTCCCATTTATTTACTAATCTTTTTTTTCACCATCGGGATTATATTTTGAAAGGGACATTTTTTTTCAATAGTGTTTTCTATCGGGTGAATTTCTACAAGAGTTTTTTTTTTCACCTTCTCTTGGGATTCTTTCCCTAGTTTTTGGTTGACCCTGGCCAGGGGTCCCCTATATCCGGTGTTTGCTATTTTGTGTTGATATATACAGTAGTCCCCCTCTTGTACGGCCCCCCTGACCAGCGGCCACCCGCTCCAAACGGCCAGAATTCGTTGGCACCGACGAGTTTCTGTTCAAAAGTACCCCTCACGAGAGGCCACCCGGCTAACGCGACCAGCGGCCAGCATTTTTGTGCAATAATATAAAATTTTCCCCCTCACGAGCGGCCTCATTTTATTTTTAAATGTATCCAGAACCAATAATTAATTCAAATCTTGACGTAAGGTAAGTAATTTTGATTATCTCTATCGTAGATACACGTCTCCGAGTGCCAAGTCGCCGTTAAAAATGTCGACTAAAGATTTAAAGTATATCGTTATCTATGAAAGTCGATGTTTACAGGAAATGGGCTCAATAATGTTTTGATAGAGTTTGGGGTTTAACACCTATGTTGAGTTCTTCTCGTTGATGATTATAACCAGACGTAATTGTTATAATCATAACAAGGTCAGCATAGGCTAAAAATAGATTTTGTACATTGGCACACACAGACAACCGTAAAAAAGACAATAGGGTACCAGACAAAGACCGGGAAAAATTACGTGACCAAACGATATGGCTTCCTTTACGAAGGCTGCATTTCGTAGACTCGACACAAGTTTTGTCTGCATAATTGAATCGCATACAGTCAGCAATAACCGAATAAATCATTACCAAACACTAAAATGTCATTACGTTAACGGATACATTATTTTCGAAGAAAGTCGGTTATTCTACTCGACGACATCGGGAGGGGGGGGGGAGGCCGTATGTACAAAAGACTCGTAAAAACAAGTTTATGTTGAAATAATTTGAATAAACAAAGTAATAACCGATAAGAAGGTTATTCAGCAGCAGTGGGAAAATGGAAAGATAATTATGCATGTACCAAAATGTAAATGACGTTTTTGAATCCATTTGAAATGTGCATGACAACAATACCCGCTCGCATATCAAACTTACGCCAAGAAAGCAAAAATAGTAACGTATATTCAGTTGAAATAAATTTATCATGACAAAAAAACTTTTATTGATTAATGTTTCATTTAGACGAAGATATTTAATGTTTTGAAGTATGTATCTTTCTTACTACGTACATTACATATACATGTACTTCTCATAATAAATTTAGCCCCCCTCTGGAACGGCCACCCGCCTTATAAGGCCACTTTCCCGGTGCAACAGGGGTGGCCGTATAAGAGGGGGACTACTGTATACACTTTGCTTTTGTGTTCGGATAGCCTAATCTAATATCAAATTTCCCAGTTTTCCTATTAGTGATTTGGAGTACTATTTAATTTGGTCGTCAGGTCGAGGTTGCTTTTAAGTAACCATCAACCTGAAAGGAAGACCCAGGGTGAGTGGGAGTGGACCCAACACACTCTCAACCCTAACAGCCAATCAGGCTCTTTTCACGCTTAATGGAGTTATACTAACACAGCGCCATATTGCATATACTGTGGACTATTATGTTTTCATCCGACAGAAGAGTGATCTAGTTCAATATATTCAGTAACTGTATGATAATTTCGTAAATTGTCATAAGATTGAGAGCTGTATCTCTTTGCCGACATGAACATATAAATTACACCGCATGTTAAATCCACATAACAGGCAAATTTGTATGTCATTATTTTCCTGTACTTGATTTGAGATTGTAAATATCGGAAGCAGACGACATCATTTTTATCTTCTGTGCACATACAAGTGTAGTTCTGCATCGACCCATTCGCTGAAAATTATCTTGTCCAGGAAATGGAAATTACCGGCTATCAATGTCATCTTTTACACCGAAAACTAACGTTTGGTATGAAACGCGCTGACGATAACGGTATTAGGACTCCCTGATCATAATTAGGCTTGATATTACAACTCAATGATTGAATCGACTTATTTATATGCACATTTTGTCCCATTTATGCTTTTCGTATATCTTTTTAATTAGCTGGGGCATACAAGCACACGTGGGGGTATATTTAGAAATTAGGCTTTACCAAACGTTTCTTATATTAATTGCAAAACAATAGTTTTATAAAATATAAAACGAACAACTGTACAATACCATATAAATAAGTAATTTAAAATGCATGGCAATAGATGTGTTGTGAACTATTTCACACGGTATTCAATTTAATACAATTAAATACTATATAGCGGCATAGGCTACAGCGAAAAGTAAAACATGAGAACCTCCTTAATACACGGGGGTTGGGGGGATAGAACAACATTGTATTAGAAAGACTATACGCTCGATAATCACCCTTTGCTATGGAATGCCAGTTTAAGACAACTCTGGTGTTCCATACTTTGCTGACTTTGTTGAACTATCATCCTATTTCAAGAGTTCGCATAAACAGAACTATACATCATCAGCTAGACAATGTAATAATCTCCTACACATTCATGAAAGTACCTGTATCATCGATGGGTGAGTGACTGTGTTGGAAGTGACATTGCACTGGCTCATTCAATCAGTATGGAAGATTATATTGGGACGAAATTGCAAGAAATTTGCGCTGACGTTCACAGTGATGTGTTTAGTGGTTTTATGTGGAGTCACATCCCAATTAGTATTCCAACCCACCCAGTCACATTATCCCGACACCAGGCCGACCATTCCTAACACTAACCTCTTACTGTTGAGCGTCAAGCGAGACAGCTGTTAGTACCATTTTTGTAAGTCTTTGGTATGACTCGGCCGGGGATAGAATCCACGACATCTCGCTTCGGCGGCGGACGCTCTAACCACTAAGCCACCGGAGCGGTTCTCTCATTTTAGTGGTAATAGAGTAGTTATACTTATGCATTTTTAGTAGGGATTTAAAGGTAATTGTTTATTCTTGAGAATGTGAGCTCAGAGAGTGGTTGTCTTTGTAATTTGGCGATAGTGCACATTGAGTAATAAGGCCTTGGTGATGATCCGGAAGTGAAATTTGTGTTCTGTTTACATGCTGCTCTGCTTACAGTGCAGCCTCTCAAAAAAATGCCGGTGAACCTTTGACAAGAACTTCACCATGAAGTCATCTTTGAAGGTATTTTAGATTAACATATGATTTGTATTGATTGTCACACAGTGGAAAGGTCAGTACTGAGAAATAAATGTAGATAACATTTAGTAAAATTAATTGTGAAGCATGCCCATGTATATTGCTTAACTAAAATTTCAGCACAGACAGTCACGGCAAAGGGAGTGGAATGTGGTACGTGACTTGCGACGATTTTAATCACTGCATTAATAGCGAAGTGTTAGGACTTGTCGGTCCGGAGTCAGGATAATTTGACTTGGTAGGACATGATACCACATGTCTGTGGCATGATGCCCCAGTGTTGACAACTCTATAAACTGCCATTCTGCAGCCTTTGTAGTGATATGACAAACTTGAAACACACTTTAATTAGACATGCTTCTAACAATGCAGGGGAAATTATATTATTTCAGACATTCTAATTTATAAATTTCTTTAAACCAAAAAAAAAAAGAAAAAAAAACAGACATGTAAGAAAGCTATATATAAAGTACCATTAGATGCGATTAAATACACGTATGAAATAAAACAATTGGGGGGGGGGTATTTGAAACGAAGATTATCAGTTCTGTTACATGCTATAGTCCATAAAAACTTAACTTTTGTAGATGTACTTTGAAAAGATGACGATTGATTTTTAGCATGTCGTGGTAAATTCTAATACCCCTTGATAAGGTCCTTATTTAGATATCCTTACTTATTTAGGATGGAAACCCTAAGTCACATTTGGTTAGGACTACTTAGTAATTACACAAGTAATTCACTAAAAGTTATTAAACTTACTAATTACTAGCTCTTTCTCGTTAAATATATTTCCAATAGGCACGTTTAGGTAGTCACTTTCCATTATTGACGTGACGTATTCGCTATAATTACCACAAATCCATGTTTAGATGATGATTTCTATCGAAACATAATGGTATATATGGGTAAATATGTACATACGGGTAAATATGGTATATATGGGTAAATATGTACATACGTATAAATATGGTATATATGGGTAACTACGGTAGTGGAAACAAATTAGTTCTAGAAGATTGTAACCTTGTGTAAATAAACGAAACTACTGGAGAAAGGTTTAAGAACAAAATTTGCCGATCAATATTCTAAAAGACGCTTATTCTAAAATGATGGGTGAATCGATGATATGCAAAACTTGTTTAAAGAAAGATAAGAACACCATGAAAAAGAATCGTTCGGTGCACATGCTGAAGACAATTCTCTCAACGAGAATGCGCCTTTAATAACAAATTATTAAATTGATGTTCGCAATTGAGTAACGATTTAATACTGCGCATTATTTAACGAGTTAAATAACATTAAATATAAATAAAATAATAATAAATCATTACCCATTTTGAGAGTAATTTTATAACAGTTTTATTTCAGTAGAAATTATGTAATTATAAAGAAGAACGAATTATTTTGTTCATTCTGAGAGACGCTGTACCTTTCATTTGTTGTACATAAAAAAAAGAGTCCCAAACAAATTTGAAATAGTTGAAATAGTTGAAATAGTAAAAGTATATTATACTTTTTTGATAACTAACTATAAATCAAATAATAAGCCTCAATCCAAATAAACTGAACATTTGACAAAAGACAAAACATTTGTCAACACAAAATGTCCAATGCGAGTGATGTCACATTGTTTGATAAGGTGTCTACTACCGGTTTGAGTTGGACAACACAACAACGTTGACAGTGTTTACGTTGAAATTCCAAATCACAACAAAACATTACATTGTTGCGATATTTTTGTGCAAAGAAGATTACTGGATTCAGAAATACACATATACTGTAATGTATTTGTGACCGGATATCGGCAGTATTTGACTTGGAACACTAGATTGTACAGAAGCCATAACCAAATCTCTTTTTCGAGTCGGACTTGCATCACATAATTACCGCGTAAATATGCTGTGGTTGGAGAAAGTCATACTTTATAACGTGAGTTTATTTACTTCAGATAGTTCACATTTAAACCAAGCATGTATATAGGGTGGATTAGATGCTACATATAATCTGCCCATCCATACACACCCCTACACTCGTTATCATCTAAGCAATACAGGTAGTTTTACTGTTGTTATTATTCTTGTCTTGGGGCGTTTGACATTTTTCATGTTATGAGATGTAATACATGATATAACATATCCCTGTAGGGTAAATTGGCAATACTGAAACAGACGAGACCATTGTTTTCCCAATTCCCTTTCGTGAGTTAAAATGGCGGCCAAAAATGTTCAGTGAAAACAAAAGGTTCCAGAAGGCGGGATTAAAAACGTTTTCCCACGATCGCAGCCAATCCGTAATGAGAATATTACACAATAATGTTATGGCCTTATTTGGACCAATCAGAATCACATGAAGTGATATATGTTCACAAGTATAATATCAAAAATATGAAACTGCACACACTGTGGGAAAAGTGTAACGACTATGTGATAAAATAATGTGTGACAAAACTAACATCTTGGGAAAAAAAACATGCGCATATTCCTTTCATAATCGACAAATTCATGCATTCTTTCCTTTAAATATTGAAGACATTTTTACTGTATAAGCAGCAGAGAGGGTGAACCCTACAACGTTTTGAGACAAAATTTGATTGAAATCTTAAAACGAGCCGTCCTATAATCTCATTTTAACCAAAAAGAGGGCGAACCCTACAACGTTTTCAGACAAAATTTTGATTGAAATCTTAAAACGAGCCTTCCTACGATCTCATTTTAACCAAAAAAAAATGTCTCAGGGGCAAACCCTACAACGTTTTCAGACAAAAAATTGATTGAAATTTTAACGAGCCTTCCCTACGAAATCTCATTTTAACTACAAAAATGAAAACGGAGACTTTTACGATTTTTTAATTAATTTTGGTCGCAACTTATTGTCATCGCCCTCTCTGCTGCTACAGGTTAACAAAAAATAATAAATGATTTTAACCGAATATTTGATCCAGTCTTTATGATGAAAGTCCTTAGGACTTTACAAACAAACTAATCGCTAACACCTCTTCTTGTAAATCAATCAGATTATTTGACCGGTCGGTAAGTCGGAAATTAATTCTCGTTAACGAATTATTATGACATCGCATGTAGACAGGATTAATTGGGTTTTCAATAATTAGGAATCCTGGAGGAGCTGTTGGTGCAAACGAATAAAGAATATATCCCTGCTGAGCTTGATTTGATTGCACTAGATTAATTTGATAGCTTCCTTCAATTACATCACATACTAAATTGAGCGCAATCACCGATGAAATATTCACGTTGAACGGAGCGATATGCCTACCGCCACCATCTGGATCATTATTATATTTGAGGAGGACAGTTGAATCTGATTTTTGTAGCGCTTTGATATCGGTTTTAACAATTCTTGCTAATTCATCAGCGTTGTATTTCGGAAACTTGAAATTACGCAGATTGTCTTCTGTGATATTGTAATCGGTTAGGAATCGTTGTTTATTGTTGCTGTTGTCATTAATTATTGTTTGAATAATTAGTTCATAGATATATTCCATGTCGGATATAAGTTGATTTATTATTTCAACGTGTTTTTGCGATCTTGTTTTCCGTAGTTGTTCTAGTTGTGTGTCATATAATTGTTTAATCTCATTAAAATAACCACGGACGTCAGTTAGCGTAAATGAAATAGTAACAGATGAGTCGGTTGTTCTTTTAATGATAAAATCCCATTGCAATGTGTCTTTGTTGGTGAATATAAATCTATCGCCGATTCTTCCTTTTCTTATATCAGATAAATTATCTCGATAACTGGGATTGATTTCATGATATGATTCTACGTCCGTGGTTAAGTCGGTGGTGGATTTTTCCGGTGGTAATTCAGGCCATCCTAGTACGGTTCTAATAGAACTTTGATAGATATCTACGACGTATCCTTCTGTGCTTATCTCAATTGCGGATGATAGTGTTGGTTCATGAACTGTTATAGCTATTTTTGACTCTACTCCAGTAATCGATTTTATTCTACGCGCGAATTCATTATTGATTTGTTCGATTTGGTATGACCCTGTTGGTATCGAAACAACTTTCCAGTCTGGAGTCCCGTCGGGTTTATTCTTATTTGCAAACACTAAAGAATTATTGGGTTGTTGACCACCAAATGATTTTGATCTGATATTAGGCCAACTGTGATACACTCGTAGTTTTGCTAGCGCTATCTCCTTCACGGGGACTGGGCTAGGGAAATTCACACTAAACTCGGGTTCCGTTGATGTTATTGATATCATGCTTGTTTGTACTGGGTTCGTGTTCTCCACTATTTGTTGAAGTAATTCCATCGGTGTCGTCATTGTTATTATACTCATGTTGTATTTCTAATTTTGACACCGCGGAATCATAAATACTGACCATCACTGAGAACTCACAATCTGGTATGGTTGAGATTATTGAGATCATTTTGGTTTTTGGGTTCGTGTTTTCTGATTCCATCGGTGTTGTCATTGTTATTATATTCATGTTGTCGCTCTAATTTCGATATCGCGGAATCAAAAATACTGACCATCGCTGAGAATTCACTATCTGATATAATTGTATTATCGAGTGACGACGATATCATCAGGGATAACTGCGAATATGCGGTTGATGCAATATGAAATTGAATTAAGTAATTCTGCAGTTTACTCTGGCTGCATGATGATATCTTTTTTGCTATCCCGGTTGATATACCCCCGATTGTAGCCACCGCAGAAATGCAAATTGGAACTACGACCGGGGCAATCATTGTAACCGATGCAAGTATTATTCCGGCGCCAGCGAGAACGCTTGACACCGAGTACATAGTAATATCAATTGCGGTGATTCTTCGTCGGTATTTTTTTTATTTTTATTTGATACTCCTCAGTGAGGGTTTTGAGTCTAGTCTGAAATTCTCTGACTTGATCATAGCGACATTGAGTTGATGAAATCATTGTTATTTTAAAAACGCTAGCGTTTTCAATTATTTGTCATCGTTAGCGGGAATTGCTAGTACTTCAGCCGGAAAAATTATGTACAAGTTCTAAACACCAAATTATTTTTGTTCTAATGGTGGAGCTATTAACCGCGACGACATTAAAGTCTAGTTTGCGACCATTAAAAATAAACGTCGCGGTGCCACCAGAGTAGGTTTTACCGTCCGCGATCATATTAAATTGATCTACAGAGATCCACGTTAGCCTGTAGATACCATCGATCCACGTCATCAAGGCGATATCATCGAAACTCACTCCGCCCAAGGGACCGATAGACAGCGTAGTATAAACGTCTCTTGTCCAATCCATGGTTCCATGCTCGACCGTATACACGATATTTTTAACTTCAGTGTCTAGATGCGGAATCTTTATCTTTTCAAAATTTTCTTTTAGTTTAAGAAGATCGTCGGAAATATCGAGATAATTTACCCTGATTTTGGCAGGATCTATTGTTTTTCCACTCTCCTCCTTGTTAGAAAAGAATGAAACCAGAAGTTCGTTGATTCTAATCCGTGCTTGGGTTTTAATATGGTTGTCGATGTTAGAAAATTTCGTCGTGATATCTTGGAGGCTACTGCCCTCAAAGAACTTATTAACAATATCGCTGGTGTGCTTTTGTTTGTCAATAGCGCTTTTAATTTCCGCGAGAGTCATGCCTGTCAACGATGTGGTTTCAGACACAGGTGTTCTCCCCAAAAATCTATCAACGATGGTATTAAGTGTTGTTTGTCTCACCATAAACATATTAATATCTTTGAGAGTCATCGTAGATGTAGCCGGGACACCAAAGAAACTATTAGCGATGTAGGCATTGTGAGTGTGCTTGCCGATAAACTCACTGATTTCAGCGAGAGTCATTCCTGCCACAAGCGGGTTTCCAAAGAACCTACCAACAATGTCATTAGTGGGTTTTTGATCTTCTATTAGTTTAGAAATCTCGAGATAATTTGCCTTGATTTCTGAAGCAGTCATCATCCTTCCAGCTTCCTTGTTAGCGAAGAATGAATTCAACAAGTCTTTAATTTCAGCGAGAGTCATGCCAACCACAAGCGGTGTTCCAAAGAATTTATGTACGACATTTTTGCGAAAAGTACTATAACCTCGTATATAATCATCCAGCTCACGGCCGTGGGCGGTAATCTTGTTGTCTTGGGTGGTAATCATGCTGTCTTGGGCGGCAATCTTGTTGTCTTGGGTGGTAATCATGTTGTCGTGGGCGGCAATCTTGTTGTCGTGGGTGGCAATCGCGTCGGTGATCGTAGACACAAGTGCGCCTGGTTTAAGTCGTCCGTCGTTGGAATATAGCGCAATAGAGTTTTCAGCGGCGTCGCGCTGCCGTATCAAAATGTCATTCAATGACACATCACTGGATTTCAATTTACCCTGTTTGTCCTGAAATACAACTATTTCGTTCGGGTCAACATTTACTAAATTTAACGTCTCAGCGATTTCATCTTTAATTAATTTTTTTATATCCTTGACAGAATCAGGGGGTGCAGTGCCATCGGGTTTGGGTTTCAAAGATCTCCCCCAAATATCAATCATGTTATTGTAAAACTCTTTCTCTCTCTAAAATCGTTTTTGACGACTTCGTTGAAAAATCTTCGATTTTCTCCAGCGATTACTAGTGTATTCATTCACGACAACATGTGGTGGTTTTCCGCTTGGGTTACTCAAGGAGTTAGAAATAGCGTTAAGGACATTTAATACTTCGCTGCCACATATTGGTGGGTCAATCATCGTTTGTGTTGGTAGCGTAGAATACCAAGTCTTCATTGGAAGGGTTTTTATATAACGCATAAACTCTTTTGGTGGGGCTAATCCATATGAATCGAAATAGACAATCCCACGTGGATCAATAGCGTATGCAACCCAGTGAGTTCCGGGTCCGGTGCTGTTATCTAAATTAATGATTCCGGTTTCAACGCTGTTTGGTTGATGTGGTAATTGATCTTTCATAAAGACACCTCTGAAGTTTTTAATCGCGAGTTTTTTAGCAGCATCGAGTAAATCAAAATTGGACATGGGAACCATAGGTTCCTGAGTCAAAGACTCTCCAATTAATAAACCGGTCCTAGTCTTAGACCTTTTCCGCTGTACCATGAATACGGGGTTCCTGGTAGTCTTAGACCCTTTCCCTTTTTTTTATATCCTTTCCCAGTTGCCTTCTTTAGTGCCATTCCTGCTGCAGTACCAACGGCTCCTAACGCTGCCGCTTTAGCCACCGCTGGGGCTGCTGCTGCAATCAATGCTGGTATCGCAGCTAACAACGGGAATATACCGCCTGTTTTAATCATATTTTTGATAGCAGCCGCAGAAAGAGTAATCTGAACACCCTTTTTTGCTACTAGTGCATCATTGAAATGTTTCACCTGACGAGTTGTCAGCGATAGTTTATTTGCACCACCAGTCATTTGGTTGGGTTTCAACGTGATTGTGGTTCCACATTTTTTAGCTGATTCCGATTGCAATTTTTTTAATTGACCGGGAGTTAACGCAACACTAATATTACTATATGACATTATACATAATTGATTGATTCTAAATCGTTTACAATTTCAATTACATGTTTTCCACTGGTGCATCTACCACTCTCATTCTTCCACCAACACCTTCAAGTAGCATTGATTTATCACTGAGAATGACAGCAACCGCTCTATAATCAGCAATAGCACCACGAGTCACATTAGCTCTAAAATGTATATCAACAACAGATTGTCTCATCAAATCGAGATGTTCCAGTGAGAAGCAATAGATCGGATACAGATTTTTAAAATCATATTGTGATATTTGCAAACCAGTATCCACATTTTGATCGCGTGCCATAAATGACAACAGACGATGATAAACTCGTGCAATATGATTTTCTGTGTAATTAAGTTGTATATCCTCGGATGGTTCCTGTTGGCCGTTTATTCTAAGTGAGACGTCTTTCACACCTAATTGATCAAATATCATATGACTGAAACGTTGATCGCCAACTCGTGCGTTATCTTGTAACGCAATAAATATATGACGTGGCGCAGCAACACCTTGTTTTGATGCTAGGTTCCAAGTGAATAACCCGTTGATATTTGATTGTTTAACATCTGTACTCACGGTTAGCCAACTCAACAACGACTTTCCTCCTTGGTCCATAAATGATAGTAATCGTTCTTCTGCGGTGATTGCTGGAGTCAACACTGGCATCCACAATGATATTTTTGTTAAATTGACTTTACCGGCATCAGCATTTGGATTTGCATTGTCTGCTGGAATCCTCCAGATTGCGTCACTATCATCACTCTTTCGTACAAGCGATACTGTATGCTTCGCTCCATAAATAACTTTTCTGACGTTTCTACAGAATCCAAATATATGATGCAGTGGAATCGCGCATGAAAATGATTTACGCGCTCCTTGCAACATTGAAATACGTGTTGCAGCTCCTAGATTGAAATTAACATCGTTGTTTATAATCATATCTTCGGCATCAATATTAGCGGTGCCAGCATTATTCTTTGGTCGTCTTACAACAAATTGTTTTCCTCCAGCGGTATTTGTAGCATCTTTTGCAAACATCATAGAAGGTCCTGCTGATCTTGTATAATCATCGGAATATCTCGCTAACCCGATTATTGTTGTAGCCACATCAACATCGCGATCTATCGCCTCAATTTCTTTTCCATCAATGAGATATTTTGCACTCTCAAATAACGCCATGATACCATTATTGACAAAACCGACTTGAGTACCAGCTGGATACGGTGCTGGTACAGCAGGAGTATCAGCAGCTGTTACAATTTCTCCTTCTACTTCAATAAACGCTTCACAGGGCAAAAAGTATTTACTGGTATCATGGACTTGAAGATCAATTCTTGCTCGACTATTTGAGTCTATTGCATGATAGGCGTAATATTGATAATCGCGTACAGAATCATCCTTGCCAACTGGGGCGTCTATATCAAACGCTGGATCATGTGACTTTTTGAACATTTTATTCTATTTATCAGAGTCTAAATCGCGATTTTCCATTTTCATTGTCGTAGTTTTTTAAAGCCACTTCCTGCTATCATATTTGCAATATTGCTTTGGTCGGGGGTTAAAACCATCGACGCTAATTTTTCATCTACTGCGTTATTTATAATTCTACTAACACTTGCAGGCATTTCCGCTGTAGACGGTAACGGTTTTGAAAATCCTTTGGATTTCATCCGTGATTTCACTAATGATGTTAATTTATTCTTCGCAGTTGAAAACGCTTTTCCAGCAAGATCTCCAACAGCACCAATACCCTTATCACGAATAACATCAATTGCTTTCATTCCTAATTGTTTAGCCAACGGCATCACTTTTGGAGCCATTCTCGCAAATAACCCTAAAATGGTATTACCTAAACCATCTCCGTAGTATGCTCTATAAACCGGAAACCGTGAATTAACTACGTAGACGGGGGTTGGTTTATCATGATTGTAGTGTATGATCATTATTTGAAATCAGAAACAATTTTTCAATTGTTATTTATCTAATCGAATGACTTCGTCATCAGATTTTTCAATTCAGTCACTATGATACCCACTTTCCACTAACTCGCCAATGAAATCTCGATATGTGCTGATATCCATGATACCACCCTGAAATAATCGTCTACAGATATCAGCTGCTTCATTAATTATTTCTGGAGAGTTATTTCCAGCTCGGAACCCTCCTACAAGAACCTCTAATCGTGATATATCACTGAGAACACTACCAGGACATGAAACGCTAGCGTTTCCAACTAGACCACTCCCCAGAAATTTCTTCTCATCGTATGGCTGTCTTATTTGGAGTTGAAATTTTCTCTTGAAGTCTCTGTATTCCTTCATCCTTTTATCTAAACCCCCAGTATTTATTTCATACACTATATCAGCCCATTCATTATGTGACATTCTATAATCCGAATAATTGTCCGTGAAAAACCTCTCTTGTGAATCATAGCTGTTAGCAGCGAATTCACCTAAATTGTCTATATCCTCGTTGAGAATTTGTTGTTTAGCGCTCTCGGTAAATATAATTGATTTAGGTAGTCCACTAACTAGTTCTTCCTGAAATCCTTTAAATTTTCGTTTCGAAGCGGTTGATATATCCTGAGGAAGTGATTGCAAGGATTTTTTTGTTTGTTTAGTTCTTTTTGCTATTTTTTCTAACACAGGAATAAGACCCTCTTCTTTTCTTTTACCGTCAGGATCATCTCCCAGTATAGCACGCTCTATCTCCTTCGTTGCTGTGGTTACTGGTTTAAACAATTCTTCAGATCCCGCAGCAAAATCAGTCTGAAGACTCTGTCGTTGTTGTAGTTTATTCCGTACAGAGTCGCGAATTGGTACAAATCTCTTAATTGCATCTAATCGTTCACGAGCCAATCGGGTTGTTAATGCTTCATTGACCATTATTTGAAATCAGAAACAATTTTTCAATTGTAAAACAATTTTTCAATCCCGACCTAACACCATCGGATGGTCATGGAAATGTTATTTGATTGTTTTAACAGCTCTATCAATGATGAGGAAAGTATCATAATTGTATATAAAATAATTAATACTGATAGTTTCCTCACTTTTTTGACATGTCGGATGATTTTTGATACCACCATGGAAGTGTTTTAACAGCTCTTTCATCGATGGGGAAAGTCACATAATTGTATATAAAATTAATAATACTGTGACTTTCCCCACTTTTCCATTGATCATCCATCGATTTTTGACATCCCTTGAGGGTCGGCTAAAAAAAGTGATTAATGGTCGGGCAATCAAATAATGATAAATAGTCGGTCAATCAAATAATGATAAATGGTCGGTCAATCAAAATTGTTCATTTTCTTGAATTAATACCCGTAGGTTTCTAATTTTAGAATTAACCTCCTTTTTCAATTCGTATTCGTACCCCAATTCTTTTCGTATTCGTTCTACGATGGTATACAACGGAACGAACACACTTACGTCACTGGAAAATGCGAGAGAGTCCTTAATAGAATTCTGAATTCTTTTGATGAGCGCATACTTCTTTGGTAGCATATACTTGTTAGTGCTAACTCCGTATTCTATATCCTGAAAATCAGACATGATTTGATCAGGATTTAACCCATCTGATAGTTCAATATCCCAACTTTTCAATTTTGAAATCTCGGATAAAATGCTATTCATGTTTTCAGAATTCATTATTCTATAATAATGATATATTTCTAAATGAAAAATATGACGCATTAGACATAACTAAATTGAACTTTTTGTCCCGTCCTTTTTGAAATAGCCGATCGATAAATCCCCTCTGCAACGAATCGTACTGAGGCTCTACAAATATCGAAATACTTGCCGGCTTCATATATTGATTGAAATATTTTTTCTTCGTTAGTTATTGTATTCAAAGATTTTACTGGTCTCGCTTTTTTTGAGCATTTTCCAGTCTCTCCTCGTTTGGTATTCTCACTTTGTGTGATAGCCTGCAGATTTGATAAAGAATTGTTCTTTGGATTAGAATCGATATGATCAATAACAAAATCATCCTCGATCAATCCATAAAAGCATTCATACACGAAACGATGATTGCGATAAGTTTTCTTTCCCTTAACAGTGAACACCAAATACCCCATACCATTGTCAGCACCAACTGGTTTCTTCAGTCTACAGTGCCTTACAACACCATCACTGGATGCTTCATAATTTGTAATCAAGGGATGGTGTCTGAATTCTTGGTTCATTCGTATACATAATACTATTGTTTGTCTAATTCATTGTTTGGTTTAATGATGAATCTTTCGATGTAGTCTTGAGGAGTTCTTATGATTTTGTCAGGGACGTTGTCAGTGTCAGGGACTTTTTCAGGGTCATAATTTCTGATTGATTGTCTATTTTTTATTCTTTTATCATAATAACGCTTCAACTCCCTGTATCGCTTACCACCGCAATTAAGACACAACTGAGATTTTCCCCTGACCCCAACCCCACATCGTATGCAGGGTAACGGGCCAAGGCTTCCACGTCGAAAGCTTTGCATATGATATCCACAAAACTCATTTCTGCATGATTTGTTACACGGGGTTACTGATCCAATCATAAGCCACTTGCAGTGATTCATTATATATAAATTCTTCATTTAAATGCTTGTTTTAATTATAGCATGAGGGAATTAAGGAGAACGCCTTCGAAAAATGCTGAATTCAATGCTGATAAGGAGTTTAAAAGATTATTGAAAATTAATCCTAAATTTAATCTCGATAAACCAAAAAAACGTCCAATAGACGGAAACATGAAAGAGTTTAAGAGATTATTAAAAATTAATCCTAAATTTAATCTCGATAAACCCAAAAAACGTAACAAAATTAATCTCAAACGTCCAAGAGACGGAAACATGAAAGAGTTTAAGAGATTATTGAAGATTAATCCTAAATTTAATCTCGATAAACCAAAAAAACGTAACAAAATTAATCTCAAACGTCCAAGAGACGGAAACATGAAAGAGTTTAAGAGATTATTGAAGATTAATCCTAAATTTAATCTCGATAAACCAAAAAAACGTAACAAAATTAATCCTAAATTTAATCTCGATAAACCAAAAAAACGTTTAATAGACGGAAACATGAAAGAGTTTAAGAGATTATTAAAAATTAATCCTAAATTTAATCTCGATAAACCAAAAAAAACGTCCAAGAGATTACCCTGGAAAGATGCTCAATTCAATCTCGATATAGTTTCTAATACACCAAAGAATACAATTCTTGATAAAGCCATGATTAGTAAAATCAGAGACTGTTTTAATGAATTCAAGCGTGATGGAGCATCTTATTGTTGGTCAACATTTCGAATTGATGGTGTTGTTGATGCTACCATGACTGATGAAAAAGCAGCAGTGATAATTTCACGTGTTGGGGAAAAAAGTATTTTTTCCGAATAAAATTCATTATTGAAGTCGATGGCAAATGGATTATTAGGGATAAATTTGAACCAATTCTCAAGAATAAAAAAGCTGTCATTGTGAGTAGAGATTCCAAACCAGGAATTCTAACCGGCATTGACAAACCATACTACGAAAGATCTTATCCCGTAACAGCAATGGTTTATGGGATATATCCGTTAAATGATAAACCCGATATCGCAAAACTAGCTCCTATGAAATATTCGTCAGGGCTTAATTGTGTAGCAACACGGGTACTAGAACACTTCACAAATGCGTCCCGGGGAAATAAACTGACTGATCTAAGACGACAAAAAATAACCGAGTGGGAATTAACGGTAAAACAGCACGGTGCAAAGATTTCTGATATAGCTAAATTAGAAACATCATTAAGATTTCCAATAACCGTTATGACGATAACCGGAGAGGTTTTATACGAACCGAAATATAACAAAAATGGAGCGCCAATACAGATTATTGATCATAACAAACACGCGTGGACACCTGCGGTAACAGTATTTCCACGAGAACGAACCGTGAAATATATCCCTAAGGAGTTCGTCGGGGATGTTTTCTATGAAGAGAAATTATTCGATGCTATTCATGCGTTGTGTAAAGATGATCCTGTGTCAGTGTGGTTACTTAGAAGTGATGAAGATCCCGAAATAGGATTTGATCAATTTGTAAGACCAAATGGCGAATTATATCGCGTTGAAGAATTAGATAACAGAATGAGAAAAATCGCTAGTGATTTTTCACCGGAGAATTCCCATGAAAAACTACTCACGGATAGTTTTACTATTCCATCAGTGGTAGCTCACTTCGCAAGAGAAAAAAACTCATGGCGTCCAACACGAAGTGATTTTCTTGAGGATGTTAAATTGAGTTGCGTCGAATTTGGTCATGGAGGACTGTGGAATACGAAATACTCACGTGATGGTATGATTTCAGTTGATATATCCGCGTGTTATCCCGGAAGTTTTCTCGGATATGGGGAATGTAGTAACTATTTTAAACGATTTGGACACCCCACGCATGAAATGACTCGTGTTGCGATTAATGGGCCATTACCTGATTTTGATTTAACCGGATTCGCTCATGTGATATCATTCGAATTAGCGTCAGGATTACATCCGTGTAGTTATGTTTGGCTCGGTAGACACCTATCTGAAAAGGCCTGGATGCCAATAGTGCTATTGAGATATATGATTGATTGTGGTATGCTAATATCGTTGATTGTTTCCGAGGCTATTATATGCTATCGAGCTCAGAAAGAAGTTTGGCTACCACAACCCGATCTAGATAGAATAATCAGCGAACAGCGAAAACAATTCCCTGATTTCAATGAAGAACAAATCATGAATCGGTCTAAGAAGTTATTTGAAATTAAAAAAGAACAAGCAAAAGATTTTGGACGAAGAATAATCGGTAAATTTACCCAGGGTGGACGATACGACAATGCAAAATATTCTTCGCGGTTTATCATAGATATCGCTGAATACGATTTTATTGTAACGGATTTAATGAAACAGGGAAAACTTGTATCCCGTAAGGATGCTTTTCTATCCAATGGTGAGAAATTAGGTACGGTTGTTACCTACTGTGATGGATATAATTCCCAGTATACACATTTAAGATCATCTATGCTAGCCTATGCTTCTATTAATCTATTTTCGATGATAAATAGATTTCCTAATACCGCGGTTAGAGTGGCCACTGATTCAATGTATATACACAATAAGTACAAATCAGCTGTAGCGGCATTCACAGATCCCGAAGAAAATTGGGGGCGTTGGCGATTTAAAAAGGAGATGCTACATGAGTATTGTGAATCCGCAGACGTTGCCATGGATGATAAATATCTTTGTTGTAACCGTATTGAAATTCAATCAGAATTTTCTAATGCACCACCGGTATCTGATCCAGTATGTAGATACAAGACAGTTTATTTAAACGGTTGTGGTGGGTCAGGAAAGACAACTCGTGCAATTGAATTATTTCGTCGGTCAACCATGATTGTGTTAACACCGACTCACAGACTCGCCAGAGAGATGATACAGCGAGGGTTAAATGCCTGTACTTACCATAGTTTCTTTCGATGGAAGGGTGACAAATGGACTCCTGAGCGTATGGGTGATAAATTCATTCCTGAAATCATCATTTGGGATGAAATATGCACAGTGTCATTAGATGTATTACAAACATTTCTCGAGTGGTTGTTAAACAAAAACACAAAAGTCGTCATGTGCGGTGATCACGGCCAACCACCACCATTTGTCGGTGCATCTCCACATGAATGGCTAAAGGGTTTTGTAGACTACTATGAAGAAATTACCACTGATTATAGATCAATTGATGAACGATTACGAGAATTCAAAGCGCTAATTAGATTACAACCGGATAGAATCCAATGCGAAATAGCGCGTGAAGTGATTTCAGAAACTCCAATGAATGATTTCTGGGAAACATGGAGACCAAATGATTTGATAATTGCAAGTAGAAAAATAGTCAGGGACACACTTCAGATGAAGTTATTTGAATTGCATAAAGAAAAATTTGCAACGCTTCCAGTACCCCTTTGTTATAGGCCATCGGATACACGAAAACAGAACATTGAAGTTGATATTCCAGGACAGAGTGAAAAACAAATTCTCGTATTAAATGATATTGTGCTGGTTGATATCAATGTTGTTGAAGATGCATTGCGTGCTAATAAATCCCCGTGGACGCTAGGATACGCAGCAACAATACACTCTTCACAGGGATTGACTATATCGGATACAATTGTTTGGATCGTAGATAATCGCATCGAATGGTCGAATTTAGTCTATCTCGCAGTATCCAGAGTACGAAAAATAAATCAACTTCGAAGAGTTGTTTTCGATGATAATGACACAACAATAAGTGATATTGATGTTAGCATCATTAATAAAAAACTCTCCGGTTACAAACAACAGGACAAAAAAAAAAACAACGAGAATTTGATATTGATGCTAAATTAATAATTACGCTGAAACAACAACAGAATAATCACTGCGCGAGTTGCAATTGTATAATGCGTTGGCAGTATTCGGATAAGGATCCTCGCCAATTCACCGTAGACAGAAAAAATAACAGTCTCGGTCATGTCAGAAACAATGTGATGTTGACTTGTCTTGAGTGCAATAGACGCAACGGCGCTAGTTAAGACCATGCGGTGGCAATTGAGTATCCTCGGGAATTACCTGTAGTTGTTGTCGAGTAAAACCCCGCTGAGGGGCAGTTGAATCCAGTTTATAGACTGGAGGTCTACCAGTTGATCGTGTTATACTAGATATCTTGTGTGCAGTAACACTCCAAATAGGATCAGTAGCCCTTTTTTTACCACCCTCAAGCTCTCCTGGTTCGTATAAGTACCTCACAATGACATTACTACCAAGAATTGGTTCTTTGAAATCTTTTTGTGGTTTTTCAGGTATTAACTTCTTTTTAATCGCGTTGATAGGTTTCATGTTGATTGTTCTAGTAATCTCGTTATTCAGTGCAGTAATCACAGATGGTAATCTTTTAACCCATTCACGGGATCTTTTTTCTTGGATGAATTCTTTTGCGTATTGATATCCAAATAACCGCTCAGCAATCGTCCGATTAAATCGTTCTACAATGGCCTGATCGCGATGTAGCGCAGTATGCCCTCGTCGTATGGTGACATTATGATGTTTCATTGTAGATAACACTGCACCCTGAAATTCCTTGCCAGGATCAACCTGCAATAGATTTGGCCAGTGCAGAGGACCTCGTCGATAAATCCTTTCAAATGCAGAAGCGACTTCAGTGGCTGATTTTGTTTTTAACGGTTCTGCTTCTTTGTATCGACTTGCAATATCAACTACGGTTAAAGCGTATTTGTAACCACGATCATGTGGCAGAAATAATATATCAGCCTGATGAACTTCATTAGGAGCGGTCACATCAAAATGCGAGAAATTAATCTGTTTAGGCGGTGGTAGATAAATTTGCCATAGTGCCTGTTTGGATAACCAATTAGCCGCAGTGGTTTTTTTCACTTTTGCAGCGCTAGCGAGTTTATGGACTGCTGATTTACCCCTCCAGTATCCTCTTGGGGAATAATAAATTGATTCCATATTATTAATTACCGGCACCTAACATCAATTTACTTTTCATAGCCGATTTTATTTAAAAGGAAGCCAATTTTTCTTTGAAGGATTTATCAGGAATAGCATTTAACGCATGAATTAATTTCACATCCGCGAGATGCCTGTTTTGCAGATTGCTGCTTTTATAAGCAACATCATGAAGGTGACAGGCCTTATCAATGGCGTTTATTGGTTCTTCACCAGGTCGGGACTGATTTTGATCATTGAGTCTGATATCAAGTCTGGTTCCCGGTCCACAGTAGCTATATCCTGGAAGGTGCTTTTCTCCGGGGTACTTTGCCCATGGGGTTCCAGGGAGCTTTGCCAATTTGGCTGCGATATCACCTCCTCGTTTTTTTTTAAAACATCTCCGAATTGTAAAATCTTTGATTTTGTAGAAACAAATCTGAACTTTTTAATACCACATGTTGCACATCTACCAGTAAGTGCTGATCTGTTATTTTTAGTTGTAACCGTCGTCACATCATTTGTGCTAGTACGCGTTTTACACTTCATACAATATAGATCCATAATTTATGTATAGAGATATGGATATAATTGATTTTTCAGCGACTAAAACAAGAGAACCAATTAAGCATCATGCAGCGCTACCAAACTCTATCCGGATGATTATAATCGGGCCATCTGGATCCGGTAAAACGCAATTGTTACTCAATTTAATAATGAGATGGATGAAGTGGGATAAGTTGTATTTAATTGCCCCTAGCGTAGATGATCAACGATGTTATGAAGTGCTAAAAGATTTTAACGACAGCGCGGTAGAAAAATCCGGAGAGGGTATTATTGAGTTTATAACCGATATCGATGAAGCACCGAGCATTGATGATATTGATGAAGATATTAACAATTTAGTCGTATACGACGATATAATGTTAGATAAGCAAAAAAATCCTGCTAGGATCTTTTCCAGAGGCAGGCATAAAAACACTGACGTGATATATGTCACTCAACGCTACACTCAGGTTCCAAAAGTCATCAGAGATAACTGCAATATTCTTGCTGTATTCAACGGAGTTGATACTCATACTCTTAGAAATATATGGCAGACATGGTGTTCTGATATGGACTTCAATCAATTTAAAAACTTCTTTAGTCATGCTCAGTCAACCCCGTACGGATTCGCAACAATAAATTTGCATGATCCTCGGACACGATATCGTATCGGACTGGATCAAATATTCGGTTAAAATCATTTATTATTTTTTGTTAACCTGTAGCATCAGAGAGGGTGGATGACAACAAGTTGCGACCAAAATTAATTAAAAAATCGTAAAAGTCTCCGTTTTCATTTTTTTAGTTAAAATGAGATTTCGTAGGGAAGGCTCGTTAAAATTTCAATCAATTTTTTGTCTGAAAACGTTGTAGGGTTTGCCCCTGAGACATTTTTTTTGGTTAAAATGAGATCGTAGGAAGGCTCGTTTTAAGATTTCAATCAAAATTTTGTCTGAAAACGTTGTAGGGTTCGCCCTCTTTTTGGTTAAAATGAGATTATAGGACGGCTCGTTTTAAGATTTCAATCAAATTTTGTCTCAAAATGTTGTAGGGTTCACCCTCTCTGCTGCTGTATAAATTATGGTCTTTTAGCCCTATGGTTTCCTCATTTATACTTCCCCTTCACAATAGTATTTTTAGAAAGATGGATAACATGCTTAAGTTCCAATACTGAAAAACTTTCTACTGTACAAATCAAGATATTTAATAATACAATTTAAAGTTCAGATTGTGCCGATGACTTTAAATGATTTAGTCTCGCCTATTGACTGTGTACAACTGTACAATAAAACAATGTATGGACGATGCTAGTTTAAAAAAAATATATTAAGTTATTGTGGCGGCGCCGTAGTCTAGGGGTGGGGTTCTTCCGAAATATTTAAATGAAGGAAGTTCCCCTGACCCGTAATTAAAAAAATGTTAAATTATTGATAGATTTATAGATGTGAGCCCCCAGTCAGCAATGCCGATGGTTACGTTATAAATAAACACGAAGATAAAATTCAATTAATAACAATTTAATAAAATGTGAACTTTATACGATAATTAACAATCACTCGTCTCTCCCTTGACCAAGTGACGGCCTAGTTCATCACGTGATTCCTTAGTGTGAGTATAATTTCCCCTGTCCTTGTGATCTACTTATCTAATTTTCTCTGTTACACGCTTCCTTCCGTCTTTCTCCTCCTTTCCTTTCCTCCTTTGACTCTTTGTCCCTCCTGTCTTCTCCACTTCCGTTCCACGTTCCTCCTGTCTATCTACTCCAACATATAATTTCCTTCTCTCCTCGTAGCTCCTTCTACTTCTCCTTCCTTCCGTCTCTCAATCCGAGACTATGACAAAACTTCTCAAGTCTGTCACTCAAAGCTTCCTTGAAGCTGTATATCTCTTAGATTCCCAGAATTTAAGATTTTTTTTTTTTTTGGGGGGGGGGGGCACCAAACAGATGCCCCCCCCCCCAATCAAAAAATTTTTTAAAAAAGTTTATATGTATGTGTGTTCCACCGATGTTTTTATGTTGTTTTTTTATTTATTCTTTATTTATTCTTTATTTCAAAAAGTCCCCAATTAGTTTTCCCCATCGGGGTTATAATATATTTGACAAGGGGTATTTTTTTTTAAATCCCTAGTGTATTTTAAGTAGTTCTTTCTAGTTGGGATTTGACCTACCCATTCTAGCAAGCTACTTTTAAATTTTGTTGACCATGGCTAGTGGTCCCTTATATATCCTAGTGTATGCTATATGTCTGGTGCTATTTGTGTGATTGCTATTAAAGTATATTATATACTTGTGTCTTTGTTTAGGATAGCCATTTCTTTCTTCAAATCGTTACCAGTTGTCTTATTTTGTTAATATCTTCTCCAAATTTGGAAGATAAGAATTTTTAATTTAATTTATTTTAACTTTTAGAATTTGGTATAAATTGAGGTGTATTATTTCAGAAGATCAGGTGTGTCTCAATTTATCTAATTTAGTATTTGAAATAGGTCCGTTTTCCTTGAGACAGAAACTGTACAAATTTATTTGGCTGTACAGTTCCTGTCTCAATTTGTCCGGCCTTTACTTATTTAATTATTGTTAATAAAAGTCCAAAATTGTTTAAGTCCCTTAATTTGGGAGTCATGGCCATTGCGGGATATGGCCATGACAGAAAAAGCATGGATTTAGAATCCAGAGAAGAGATCAAGTGCACTTATGAAGACAAGACGAGCAGATTACAATTGTTAAATATTTGGGTGGTGTTTTCTAAACTCTTCCACAGGCCTGCTCACTTCGCGTGGCGCCCTGTGATGTAGCCCTATGGCGTCCTCATTTACCGGTGTACTTCCCCCTCACAATAGTATTAATCATATGCAAAAAGTGTTTTTTTGTTTTTTGATTTTTTTTAAATTTAATAAATTTTTTAAAATTAATTTAATTTTAAAAAAGTTTCCCTAACCTTCATTATTGAGCTACATCTTATAAGAGTATTCGTTATAAAGTCCGTTATTTGTCTAACCAATTGTTTATTAAAGTTTCCGTCTAGGAAGAGTAGTTGGCGTCTGTCGTATTTGTCTACCTTCATTATTTCCATTATTAGTTTAAGATTTAGGCGCCAATTTACGGCTGGCAAACGGAGTTCCTGTTCCTGTCCTTAGTGAAAAACCTTCCAGTGGATATAACGAACTAATTTAATTTCTATCGACATAAGATATTATTCTCGGTTTAAAACAAGGGCCCACCCATATCGCATTCTGATTGGGTAGCGCTTGGACCCTGTCCAATCGTCGAACGGTCAATTCAAATCTACCTGTCTGTCTTGGAGAAACTGTAACTAACGTCCACCTACTCGTAGGCCACGCTACCTTTGATGTGGTCATAAGCTTCACATCTACATGACATTTTAACCCCCCTTTCCGCGTTTCTGCTCTCTTGACCCAACTAAGACCATCTTACGTAAGGGGATTAGCTTTGCTTTGGCCAATTTTACACATCAAACACGTCGGTCAGAATTACCTTTTATACATGTACAAGTGGGTCGGGATAAATGGTGACAGTTATTCATGAGACAAAAGTTCATGCATCTTTACCTATATACCTATTTACCTATATATGTATACTCTCTTCAAAATACCTCATTTTCTGACCTTGCTTCAAAGTGTAAACAAGCTTCTAAAATGATTGGTTGATTCCAATGACATCTTTCTAGATCATATTGTATACGTGACGTTGCGAGCATGGGTTCGTTCTGTGACCCTTTAGAAAAGCATGTGACCTCTTTCTGTTTACGAGAGAATCAGTATATAGTTATGTTTTGGAAGTTAACGGTTCAGTAGAAGTTGGGCTTTTATAATATTAAGTTGTGTTTTCTTTTTGAGTTATTTTTAATTACCGTGCACTGGAAATTGTGTCAATTCGTTTGGAGCAAGATGAATTATTTTATTATTTATCTGGAAAAGAATATGTGCTCATAGATTTTCATTTGAATTATTATAAAACTAAAACTGACTTCATCACGTGACATCGTCGTCCATATTGGAATACATCGTCAAGATTCGAACCGGGAACTATTAGGACATTTTATTATCAGGACTCTTGCAATTCCACTAGTTGATTATATTGTGAATTCTTTTTGGAATAATTTTTGGACTTGATTCTCTAAAACCGTAAGTTTAAATATTTTGTTTTATGAAAATATTTGTATTCAATAAATTGTTTGTTAAATTTTACAAGCTTGTTATTTTCACTTCTTTCTATATTGCTGCTTATTCGAGCCTAAGCACGTAACAGTAATGCAGAAATAGAAAGAAAAGTATGGTGATATATCAATAATTTTTCAACAGTCACCGACAGAGTAGACGACAAATAAAATGAAGAGAAAAACACAATCACAGTGGAATAAAAGATAAAAGATTCTGATAAATAGACCCCACAGACAAACGCTCATCTTTTATCTCATTAACCTCTGGCGCCGCGTTTACGCGTCAGGAGGTAGTAGCCTACTTCCGAGCTCTGTAGCATCAAGGTCATGTATGATACACATAGTGGGCGGCATTGTAGAAAGGTAGACACATGTAGCTCTATAATGATACCAAATAATCTGGACATTTTAGTTGCACTACAAAATACTGAGGGGAAAACCTAATTTTTGGACCCGATGTTTTTCTACCCAAAATTCGCAAGTGGTCTGAATCCGATTTTATATCTTTTGGCCTCAGATCAAAGGCAGACAGGTCTGAACTGCACAAAGACAGGTGAACCTGTGCGAAAAGTAGGATAATGTGGGCATTTGGAATAAAGAGTGGTCTCGATACGAAAATGATGAGTCCGTTAAGCACAAAAAAACAAATTCCCTCTTTTACCCTTCTGCTCATGCGCAAGCGAAATAGCCAATGGAAAACGATGTGTCTAACACAATTATGCATTAGGTTAACCGGAAATCTACTGGAAGTCGATTTATAAGGATGTATTCAGAAATAGCCCCCAAAATGTGTTTCCTACTCTTATTTCAGACGAAAACAACAAAAACTGCCATAGGTTAATGAGTTAAAAGGGGTTAAATTTTACTATGAGGGCAATGCGATAGGACCATTCTCTTTTTCTTTAAAATTGTAAATAAATCAGTTCTTGGTTAATCAGTTGATTTAGGTACTGTAGATTATGTATAGCGTAGACAGTGGGTATTTCTGGTACTGTAAATAGTGTGTAGCATAGACTGGGGATATTTCTCGTACAGTAGATTGTGTGTAGCATAGACTGTGGGTGTTTCCGGAATACTAGGTTGTAAATTTGTGTTAATAACAGTGAAAGGGGGTAGCATCAGCTTTGTCTAGACAATTGGGAGTAAATTACCTTGCACGAGAACACAACATGGGCGGAGCAAGGGAGCAATCCCCACAAAAGGTGATAGAAGCCTTATTTTGCCAAAATAACTGTATAATAATAGAAGCCTTATTTTGCCGAAATAACGAGTAAAAAAAGCGGAGAGAGATCCCTATTAATCGTTACAGCCGCGTTAACGGCAACACCGAATTAATGTAACGCGATAAATATATGGCGAATATCGGAGAAGCGCAGATTACTAGATTAACCAGAGAAAGGTTAGCCGTATATGCGATCCAATCCGATACGATATCGCGTCCTTGGATCAGATAAATTTATCGTTACAAATCCGTGAGGGGTTGCCTGAGCACCGCTAAAGAAATTTTTAATTTATTGAAATCCATATCACTACACCATGTTTGCCAAATATTTCGTAACGTATGAGTATCAATTTCTTTAAACACACATAATAAATTGCAATTATCTCGGATCATCTTTGGAATCTGTGTGTATCGTTGAGTAACGTAGATCACGTCGGTGTTTTTATGTCGGCCTCGAGAAAACATCCTCGCGGTATTCTTTTGTCGTTCTAACATAGTATCATCGTATACAACTAAGTTATTTATGTCTCCGGAAATTTCCTCCACGGAAGGCGCTTCATCGATGTCCGTGATAAACTCTATGATGTTTTCTCCGGTGATCTCCGAGGCCTTTTCGTTATAATCCTTTAACACCTGATAGCAGTGTTGATCGTCAACGCTAGGTGCTACTAAATACAGTTTATCCCACGCCATCCATTTCATAATCAAACTGAGTAACAGCTTTGTCTTACCGCTACCCGATGGTCCAATAATTATCATCCGGATGGAATTAGGTAGCATGGGATGATGTTTGACTCGTTGTTGTTTCTTTAACGCGGAAAAATCGGTAATTTCCATTAGATATAACTTACTAATATTATGGATTTATATTGTGTGAAGTGTAAAGCTAAAACTCCAACGATTGATCTAACAACAGTTACTACAAAAAATAATAGAGAGGCGGCCACCGGCAAGTGTGAACGATGCGGTATAAGTTTTTTTTAGATTTGTAAAGAAAAAAGAGGCGGTGATATCACCTCCAGATTAACGAAACTTCCAGGAGCGCCATGGGTTAAGTATCCGGGAGAGAAGCATCTTCCGGGATATAATTATTGTGGACCCGGGACACGATTAGATATCAGACTCGACGATCAGGATAATCCTAATCCGGGTGAATATCCAATAAATGCAATCGATGAAGCTTGTCGTGTTCACGATTCTATTCTATTCCCGATAAATCGTTTCAGGAAAAGTTAGCATCGTGGTTAATAAAAACAGCCATGAAAGGAAAATTAGTCGCTGGTTTAGGTGTATAACATGGAAAAGATTTATTATTCTCCGACCGGATATTACATGGGAAAATCCGCCATTAATAAACTCGCCAGTGCCACAAAGGTAACACGTGGAGTGGCCGCGGATTGGTTAGCTAGACAAGCTATATGGCAGATTTTGAAAAAAAATTCAATACGCATCATTTGATGTTAATATTCCTTATGAAGTTCATCAAGCTGATATATTATTTCTACTGCATGATACCGTTAATAAACGCGCTTACAAATACGCGTTAACCGTCGTTGATGTCGCGAGTAGATATAAAGATGCCGATCCGTTATCGACGAAATCATCTTCGGAAGTTGCCTCCGCGTTTTAAAAGATTTTTCGTCGAGGTCCTCTACGATGGCCAAATCTTCTTCATGTTGATCCCGGCAAGGAATTTCAAGGTGAGGTGTCGTCGGTGATGAAGCAACAACGTACTAAGATACGACGAGGACATACAGCGATTCATCGCGATCAAGCAATCGTTGAACGGTTTAACATAACTCTTGGGGATAAACTATTTCATTATTAATACGCGAAAGAATTTATCGATGATGGGCGATCTCGTGAATGGGTTAAACGATTACCGGAAGTGATCTCATCGATAAACAATGAGGTTACTAGAACCATAAATATGAAACCAGCTATCGCGATAACAAAAAAATACATCAGATTTCCAAACAAAGAATTTACGTCTCAAATCCTACCTAGCAATGTGACGGTGAGATATTTATATGAACCCGGAGAACTCGAAAAAGCTACTGCAAGATCAACTGATCCTATATGGAGCGTAACTACGCATACAATATATTCCACGGTGTCATCTAATAATAGACCAACGCGTTATAAACTCGATCCAACCGCGCCACAGCGGAGTTTCACCCGTGAACAATTACAAATAATTCCGGATGATACTCAGTTACCACCGATTAATCTTAAATAATGGCGATTCTTCGAACTCGATTTATTCTACGTACTCGTGATACCGCGAGGTATATTAGATTTGACCACTCGATGAAATCATCTACGATCCAAACAGTAGTATCTTTGATGGTTAATCCTTGTGATGAATGAATCGTCATCGCGTATCCTAGCATTTACAGAGATTTATTAGCGCGTAACGCGTTTTCGACTATGTTAATAATAACTTGTACAATATCATTAAAAACGATTTCTTATTTTGTTGTCGTTTACCATCAGGCCGGTAGCACAAAGGAACCTTTTCCATGGGGAATTTCTCTTTATGCGCGTCAAATAATTCTATCTGAAGACGATCTCGTATTTTTTTTCTACTAGCGACAACAACTTCTGTTGGTTTCCATGTGTCGCAGAAATCATCAATGGAGGTTTCAGGATCCATCTTACGCATTATCTCACCTTGTATTTGATCCGGTTGTAATCTTATCGCGGATTTCAACAACGTTAACTCCTCGTCGAGGAATCAATGATCCGTGTTAATCTCTTCGTAGTAATCAACGTTGTTTCTTAACCAATCATGAGGAGATTCTCCATTAAATGGCGGCGGTTGACCGTGATCCCCACACATGATCACAGCGGTGTTTTTCGTTAGTAGCCAACCAAGAAATATATTTAATATATTCAACGATGTTAAACATATGTCATCCCAGATCATTATCCGAGGAATATATTTTGTTCCCATGCGATCGGGAGTCCACTCAGATCCATCCCATTTAAAAAAAAACCTTGATAAGTACTCGCGTTAATACCTCTAAGTTTCATCTCACGAGCAAGAAGATGAGTAGGGGTTAATACAATTATGTCAGCGGATTTTAAAAAAAAACCTATAACCCTTGTTGTCTTTCCATATCCTCCTGGACTGTTCAGATAAACGGTTTTATATCTAGTTATCGGATCATACACACACGGTAACAGTGATAGATCATCGTTGATATCCTCGCGATAAATATCTTCGATGGGATCATCAATATCTTTATCGTAAAGATGTATCTGCTCGCGTTTTATTTTCCAGGTTCCCCAGTGTTCCGCCATGTTAATATATTCATTAACGAAATCACTATGTTTTACGTCGAAATAAAACGAATCAGTGGCGACTCTAACCGCGATTTCAGATACTTTATATAACATCGAGAATACGTTTATTAAGGCGTAACTAAGCATTGAAGATCTTAGGTGAGTAAACTACGGTGATTCTCCGTCGTAGTATTCTACCACGGTTCCGAGTTTTTCTCTCGTGGATAAATACGCCGTTGATAATAGTATACAAATTCTTTTATTCGTTGTATCCTCGATGACAAAATTTAATTCAGCGTCGTCGATTATCAATCGATAAATTTTTCTTTGATGGTTTTTTTTATCCACCCTGAGTAAATTTTCCGATTATTATTCTTGATAACTCCTTATCGGTTGGTAGCCAAATATCCTTTTGCGATCGATATGATACTATAGCCGAGGAAACCGTTAAATACGTTAATACCTTTTTATCTAGCATAAATCTTAATAGTGTTATCGGTGCCCATTTTTTCTCACTGAGATGCTTTCCACACCATAAATAAAATACCGGGTGAAGATTATCAGCGAATTTAAATGATGTTGCCTTGACAAATCCGGTTAAATCAAAATAGGGTAAATATCCGTTAATAGATACTCTCGTCATTTCATGTGTGGGATGAATGACCAAATCGCATAAAATTCTCATTACACTCTCCGTATCCGAGAAAACTCGCCGGATAGCACCATACGATATCTGCGCACTTCATATTTTTTTAATCATACTTAGTATTCCATAATCCACCGTGTGTTGCCTCTACGCAACTCGCCTTAAGATCCTCGATGAAATCAACCCGGATAGGTTTCCAGGAATTTTTCTATCTAGCGAAGTGCGCTGCGATGGATGGTATCGTAAAACAGTATTTAGTAATTTCATCAACGAGATTCTGATCAACGTTATATCTCTGTTCTATATAAGTCGCCATTCGTCAAAACGAATTGATCATACATTCCCGTTTCATCCTTGAATAACCATATTCCGACAGGATTGATTTTACTCATCTCGTGGATAACGTCAAATATATCTCCGCGATAATATTTTATCGTTCTCGAACACGGAAACGTCATCACGGAAATATTCCATGCGTGGCCGTTATGATCAAATATTTCGATGGGAGCACCATTATTCTTATACCGAGCTTCGTGTAAAACATCTCCGGTATACGTTTTAACGGTGATCGGAAATCTTAATACGCGTTCGAGCTTGATAATATCATCGATGAACACTCCTGTAGATTTAACTGATTCCGCCCACGTTAATATCTTCTCCTCTCGAAGTTTAGTAAGCCCATTTACACGTTTAATATTATTAAAATGATCTAAAACTCTTTCCGCGACACAATTGATGTGAAATTCTTCGAATTTCCGCGAAAACTTCATTGGGAGAAGTTTCTTCACATCGGGCTTTACTAGCTCGTGTAATCCGTATACTAGAGCTGTCACCGGATGCGCGTTATGATAATATTTATTATTTATTCCGGTTAACATTCCCGGTTTAGATTTTTCCGTCAATACAGCATATTTCCCCGTCGAGGTTAATACACGTTCTCGATGATTAAACACCTTCCAAAATTTTTCAGATTTTTTACCGTATAAAGTTCACTATATTTTCTTGAATCCAGTATATAGTATTTTTAAAATTGATCATCGATAATGTATCCTTGGCGCGGGAATCTGTCATTCTATACTTCAACATAGGAGTTAGAAATGTTGAAAATACGTACTAGGCGCCGTCTTTCCTAAACTCATACTTGGCGCGTCTAATACTTTTTTTAATCGCGGATAACTTCGTTGGAAATTTTATTTTGTCATCTAGGTCAAAACGATTCTTCGTTCTAGTACTTATCTTAATCTCGGTAATCACAGACATAATGTTGTTAAGATAAAGGTTTATTTAAATAGAAAATATATATTCATATATGAATAATTGTAATTGGCTACCTATCGGTGAATACATCAGATGTGGTAAATCGTGCCGAAAAGACTTCTGCGGGAATCATATCCGAAATATCCGACGAGGAAGCTCGGGTCCGCAACCATGTATCAACTGTGGTATTGGAGTACGAGGAAAGACGAAATTGTGCGCGAGTTGCGGATTAAAAGGTTATACCGCGTTCAAATGGTACTATGAACGTCGTAATAAACCGTCGTTGTTACAGTCTCCTGTCGATTATCTTAATCGAAAAAAAAAAAACAATTTAGATAAAGGAAATTCTTATAAAAATATAGATGATGAATCAACGTGAATACGTGAATACGTATCTCATATAATTTATGTTAACTACGAAGCATCGCGAAATGGAAGAGTCCGACATAAACAACGAAAGGTTCCATTATGTCGGGGGGTTAGCAATATGGGATATAAAAAGATTATGGTTAGAAACGGTAAACAACAAAAAATTTATTCATTCATAGATTCATCGTTGAATGTTTCATCGGAGAGATCGGAAATGGTCTCGTAGTAGATCATATTAATCGAGATAAACTCGACAACCGCGCAGATAATTTACGAATAGTTACTCAGCGTGAAAATTTATTAAATTCAGCTCCAAAAATTAAATCTCAACAACGAAGACCGGTAACGGCTTTCATGGATAGTTCTATTATCGATTTTCCGTCGATATCATCCGCTGCTAAATATTCCGATATTAATCCCGCATCCATAAATAAAGCCGCGTCCGGTATATATTTGACCGTGTACTCGAAAAAATTCGATAACGAGGTATCATTTACCTTCGCGTGATTTTTTAAAAAATCCGAAAATTGCAATTTAGATAAATATAAAATTTATATTTATATATATATTATTTGGACGATACAATTATATCAATGATAGCTAATCACCTCGATGATATTCATAACCGCGGAATAATTCACGATATCGTAACTCGTGAGCAGTTATATGAAGAGTATGAACGATTAAATAATTCTCGGAGAGATGTCAAAGAAACTTCAATAGAAAATTTGATATATGAACTATTGATAGATTAACTTGAAACGTATATGCAGGATCGTTATCATTATTCATTATACCACGAATGGCGAATTTATAAGAAACTTTTAACGGCATGTGAAATCCACATCGTTGAAAATCGTGTTTGTAAAATAAAATTCGTAAATTATATCAGTTGATTAAGCACCTAGATATAAACCCAGCTATTGATTACGCGACATCAACCATTGAAACATAATTAGAGAAGTATTATACTTATATGAACGACGAAAATGTTACACGGTTAAAATCAGAACTCGACCGCGTACGACATCTTCATAACAGCGATATATTTACTAGCGATTATCTTAGCAACGAATATCAAAAAGTAATATCTGCGCGACGATTAGGTTTTCCCACATATCGGTCTGAGTATCATATCATGAAGATTCTTTCTCGGGAGCGCAATGACATCGTTTATAAAAAATCTCAGCGAGGAGTTTATTACCGTGTCAACGATGATAAAACAAAATTTTAAAATCCATCGGGGATGTATTTAATGAGGAGGCGCTAATAGAATTAGCTGCAAAGGAGTACGATGCTAAGTATTTGGAAACTGTTAATAATTCCCCCGAGATTTCTTATCGATGATTCATATTTTCGCTAATTCGATATCGTTTTCATAATCAGATTTTTCCTTACTAATCTTTTTCAATACTCGTTCCCCCCCCCCCCCCCCATTAAAGTCTTATAATCGTTCTTTAAAGTATCTCTTTGTACGATCAGTTGTTTGATAACCGTGATACCAGCTTCTTTATACGAGGTCAACTTCGCGATATCTTGTTGCTGCGCGATAATCGCTTTTTCCTCGTCGGATTTCTTCGTGAGATCTTCCATGACGGTTCTAAGTTTATTTTGCTGTTCCGTAAACGCCGCGATCTTCTCACGGAGTTTAGAATTCTCTTCACGGAGTTCTCGCTGCTGCTCACGTTGATGTTTTATCGCGGCGCGGTATTCACCAGCGGTTCCATTTGTAGTAGCGGACATTGGCTCCTTAGACCATATCTTATATAACCGTGATAACCCGATTTTATATTCTTGAGATACCTGTTGAGGACGTTTAACTCCTCGCAACGATAATATTTTTTTTTCGTCGTCGGCGGTAAGATAGGTTGGAGCTCTCATATATTTCTACGCGGAGAAAAAATGATACTTGGAAATAATACTTGAAAATCGTGATTGGAAATCACGACAATAAAAAATAATACTCGGAAATACTACTCGATAATGATAACGAATATATAAAAATCCAATGATTTTTTTCTTACTCGGTTTCCGTTGTTTCCGCCTTTATCTGTTTGAGACGATCCACGGTCATACACGAGTGAACGTAATTCATGATCTGATCACGACCACAACTGATCATCGCTATGGAATCGTGTTGAAGCCGTCTCAGTTGATGATCCGTCAGTAGAAAATCTTCATCACCGAATCTATCCACGTAGAACTCGAAGTTACCCACGATAGTTTCCGAGAACGATTTCCTTACAGCTTCCTCGAATTTATCCTTGTCGTACATGAAGATCTTCGCGTGAGTGTACATATTATATTATTTATTATTTAATTTAGATTTTACGACGATAACCCTTTAGATTTTACGACTTTACATCCAGGGTAATCTGCAACTGATCTCGTGGCAAATCGATCAACTTAAAATCTTGGTCGACTAATCTAAAATTTATTCTCGATGTGAAGTTTTAAATCGTGGCTAGGTATACCAAATTATCTGGACGCTGCACGATTAAACCTCCGGGGATAATTTCAGGAGTAAATGTGTATAGGATATAACCTTGATTAGCTTTATTCGACGATAATAAATCAACGGTGTAACTACCCAGTACGATATCACAAATATGATGTACCGCGATTGTTTCCTTGATATCAACATTACCCGGTGCTATATGTCTACCCGTTCCGTCAACAGCGTTATTATACCTGAGAATATCAATCTCGGGAATTGTTTTAAACCAACTCTCGTGAATCTTAGGCAAAACTCATTGATGAGATTACTAAATATTTTCTTTAACGATGGGACGCTATATCCTAGAAAGTTATAACCGGGTAATCCGTTAATGAAAATACTCTTAAAAAATCTTGTTTGTTAGGACTTTTATCATCGATGATCACCTTGAGCAATATCGCGTTGAGATAATCCATATCGGAGATAATTTGATTTAGCACCTTAATCCGGTTAATAATCTTATCACGTGGCACTGTTATATCGAGGAGATAATCCTGAAAATATTGTCGTAGTTGCTGTAAATTTGTTTGATACGTTCTATTGATAATATCAAATTTTCTCGATAAATTATTGTTTAATGTAATAAACCAGCCTCCGTGATCATTCGAGGAAAAATTCCATACTATAGCACCGTATGTCAAATACTCATAACTTTGTTCATTAGTATAAACGTTATAACGCTCCGTTATATCCGCAGCTGTTTTTAACGCGTGAAAAAAATCCATTATCGGGATAATTTAAATCGATTTCAGGGACGGGTTTTTCATCGGTGATATAATCGTCGATGAGAGGTTCTTTTATCACTGGATTTATTTTTCCCCAGCTAGCATGAATCAGAAGAATATATTCATCGATGAGATCGTTAAGCGATCTTTTTTAATTCGCGATACCCTTGAAATTTATAACCGGGTAAAGTAGCCTCCGTTAATGAATTTTTTTTAAAAAAAAACTTTTGTTTGTTAATACCGCTATCTATGAGTAATCTCGCATTGAGAAATTTCATATCGGAGATAATATAATTTAACAACTCAACCTGTTTAATAATCTTATCACGTGGCGCTGTTATATCGAGGAGATAATCTTGAAAATATTGTCGTAGTTGCTGTAAATTTGTTTCATACGCGTTATTAATATTATTAAAATCATTATACAAATTTTCATCGTGATAATAAATCCTCCTTGTTGACGCGGAAATTTAAAATCCCCTAATACATCACCGTACGTTTTATACTCGTAGCTGTTTGGATCATCGTACACGGTATATTTTCAGTAAGATTCTCGCGATTTTGTAACGTGTGTAAATACCCAACATAATTTAAATAAACATCATTGGAGGATTCAACGGTTGTAATAAAATCAGATCTTTTAGGTTCCTGTAGCCGCGTAAGATCAATCATCGACGGTTTTTTTTCTGGCCATCCTAATACTATTCTAATCGAACTGTTATATATATATCAACGGCGTACTCGGGGGAATTTATATTGATGGCTGTTGATAATGTGTGTATGTGTCCGGTTATTACAATGGGATATTTTTCACCTTCAACGATTTTTTTCCGGGTTATTACTGATATTTGGTGTTCAATTTCATTACCGATATCTTCCATTTCATAAGTTCCCTTGTGAAGATATATTGTTTTCCAATCAAGTGTTTCATCTGGTTTATTCTTATACGCGAACACAAAAGAGTTATTAGGTGATCTTCCCCCGAACGGTTCCGAAATAATATTCGGCCAGCTATAATATACTCGAAGATGAGTTAACGCGATCTCATTTATCGGGATCGGAGTAGGAAATTCGATACTAAGCTCCGGTTTCCTTGATAACACCGATATCATTGTTGTTTTCACCGGGGTAGTGTTTTCCGCTATTTGTTGAAGTAGCTCCTGAGACATTATTATTATCTCGTTTTTCTAATTTTGACATCGCGGTGTCATAAATATTGATTATCTCGGAGAATTTAACATCGGATATCAATGAATCGTCGAGGTTTGGTGATATCATCGAGGATCGGAGTTCAATTCGTGATCTAATATCAGGAGTTGCTGTACTATATGAGAAAAATTTAAAATCGCGCGTAGAATCATATCGCGGTACAGGAGCGTCCATATCAAAGGCATCATCGATAATTGATTGGAACATTTTATTATTAATCAACTGATCTAAATCATTACCTTCTTCTAAGACCAGAACCAGCTATTAAATTAGCGGTAATATTTCCCTGGGATTCATCATCAGATTGTATCAACGGAGCTAATTTTTGAGCTACTATTTCATTCACCTGTTTACTTTTTTAGGTGGCATTAATTCCGTGGACGGTAATATTATAGGTTTTCGTTTTTTTTCTTCGAAATAATGACATGAGTTTATTTGTAACGGTATCAAACGCGCTACCGGCTAAATCACCAACCTTCCCGATAACTTTACTACTGATAGCACCAATAGCTTTTGAAATTAGTTCTTTTCCCACAGGAATAATCTTTGGAGTGATTCTAGTAAAAAAAATCCTGAGATGAAATTACCTAATCCATCTCCGTGATACATCTTATATACGGGCAATCGCGAGTTCATCACGTAAATTCTTCTTGGGTTGTTACGATACATTTTATTTAAATGTTGTATATCTAATCGCTGTGATAATCGTCGATTATTGCATCGATGAAACCGCGATATAATTTAATATCCATAAAACCATCCTTAAATAACCTTTGACAGATATCAGCGGCTTCATTAATTATCTCCGGAGAATTATTTCCAGCGCGTTTTCCTCCGATGATAACTTCTAATCGTGATATATCATCGAGGACACTTCTTGAACAGAGATTAGTACCGTGAGAATATCCTTCACCGGTTTTACCCTTTACTTTTTTTTCACCCGTTGTACCTAAAGAAGGTTTCTCGATATCTAATAATTTGATCTTTCCGGTAATCGGAGAAATCCAATTTCTGATTGCTTTGTTGAAGATGATTCAATCTTTTTTACTTTATCTATGAGTTCACTATACGTTTTATCTTTTTCCGATGCTTGAGTTACACCGGTTATTACACGATATAACCCATTATACCATATTGTTCTACTCATGGGGACATAATCAGATTGTATATAATCTTTTCTACGATGAAAACTTTTAACGAAAAAATCAGCTATTTCATCATCATTATTAAAATCTATATTTCTTATTTCATCAAGTTTACCACGGAAGAAATTTATCATTGAAGGAAACTCTTTCACAGGTAGCTTCCTCAATCTCATCTTGCTATTCAGGTTCTGCTGGTTGTGGTGGTATTGGTTGAGGTTGAGGAAGTGTTTTTATTTGTTTCGCTTTTTCTTTAGTAGCCGTAACAATAGGAATTGTTATCGGCTTAAACAACTGTTCAGTATCAGCGGTAAAATCGAGTTTTTGTTGCTGTTTCGCTTGGAGATTATCCTTGAAAGAATCTCTCACCGGAAGAAATTTCTTAATAGCGGCTAACCTTTCTTTGTTTAATCTAGTAATCTGCGCTTCTCCGATATTCGCCATATATTTATCGCGTTACCTTAATTCGGTGTTGACGTTAACGCGACTGTAACGATTAATAGGGATCTTTCTCCGCTTTTTTTACTCGTTATTTCGGTAAAAAAAAGGCTTCTATTATTAAACTGTTATTTTGGCAAAATAAAGCTTCTATCACCTTTTTTTGGGATCGTTCTCTCCGCTGCCACACGCCTGCCGATCTGCGATGATTAGATTCTAAAGCTCCTACTCCGGCTCCATTTTGGTCATGAATATGGCACGTTGATCACTAAGCCACATCGGCGACTAGTACACACTATATGTCAATATCTAATCTCGTCATTGAAGGCCAAAGCTTAATCAAGAACCCGATTAGTAAGAAGCGTGTTTCTGCGCTACAATCACGGCACTTGTGCATGCAACATGAAATTATGCATTACTGACAAGACTGTAAATAACAAGGAAGGAAATCGACTGCAAGGCCTACAAAGTGTTCAGGACTAAGTCAATGTCAGTTGTTACCGTTTTATGCTAAATATAATAGTTATAGCCTCTGTTAGATATAAAACCTGACCTTGAATTCTTTTCCTCCTCGATAATTTTTGAACACTTCATGGATTGAAATCCAGTTTAGATTGAGATTGTACATAAATAATACCAATATGAACTGCGAGTTTCAATTTATTTTGGCAACATTTCCCGGAAGAATAGTACTCCTGTTTGGCTTAGAACATTATCCTTCAATTTCCACTCGATAACATTTTTGGAAGACTTCATGGATTGAAAGCAAATTTCATAAGATTTTTTATATTATTGTAATAAATTTGGAGTATGCGCATTTGTTTATAGCTCTCCGTTTTAAAGATCTTAGATTTATGTAAATATTTTATTTGATTACGAGAAGTCGGTGCTGGGAAAATAGTCCTTAGATCGAAGTAATTAGCCGATTTCTAGGGATAAACGACACGGAGTGAAGTGTTAGTGAATTTCCATAATGCCATTTTTTACTTTTGGTGAACTCAGGTCAGAGCCACATTAGTGTCCATGGATCTCGGTAGTCTCTATTAAAATCTATATGTGTGAATTGATCGCGTGACTACATGTGCAATATTAACGATTGGAGACTGGCAAATTATAGAAAGGAATAAACAAGAAGAAACTATTCAGTCGTCGTCAGCTGCCATTTATTGTTGCTGTGGTGGTAAATATGGTGTGGAGTAACATGGGAAGTGTGGCTTAAAATCATGAGTTGACTTGTCTGATGTGGCGTAGTATTACGTAGCTGAGTTGTATAGTTTCACGTTGTGAAAAACTGGCGGTACGTTACGGAAAATTAATGAAGAGAAACATGCCGTTTTGCGATAAACAGACAATTGGGAAGTTGTGAGGTTTGGTCATGCTTTTATTACAGTAAGTTGATTTATAGTTTGGACGCATTGGTATTTCCAGTTTACAGCAGTAGTTGTATAGAGATCTTTGGAATCAAGTGAAAACACATGACTTCTAGCGGGTTTCATGCCGGGTTTGACATCTCTAGGTCAAGAAACACCTTGGTTGTTATATTAACAACAACCTGGAAGCATGATCCGTGTTTTACTTAAAAAGAACAACGCTCTTTAGTTGCGTCACATTGACCTGTGGATATTTTTAAAGTCTTTTGAAAGTTGACCATATCAGTACAATATGAGTGTATGTATATGTATTTACAAGGAAAAGAGTGAGGCAAAAAAAGAAGAAATAACTAGAATCGGTAATCGTTTATTTTTTAAACAATTTATTTCTATAAACTCTCTCTCTCTCTCTCTCTCTCTCTCTCTCTCTCTATATATATATATATATATATATATATATATATATATATATATATATATAAAATATGTTTAACTTTCAAAAATGTTGTCACAAAAAGAAAATTTTCTTTGTCATTTAACAGCTAAGAGACAAATAACACATATCAGCTCAACTTATATTTTTATGCAACTAAAAATGATTGATGAGATTGAAAGTATGACAAACTACAACAAATATTTTCTTTCAACAACATCAATATTTTTTATTTATTTTACAATTTAGGACAAATGATGTAGATCGGGTTAACACATCAGAACCTTGGCTAGCGAAGATAAATTCTCCACGGCAGCTGCGATCAGATGGAGATTAGAAGCTCCAATAAAAGACGTTCGGCAAAGTAAATTCACCACATCGCTTATGTATATATTTCAGCAATGAAACAAACAAAACAAAACAAAGTGCTTCAAAGGGGCTGGCGTTCTTTTGGATGAGAGGAATTTGTAGTGGAAATCTAGTGAAAGCCGTTCTATTCCGCTTTTTTTTTAAAAATTATATCTGCCTAGACTAATAAATTGTTATCCGCCCTTTTTAAAACTCATATTATTGGTGGCGGAGGTACAGTTGAAATTCATTCGGGTCACATCTGATCCACACTTTTAAAAGTTAAAGAATTAACATTCTATTACAGTGTAATATATGTGAAATAATTTTGACTTTAAACACAAGATACAAAAACGCTGATTCTCAGACATACCCTTCATGCATCTGACATGATATCATGTTTAACCAAGGTGTATCGTAGGTTACTGAACATGGGGAGAGATTGGAAGCAAAATTACTTGGCTGCCACTCATGTCTCTTATTAAATAAGGGACAATAAATGCTTATATCAATTTTACTAATCGCAGTAATAGTACTATAAAACAATTGGCGATGTCAACGCAGCGGCGTCGCTAGGGTTGGTGTCACCCAGTGCGGTAAACTCATGGTGTCACCCCTCCAGACTTCCACCATGGTTTTTTCTTCTTAAAATAAGCAATTTTTCATTTTTGTGTCACCCATCTGAGATGGTGTCACCCGGTGCGGTCCGCACCCCCCCCCCCCCCTAGCGACGCCACTCTGTCAACGAAAAGTACATGCGACCTGCCTTAAAGTGGTCGAGCAGGCTCTGGCTTACGAAAAATGTATGTGATCTCATTAATCCGTGAAGATACCGCTTCATTATGTATTTCAGGCTTGTGCAACTTCCGACAGTGCCCGAGCCGAGTAAGTTACTTTTAACGCCATACCATGTATAAATAAGCTATTAAAACTAAGTCACGTGCCTGATTAGGCCTGCAAGCTGTAATTTGAACATGCCTGATGCATTTGATAAGTGGATTCTATATTCTTCAACCTATGCAATTTTGATGAATTTGTACGTACATATTCATCTTTTGTTTATTGACAATCACTTACAGGGTTCTTTCTCCATACTTCTATATTTAATGACCCATAATTGGGGTTATATATTTAGCAAAGAATTGCGCAAGAAATTCGCCAAAACCTACAAGTCGTGAGAAATGTTTGGATCTTTAGGTATGTCCAAAAACATATTTTTTATAATAAAAAGGAAACATACTCGAACATTTCACAAAATATCACCCTTAAGCCGAACTGGCATAAATATATCTCCTTTTGCTCAAGGATAAATAGGTATACCCCATGCACAAAACCGATTTGTTTCCATGCTGAGTATCTTGACGTCTTCACACAGGGAATGAAGTTGTATGCCTAATACCTATATTCAGTTCTGATAATCGTCCTTATTCTCATTTCGTCTCCTTGGTCGTCGTTCGACGAAGTCATTTTCTCCATAAGAAGAAAAAAATGATAAATATATCCGCTTAGACCTGAGTAATATACCCAACCGACCCAACCGATTTAAGAGCGCTTGATTTCGTCGGCTCTACGATGCTTTTCTTCCCATTTCTTGTAGAACATCTGTCTGTCCATGGGGAACGCCTTCGTGGTTGTTGGAGACGGCAGAACGAGGGGCACGACAGGCATGTGAACAGTGTGACTTTGAAGCTGCCTTGGGGCCACGCGGGTATAACAGGCTTCGGGATAATAGGTGTGTTGTCCACAGGCGCAAGTGGCATGTCTGTACAACGCGTCAAAACTTCTGGAGACGTTTCTCTCTGGGCGATTTCTATAGGTATACTCCTGTCTGACAGAAAAAGTGGGTCAGTCATTTTCATACAGTAATCTTAGATTATTCGTTTTCTCTAGTGTTCGTTTTTTTTTTGTTTTTTTTTAAAAAAAGGGGTTCATACACAGTTTGCTAAGTTTTAAAACTTTTCAGACGCTTGAGGAAATTATTCGAATGCAAAGCGAAGTCTCTTTCCAAATAAACCAGGATGACGTTTGAACTTAGCGGACCGTACATAAACCAAATACTAAATAATTTGCTTATTTACAAAGTGGTTACTAAGATGTTAAAAGAAACAAAAATGAACAACAACAACGACACTTGGTCGGTAAATGTGACGTGTAAGTACAACTTGTGGCGTGGAACAGCCTCTACCAAAGCAGATTAAACTAGATTGCTCATGTAAAAAAAATTATTATAAAAAAAAACAAAAAAAAAAAACGGAAAATGCGTCATGCGTAAGACCCTAAACGATACGATTGAACACACCCAAAAAAAACAGAAAGAAGTAATTGTAATATTAAATCACGTCATTTTACAATTTCTTTAGCTTATGGTTATAATTTGTCATTTCACTCACAAATTTGACTGCGACACATCAGCCATGTTATGGGGTTATTCTCTTTTTAGAAGCATGTATGAATGTTTCAACATACGCGATTAAAAATATTCATCTTCATAGCATAAGACGACTTTGTAAATATAGAAAAAGCGTGTTCTTGCAAACTTGGTGTGAAAATATGCTTGTCATGAAGTTTGAAATTAAGACTTACGGTAAGTGGTGGTCCTTTTTAGTCAAACAGTACATAACTGAGATCATGATAGTTACGATGGGGGGAGTCGCTGGATTTTTACCCCCCCCCCCCCGCATCTTAACTATCAAGATCGGCGTCTTATATTGTAGGACTGTGAATCCAATTGGTATAATGTTAGTTTTATTTTACACCCCCTCCCAAATCCGTATATCCATTCACCTCAGTTTTTATATACGTTTGTAACGAGCCGCAGTGAAAGTGCGTGCTATGCAACACTGCCAAAGTGGCTAATGGGACAATGTTTTTCTTAGCAGATTTTGAGTTTCCCTACCTTTTTCCTAATTTAATAACAGAAAAATTATTTAGATTTTTGTAATTCTGTCCAATCAATTTATTTAATTTTGTAAATAAAATATAAATCCACCGTTTATTTCATTTTAAAGGATTGCAGTGTTTATGCCTTCCAATTCATGAGTTACTTTGCACGCCACACTTGTTAACGAAGTATAAATGAGTTGTCCGTACAGTTTAAAAAGAAATTTAAAAAAAACGCAACATGGTATGACCACATGGTTATGTTCTGACTAATGTAAATTGTCCCTCCATTTATCAACCGATCTAATTTAAATTTAATATGCCTGTGTCGTGAATAAGCCAACATGAAATCTTTTACAATACTATGTCTCGTCTGATTCTATGGTATGTTTTATTAAGTGTATCCTACTTTAGTATGAAAATAAGTCATAGCTTACAGACTAACGTCGAATGAGTACATAATAAGTAAATACGGTAAATAAACACACTGTTTCGTGATAATACACCCAGTAGCGTGCGCTTCCTACAAGTGAATAAGAAAAGGAGTATGTAAGAAAACTTAAAAAGCAAATTGTACGTCACTGAACTTCTAACTTATACCTTCCGCATGTGTTGATTTATAATGTCATATACCGATAAAATTCAATGACTCCTTTACGTGTCTGGGATCAAAATAAACATTTTTTTTTCTCAGACAGTAGCGTTCTTCAAGGAGACAAGAGGACATCGATATTTTTGAGACTTTTGTCGGATACAGTACTATCTTTACATCGCCGGATACAACATTATTCAAAGAGACAACCTTTGCCTTGTATTAAGTTTGTTATAACGACATTTCATTATATCGAGTTCAATTTACATCGTGCTTGCCGGCTACATCATTTTCCTATTACAGTCTTCTTTTCTAATATGAAGCTGATAAAAAAATAACTAAGTGCACTTTAAACTGAAGAAAGGAAAACAGAATTATTTTTTTTGCAACTGATTAACGAAATTATAACTTAGATGACGCTCTAGCAATCTCTAATTAAGATCTTTCGTATACAGCCCAGTTTTCCTACAGAATTTGTCATGTGTTATCATAGCTCACACACTTTAGTATTGATCTGGGATATTTAAAAAAAAAAAAGTATTAAAAAAGTATAATTTCGTGTTTCTTGCAATTTGTGACACATTTGTTTACCAAAAATGTCAAAAAGGATGTGAATGGATGTCAAATTGTTCGACTTCGCATTTGTTTCAAGATTTAAATTTATGTTAACTTATTGACTATTTGTCTGAAAATATTATTGACTATATGTTTATTTCACAAATTGTCTTGACTGATTTTAGCCATTATTAAATTTGAAAGGAAAATTTTTTATATACGGTACTCAATTTTCTGAAGCTGGCAGCCGAAAGTCAAACATGTAGGACAACAATAATATGGGGTACCTATATATATATATATATATATATATATATATATGTATATATATATATATATATATATATATATATATATATATATATATATATATATATATATATATATATATATATATATATATATATATATATATATATATACATATATATATATATATATATATATATATATATATATATATATATATATATATATATATATATATATATATATATATATATATATATATATATATATATATATATATATATATATATAGGTACATGCATATTTATTAGTTTAATAGGGATGCCACAGAGCGGTTTTTCTAAATTCTTATCTTTAATTATCAAAACGAAAAGGAAAGTTTTCAAGCACTGAAATACTGTCCAAGATTGGCAATCTACTATCCATCGCCACAGTTATCTGTTGTATATAATTTCACATATATTATCGAATCATGTAGTGTGTATTGACCAATACTTCGTCATCTACTATCCAACACAACATAGCCATCTACTATCCAGCACCCTTCATAACTAATATCCCACACCACGTACTATCCAAAAATCAGTGTGCAGTGACTGGTACTCAGTCATATATCCCTGTCACGGACTTTTGAGAAGAATGAGAACGTGGGGTGGGTGGGTCAAAACAGAATGTAAACAGTTTGGCCTACTCTAAATGTAGTACTCAATTTATGAAATTCATATACAATTTAACTGAGACGAAAAAGATTCTTTAATTTTTTTAGGAATAGTCGAAACTAAATTTAATAAAGCAATTACCTAAAAATTAAAAAAAAGATTGTAAAAGAATGTTGACAAATTGTGAAAGAAATAGTGATAAATTTACAAATGTTTTATTTTTTGCAAAAAATACACAAAATTTATACTGAATTAGCCACAGATGTCATGCCAATTTAAACAATTGCCCATATTGTTTACAAAAAGATTGTAAATTTAAACTTTCGTGCAAGTTCTGAAAAAATATGCATCAAAAGAATTAAATGTTTTACGCCGTTTTAACTGCAATCACGCAATGATCTATAATAGAAGACCCAAAATTTAATATGCAACTTTCACACTATAAAATCAACAGCTTTGTTCTTGACCTTATGTTTGAGTATCTTAACTATACTTTAAAAAACCTACAGCAAGACAAAGATGCACTTTCTCTTGATTAAGAATACTAACGAGATTTCCAACAGACCACAAAAGTCCATCGTGTTGTTCCCGTTTACCATCTTTCTTAATTTCTTTTCTGGCATGGGTTCTTATCTCTGTAGTTCTTTCGTTTGTCTTGCTTGTTTAAATTTCTTCTGAAATTTCCTTGATCTCTTTTACACTTATTTGGGACATTTTAAAGATCAATATCATTTAATATTGATAACAGATGTATTTAGTATTGTCCCTCTTTTCTCCTCTTTTATTGGTTCCTATTTCATCACCAAACAACATACTTCCTGTGACTGACTAGTTTAGAATGACTAGTTTAGATGTTTACTAGTACCTCAGTAGCATTAAAAGATTGATTGAAGAAAGATGTATCATAATCAGAAAGATAAATTTTGTTCCATGAAACGACAAGGTTCTTCTACGAAAATATTTTAAGAAAAATCATCCAATGACTCATATCATCCATGTTACACAAAATTCGGCGAATGAAATCAGTGGCACTTGTCAAGACTTTGTAGATTATCAAGAACCTTTAAAATAACTAATTTCATTGGAAGACGATTCCATTGACTTTATGAGAAGAAATGCCTATCTAATCAGTTTAATTATGTGATATTACAAGGATCCGATACACTGTGTAGATGTTATCATGCATTTGTTTTATCAATGTACTCTAGGAGGAATTCTACTAGAATATGTAATGACTTAGACATTATGATAAAATCCAAGAATATTTTTATGAACATTATGGGTATATATAACTTTTTTTGCAGACAAAATATAGTGTTATCGATGGAAAACAAACGACACTATTCTATATCACAGTCTGTCTAGCCTTACTTTACAAGCTTCTCAATATTGTAAATATGTTCATGTTTAATGTTTGGTATTCGTAAATGAAAGTGGATGGGGCTACGTCTAAATTCCTTTCTTTGTTGATTGTTTCGATGTTTCTGTGATCGGCACTTTTTGAAACAATGTTGATTTATGAAAGAACATGGAGTGCTGGTGGTATAATGTGGGATGCGGCATATTCGATTAAACATTGTGATGGAATGTAAGTGTGGGTTATTGGATAGTATATAACTAGTTGTTGTCACTACACACAACGTGTCGGATAGTAAGTATAATACATCGGTCACTACACACGGCGTGCTGGATAGTAAGTGTGGCTTTTGATCAGTACACACTGCGTGTTAATTGTATAGTGTAGGTGTTGGATAGTAGATGACTGAGTACTAGTCACTACACTCGTTGTCTTAGATAATACGCGTGGGATACTGCTCACTACACACGGCGGACGGATGGTATAGTGTGGGTGCTGCATATTAAAGTGGTATGTTTGGTCATTACATACCGCGTGTTGGACAGTAAATGTGGGATATTGAATAGTATATGACTTTGTCTTAGTCACTGCACACGACATGTTCGATAGTTAGTTTGATGTACTGGCAACTAAACAGATCGTACATGCTTGGTATAAATGAAACCAAGTTATAAAAAACTCACCTTTATTCACAGAAGAATGTAGACGTAAACCGGTCTCCTCAACTGAGAGAACTCGATCCAGCCACAGCATATTTACGCGTTAAATATGTGACGCAAGTTCGACTCAAAAGAGATTTGTTTTCGCCTTCTGTATGATCTAATGTTCCAAATCAAATACTGCAAATATCCGGTAACAAATACATTACAGTAAATATATGTATTTCAGCATTAATCTTCTTTTCACATAAATATCGCAACAATATAATGTTCAGTTTTGGAATTAAAACGAAAACACTGTGTTGTCTAGGCCAACTCGAATCGGTCATGTGCACCGTATCAAACAATGGGACATCATAGGCACTGGACATTTTGTGCTGACAAATGTTTTGTCTTTTGTAACAAGATATATCTGTTCATTTGGATGGACGCTTATTCTTTGATTTATAATTATCAAAAATGTGTAATATACTTTCACTATTTTAACTGGGATTATATTTTTTTTACGCACAACAAATGAGAGGTACAATGTCAATCAGAATGAAGGAAAATAATCGTCCTTTTTTGTATCTAAATAATTTCTACTTGAATAAAACTATGTGATAAAAAGAATCCCAAATGGGCAGTGATTTAAAAATAAATTTATGAAACTTGTTTAGTAATGTCCAGCCTTTGGTCGCCAATGTTTGCTAAATCTGGACATTATTCAACTCGTTTCATAAATACAATATTAAATCGGCACCCATGTGAGATCCTTTATAAATCCTCTCAAATATAAGAGAACGCAGCTAAAAGAAAATTGATTCCACTAACCTTGTGTTAATATAGGTACGAAACATTTTTATTGAAGTAACCGTATATACAGAGACTGTCGTAAACATTGTCAAGCCTGTTTACTTACATTTTAACAAACCACCTGGCAAAGATCTGGTAAACCATGATATTTTCAAGAGAAAAACCAATGTCCTTAACTCGATTCCAATTAAACATGTTTACAAATATCAACTAAAATCATTAATCTAAACAGTCTACAATCATGAACAAAAGCTAAAGACAAAATACAGACATAAACAACAATATGTCGGGTGTTGGCAAATAACTGTGTGATGGATAGCAGATGGCTACGTTTCGGGATATTATATCACTGAGTGCTTAATACAGGACCATAATGATAAGCAGTCTAATTGACTAACGGAGTAATGCTTATTTCCCGTTAGATCCCAGACAAGACCCTAGTTTAAACCTACGTATAATGTTAATTTACGTGGAGCCCCAGGGTGGGCCATATTGCTACATATACCATTTTGCACTTGCCAATGGAGGCACTTCAGTTTATCCAAGGTGCTAAGGTAACAAGTAGAATAGTAAGTACTTCACGTGTTATTTCGACAGTTCCTGATTACCAGCTAAGCACACAAAACACGTTTTTTGACACAAACCCAACATGGTTACACGGAAAAATTAAAATCAATTGTTTATGTTCAAATTTATTGAATCATACATAACCTTTTTGATCTGCATGTACGAGTATTTTGATTTTTAAATGATGGCAACATTAGTAATTTTCACACCTTTTTTAACCTTTTATATTGTGGATTTTATTTTAATTTCACATTTTCTTGGAAGATATATAATATTTTCCTAATATTTTCAGTGCTCAGGTAACTGGGAGGCCTTGATCCAGCTTTGTATTTCGAATAAATAATTTAGATAAATAAAAATTGAAATTTTTTGTGTTTTTTTTTAAAAAAATTGCCACTAATTATGGTCATCTCGACCATTGTTCTATTTACTTTGTCTTTTGGTTTTGTTTTGTAATTTTTCAAATTTATTGAATTATACATAACCTTTTTGATCTGCATGTACGAGTATTTTGATTTTTAAATGATGGCAACATTAGTAATTTTCACACCTTTTTTTAACCTTTTATATTGTGGATTTTATTTTAATTTCACATTTTCTTGGAAGATATATAATATTTTCCTAATATTTTCAGTGCTCAGGTAACTGGGAGGCCTTGATCCAGCTTTGTATTTCGAATAAATAATTTAGATAAATAAAAATTGAATTTTTTTGTGTTTTTTTTTAAAAAATTGCCACTAATTATGGTCATCTCGACCATTGTTCTATTTACTTTGTCTTTTGGTTTTGTTTTGTAATGGTCACTGTTGCTGCCGAAACCTTTCCCTTATTATTTTTTTTCTTCGAGATTTAAAGAACATTCTTTTGAAAAACCGCTCTGTAACATCCCGAGTAAAATAATAACTATACATGTACATTGTAACATTTAAAATGAAAGTTTGTTTTTATTTGTTTGAATCATTTGACACCTTGGAGTTAATTTCATCGCAAATAATTTTTGTGTGCAAGTTTGAAGATTCAGAGAGAATGAGTTATGAGTACGTGCCTGTGTTTACACGTGTATGCGTGCGAACGTGTGTTACCGGTATTCCTGAATGTACGTGCTGGTTCCTTTATGGTGTCTGAAGCTGCTACCTCTAGGCTTAATCTTGACGGGTGTTGACGGGGCTGAATATGATATCACAACCCTGTCACTGACGCCTGTGGAATCACCCATGTCTCTAGATGTTTTGACGGGAATGCATGAGTTGGATTTCATGAGGCCGTTGTTCACTTTGACGATTTTAGTGCGATGATTTTCCTGTGGGGATGCTGGTGCGCAAATAGTTCGTTCAGGACGCCGGTGGACCTCTCGTGTCGCATCAAAGGAGTGTCTCCGACAGCCATTGCTATCAACAGTGTGGAGTCGGTCACAAACGATCCACTGACCAAAGTCCTGTGGATCAAAGTCATTGTTCAGAGTAATTTTGATATTCTGGCTATGAGTATACTAACAAACTGTCACAACACCAGGATATATCAGACGTAACCTCTTTTGCTAAAGTTTACATACATCGATGTCGGGTAGATATGTAATTCGTTTTTCTGCCATTAGACTTAATTATTGATTTCCGCAAGCATGAAGAGGAATGGGGAGCTCTACAAGCACGAATATTCGACAGCTCAGGCAAAACATTTTTTGGAGAGATACAAATACAAATATACGTTAAACAACTTAAAAGTTATAAATCTTAATATATATATATATATATATATATATATATATATATATATATATATATATATATATATATATATATATATATATATATATATATTCACAAAAAAAAAACAACATAAGTAGTATAGGCCCATTGATTGTAAAACCATGTGATACATGTATCATTTCTCATTACTATTAGCGGGACATAATACAATTTTTGCCAACAGACAAGCAAAATAATGCTGGTTTTGGATATTAATGAACTATTAAAAAGTAATATCATTAAAGCATAATAGGAAGTGTGTGTGTGTGTGTGTGTGTGTGTGTGTGTGTGTGTGTGTGTGTGTGTGTGTGTGTAATGAGGTCAAACTAAATGGCGATAATAAAGGAGATCAGGCCAGTTCGATTAGAAGTGAGATCTACTTTAAATACCTAGATTGAATTTTCACAGATATGTTCAGTTCACAATTTAACTCCGCAATGAAAGTATAGCTTTCAAATATATAAAAGTGGTAAACTGTATGCGTAACTTATCATCACTTTCGACAACTATCCTAAGCTGAAAATACAGATCACATTCAGTCGGAGATCTTGATTTAAGCTGAAGGGGGGTGGGGGAGTGGCGAACTTACTTTAAGGTCGCGTGAAGGTATTTCTGATCCCGTACCAGATGTCCCCACTGCTTTGCAGCTTCGTATAACAGGGAAGTCGTTTCCACACCTCTGCCTTAAAGTTACTTTATCTTGCGTGCAGCATTTTCTCACGATAGCAGTATTACAATTGGAAGTATTGGCATTAAATGACTTCTGGATATCTTGGATTTGTGATTCAATGTCGAGCACGTCAGTACTCATGGATACCAGTTGCTCACGAGCATACGTTTCGAAGATTCGTTTGTAGTCACAAGAGATGTCATATGGATTATTTTTATAAATGACTTTCCTGAAATCGTCGGAGTACTTCAATGACGTGAGACTGGTCCATTCCAACTGCTTTTGGTCCAAGCAATTTCCTCTTAATACATCAGATGTCGCCATGGTACAAAAGCATGTGTATTTTGGTCATAAAATCTACAATGCAAATTTCAGAGAAAAGAGGTTAGATAAAACTTGTATATGTCTGACATTTACCATGGATCGCAGTAAACACATAAAACGGCTATCACAATCCTTGTTCATATTGTTCTGGTAACATGTATTAGGTTCTTCCAACCATGCATCACTATATGTGTGAAAATCATAGGTTGTCCCAGTCATGTATATGTGACATTAGATCTTTTCCATCAAACGAAAAATAAATTAAAATGTAACTCCTTCTTTGATACCTATTCTAATATAGCAAGCCAAGATCATAGGCCGGTAACAAGCAAAATCTTTTCTCCAGGAGTAGGGTCACCAGACTGGCTAGTGGTCTCAAACGCTCGCCTTTACTGATCACTTCCATTTGACCTCTGCCTGCGTGGGTTCGAGCCTGAGGCCCAGCGAATATGGGTATGTGAGAAAGCTGCATGTAACTTCCAGTCTTTTCCATCAAGTCCCGGATAGGACCTCATAAATAATTAGCCACATAATATATTTGGAACTAACTTTGTTCAAAATGTTGCGGCAGAAGGAAACAAAGTCGCAACCTTAATATTGTCGGCCTTGTCTGTCGTGACATTTCATTCGCAAACTTCAGGTCAGCCATACTGATCATATCTCGCTGTCGATAGCTGCCATTTGCACGAATTCGGCTATTTATGAAACAAGGATTGACCTCGATGTTACGAATGATCGAATTAGTTTTTTTTTAATTCATAAAATCTCTGTTAATCTCTGCCAATCCAATCATAGAAATAGCAGAGGTTCGAAAAAAAATTGGGGTTTATTTCTTGTGGAGAAATTTCCGGCAAACATAATAAGTAATATATAAAATAAATAAACGACTCTATTATCCAGCGATTTACTATCCAATTTAAAATATTATCTTTACACCGACCAATTCTGAGGTCATGTCAGTATGTTAAGAGAGCAACAAATTTGTTTTAACACGTGGCCCCGTTACTTTGTTAATTTTAATGAATTACTGTAATCAGTACTTCTTTGGAAGTAATTTTAAACTAAACCACAACTCTTTAAAACGTGTGTTTTAGCAAAGGGTAAAATTGCTGATGCTAATTGGAACACTTCTGTTGTAAAATCTTCATGTTCGGAGGTGCGTAGTTTTGCACGTTATAAAGCTCTTTAGTTTCGGAGGTAAGTAAATCCCATAACGCCTAAATGGCATCGCATCACAATTATTATTTCCAGTTTAGTACCCACGAATGTAGTTCTAGTCTATTTGTTAAACATTAATTTCACCTCAAACATATTACTGTGAAACATTTACAGAAACCATAAATGTTAACAAAATCGATTTATTTATAGACTATTTACAAAAATATAACCGCTCCGGTGGCCTAGTGGTTAGAGCGTCCGCCTCGGAAGCGGGAGGTCGTGGGTTCGATCCCCGGCAGAGTCATACCAAAGACTTAGAAAAATTCTACTAACAGCTGCCTCGCTTGAGAGAAACAAATTTGTTTTAACACGTGCACGTACCTCTCAGCATTAAGAGGTTAGTTTTGGGACTGGTCGGCATGGTGTCAGGATAATGTGACTGGGTGAGACATCATGCTACATGTCTGCGGCATGATACCCCAGTGCTAGACATCACTATAAACTGCCTCACTGCAGACATCGTAGCAATACGACTGAAAAATTGTTTAAGCTACGTTTAAAAACTCCGAAACAAACAAACAAATTTACAAATATATGGATATGTCTACTCAGTAACTTAAAGACGGTTACGTTTTCTGAGCTTTAAACAATGCAAACAGCCCAATGACGCAGTTGAAGGCATTGTTGAGAGAGATATCTCTCTCTACTGAAATATTGGCAAATTAGTTAACTTGAGTAACTCATGGTCAAGCCCATGTATGTTTTAACAAGCTTCATCTTTGAGAAGTTTCTTTCACAGCTTTTTATCGAAAAAAACATTTGTCGAATAGATTCTGAGAGCGATTTTAATATTTGGAAACGCCTCTAAATACATCAAAATACTAAAACGTACACTTTCATCAGAACAGCTTTCCTGAATTTTGCTGGTTTAAGACTAAAATAAAATCGAACGCATATTGTTCTACAATAGTAACAGTACAAAGATGTGAAAAACTTTCGACAGATCGAAGCAACCTTTCACAGCGCATCCATGAGTCATTTTTCTTTGTGTTAAATAGACACCACGCACATAAAGTTATCTCGAGAAACAATCCTTCGGCAAAAATCGCTATAACGTTTTGAAGTTTGGAGTCGTAGATCACTACCGAACGAAATACACAGCTGGCAACACACACACACACACACACACACACACACACACACACACACACACACACACATACACACGCACGCGCGGGCGATGTAAACCAAATTATAGCTGACAAAAGCTCAAATGTTGATATTAAAGAAATCGGCGTTATTTGAAAATTAACGCCATCTGCATACGTTTACAAAAAAATATATTGTTCCCATACCCCTTTCGCATAAATCTAACTGCTGATGGTTGTTGGATGAAATCGAAGAAAAAAATCTATTTTAACTGATTTGTGCCCAGGCGATAGTATTGATCGAAGTGATATGAAAGAGGATTAGTGTTGGCGTCTCAAATGGATGGATTACAGTTTTTATTCATGAAGCATACGCTGGCAACAAAACGTGAATTTGTAAATTCTTGTTACAGGTGTGCGTTACGTGATTTACTGAAAAGTCCGGATTCAAGAATAAATTTAAATTATCAGCTGTTTTGGCGTCCCAAGACCTCTGGCGTACCATTATTTTGAGGTGAGTTCTGTCTAACACATGTGAGTGGCCAATGCACACATGAGGTGAGAATGAGAAGGAGGTCGTTCGTCAAAAGTGGAAATCAGTAAGCCGGGAGATCTCTATAGAAACTTAGGTAGCCTTGTCCGTTGCCCGATTGTGATATGTTAACGAGCATAATGATAATAGCTTGCAACTGCATATCGTAGTCAACGTCATTAAGTGTGATACCCGAAATATTATTGCTGTAGATGTCAGTCGGTGCCAGTAGATGCAGTCTTGCACCTTTTGTCATCCGGAGTTTGTCCTGAAATTTAACTCAAAGAGGCCTGTTCCAAAATTCGGAGCCAGATGCATGTCAGTCCTACTACATGGCACTTCTATTCCGCGATTGTTTTCTAATTGCAGCTGTAAGAGCACGAGTGTGACCCATATCAGTAAGGATTGTAGAATATTTGCTTGATACATATAGATCTTTGTAAAAGAAATGATCTTTGAATACCAGATGCAACAAACCATGGTTTTCATTGAGCCATGGATGACGCCTGATCCGTGGTTCATTGCTCTCTGAGCTGTGGAGTGAGCAATCGGGTTATGAATCAAGTATCACAACCTCGTGCCCTAGTGTGTTTTTTCGCGTAATAACTTGTGGACTAGACGTTTGGATTTTGGTCTTAATACCAGCTGATCTCACTGCCGAAGGCTTTGCTACCTAATATATGTGATGTTGACTCTCAGTAGCAATATATGTATCAGCTCAGCCAATAGAATGACGTCGTTATCATAATCAAGGTTGGTAAAATATTGATCATATTTGGTTGTATCCAACTGACTCTTCCGTGCCGTTTGTTCCAGCGTCCAGTCTATTGGGAACAGAAAAACATTATGGGTAATTGTACGTACTTGAAATCATTGCAAAACAAAAATCACAATCGACTTGAATGCAGCTAATGGTATCGGATATGTCGCCTTCATTAGGATGACATCCCGTCAGGGAATTTTGTGCTCTTAAGGGTGGCTCAGTACACGAAGTCAAACACAGCTTTGAGCTGAACGTAGGATGTGTGTAGTAGTTGCCTAAATTACTTGCAGGTTTGTATCAATGTGTTTATTGAATAGACGTGGTCATTAGTTGACCGTTATTTTGTAAAGCCCCTCTTTTATTTGCTCCGCAATTTCGGTAAACAGTCTTTTGATCTGGTTAGGAGTATGGACGCGAAAATCTCTCACCGGCAAAGATTCACAATTATCATTCTTGAGCAGTGGCCGAGTAAGGTTTTTGCCCCTTTGGGTCCCTAACACCCATCATAGCCTCTACCCCAGTGACTTTGTTAGCTGATATGTGACCCATGCATGTTTAGCAAATTAATTTTCCACGCATGTGACCAGTCATGAAGGGTAGAGTCTGCGACGGATATCGGTGCCCAGCACTGTACCGATCGATACGCTGCAAGCCCAGGCAACTCGTATTGGTTTTACTAAGGCAGCAGTTTGTGTTTCGATCGATAACAAGGCCTCTGTTAAGAAATAGCTGCGTTATTAAGGCGCATTTTTTGCCGAAGCTACCATGACTAAGGACTACTATTTCTTGTTTTACTGACTTGCAGCACGTTTTAAACAAAGTAGTATCTTAACAATAAAAACCAAAACCAAATTCAAAACAAAAAGCAAATCCCCCCAAACCCGCCACAATCCAAACTCCAAACAAAACTACCAAATCCAAAAAACACAAACCAAATCCAGACACCAAATCTCTAAAAACAAACAAACAAACACAAACAATAAATTCTAAAAGCCAAACACAGTCACCGAAAACGAAAAGCCAAACATAAAATAAACACAAACAACAAACACAATGGTATCGAAGATAACTACAAAACTCCAAAAGTTCGTCCTACTATACAACAAGCAAACAATCGGAGAAATACTATAGACTGTATATAATGCATTGAAAACAAAGTTTCTCCAAAAATAAAATTACAATGCATTACAAATACCACAATAGATGCTTGCGTCCCAACAATATATACTACATTTCAATGTATGGATATTCGAGTGCAAACATTGGTAGCATTACATATACTCCAAAAAATAAAAAAAATAAAAAACCACGCATACGAAAACGATCTAATAACAGACATCTCCAATGTCGACTGTCTACAACGGCACAAGAATCGCACATATTTGCAGCTACTTTCCAGTCTTCCAATGTTTGTCGACGACGCTTTGGGATATATTCGAATCAGAGATGTTCTATGCAAACGGGGATGGTGGGTCTGTCAGCGCAAATTTTGTTGATATTCAGGGAGTGGTGTAGACAAACATGCTCTTCCAGCCTGTTCACACGACCCTCCAGCCGGTATGGCTAGTCTTCCACTTGATTGTGTTTCGCCACATACTTTTCCAGTGCAACATTACAATCCTCTGGCGTATATGACTCGTCCTCCACAGCTGTATCAATTTCCACCGCAACATTCTTGTCCGTTTTCGTTCCGGGTAGTTGTTGTTTTACCCATTCGTTGTTTCCATATTCAATAGGGCCAGTCGGAGCTAGTCTCAAACCGTTTCTTGGCCTGGTTATAAAACGAAAAATAGGCTGCTGCCTTGGTAAGATCATTACGAGAATGCCTGGGCCAGCAATCCATTGATCGTCACCGTATGGTATGCAACCACATGTATAACAAGTAAGTTGTTATTGTTGTTGTTGTTGTTGTTGTAGGGTTTAATGCCATTTTTCAGCACACGATAGGCTATACATGGCGACCAGTATTTATGGTGGAGGAAGAATTCGGAGAAAACCTCTGGAAAGAACCACCGACCCACGAGAAGCTACTGGCAACCTTTCTCACATACACACATTGGCAGAATCTGAGACTCGAACCCACGCAGACAGAGATGAGATGGCAGTGGTCCGTAACGGGGAGCGCTTTAGACCACTCGGCCACTCGGGGCCCCTATAACAAGCAAATTACACCCAGTTGTGGTAAAGTACCGGGTTTTGTCATTGTTTGGGGTACTTAAGGGCACAGATGTTGTAGACGTAGAGTCCCATGACTGGTCACATTAGTGCATAACTAAGCTTCTAAAAATACATGGATCGCATATGGGCTAACAAGGTCATGGGGTATAGGCTATGACGGGTGTCAGGGACCCAAAGGGGCCAAAATGGCAAAAGTCCTACTTAACCATTACTCTTTGTCTCTGTTGAAGGGCATGATAGTATAATTTGTCCAGGTACGAGGGACGTCTCGCTTTAAATAGCCATTGCACTAATCTCTGCCCTGTTGTCTCAAAAAAATAATGGCATCAACTCTTCTGTCCACACGCCACCGCAGTTTAGGAGCCGTCGAAGTCATGGCTATGATAACATCATTATTTTTAGTTGTAATTATGCAAAATTACAAATCCTAATAGTCATAAGTGAGCACTCAATTTACCTTCTTGATTTACTCGCGAAACTTTCGGACTTAAATATTTTTTAACATGTATGATCACTGTAGTGCTACCAATTTCGCACTCAAATGAAATTACTTCTGTTGAGGAGGGGAATCTATGATGATATTATGAATCAATGAGCATGCAGTATTCTTCTCTCACCGTGTATTTCAAAATTGTGACTGCAAAAACAAACACACACACCCCCACACACAAAGTTTGCGAGTAATGATAGGCAATATATGTATGATTTTTCGGCAGGATGTTTCAGTAAGCGGAAAAAACCAACGGTCAATTGTACAGCATTAGGTGTAGTCCTGCATCCTGTCCGTGTATATATATATATATATATATATATATATATATATATATATATATATATATATATATATATATATATATATATATATATATATATATATAGTCTGTCAAATGCAGCCAGCAGCAGCAGGGGCGAATCGTACAACTTTATAGAGGCGTCCATTTGGGAAACCAAGGCTTCTTCCAAATTCGAAAAAAGCGTTTATTTGGCAAACAAAGACTTCCTCGTAAATGTTTTATAGAGTCTCATTGGCAAAAAAAAGACGCCACAATTGTTGTCGCACCCCCTGCTGCTGCTATGGACTAACCGAATTATTTTTAAATACGGTCTAATCCAATACGATATCGTGTTCGAGGATCGTGTATATTTATCGTTACAAATCCGTGTGGGATAGCTGGAGCACCACTGAATTTTTTTTTGAAATTGATTATATTTCAAATCGGAGCACCAAGTTTGCCAAATATTTCATAGCGTATGAGTATCAACTCCGTTAAATATGCACAACAAACTACAATTATCTCTGATTACTTTTGGAATTTGTGTGTAGCGTTGAGTGAGGTATATCACGTCAATGTTTTTGTGACGCCCTCGGGAAAATATTCTAGCTGGATTTTTTTGTTTATCTAACATCACATCATCGTATACAACAAGATTGTTAACGTTTCCATCTATGTCTTCTATGGACGGCGCTTCGTCAATATCTGTGATAAACTCAATAACATCTTCGCCGGCAATTTCTGAAGCGTTTTCGTTGTAATCTTTTAATACTTGATAACAATGTTGATCGTCTACGCTTGGGGCAATTAAATATAGTTTGTCCCATTTTAGATATTTCATTATCAACGTTAACAACAATTGAGTTTTACCACTCCCTGAAGGTCCGATGACGCTCATCCGAATAGAGTTTGGTAACATTGGATGATGTTTTGTTGGCGGTATTTTCTTTAGCGCTGAGAAATCAATTACTTCCATTAGATATAACATAATAATATTATGGATTTATATTGTGTGAAATGTAAGAAACGTACATCAACTCTTGACCCAACGACTGTTACCATAAAAAATAACAGGGAAGCGGTCACCGGCAAATGTGAAATATGCGGTACCAAAAAATATCGATTTGTAAAACAAAAGTGGTGGTGATATCGCCGCCAAGCTAGCTAAACTCCCAGGAACACCATGGGCAAAATACCCAGGAGAAAAACACCTTCCAGGATATAGTTATTGTGGACCGGGGACCAGACTTGATATCAGACTCGATGATCAAAACCAAACCCGACCCGGTGAAAACCCAATAAAACCTATTGATAAGGCGTGTCATGCTCATGATGTTGCTTATAAAAGCAGTAATCTGCAACATAGACATATCGCAGATGTGAAATTAATTCATGCGTTGAATTCTATCACTGATAATTCTTCAAAGAAAAATTGGCTTCATGGTTGATAAAATCGGCAATGAAGGGTAAATTAATGTTGGGTGCTGGTAAATAATAACAACATGGAATCTATTTATTATTCTCCAAGAGGATACTGGAGGAATAAATCAGCAATTGGTAAACTCGCTAGCACCGCAAAGGTGAAAAATACCACTGCAGCGGATTGGTTATCCAAACAGGCAATATGGCAAATTTATATACCACCTCCTAAACAAATTAACTACTCACATTTTGATGTGACCGTCCCTAATGAGGTTCATCAAGCTGATATATTATTTCTGCCGCATGATGGTTTTTACAATACGCGCTAACCGTAGTTGATGTTGCGAGTCGATACAAACAAGCAGAACCGTTAAAGACAAAATCATCAACTGAAGTTGCTTCTGCGTTTGAAAGGATTTATCGAAGGGGTCCTCTGCATTGGCCAAATCTATTACAAGTTGATCCTGGCAAGGAATTTCAGGGTGCAGTGTTATCAACAATAAAGCATCATAATGTCACCATCAGACGAGGACATACTGCACTACATCGCGATCAGGTAATTGTTGAACGACTTAATCGGACACTTGCCGAGCGGTTATTTGGATATCAATACGCGAAGGAATTTATTCAGGATAAACGATCTCGTGAATGAGTTAAGAGATTAATAGGCGTAATTACCGTGCTGAATAATGAGATTACTTGAACAATCAACATGAAACCTAACAATGCGATTAAAAAGAAGTATATACCTGTAAAACCGCAAAATGATTTTTCAAAACAACCAATACTTGGCAATGTCACTGTTAGATATTTATATGAACCAGGAGAGCTCGAAGGTGGCAAAAAGAGGGCTACTGATCCTATTTGGAGTGTCACCGCACATAAAATATCTAGTATAACACGATCTACGGGTAGTTCAGCAATCTATAGATTGGATTCAACTGCTCCTCAGCGAGGATTTACTCGTGAACAACTACAAGTGATACCCGAGGATATTCAATTACCGCCGCGTGGTCTTAACTAGCATCTCTTCGTCTGTTGCATTCAAGACAAGTCAGCATCACATTATCTCTGGTATGACCAAGGCTGCTATTTTTTCTGTCTACGGTAAATTGGCGGGGGTCTTTATCCGAACAACACCAACTCATTATACAATTACAACTCGCGCAGTGATTATTCTGTTGTTGTTTCAGTGTAATTATAAATTCGGCATCGATGTCAAATTCTCAATTATTTTTTTTATCCTGTTCTTTATAACTAGAGAGTTTATTTCTGATTATATCATCGCTGACAATATCATTTATTGTAGTGTCATTATAATCTAGAACAACTCTTCGAAGCTGATTTATTCTTCGTACTTTGGATACTGCAAGATAAACTAAAATCGACCACTCGATGTGATTATTTATGATCCAAACAACTGTATCGGATATAGTCAATCCCTGTGAAGAATGTATCGTCGCTGCGTGACCTAGCGTCCATGGGGATTTATCAGCGCGCAATGCATCTTCGACAACATTGATATCAACTAACACAATATCATTTAACTCGAGAATTTGCTTTTCACTTTGTCCAGGAATATCAACTTCAATATTCTGTTTTCGTGTATTCTTGGGTCTTTAACACCGCGGTGTTGGAAGTGTTGAAAATTTTTCTTTATGCAATTCAAATAACTTCATCTGAAGTGTGTCTCTGACTATTTTTCTACTTGCTACTATCGTTTGGTCTCCACGCTTCCCAGAAATCATTTAATGAGGTTTCCGAAATTATTTCACGGGCTATTTCACATTGGATTCTATCCGGTTGTAATCTAATTAGTTTTTTGAACTCGCGTAATTGTTAATCAAGTGCTTTATGATCGGAATTAATTTCTTCATAATAGTCTACAAAATTCTTTAGCCAATCATGTGGAGACAAACCGACAAATGGTGGTGATTGGCCACGATCGCCACACATTATCACTTTTGTATTCACTAGCAATAGCCAATCAAGAAATCTTTGTAATACATCTAACGACACCGTGCATAGAAATGATGACTACAAGAATAAATTTCTCACCCATTCTATCAGGAGTCCATTCGTCACCTTTCCATCGAAAGAAACTGTGATGAGTGCAAGCATTAATTCCTCGTTGTTTTATCTCTCTTGCAAGTCTGTGTGTCGGTGTTAGTACAATCATGTTTGATTTCCCTCGAAATAATTCAATCGCACGAGTCGTCTTTCCTGACCCACCACAGCCGTTTAAATAAACTGTTTTATATCTACATATTGGATCAGATATCGACGGTGAATTAGATAGTTCTGATATCTGATTATTTTTCAAATATTTATCTTCAATCGTAACATCTGCTGATTTGGAATAATCACACGGTATTTCCTTTTTAATTCTCCATGATCCCCAACTCTCGTCTGAATTTGTAAATTCGGCCACTGCTTCTTTATATTTTACGTTTATATAAAATGAATCAGTGGCAACTCTAACTGCTCATTCAGGAAATCTATTTATCATCGAAAGTAAATTAATAGAAGCATAAGCCAACATAGACGGCCTCAAATGTGTATGCTGATGACTGTATCCATCTGTGTAAGTAACAAATGTACCTAATTTGGTTCCATCGGACAAGAAAGCGTCTTTACGATTGACGTATATACCCCTAGATGTTACATCTACGATTATAAAGTCGTATTCAGCATCATCTATAATCAACCGTGAAGAATATCGGTTATTGTCGATTTTTTTTCCACCCTGAGTGAATTTACCAATTATTCTTCTACCAAGATCTTTTGCTAGTTTATTTCTAACTTCAAATATCTATTTGGACCATTTCAAGATATCTTCTTCTTCGAGATCGGGAAATTGTTTTCTATAGTCGCTGATTATTACTATCTAGACTATCGGGTTGTGGTAATCAGACATCAGTCTGTGCTCGATATGATATAATCGCTTCACTAACAATCAGCGATATCAGCATTTTAGAATCAATCATATACCGTAATAAAACTATAGGCATCCAGTATTTTTCAGAGATGTGTATACCAAACCAAACATAACAGCACGGATGAAGTCCTGTAGCCAATTCAAATGATACCACACGAGCGAATCCAATTAAATCAAAATTGGGTAGTGGTCCATTAATCGCAACACGAGTCATTTCATGTGTGGGATGTCCAAATCGTTTAAAGTACTTAGCACATTCTCCGTACCCGAGAAAACTCCCGGGATAACACGCAATTATATCAACCGAAATAATATTTTCAGGGTCATATTTTGTATTCCATAATCCTCCATGGTTATATTCAACGCATGTTGATTTGATATCTGATAGAAATTCAGCTCTTGTTAGTTTCCACGTGTTTTTCTTTCTCGCAAAATGAGCTGCAACCGACGGAATTGTAAAACAGTTTGTTAATAATTGTTCGTCGTGTTCTGTTGAAAAACTGCTAGCTAGTTTTTTCATTTCATTGTGCAGGGCTTCAGCACGGTATAATTCGCCATTGGTTCTTACAAAATTGATCGAATTTACCCTCTTCGTCTTTAAAACTGTGAAGTAACCACACTGACACAGGATCGTATTTACTTGACTGAGAAATAAAATCAAATAAATTTTCCGTGTAATATTTTACGGTTCTATCCCGCGGAAATATTGTTACCGCAGGTGTCCACGCGTGTTCATTATGGTCAATAATTTTAATTGGAGCTCCTTTTGATTTATATTTCGATTCGTGCAATACCTATCTTGTTATCATCATTATGGTTATTGGGAATCTTAATGATGTTTCTAATTTGGCTATATCTTGAATCGTTGATCCGTTCTTCCTAGCTGTTAATTCCCATTCGTTTATTTTTTTTTTACATCTTAGATAAGTCAATTTGTTTCCACGCAACACATTTGTGAAGTGTTCTATTATTCGTTCTGCTACACAATTCAATGAAGACAATATCATTGGTTTTAGTTTTTCAATACTTGGTTTATCATTTAACGAATATATCCCATAAACAACTGCTGTTACAGGATAGGATCTTTCATAGTATGGTTTGTCAATTCCAGTCAGAATTCCTGGTTTGGAATCATGACTCACGGTGCTAGTTCTTTTATCTTTCGAAATTGGTACAAATTTGTCTCGAATAATCCAATTTCCCATTTCTGAGTGGATAATGAATTTCACTCTAATAAAGTACTTTTCTTGTCAAGATGTGAGATTATCACTGCTGATCTTTCGTCGTTCTTGGTAGCATCAACACTACCATCAATCGAAATGTTGACCAACAGTGAAATGCTCCATCGCGCTTGAATTCATTAAAAATTTAGCGGATTTTACCTATCATACTTCTATCACTTATTAGACCCTTTGGTACATCTACGTAGACTCTATCGTGATTGAATTTAACATTTTTCCAGGGTTTAATTTTCGATAATCTCTCGAACTCCTCCATATTATAATTAAAACAAGTATTTAAATAAAGAATTTATTATATAATGAATCATTGCAAATGTTTGATGATAGGATCAGTAACCGCATGTAACAAATCATGCAGAAATGAATTCTGTGGATATCATTTACAAAGTGTTCGTCGCGGGAGTTATGGGCCCTACCTTGCATACGATGTGGTGTCGGTGTTAGTGGAAAATCGCAGTTGTGTCTGAGTTGTGGTGGTAAGCGATATAGAGAGTTGAAGCGCTATTATGATAAACGAATTAAGAATTCCATCAAAAACTCCATCAATGACTCTTACTGTGTTCCTGAAAAGATCATAAGAACACCTCAAGACTACATTGGAAGATTTCCAAATAATGTAATAATTCAACCAATCAATGAATTAGACAAATAGTATTATATATAAATGGAACAAGAATTTCAGCCACATCCCGTGATCAGCGATTATGAGGCATCCCGTGATGGTATTGTCAGACACTGCAGGGTGAAAAACCCAATAGGTGTTGTGAATAATCATGGATATTTGATATTTGGTGCTGGAGGGAACAAATATCTTAATCATCGATTTGCGTTCGAGTGTTTTCATGGATTGATCGAAGATGGTCTTGTTATTGATCACATTGATTCCAATCCTCAGAATAATTCTTTATCGAATCTACAAGCTATTTCTCAGAGTGAGAATTCCAAACGAGGAAGAACTGGTACTTGTAAATCAATTGGGAAGAGACCTATAAAATCATTTAATACAGTAACTAACGAACATATAGTATTTCGATCTATGATTGAAGCCGAAAGATATTTCAATATTCGTAGAGCCTCAATACAATATGTTGCAGAAGGGGTATATCAGTTTGCGATTTCCAAGGGGACTAGACAAAGAATTCAATTTACATATCTCTAGGCGTGAGTAAGATGAATAAATACCTTACCACGAACAGAGTTCATAAAAAAACGGGTCAAAAACGATTGTCATGAAAAAAATGATGAGGAAAGTGCGAAAAATTATTATTTATAGGGAATTCTGCACTTTCCTCAACTAACATAGAGGTGTTTATTAATCATTCTGAGTTTAAAAATCGAAGATTTTCAGTATCAATCAGATAAATTAATTATTAACACTCCAAACAATAAATAGAATTAAATCATCAATCACGGTGGTCAATGAAAATTGATGTCGCAAGTATCAAAGTATCAAAAATTATTATTTATAGGGAAATGGATACTTGCGACATTTATGATAGAGGTGTTATTTTATCAATCTGAATTATCGTATCAGATAAATTAATTATTAACACTCCAAACATGGAATTTTAACATTATAGTAGATAATTTTTGAAATAGCTAGTAATTTTTGTCAGGATAAAAGTGAGGAAACTTCCATTATTATTATTTATAGGGAAATCGGAAGTTTCCTGATCGTATCATAGAGGTGTTTGCGGATCAATCTGAATTATCGTATCGAGAAAACCATTTATTAACACTCTAAACAATAAATAGATTTAAATCATCAATCACAGAGGTCAATGAAAAAATATGGAGCAACTTCCAAAAATTATTATTTATAGGGAATTTGGAAGTTGATCCATCATCGAAAGAGATGTTGCAGAGAATATAACTAGATCGTCTTTTTCGAAGAGTTTTAAAAATAAAATTCAATTCGTTTACGTATGAATTATGGGTCAAAATTGACACCAATTTTTCAAATTAGAAATATACATTATTATATATATAAATGAATTCTGAAAATATCAATGAGATCATAACTGAGATTTCAAATCTGAAAATTCAAGGAATTCAATTGTCAGATAAATTAAATTGTGTTCAGATTCTTTCTGATTTTCAAGATATTGAATACTAGTATAGCGCTATGAATAATAAATACGTCTTACCAAAACGATATGCTTTTATTTTTTAAAAAATCCAGAATGCTATTCGCGACTCCCTTGTATTCTGTAACGACGTCAATAAGTTTGTCCCGTTATTCACTGTTGTCGAAAAAATCAGAAAAGAATTGGGGCAGCAATATGAAATCAAACGCACAATTAATTTGAGGGTTAAAACAATAAGAGATATTATCCGCCAAACCGAAAAGTCCCCCTTGGTAACCTCAATAGAGTAGGTTCTAACCATGGTGACAAAGTCACCAGTGACATGTACAATACTTCAATACATATTTGCAATACAAGTAATATAACACTGTAGTGAAATTCAGGGTGTGAAAATTCATGAATTTATTTTTTCATTGATTTTTGGTCATTTTTGTTGCATTTGTTGCATTTTTTACTGCATTTAGATCGTACATTAATTGGAAATTGCAAAACAATTTTAATAATGGTAAACGAAGCACTAACGACTAGATTAGCACGTTAAAGATTAGCCGCAATTAAGAAGTTCATTCCAATCTGCGACTCTGTTCGAGAGAAATTGCAAGCGAGACAGAGTTTGCAGACTGATTTTGCTACCGGGAATGAAGACCTGTTTAAACCAATAACCACAGTAACCAAAGGGGTAATATCAGCCACTGAAAGAGCAATGTACGGAGATAACCCCAAGGAAGGGAAAAGGAAAGAAACGCTTCTTCTTCCTGTACTTGAAAAAATAGCAAAAAAATCCAAACAATCAAAAAAATCTTTAAAAACACTCCCTGGTGATATAATAACTGCTGTAAAACAACAAGAACAACAAGAACGACAACTTCAAGAAGTTGAACGACTAGGTGATATTGATATTAGCCACCTGAACCGCTTGAACAACAAGGTGCTACTGCAAGAAAGGACTGTCCACCTGAAATAATATTTACGACTGATGCATTGAATAGAATGAAAGAAATCAAAACAGACTCTGAATTATCTAATTTGCTAGAGAAAAATTTAAAAAGGGGATAAGGGAACAATATATAAATGATGATTTTGAAGATTCTATAAAAACCAAGAACACCTGGGCATCAAAACTATATTTGGCGAAACATGGTGGAATTAGAATACAAACAAAAGAACATCCTGGTTTTAATAATTATATGGCTATGGTAAAAGGTGTCACACAACCACCACCAATATATACAGCAGACCCAATAACGGATGAAATAGAAATAATGGCAGAAGCTGATTCTGAAAAAGGTGCAACTAGTACCACTAAAAAGAAAAACAAAAGGAAAGGGATTTTCTCAGAGTGGAATTTCAGGTAGTGGTTTAATTCGTTGTCTTGGTAATATTCTCAGCGATATAGCACGATTAGAGGTTCTCATAGGGGGGAAAACGAGCTGGAAATAACTCACCGGAAATAATTAATGAAGCAGCTGATAACTGTATGCGGTTATTTCAAGGCGGCAGCATGAATATCAAAACATATCGAGATTTTATTGATGAGCTAGCAGAAAATCCAAAGAATTTTTACGGTTATCATAGTGACTAATGTCACCGGTGATTAATCACCGAAATTACTAGCAATTTCGACATTAGATAAATATCATTTAAATAAGATGATCATACACTACAACCATGATAAACCAACCAGCGTCTATGTAGTAAATTCACGATTGCCTGTTTATAGAGCGTACTATGGTGATGGTCTCGGCAATACCATTGCAGGGTTATTTGCAAGAATGGCTCCAAAAATAGCACCAATCGCAAAACAATTATCAATGAAAGCTATTGATGTTATTCGTGATAAGGGTATTAGCGCTGTTGGTGATGTTGCCGGGAAAGCATTTTCCGCTGCAAACGATAAACTAATGTCGTTAGTTAGACGGCAAAGAAAACCAGTGATGAAGTCATCGCTGCCATCTAAGAAAGTGATTCCTGCAAGTGCTAGTAAAAAAATAAATAACGTAGTAGATCAGAAATTAGCATCGTTGGTGACTTCATCATTGACAGCAAGTGACCAAGATAATATTACCGCAAATATGATAGCGGGAAGTGGCTTAAGATCCCGACAGAAATCGCGATTTAGATCGAGGAATATATAATAAAATGTTCAAACAGACACTTGATCCAGCGTTTGACATGGAAGCCCCAGTGCATAAAGATGATTCTGTACGCGATTATCAGTTTTATTCTTATCATGCAGTACAACCAGATCTTCGATCAAGAATTGAACTTCAATTTCATGATACCAGTAAATACTTTCTACCCGCTGAAGCATTTATTGAAGTGGAAGGAGAACTTGTAACAAATGTTGCAGCTAATACACCATACGCAGATGACCAAAATGTACGAGTTGGTTTTGTTAATAATGGTATTATGGCGTTATTTGAAAGTGCTAGATATATGATTGATGGAAGAGAAACTGAATCCATTGAGCGTGAGGTTGATGTTGCCACAACAATAATAAGGTTAGCAAGATATTCTGACGATTATACAAGATCGGCAGGTCCATCTATGATGTTCTCTAAGGATATTACTGATCACCCTGAACACATTCAGTATACTAAAGTGCTAACACCAGAAGCTACTGCATCTGATCCACAACAAGACAAGCTGCTGCGTTTGATATCATAAAGAGCGTTAAACCCAATTACAACCTAGGATTTGCAACACGCGTAGCAACATTGAAAAGACCACGTCGACAATTTTCATGCGCGATTCTACTGCATCATATATTTGGATTCTGTAGAAATGTCCGAAAAGTTATTTATGGAGCGAAACATACAGTAGTACTCGTGAGAAAGGGCGATGATAATGGTGCAATTTGGCACGGTGCTGGTGTTGATCCTGGTAAAGTTATTTTAACAAAACTATCATTGAAGGCCAGTAAAGACTCCATCAATCACAACAGAAGAGCGGCTACTATCATTTATGGATCATGGAGGAAAATCATTGTTAGGTTGGTTATCAGTGACCACAGATACCATAGATTCTAATATTAATTTCACATTTACATGGCACCTGGTATCAAAACAATGTGTTTCAGCCCCTCGTCATATATTTGTTGCGCTACAGAATAGGGATCGATTTAACTCTCAAGAACGCAGCCATATGATATTTGATCAATTAGGTGTTAATGAAGTCTCGCTGAAAATAAACGGACAACAGGAACCATCCGAGGATATATTACTTGATTATAATACCAACCAAATAGCACGTGCATATCATCGTCTGTTGTCATATATGGGACGCGATCAAAATGTCGATACTGGTCTGCAAATATCACAGTTGGATTTTAAAAATCTATATCCGATCTATTACTTTTCGCTGGAACATCTTGATTTAACAAGACATTCTGTCGTTGATATACATTTTAGAGCTCGTGTAACCGATCCTCCTGCTGGTAGTTATAGAGCGGTTGCTGTTATTCTCAGTGATAAATTAATGCTACTCGAAGGTGTTGGTCGACGAATGAGAGTAATCGATGCACCAAAAGAAAACATGTAGTGTTTTCCAAAAACATGTAACAATTAGATCAATCTGTTATTAATATAATGTCATATAGTCATATTAGTGTTACACTGACTCCCGGTAAGATTAAAAAATTGCAATCGGAATCAGCTAAAAAAAATGTGGAACCACGATAACACTGAAACATAATCAGATGTCTGGTGGTCAGAATAAATTGTCGCTGACAACTCGTCAGATAAAACACTTTAATGATTCTTTCAAAGATAAAAAGGGTGTTCAGATCACTCTCTCTACAGCTGCGATCAAAAACATGATAAAATCAGGTGGTATATTTCCACTGTTAGCTGCGATTCCAGCGTTGTTTGCGGCAGAAGCCCCAGCGGTAGCTAAAGCGGCAGCGTTAGGAGCCGTTGGTACCGCGGCAGGGATGGCACTAAAGAAAGCAACTTGACAGGGATACAAAAAAAAGGAAAGGGTCTAAGACTACCAGGAACCCCGTATTCATGGTACAAAGGAAGCGGCTTGAGAATACCGGGAACGGTTTACTAACTCCCATGTCAAATTTTGATTTACTCGATGCCGCTAAAAAAACTAGCGATTAAAACCTTAGAGGTGTCTTTATGAAAGATCAGTTGCCGACGCAATCAAACAGCGTTGAAACCGGTATCATTAATCTCGATAACAGCACCGGACCTGGAACCCACTGTGTTGCATACGTGATTAATCCGCGTGTAATCGTTTTTTTCGATTCATATGGGTTAGCGCCGCCTAAAGAATTTATGAGTTATATAAACCGCTTAAACTCTTTTCATAAAATGAAGACTTGAAATTCTACGCTACCAACACAGAAAATGAATAACCCACCAAAATGAGGCATAGAAGTATTAAATGTCCTTGACGCTCTTTCATCATCGAGAAAACCACCTCATCGGGTCGTAAATGAATATACTAGTAGTCGCTTTTTAGAGAGAGAAAGTAATATAAAATAACATGGTTGATATTTGGGGGAGATCTTTATCAATGTTGAAAAAACCCACCACGGAAATATCTACAACCGGTGATATAAAAAAAATAATCGAAGATGAAATATCCGAGATGTTGAACTTAGCAAGTGTTGATCCCAATGAAATAAATGTATTTCAAGATCGTCAGGGTAAATTGAAAACGAATAATGTTTCTCTGGATGATATTTTAGTTAAACAACGCAACGCAGTAGAAGATAATATTGCGTTGTTTTCCAATCAGGGTAAACTCAAACCGGGTGTCCTCATGTCAACAATCACAGATAAAATATTAACACTTGATAACAATTATATATCCTCTGCGAATTCATTGAAATCACTGTTAGAATTTTTTGGTAATCCTCCAGTGACCACACCGAAGCTCACAGAGATAAAAACTTCTATGTTGGAACTAACAACACTTCAATCCAGATATGTAGATCACGTTGAAAAGTTTATATCATTTCGTAAAAATATCATTGATAAATTTTTTACAACCATGCTAGATAAAATTGACATAAAACTCCCTGATATTAAAAAATCCATCGAAGATATGAAAAACTTCATCGAAGCAATCAAAGATGATTTTCCGAGGATGATAGCAATCATTGAAAAAAAAATTCCTCACGAACAAAAAAATATCATAAATAACGTGTACGCGATCCAACACGGATCATTTGCGTGGACACCATCTACTAACATATTAAATATGACCGCGACCGTCAAGGGTATTTATCAATTAACACTAGTATCACCAACTCAATTTAATATATCAACAACGAGTTCATCTGGGGTCAACAATACGATATCAACGATCATCGACAAGGATACAACTGAACGATTCACAACAGCATCCACTGATAATAGTTTGGCTAGGTTTCAGTAACATGGTATGTGGAATTCGTAGCGGATTTAAGTAAAACAATTTAACTGAATTCTGTTGTAATAAATAAAATTTCATCACTAATGGTTTCATCACCGACGATACCTTCCGTATCTCAATACCGCTATGATCAGGTCAGAGAATTTCAAACTAAATTCAAAACCCTCAGTGAGGAGTATCAAGTAAAAATAAAAAAAATACCGACGAAGAATCACCGCAGTTGATATTACCGTGTACTTTGTGAGTGGTGTAATCACCGGAGCCGGTATTATACTCTCCTCGGTGACAATGATTGCTCCGATAGCTGTTCCAATTTGTATAGCAGCGGCAACAACAATCGCGGGAATTATTTCAATAATAAAAAAAAATATCATCATGCAGCCAGCACAAACTACAAGATTACGTAGTTAAATTCTATATTGTGTCCACTGCATACTCACAAGTATCCTCGATGATATCGTCGTCACTCGATGACACATAAATATCAGATAATGAGTTTTACGCGATGGTACGTATTTATGATTCCGCGATGTCAAGATTAGAAAAACAACATGAGTATAATAACAATGGCAACATCGCAAGAACTACTTCAACGAATAGCGAAAAACACAACCCCGGTGAAAACCAGCTTGATCTCAATGACCTCAACGAATCCTGAATTCAGTGTGAATTTCCCTTCTGCGATTCCGGTGAAGGAGATAGCGTTAGCAAAATTACGAGTGTATCACAGTTGGCCTAATATTAGGTCGGTAGCATTTGGTGGTCAACAACCGAATAATTCCTTGGTGTTTGCGAATAAGAATAAAGAAGACGGGACTCCAGACTGAAACGTTGTTTCGCTACCACCCTACCAAATTGAACAAATTAATAATGAATTACAACGCAGAACAAAATCCATTACTGAAACAGAATCGAAAATCGCTATAACAGTTCAGGAACCATCACTATCATCCGCGATTGAAATAAACTCACCCAGTTATGTCGTAGATATCTATCAGAGTTCTATAAGAACAATACTAGGGTGGCCTGAAAAAATACCTCCACCTGAACCACAAAAATCTGATTTTACCACAGATGAGATTAATTACCAAGTTATAATATCGGATATACTAGAGAGTACGGTTTTAACAGATTTGAAGAAAATATATTTTATATTCAAGAAGGAAGATTCCCCTTTTCTCGTTTTTAAATTTGAATACGGTGATAAAAAAGACGACAGGGTGTTTATAATAGATGATATTTTTCATCATTTAAAAAATGTATTAGTAGTTTCGAATTTATTAAAGAAAGACTACAGCAAAATGTCCAAAAACATCCTTCAGGAACGGATTTACGCGATGAAATCATAACGAATATAAAAAAATGAACACTGATATTTATGCTATTAAAAGAATACATAAATTTTTTAGAAAATATTTTAATGAATCTATCGACGAAACTCCACGAGACAAGCAAAAATTTCTATCCAAATATAATATAACAAAAGAAGAGTTATTAAATTTTGAGTTTCCACGATATAATACACCAAAAATGGAAAAATCTCTCAGTGACATCATCGATGATGGTTTTAAAAAGATTCATGACGCATGGAAAAAAAATCACAAACAACAATAATCCTCAAACATAATAATGACCCAGACGGAGGCGGCAGACATATCGCTCCTCAAAACGTCAATATATCCTCGGTGATAGCATTGAATTTAGTATGTGATGTTATCGAAGGGAGTTATCAAATAAATCTCGAGCGATCGAGTCAAGCCCATCAAGGATATATTTTATATTCATTTGCACCAACAGCTCCTCCATGGTTTCTAATCATTGAGGATCCATCTAATCCAGTCTATATGCGATGCCATAATGATTCACTAACGAGAATTAATTTTAAACTCACTGACCAGTCCAATAATCTAATTGATTTACAAGATGAGGTCATACAAATTAGTCTGTGAAATCGTAACGAATTTTCGTCTTAAGACTTTCATCCTAAATTATTAGTGTTAACCCCATAACAGCAGCAGGGGGTGCGACAACAATTGTGGCGTCTTTTTTATGCCAATGAGCCTCTATAAAGCATTTACGAGGAAGTCTTAGTTTGCCAAATTGACGCTTTTTTAACGATTTCGAAGAAGCCTTAGTTTGCCAAATGGACGCCTCTATAAAGTTGTCCAATTCGCCCCTGCTGCTGCTCAGCCACTGGGCATTATATAGTATTAACTGTATTAACATTTGGAGGCATGGTGGGGCTCCGGGTAGCCGAATGGTCCAATGCGATTGACTTTGCAGATCACTAACACATCTGACTGAGTGATCTGTTACTTGCCAGTTGATTACCGTGGGTAGTCTTTCTTCTTGGGGTCTTCCATACTTCCTTCACCGCCAAATGTACTAGTTGCCGCGAATAGCACATCGTGTGCTGTAAAAAGGCACTAAACCCAACAAAAACCAAACTAAAATTTGGAGGGAGGGTCTATTAGGCCTGAAAGCCCTTAGTTGATATGAAATATCCTATATTTTCCTGCTAACAAATAAAAACAGTTTCTGCGTTACTAGCCTATTACAAATGTTGGTTTAAATTGTAAGCTCGATGTTAAGTTGGCTTTAATCTGTTGGATTTATTTTGATATATTTTTAATGGAAAATGTATTGTCGCATACTTGGAAACGTTTCTTGATGTATCTGGATGAAAATAACCGTCGCTCGTTAGTAGTATACATTTTGCGTAAGGGATTCATTAAAAAATTCCAGTACTCAAAAAGGGATACTACTCTTACAGTGCTAGACCAGTTGAAATTGATGGAGTACAATAATAATAATAATAATAATAATAATAATAATAATAATAATAATAATAATAATAATAATAATAATAATATCAATGATGATGATGATGATGATGATGATGATAATGATGATGATGCTGCTGCTGATGATGATGATGATTATACTACTATTACTAATAATAATAATACTAATAATAAAAAAAGAATTATTCAAAACTCATCTGGACCAGGATTTGGGTGAAAAGAGTACTGTACTAGATGTTGAGATTGGTGAATTAAAAAAGGAATAATGGCATACATCAATTTAAGGAGAAATCTAATCCAATCCAATTCCTTTAAAATTCTAGCATTTCAGTGAGTGTAAGATGTAGTTTGAGTTACTATCGACGTTTTGTAATTTATCGTTAGTTAAATTATACAATGGCGACATTAGCAATACTCATTAGAGGAGAAATAGCTAACGAATTATCATATGTAGAGAAACTAATTCAGAGAGAGAGAGAGAGAGAGAGAGAGAGAGAGAGAGAGGGAGAGAGAGAGAGAGAGAGAGAGTTTCCGCACTTGAAAACGTAGTGAAAGATATTGACTGTGCGAATGGCAGATTGAGTGAAAGAGGTGTAGTAGTGACACAGCACTTTTCAATATGGGTCATGATTTTTAGACGAACCGATTTACCCTGATGCAACTAATTATAACTTTACATATACTGATCTAAAAACTAACGAAAACCTCAAACTGAAGAAGAAAAAAAAAACAATAATGATTTCTGCTAACCTTCTCATGAGCAGGTAAAAAAGTTCGAAACTATAAAAGAAATATACACAAGATATTTATAGGCACACAATATACATTAAATGATTTATTTCATTCTTTGCAAGCCTGACATTTTATCAGTCAATTTATTTTAATTGCATACAATCTGTTGCGTTAGAACTGGCAAATATGCATGCTGATATCACGGGAAATAACTCAAAACAGCATAATCAACATTGTTAAAAAAGGAGATTTTTGAGGCCAAGTGAAATAGGTGTAACAGTTCAATATAGCTTCCAAAATGTAAACAACTCACCAACACTGGAGTGCGGTTGTTCTTGCTTGTTGTTTCAGATACGAAACTGATGCAGGATGTTCACACCGACTTTGCCCCCCCCCCTCCAACACACAGAGACTTAAAATGTCCTTATACTGTATTTATCTATAGATAAGAAAGAAAGACCACATTTTAGGGAAATCAGTAGAAGTAGCACAGAAGTTAAGTTACGCATCATTTTCACGTTTGTATTTTCCTTTGTAACTCGGCGCTTAGCTTGCAATATTGTACTTGTGTTTTTTAACATTTCTTTTCTTAGACTTGGCAACATAGGATACACTAAATAAGTCAGTTGTAGGGTTTGCCCAAATATAGTGAAAACCATCATGATACTCTGATATTTCTTCTTGTATGGACAATCGAAGTTTTAAGAACTTGTTTTCCGACCATTTCGTTTCATTTCAAAATTTAACATGAACATTTGTAAACGAAAACAATCATACTCAGATTGTTGTTGGAAAATCAGTAAATGCTTTATTCAGATATAAGATCGATACTAACTTATTCTGCTGTTAGAAAAGTAAAGATTTTTCAAAGAAACATTACACGAGACAACCCTAAAAATGTGTTTTAGCTTAAAAATTGGTGCTTTAACCTTATTATACCTGATTGTGACGTCAACTCTCCTTGTTATCAGCAATGAAAGCACATGGTCTTAACAGTCTCTGCCTATTCGTAAAAGGATCTACTTTGTCCGTGTTGCATCCGTAGCAAAAATAGGAAAATTCCTAGAGACTTTAAACAGTAGAAATAAAGGCAGAAATGACAAAATGTGCCTGATTCACTAGATATCAATTTTGAATAATCCGCGACTTAAAGTGACGTCATTCAGCGGTGACCAATCAAATCGTCGAATTTTAACCTCACGATGACCCAGAATTAAACTTTTCGTACTTAAGGAGTTTGTGAATTAAATAAACACATTTTATATAAAATCATAAGAAACACGTCTTTTTATTTCATATTTTAATTTTCTTTGTAGTGATATTGCACAGTTTCAACTGATGAAATATACCCGTGTAATAACCATGTTGAAATGACCGGCCAAAGAGAAGATAGTGTGACCTCATGAATTATTCATGAGGGTTTAGAAAGAGGCTTCGGTGCAGTTGGGGAAGGTTGATAATGTCGGATCGAGAGAGTGGGGATGAGCAGCAACAGCAGGCTCAGGGTAAGATATAATCTATGGAACGACTGTAAGTGTGTCCCCATTTTGTAGCTGTGAATGCACTAACATTATGTTACTCCGCCATTTGCTGACTCGGCGTTTTTTAATTTCCCGCATGGATTCGTGTCAATATTTCAACTACATACCCGTGTTTATCGGTGACATTCTAAAGTTCTTTCAACCATTTTCCATTGATAAAGATAGAAGCAAGAATACATAATTTCTCATGTCGTTATTCTTTATATAAAAACAGTGATATATATTAATATTTTGCCAAGAATTTGAATGTATCGTCGTCAGCTGGGTTTGACACTTGGCTCGAAAATCAACATGGCGAACAAAATTTGATAAGCAAGTGGCAATTATTTTTTTCTCGGTCATAGTCAGTGACCAGTGTTTACACAGTTATGTATATTCCTCACTGTGTGGAGGAAATCCAGTGTTAAGATGCAAATACTGCCATTGAAAAATCTTAACAAAAGACAATAAAGTGGTATACGAGATAAAATTTGTGGTATGAAGGAAGTGGTTTACGTCTTTCTTGGAATGACGAATTTATTGGTGTTAATAAGTGATACGCGTATGGCATGTTTGGAAACATTTTGAAAGATGGATAAGCAGTTATATTTTTTCTTTTCAGTTATAAATGATACTATGTTTACAAACAATGGACATTTTATTGGTTGTTTACTTGGATGCTCACAAGTGGCCTGCTGCAAGGTGGTAATGGCCTTGACCTTCATCTGGTTCAACCGGTGTTGGTATTAGATCCATACATGTGTATTGAGTCACATGATTATGAAATGATGTAGATTGATTTAAACGAGTATTTTTTAAAATGTAACAAGTGCTAAAAATCACATTTGTAAAGATTTGATATTACTTGAATGACATGATTTAGAGTTGGATGCAAGATTTTCCTGTAGTGTAGGTACTCCCATTGCATGAATTTAGTCAATCAAATGTGATGACCTACATGGCGTGCTTCAGATGTGTCCCTTTCCATATATGATTTTACAGAGTTAATGAAGTTGGTGTTTAGTGTGCAATAAACTGTTACCTTTAATAGCCAACATGTGTTTTGCTTCAGTCAAAAGGAGTGTAGTGTGTGAGACAAGTTGTCCACTAAACACAATGACCCATAGTGCATAAGAATCTACCAAATTAAAAGTCACATATTCTATCTCAATGCCCAGGATTTGGAAAGCAGCTGTTTAGAGTATCAGCCAAGTTGTTAAAAATAAATTAAATCTGCAACCCAAATCAACCAATAAGGTAACTGATTTAACCATTCTGTTCCTGGGTCTGCTGAGAAGCCAGGGTTGACTAATAAACCCCTTTCACATTCAATGTTTTTGATGAGTTGTAGTTCCTGATATCGATAGCTAAACATCAAAATGAGGCTCTCACTGCTGGGTGAATGTTCTTTATATTAAATTGAAAGTGGAGATCAGCCGTTGGAAAGTCTGAAAAATGACATCATGGATGTATCCTTTAACAAATATCAGCATAATATAATATTGATATTATTATTATTCACCATTGTTTTTTTAAAAAAAACATAAAAGCACACACAGCCAAGCAAATGAAAGTGACCCTTATAAATTGGTTAAATAAAAAAAAAATTGTTGTAGAATGTATTTCATCTTATTTTGCACTTAACCAAGTTGAGTATGTTATCTTTAAGTCAAATCATGTTTTGTGGTATATGAAGTTTAGCCATCAAAGCATGTTGAAGAATATGTAGTTTAAATAAACTGTAAATACAATCAGTGAAAAACAATCGCTATCCTTGCATAATCAGAAGACAGCAGACCGTCCCAACCCATTCTGTTGAACTTAAGTTTAAAATTAAAAAAAATCCTTTTTATTTGGTATTTTTTAAAAATAACATTATTCTGTAGTTTTGATATTTTAAAAAAAATATTCTTTTTGGTATTTTAGTTTAAAATACACATGTTTTGCCATCCCTGCTGGACAAAACTGCCAAATGGAAACTGCTGTTGAATGGCAAAATACTCGTTTTATAATTGCTTTGAGAATAATTGTCAATAAAGCTTTTTTCAAATGAAGTTATTGATTATTCTGTATAAATTATATTTATTTTCAAGATGCCCATCATTTGAAAGATCGTTAAAAATTTTCCAACTGATTTCAACAGTCTTAATCTATACACAAAAACATTTGTGTATTATGTCACTGAATTGTGTTGTTGATTAGCCTGGTTCCCTTTTTATTATGGAAGCAAGGAATCTACAAGGCCGGAAAGCAGACTACCTTTTGGTACACCATGAAACAAGATCCTGTTTTATAAAAAAATAAAACTAGTGACATTTATTTTGCGAAGCAGTTATCTGCATCAAAACTAAATTATTGTACTATTCAGTTGGTAAAATATTGATGCAATGATTTTTAATGCGAGTAATTTGAATATTTGAACTAGCCACAGTGTATATGTGAAAAAAGAGCTCTTTATTTCTTGAAGTATTCATTTTGCTTGGTTGTCTTGCAATCTTTTATCACATTTATGATCGAGTAGCTTAATTTAAGGTAGTTTGATTATATCAGATACACAAGAATAGTTTTGACAATTTTTGATTGATCAATTGAAATGGGTTCACACAGCATACAACCGAGGTCGCTAGATCTTAGATTTTTGTGCCTTTTAACTTTTGTTTTTATTCCACTTCTTTCGTGTGAGACAAAAGATGGAATTAACATGGCAATGCATGGAGGTCAGCATTTAAATCTCAGCATCAATACAAGAAATACTTTCGCAAGTCTGATATCATGGCTTGTTCGGCACTTAATTAGGTTCTCAGAGAACTGCTCCTGGACACAGCTGTTATGGTAGATTGACACATTTTACAGTCAATACAAGAAGGTAAATTGCATTTACGATCATAACAATTAAACCTAATTAAATAATAGAACTAAATTCCAAATTTCACTTTATGAAAAAAACTTATTTTACTTTTGTTTATTAAAGTACTGCCTCCAGGAGGTGAAATTTTCATTGGTCAAAATTTCATAGTTGTTACTTGATATACTAAGAATGTAGTTTGGAAAGAAAATATAAACAAGTATGACTTCTTATTAAAAGTTGACAATTTCATAATATTAATTCAAATTTTCAGGTCATATCTACCGTTTTCGGTGATAAAATGAGCAATTAATCAGTTTCAGTTACCAATTGTACTTGCAATTTTCTTCAACAAATAAGGGTCAGTTTTTGTGTGTAATTTATTGTAAAAGAAATGGGATCCATACCGGACACTGCATTTTAAGCGGGTTTGTGAGTTATTAGGGTTCAAGTTATCGAGGGAATGGTGTATCATGATTCTCTAGCTTTAGTATTTTATTTTTTATGGATGCAGTAACATTCCACATACACAAATAAGGTCTTTGTTCCATGAAACTTTAATCTCAATGATGTGCCTTTCGGTAAAAAAATGCAAATGCAATTTATTTTTTTCAAAATTTGTTTCTTTCATCACTGTTTTCGTTTTCTCTACTGAATTGTTATAAATCTGATGAAAATCTATCAACATCTCGCTTACACCTAATATTTTAACTTTGAGGACAAATTAGAACATGTATAAGTGATACTGCCATGGCTGTTTGTCCGCTGACACTTTCATATTCAGATTTAAGATTTATCTTGTTTGATAGTTAAACACTGTTAATCCTCTTTGCTTTAATTGATCTACTTCTGACATTCTGACATTTCTGATTGTTTGTAAATCTCCCAGCTGCAATCGCCTTGTTTTTGAATTGCGTGATAACCTGAATTATTTTCAGGTATTGTGTATTCCTGCCTACAGGAAAGATTGTTATACATCAGAATTTTGTATATTGACAGTCGGTTTTCAGGTCACTTTACTGTTAGAGCAAGATGGATGTGAATCTCTTTTCCAAGGGGGACCACCTGACTGACTACCATTTTGACAAGCAGATGCCTTTTTAGCATTTTTATTGTTAAAGAAAGACAAAAGATGGTAATGTTGGATGCACAGCTTAGCTATAGATGGCTGGATATGCAGCGTAGTTGAATTTTGGAATTTAATTAACTGGGCATCCTGTATTTTTCTATGTAAAAATGACAAAAGTGAGGTACTTTTTTTGGGTATCTGTCTTGGGGTCACTGGGAGGAGGTCAAAGAATGTATGAATTTAATTTTTGTTACATTTTCATTTTTTTGGCAGGGGGTGGGGTAAAAATTTAAATCTGTCATAGGAGGATTGGTTTGGTTTTGTGGGTTTAATGCCATTGTCAGCAGATGATACATTGTGATCAGTATTTTTTGGTGGAGGAAGAATATGGGAAAACCCCTAGAAGAACCACGGACTCATGGGCAGCTTAGCTGGCAAACTTTTCTTACATAGCCATGTTATATGAGCCAAGAATCAAACCTATACAGACAGATGCGAGTTTTTTTTGTAAAGATGAGCACCTTAGAACACAAGGCCACCTGAGGCCCTGTATTATAGGATGAAGAGATTCAAGATAATTTTTCCCGGGAATTGCTAATATAACCAGATTCGGTATTCAGCTTTTGTTAATGATATCTTGAAAGATCTACAGTGTTTAGTGACATTTACTAAAGTTATGATCCCTGATTGCCGGTCTTTATCGCTTTGGTTTCCATAGCATAACTTGAATATGGTTTGATGGATTTCAAACAAAATTTAAAATGTGGCATTGTGGATGAGACCTTGAGTAAGTTTGATTTCCAGTTTTCCAAACTGTCATTTACAGGATCATGAGTGCAATTTTTGCTTTTCAATTTATATTTTCACAGCATAACTGTCAATGTCTGTTGGTTTTTAAGTGAATTTGGTAGGTTTTTTTGTTGTTGACAAAACTAATTTCCAGCATTCCATTAAATAAATTTACATGAGTTATATTCCCTGATTGCCTGTCATTCAGACTTAAGATTCTGCAACATTACTTTAGAAAAATTGTTTGGATTTCAGCCAAATATGGCATGCAACTGTTTACTGAAGAAACCATGAACAAGTTTAAAGTCAAATGTTCATCATTATCATTTACATTAGTTATGGTTCCTGATTGTTCCTCCTTTTTAGTTTCCAAAGCATCACTTACTAATGATAATTGGATATCAAATAAAATTATCATTGACCTTGGTATTGATAATTTAAACATCATTTTTGGCATTAAACCAATTAAACACTGCTATCTGACGCATTCGAGTCCATGATTGATTCAGGCTCGACCTTTGGCTTTGATAGCAGAAAAAGTCCTTCTAGCTCCACTGATTTTTGTTTTAATACTATTTATGAATAGTGACCTAAAAAGATTCTTTTTTGTGAAAATTATTAAATCTGACCATTATAAGGCATGATGAAGGATAAGACCCGAGTTAACCATATGTTTTCCTCTACCAGAATCTGGAGTGAAGTTCTTGTCAAATTTAGATTGTTGAGAACTGGAATAAATTGGATTTCCAGCATTCCACATGATCATTCTGGCGGACAAAGTGTTAGAGCATCCACCTCAGATGCAGTGCAGGTTCAAACCCCGTCCGAGTCATACCAGAGACTTGTAAAAATAGTACTAACAGCTGCCTCGCTAGGCGCTCAGCATTAAGAGGGTAAATGTTAAGAATGGTCGGTGGTGTCAGGATCATGGGACTGGGTGGGACATGGTGCTACATATCTGTGGCATGAACCCCAATGCTAGTTATCAACATAAAATGCACACTGCAGACATCATAGTGATATGACTGAATTTTTTTTATAACTACATCAGCTCATTCAGCCCCAGCACTGTTAATAGTATCACTGCTGCTCTACTGCAGCAGCACTAAGCTGTGTCTAGCTGCTTGTGCCCCATTTAGTTTTACCTCTTTGGACAATTTTGTAAATATTATGCACATGCATTCACTCGTACCTTAATTTTTCTTCTTATATCTGATAAAATTCCACGAAGTTTTCACCAGTTATTCCAAATGAATTTGTCTACACATTGATGTATTTTTTTTTCCTGTTTATTTAAATCTTTTGCAACTTATTTATACACTATTTATGAAATTAACACAATCGTTACAATCTGCTAGATCAAGAACTCTTATCATTGCTATCCTCTTCTAGCGATTCAGTCTCAGAACTTCTATATCCTAATCTAAATCTTGCAAAATATCCAATCTGCTGAACATGTTTTTCCTTTGCTTGCTCAATATTTTCCAAATTAAACCCAAGAAACACCTCATTTTCACTCTTACCATCAATTGTTGTGTCTGCCATCATTTATGATTTTTCATGAACAGAACACTTGTAGTGAAACTGCCCTCCATTAGTGGTTTTTGAAAAATTCAAATTTGCACAGAGAAAAGCAAAATCATTTAAGATTGGTTATTATTGGTCTGATTCTTGAAAGAAAATGCATTTGTAACCAATCAGAGATGTATCTAACACATATTCAAAACGACAAAAGACTGGATTGGCCATTGAATGCAGTCAACAAATTTTGACTATTGGCGAGATCGGTCATTGAAAGCTGCAACTCGATCGCGCGTATTGACAGGATCAGGGCCAAATGAGTTAAAAATCCAAATCTCTCTCTCTCTCACACACACATACACACATTTAGTGGATTGTAGTGTCCATTCTCAAAACTTTGGTTAGGTCAAGTAACATCATTATCAATAACTGTTGTAACAATTTGTGATTTTGGTTGAACATCTCAGATCCAGGATACCATTACTACTAAGGACATGAAATGTTTTTATTTTTTTTTCGTGTCTGAAGATTTATGTGCATATGTCCTGTTTTAATGTAAAGTGTTAAAAATGGGTCCTTTTTGCTAAAAGGATCTTTTATGATAAATATCAAAAGCAGGTAATGTGACAGATGAAAAGATGGTTCTGTGTATCATGATGCCACTCATGGATTTGTGAAATATAAATGTGTTTTGATTGCTCTTATATTTAATAGGATTATTTTAAAAAAAAAAATATTGTGTTCTTTGATAGCAATGGTGGATTGAGAGGGTCTCCCCCCCAAAAAAAAATATCTCTTAAGATAAAATATTATTCTTTAACAGTCCATTTTAACAGAGTTGGTTGTTGTTTTAGGTGTTGTAATGCCATTTTTCAGCACACGATAATCTATACATGGCGGCTAGTATTAATGGTGGAGGAAGAACCTGGAAAAAACCATAGACGTATGAGAAGCTACTTTCAAGCTTTCTCACATACCCACATTGGCTGAACCTGATACTTGAATCTGCGCAGACAGTTGAGATCGCAGTGATCCATAATGGAGAGTGCTTTAGACCACTTGGCCACTCGGAGCCCCAACAGAGTTGGTTATTTAAAGCAAAATGAAGTACTCCATTCTCAAAATATAATTGCCTTTGCGACATTTTTGGGGTTACTTTTTTGTGATACTTCATTCAGAACACTGGTTTATTAAGATAGCTGAACAAAACCTTAGTAACAAAGAAATTTGACAGTAAATTTAGCTTGTAGTACATATAATTTATTTTAAGTTTTGATACAAAGTAAATTTGTATTTAAGAAATCCTTAAAGGCCACTGTAGTGTGCAATTCATGCAGATACATGCAGTGAAAATTGTGTAGTACACGTATCGTTTAAACTTGTTATTCACATGATGTGGAAAGCATTGAGTACAAAAAACTATTACATTTGCCAATCCAACTAAATGGAAGCAAAAGAATGGTGAGCTTGACTTAATTGATCAGTTGTGAGGACTGGTGGCATTAGACTAACAGACTAAACACAAACATCAGGTTTTCATAAATTGGACTTTTGCCAACAACTTTCAGATGCAACTTGTGTTTTGACCTCTTTCTAATGCTCACTCATACTTACCACCCATGCAGATTTGAATTTTTATCCATTGCTTCATTTAGACTGGCGGGCTTCTGATAAAAACTATTTGCTATATATGTGAAGCCATTTTATTGGAAAGTCTCTTGCCATTCTCATAATTTCGCTGTTTGAATAACTGATATTTCACAAGTGAAGTAAATTGTCAGTCACATGATAATCTTGTAACATGTTCTATCAGGAGTTAATAAAAATGCCGTTATAAGAATTGGCTTAGAATGGTCTCTTCAGCTGTCTGTTAACACAAGTTTCTTTTTGCTACTCCTCCTCAACTTCTTTGAGGATTGCTATGAAATTTCACACATTCATTTCATGGTTCAGTCTGTGCCATATGAAAATGGTGCTGCTTGCACATACAGTTTAAACACCATAGCACCCATCTTGAAAATCTTATTGCTGTTCCTCCTGGATGGGGAGTTACCAGGTGGCTTTGGTCCAAGGCACAAGTTTGCATCTCATTTGAATCTTACATTTGTCCATGTGTGTTTGAGTCTCGACTCTGTCAATGTGTGTTTTGTAAGAAAGATTGCCAGGAACTTCCCTTATGTTGGTAGTTCTTCCACCATTAAACATACTGGCTGCCTTGTATAGCATATCATGTGTTGAAAATTGGATTGAAGCACAAAAACCCAACCCAGCCAAATGTCTTGAATGGATGCAGATATCAAACTGGAGGTTTCACTAAAATACTTCTTATGATGTATTGTTTGTCCAAAATAAAATGGTGCCAATCTGATGTCCAATATGGCTGAAACTGCAACAGCATTGAAAATGTTACTGCTACTACTCTAGAATTGATGCTCATATCAACATTACATTTTCACTATAAGACTTCTTATGGTATTTATTTTATCCTAATACAAATGGTGCCTCCTTATGGTCAGATAACATTATATTTTCACTACAAGACTTCTATGGTATGGTTTAATCCTAATAAAAATAGTGCCTCATGGTCATATCAACATGGAGTTTTCCCAGAAAGACATGAAGTGTAGTTCGTCCTTAATGAAAATGCTACTGATCTGGGGTCCATTATGGCCACTACATTCTTGGAAAGACATTAACATGTATTGTATATATAATTCTATTGTTTGTTGGCTTTATTCCACGATTATCTGCTATGTATATTTAATTTGTATTGTGTGATTGACCTTTGTCCATGATTAAGGTAGGAGTTGTCAGAAAGCTCTTAAAGTATCTGCCATATTCAAAATGAATCGTTGTGGCTGTCTTGAAAATATTCTTTTTCTTTATAGATGGCGATATCGAAATATGGTTTTGCCAGTAACTTGTTATGATACCTAGTTGGTCCTAAATGAAATTGTGCCAGTCCTATGTCCAGTATGGATATCATGAAAAGTTTGCTTGTTATGGCTATTTCTGCTGACTGGATGGTCATATGGACATGAGGTTTTCACTTCTTAGGTCTACCTTGTCCTAAACGAATGTGTTGCCAATTTGACATCCACTGATATCTTGAAAAAAATTATTTGCTACTCCTACTGTACAGAAAGTCATATTGACATGAGGTTTTCATCACAAGAATTATTACCATATCTACGTGATCCTAAATGAAAATATTGCTGATCTGGAATTTAATTAATATGGCTGCCACAGTGGCTAGCTTGAAAATCTAGTTATCACTACTTCTCAGGAAATAATGGTCATGTAATCATGGGGTTTTCACTAAAAGATTTCTTATAATGTTTTGTTGCTCTTGAAATATAATGTTCATCAGATTTCAAACTGTCATTTTGGGGATCATGATTTAGCTACTCTTAAAAGGAAAGTAATTTTGACATGCAGTTTTGATCAGAAAAGTTCTTGTCTGCTTGAATGGCCATCATTGTGGCTATCTTCAGAATGTTATCTCTACTCCCTATTGGATGGCTATATCAGTGTGGAGTTTTCACCAGTGGTCTTCTTATCATACCTAGATGAACTTAAATGAAACTGGGGCCAATACAGTTTCTGTGATGGCTGCCATGAAAATCTTGATTTTACTCCTCCCCGGAATGGATGACTATTATGGTATGGGGTGTTAACCAAAAAACACTTATGGTGACAACATAAACTTAATTTTAAGGCAGGTACTGGCAAATTTTCTCACACACCCACAGCCACATTGGATGAATGGTCAACTGAAGTGGTAGTAATCACTGAGTGAAGACAACCACTTAAGACCACTATGTGTAGCATGCACCCTCAAGAACCTGTACTGAATGTCTGACATGTTATACTATAATAATTGTATTGTGCTCCAACATCGTGAAAGTCTTTGTATTTATATGAAGGTAGCCAACATTTGAGAAATAAAGATTATAAATTTCCTTAGATTTCCACTTGAGAAGAAGACATTGTAGTCCCACTTTCATATATTAGGGTGATTTTTAAATTAGTCTTTAAGGGTATTTTCTCACAGGTAATATTGCCTTAAATTTAACCACCATGTTACAAAATTTGTCCATGGGATTTATGACAATGCCCAAGCTGGGTATTTTAAATCACAAGGTCATTATGCATTTTGTAAACCTGCCTTATTCAAAACCTGCCATATTCAGTAAAAATTTGAGCAAATTGAGTGAAAATTGATTTGTTCCCAGGTTTGTAAATGTTACGTGGACAGTTTGTGTATATCGTGACTGAATTTTTTTTTGTTTAATCTACATGCTTATTTTATTCCAACTGCAGTTTATCATTAACATATTGTACATGCATTTTGTGGACTTTTGGCTCAGATACTGGAATTACAGGTCAAATTGTATCATAAAAAGTCTGTTCTAGTTCTGTTATAAATGGAACTTGTTGAATAAGATGAATCTGTGAGAATGTCATAAATTCGGTGAACATTTTCATTGCTTAGAAATCGTAGGTTTGTTTATCTGTCTGTTGTTATTTTCATGTCGGGTTATAAATGGGAACATTTGTTGAATTAATCATTCAGAATTAAACCTGTCTGACATTTAAAATTGAAACAGTTAAAGGAAAGAGAAGAATCTCTATGACTTAAATCATTTTTAGCTTACCATGCAGTAAGGTCAAGTGAGGTTATGGTGTGGCCATTGTGTATATGCTGTTTGTTAGGGTTAACAATATAGACCCTGATATGTTTACACAGTATGTGACAGCAGATCAGGGTCTGTGTTGTTTGCAGTGGATTTATAGAACAGTATTTATGGTACTGTGGAGATTTATGAATTGAAAAACTTGGCAGAAAGTATCATGACGTGAATTTATTGCAAATTTGCATTAATGATCTGCCATAAAATAGGGCTTCTGTTACTCAGTATAGCAAAAGCTGTAAGTGACTTTTTGTCAAAAACCTCTTTCCAGAATTTGACGAATGTTTTCAGAATGCATCCTTGCTGAGGTCTTTAAAGTTTTTACAAATGATGCTGATCTGCAGTGAAATAAGGTTGCCATTCATAATGAAAAACATTGAAAGTAACTCTTAAAACAGCTCTCCAAAATTTATCAGCTATGATGGAAAGAATCATTGCACAGAAGTCTTTAAAAATTTATACTAATTAGGCTGATTCACAGTCAAATATGAATGCTGTTACTATAAATGGAACAACTGTTCAATAATAAATTCTCAAAAACCACTTGACAAAATTTGACCAGATTCGACATTAACTATCTTTGTATGAAGAACTTTCTTGGTAATACAAATGAAGATTCATCATCAAATATTGCGGTCATTACTAAAAATGGAAATCCCTTTAAACATTTTCTCTGGGTCTGCTGAACAGACTTGGACCAATATTAACAGAAAGCATCCTCTCATTTAGGTCTTGTACAGATGATGCTGATCCACTCTCAGAAATGGCCGCTATACAAATCTTTAAATGGCTTTTCATAAACTTAACATAATTTAACAGAAAACATCCCAGATTAACGGCTTTCAAATTAGTAGAAATAATGATGATTGGATGTTAAATATGGCTGCCATTACTAAAACAAGAAAGTCTACAAATAACTTCTCAACATGCTTTTGGAGAACATTTTCTAAAATTGTCCAGATTTATAGGGTTTTCATTTCTTTACACCAGTAATCCCACTTTGCCTCAAATATGGTCACCGTTGCTAAACAATATAGAAAAACTCCTTTAAGTTTTAAATGATGCTCATAAGCCATCAGATATGAACACATTACTAAAACAACTTTATCACCAAAAAAACTTCTGTTCAGAATTTGACCAGATTTGAGAGAAAGCATCATGGCATAAAGACCTTTTCACTATTGGATAAATGATGCTGAAGGGCAATTCAGTATTGAAGATTATTTTTATTAGAAACATGCAAATAGTAAAGTGTCCTACTGGCCCATATTTCTTGACAAACAGCTCTTGTTTGGTTGTTAGGCAGATGACAGTTGAAAGCAACCTTATCCCACTTGTGCCTCTTATTCCCCTGATCTTCACATGATCAAACAACCTCTGGATGTTTGACTTGCTTACCTTAATGACAAGCCACCATTCAGATGACAGTTAGACAGTATGCTGGGGGCCCCGAGTGGCCGTGTGCTCTAAAGCGCTGTCCGTTACGGACCACTGCCATCTCACCTCTGTCTGCGTGTGTTCGAGTCTAAGATTCGGCAAATGTAGTTATGTGAGAAAGCTTGCCAGTAGCTTCTCGTGGGTTGGTGGTTCTTTCCGCGGTTTGTCTGGGTTCTTCCTCCACCATTAATACTGGCCGCCATGTATAGCCTATATTGTGCTGAAAAAATGGTGTTAAACAATTAAAAAAAAAAAAAAAGACAGTATGCTACATTACAGTTTTTCAGGTCACCATATTGGTTGCAGTTTTTTCTTTCTTTCTTCCCCTAAGCCAGACATGATCAGCTACAATTTGGATTAATGAATTTATGGTAAAATGCCATCTTTGATAGTAAGTCACTCACAGTAAATAAATTAAAGTCACTATATCCAGTGTGTATTGCTTAACTGCACAGGTTTTTATTGTCATTGACCAATAAATTGTCACACAATTTTGTATTTTTATTTTGTTCAATGATGGAAGTTTTCATGAGGCATGATTTTATAATTTCTTTTCAAAATGTGAAGTGTTTAAGATTTAAAAAAAATTCCAAAAATGTGTCTAAACTTGTACATGGTATACAGTAACAGAAATGATGCTGGCTAATCAAACCATATGAATCTCAACCCTCTTACAGCTATTTATAAATAAACTATGGATATGTGCATGCTATGTTTTGTATAACTTGCAATATTCATTTGATACAAGTCTTTTACGTCTTATGACAGGTTATAGTAGTATCTCTCTTGAGTATATCTGGTAGTGTAGGTAGAAAATCTTTTGAATCAATTGATATTGTTTTGTACTATTAAATGATGAAATTTCACTAAAGCACCAGTCTAGCTACAGAGAAATCTACATTGGATAACACCAGATGTACATGTACCACATGCATGTTTATTTACACAATTGTAAATTTTGTAAATATTTAAAAGTAGTAAAATAAACCTTGCCATTTACAAGTGAGAATATTGCAAACCTATTGACAGTCAGTTGGCTAACCCATGTTATATAGATCTGATCACAGAGGTATGCCCGTAGGGACAGTTGATGTTATGTGACAAATGCTTCTTTGATATAGTGCAGCATTTGGGATTTTGAAACTTTAATATCTAATAACTGTCGATCTTTGTTGAAAAAAGACCTGATGGATCTGTTAACACCAGGCCAAAGAGAATCTATTCTCACAATATTTTTGTATGTTTGCAGGAGAGCAGGAGCTTGCAACACGAACGCTCACAATTCAGTCAAAGAGATTCTATCTCGATGTTAAGCAGAACAGAAGAGGACGCTTCATCAAAATTGCAGAGGTTTGTAGCATTTGTCAATCTCAACAACAGTTTTCTTGTTAATCTAAATCTTTATTATGTTTGATTACTTGAACATTTGGAATTGAAATCTTTACCTAGTATTCACATGAACATGTTTTGGTTCATGCTGGGATATGGAAATTAATGAATATGAAATTTCATGAATTTGCCGAAAGGTGTGTTTGAAATATACTGTCTTGATTGAAAAAATTAAATTCTGTTTTTATTTAGTGGGTGTAACTTATAACTTAGCATAACGATCTTTATAAGTCTGTGCCACACCTACTGGGTGTAAGCTAGCATAATTATGTTTACAAATCTGTTCCACCAGTTTGAAAAACGTAATTTGAAAATTTATTTGGATCATCACATTTTTGTATGAATCTAACTTTGGCCCTGTTTTGTTTATTTCTTAATGATGAAACAGTAATTTATTTATTTATTCCCACATTGCCAAACTAGAAGGTTTCAAAAGAAATGGAAACTTTCACTGATCTATGATTTTACTGTACATGCAACACACGGTTAGATCCCATTTTCATGTTGGTAAAAACATTTGTGGACTCCGGTCATTATGTCTTAAAACTCTACAATCCTACTATAATTAAATTTCTTTTTAACAAAATTTCATGTTTGAATATTACGAATAAATTTCAGCATGTTCAGGGTTAAGCTATGTCAGAGATTTAGGGAGAAGCCACAGTCTCCCTCCAAAAGCCTAGAAGAGGTTTGGACTTGCAAAGAGAGATAGGTTGGGCTGGCAAATAATTGCCTGTATATATTTTCACAATATTTGTGTGGGTGCTGGCTGGATAAATGACTGAAAATAGGGCCTGTGATATGTCATGTTTTATTGTTCAGTTCATTATTAGGCAAAACAATAATATGTTGTTTCCTATTGCGCTTATTTTAAAATTAGAGAAGGTGGTTCCTTTTTTGTTTTACCAGGTGTGTGTGTGTGTGTGTGTGGAAAAAGTGCTAGAGTTGGCAGTGAACAAAAGAAATGGTCAGCCGACCAGAAACACAAATTCTTTTGCTTATATCAATGTTTCATTTGAGTCAACTTTCATTGAATCTTGTTATTAAAGAAAGAAAGAAGATGATTAGAATATTTAGTAGTAAATGTAAATAGTATATTAGTGCCATATTTTGGATAAATCCAGTGAAAACCAGTAAAATGAATGTTTTATGTTTTTTATCACATTTTGATTTTAGAGATCAGTCAGCAGCAGAGATATATATTAAACATTTAAATTTATTCAAATTTTGCCATGTACCATACCTGCACTTTAATTTCAAGGTACTTTCTTTATTTTCTAAGAACTGACAAACTTGTTGGCAACATAGTGTAAAGTTGTTGATGAACAATGTGTGTAGTTAATTGGATTTAGCTACATTATCTAAGGAATGACCTCCCGCGGTATTATGACTTGGTGCGAGTTAAAGATAGAATCTCAGCAGAGAATTGGGCAACATTATTGGGAAGAAAAAATGCAATATGAGCCCCCTGATATGAGAAAAATAACAAATTTGGTAATCGTGGTAATTTCAATTCAACTTAAATGACATCAACAGAATTTACTAGCAGTGTCAAACTTGGATTTATTCCATCATCATCAAGTGGTGAAAAGAGCGCAATGTCCACAATTGATTGCATCACCTGTCCAAGTGTTTCCTATTTCCTAGAGTCTTTCTTTTCCGACTGCCTTGTCCATCTTGGACTTGCTTGATTTCACTCTGTTCTTGTCACTTCCCCCTTTCAGACTTCACTCGTCACTTCTCCCTTTTTGGACTTCACTCATCACTTTTCTTTCTTTTATGGACTCCATCTTCAGACTGTCGAGTCTCCTTTCCTTTCCTTTCCTTTCCTTTCCTTTGGAAAACTGTTTTCTTTTAGGACAAAATTATCCCAAAATCACTATGGCCCAATTTGATTCTATCGCCCGACTGGAGGACCGTGATGATTCTATCACGTGATTCGGCGTATTGACCGGGTGATCCAATCAAGGAAGAAAAATACGGCGAAAATGGCGGAGATAGCAATGTGTATGTCACGTGTCTTCTTCTGCTGTCGCCATCTTGGTTTAAAATAGGCCGGAGTGTTTAGCACGGGTGACAAACGGTCGCACGGGGGTATCTACTTACTAATGAATCAAGTACGGAACGGGCGGTGCGTACAATCCGGGCTAGAACGGGTTAGCGAATCAAGTTGGGCCTATATGTACCACTTTCTTGATGTATATACAATCCCTTCATTTACCTTACACCAGTCATTCAGACATTGCATAAAGCCTACCACCTTGCTATCAATTACCAGGTGAGCTCTCTTTACAAAATTTACCATATGCTACTACATGTTTGATTACTATTGCATACAATTCACAGATCCTTACTCACTTCCAGATTATTTAAACATTACAAAAGCAGATATAATAGGTAGTTATTGTTAACTCGTAATAATCAGTATAGTCCTAACTTAGAAAATTAATTCATATTTATTTCATATAACCCTGTGAAGTCTTGCACATAATGAACATTTGGATCATGTGCAATCAATTCTGCTAGTGAACTAATAACTGTAAAATTGAAAGATAAATTGCATAGCAACTCTAGCATCAACACATTCCCATGAAATTGAATAAATGATACATAATATGGGACCTAGTCATATCAAACAAATTTGCATACAACAATATCAAAAAATAGAATATTACTTGATATTAAAATTGCGTACCATAATGCTGTTAACTTTAGAACTTGTGCATCATGCATTGAGCACTAAATCCTGTCTTTCTCACAAGAAAGACGTCTGGTCCCTTTCTCATTTAACGAGGAAAACAATTTTTTTTCCAAGGCTTCCTTCAAGAAAAACCTTCTCTCTCTTGGAAAATTTCGAACTCAAGAATTTTGATCAAGGTTGTCACATTACTTCTAAGGTGTATGCCTTAATTTTACTCGGTCAATCATAACAGTGGTTTCTAAAAAATAATTCCTCAGACAATTTTTTTTGTTTAGTCAGTCAGATTTTCTGAACTAAGTTTTATAACTTTAATGTGCCAACAGATCAGGGTCTTTTTTTAAAATTTGCCCATGAACCCAAACAACTGCATACACCCAGGTCTACCAGCTCATTATGTAATATGGCAGATCTGGGTCTATGCTGTTTTAGGCATCTTGAACCCTGGTATGTATGTATTTTAAAAAAATCCAAAAATGTGTAATTACAAAATAGTGATATTCAATCTCATGCAGGTATGCTATGGCAAATTTGCAGTTTCTGTTGTGTTTTTTTTTTTCCCCCTTTCTGTAAGCACTTTTACAAATCCCTTAGTCATGTAATTGTTCCTATTGTATAGCAATTATCTTTGTAAGAAAAGCCACCTGCTATTTGGTTTAACAGCTCAGGTGTCTGTAAGGTATTGAAATCGGTCACACATCATTAGACACTAGTTACATGCATAATTTACTGCCTTTGAATGTTCTAAGTGTTGGCTGAGAAGAGAGTAGTGTTAGCTTTGCCTCAGGCAGTGAAATAGAGTTGATTGGATGCCAAGTGACATTTTAAAAATATTTAATTTTACACTAAAGGCAGCCACAGTTTTGATTTTCAAGCCAGAATGGCTTGACCAAGGTTTTTCCTGGACAATAGTCTGCAAAATTTGCAGTTTTCTTCTTTCTACATTAGGCTTTGTTACATGAAATTCAGTTGACTGAGCAAAAAGTTCTTTTTGTGAGGTCTAGGTGGGATAGACTATTCTCATTGACAGAAATAAAAATTGCAGTCTAGAAGAATTTTCTTCAAAACAGTGAATGGCCTTATGGATAAAAACTAAATTGGTTACCTGTTTGAAGGAGCCAAGTTCCTTTTTAGAACTGAATGACAGTATTGACATAGAATAAAAGTATTGTTTATTGTTCAAATTATCATACTAAATCAGTGAAGATATTTAATGTAGCACTTGTGTATTGAAGTTATTGTTTAAATATCAGATTTTGAATGATCCAGTAATTTTTTTTAATCTGTTGATGTAAGAGGTCAGTGCAGTTTCAGTTTTGAAAGGATATATCTCTGAGTTACCCACCCCCCACCCCCCTTCAGTTGTATTTTTAAAAGAAAGTCAGTGCTGATGAGATTGACAAATTCTGAGAGCCAGAATGGGGTTTTTATTGTGTTTTGTTAAATGTGGTAATACTGCAGGTGTTCATTAATTTTGGAAATAATGTTGTATTTTTCATCTACAGTAGTCCCCCTCTTATACGGCCACCCCTGCTGCACCGGGAAAGTGGCCTTATAAGGCGGGTGGCCGTTCCAGAGGGGGGCTAAATTTATTATGAGAAGTACATGTATATGTAATGTACGTAGTAAGAAAGCTACATACATGTACTTCAAAACATTAAATATCTTCGTCTAAATGAAACATTAATCAATAAAAGTTTTTTTTGTTATAATAACAAATTTATTTCAACTGAATATACGTTACTATTTTTGCTTTCTTGGCGTAAGTTTGATATGCGAACGGGTATTGTTCTCATGCACATTGCAAATGGATTCAAAAACGTCGTTTACATCTTGGTACATACATAATTATCTTTCCATTTGCTCCATTTTCCCACTGCTGCTGAATAACCTTCTTATCGGTTATTACTTTGTTTATTCAAATTATTTCAACATAAACTTATTTTTACGAGTCTTTTGACGTTTTGTACATACAATTGTTCGGCATCCCCCCCCCCCCAGATGTCGTCGAGTAGAATAACCGACTTTCTTCGAAAATAATGTATCCGTTAACGTGATGACATTTTAATGTTTGGTAATGATTTATTCGGTTATTGCTGACTGTATGCGATTTAATTATGCAGACAAAACTTGTGTCGAGTCTGCCGAAATACATCCTTCGTAGGAAGCCATTTTGTGTGGTCACGTGATTTTTCCGGTCTTTGTCTGGTGCCCTATTGTTTTTTTTAAGGTTGTCTGTGTGTGCCAATGTACAAAATCTATTTTTAGCCTATGCTGACCTTGTTATGATTATAACAATTACGTCTGGTTATAATCATCAACGAGAAGAACTCAACATAGGTGTTAAACCCCAAACTCTATCATAACATTATTGAGCCCATTTCCTGTAAACATCGACTTTCACAGATAACGATATACTATAAATTTTTGGTTGACACTTTTAACGGCGACTTGACACTTGGAGACGTGTTATCTACGATAGAGATAATCAAAATTGCTTACCTTACGTCAAGATTTGAATTAATTATTGGTTCTGGATACATTTAAAAATAAAATGTGGCCGCTCGTGAGGGGTAAATTTTATATTATTGCACAAAAATGCTGGCCGCTGGTCGCGTTAGGCGGGTGGCCTTTCGTGAGGGGTACTTTTGAACAGAAACTCGTCGGTGCCAACGAATTCTGGCCGTTAGGAGCGGGTGGCCGCTGGTCAGGGGGGCCGTACAAGAGGGGGACTACTGTAAATTGTTATTTGTGATGGGAAATGGTAGATCAATTGTATTGATTGATGAAAAGTTTATTTGCCCATAATCATGGTAGTGCTGACTTCTTTAAGAATCAAATCATCAGTTATCATTTGTAATTATTAGAATGCTGTTCAAGACATGGATCTTCAATACATGTAGATGCCAACCTCTACAAAATGATCATGAATAATTCAATAACTATTCTTCAACGGTTCATGAACCTAATTCATGAACCCGTCTTGAAAGTTCATTATCAGGTTCATGAACCATTCACAAATGTGCATGAACTGAAAATGGTAAATTCTTGAAATTATGAATTCATGAACTGTTCATGAACCAACACCTCACAAACTGTTCTTGAACAGTTCATAAAAGTTCACACATTAGGTCATCATCATTCATGAATATGTGCATAAACATATTCATGAACTATGATGAAGTTTCTCAAGAATGCATTATTCATGTCTTCATGAACAGCTCCTATTAAAAAATTGATTTTAAAAAAAAAATCTGACAAACAACTGTTTCATTCTGAATCATAAAATAACCTTTGATGTGGATGTTTTAAAACAGTAACATGCAACATATTATCTAGCAAAACAGAATTTAATTTCAGATAAATTTCTAATATTTAAAAAAGAACATATAAATTGACAAGCAATATTCTATTTTTTAACTCGTAGCAACATTTTTTACATTATGTAATTTTTCTTTGAAAAACTTTTCAAGAGATATTGGGGCGGTTGTGTTCATTCAACTGTTGAAGCATATTTCATCCTCATGACACGTTAACTATGTTAGTTTTTTGTGTTTTAAATTACCAAATCATAGAAATAGTGATGTCATGAAAAAGAAAACTATATCAAACATCTCAATTCTTATTGTAGATGCAGTACTGCATCTAGTATTGAGATCATAGGGGGTGGGGTATGATAATGTTTAGTGGTTTTAAAAAATTCGAAGAGCAAGTTTAAATTAGGTCTGAACAAAATCATGTATCATTAGTTTGGTTAAAATTAATATGATGACATATAAAAACCACTAAAATATCTATACAACTTCCACTGAAATAATCAAGAATGACCAAGAAATAGATACTCGTGTAATTTTTATGATCTTGGCTTAAAAAAAGATGATAATGTACATTTTGTAAACAAGAAACAAAGTATTGAACACGAATTTTATGGTTGTCCTGTTTTTGAAGAGATTTTTGGTGATTAATTTTTTTTTTGCTGCAAAATATCTCATTTAAATTAATACTTTGGTTTTTGAAAACACCCATAAAGTTTAAAAGTTACAAAACTGAAGTCAAGAAAAGAAGAGACAAATATTTACAAAGCTGTTTAATGTACACTGGGAAGAAGTGAACCTCTTTTTCAAAGCTTTTAACAGCTTTAGCTTTACATTTGAATATATTAAGTTTGTGTTAAGTAACATTTTCCAATCAGATAGCACCCTATTTTTGTTGATGCATGTTAAATTACTTGCATATTCTAGGTTTGGCAGAGTGGGGTGGGGAGAGGGAGAGATTGAGATCAAAATGTTTTTGTAAATATTGATTTAGACAGTAAGCTAGTGCAAACTGAGAGTGTATGAGATGAGATATGTTGGTATTTATTGATATAGACTGAAAGCTAGTGCAAACTAAGAGTGTATGAGATGAGATATGTTGGTGTTTATTGATATAGACTGAAAGCTAGTGCAAACTAAGAGTGTATGAGATGAGATATGTTGGTGTTTATGGATATAGACTGAAAGCTAGTGCAAACTAAGAGTGTATGAGATGAGATATGTTGGTGTTTATTGATATAGGCTGAAAGCTAGTGCAAACTGAGAGTGGTCACAACAAAATGCAAATGATTACTTTAAAGCCATGATGCCACCTTGACAAAAGTTCTGGGATGTTCTTAAAAAGAATTCAGTAGATTAAATGCTGCAGTAATGTCTTATTTTGTGTACTAGTAACACTCACAAGAAATAATGTTTTCGAGGCATTCCTGCCAAGGCATTGAAATTCATTTAATCACCTTATTGCTACACAAAACTATTCCCAAACTGCTATACATGGGTGCAGCCAAGAAGTGCATAACTGAGAAAACAGCCCACCCTTATGGTCTTGCATTTAACAGCACTAGATGAAAAAGAAATGGAGCTAACAGGAAACTTTGCAGACTTTTACACTTGCAGATATTATTATTTAAGTATTTTATTGGAAATAAAGCTGTGATGAATTCAACTGTGATTAGAAAGTTTCAGCCTACCAGGAAGAAAAAAGAATATTATTACAAATCATTGTTGTGGAATAATAATAGTTAATAATAATAATATTAATAAATCAGGCAAACTTCATAGAGGATCAAGTGCTTCATAGGTTTTGGCACATAATAATTTAAAAATTGTTAGAGTAATGTTTTTTTGGTGCTGAAGCAAATTGAGACCCCACCCCCTTTACAATATTTTGATGCTACACTTTGATTTTGGGACATTGGGGTTATAAAACCTCTAGTATTCAAACCTAAAAAAAAAATCAAAAATTAAAAATTTCAATATAAATTTGTGATTTGTTTCTGTTGTGCACTTAACATCTGTTATGGAATTTTCCTGTACACCAGATCCAAGTTGGGTACATAATAGGAGTCTGAACCTGCCTATTCTGAAGGCAGTGTATCAAGTATTTTTAACTTAAATTTTGAAAGATCTGGGTTTCTACTGTTAAATGATAATCATTTCTTTACTGGAATGAAGCAGTTTGAGCTAATGAAAATGCACAATGAGGCTATCTCATTTTTTTAACATATAGGTGCTGAAATTATGCTTACTCCTTGTTTCAACGCCATGGAGCACATTTTCAACATTATTTACCTTGTAGTCCCAAATATTGCCAACATGTATATACTTAGAGGTTCTGAATTGTTTATGAAGACAAATTGTTTTTGACCTGTTTTCATGCACAAGTGCCTCTGAAATATGCAGCCCATACCTTCTACACTTTAAGAATTTCCAAGATGACCTATCATTTGGAGGCTTTCATTGTCAATAAAAAAAACAAAAAAAACAACCCAGCTTAAACTAAACAAACCAATAAATTGATTACTTCTCGCATGTGACTGACTGAAAATATATTATAGAAAATTGCAGTTACATAAGCACCCACTATTGTTTTAGGGCCGTAATGGAGAGTGAATGATTATAAAGTCATCCTCTATAAATAGATTATTATTATTATTATTATTATTATTATTATTATTATTATTATCTATAATAGTAAGTTCATGGCTTATCACTAACCAGAACCCATTGTGTCGAGTCTTAGTTTTAGCCCTTGTACTAGAATAACTACAGTTGCATGCCATCACAAATCCCCACAGGTTTTAATGCATATTTCAAAAGATGTACACACACACATGCTGTCTCCAAAACTGTGACCCTTACATCATAATGAAAAACCTGCCAGGTATGTGACATTCCTATGTGTCTATCTATCTTCCTGCTGATGGCTGCCTAAATGAAGTTTGTCTGAAAATGTTAACAAATGTCATTGTAATTGAAGTTGTGAATGGGGCCGCATTGACAAAAATCATGATTTTAAAAAAAAAAAATTTTAAAAAAATTTAAATCATTTAAATATTTTAATTGAATTTTTTTAAGTTACAGGCCATTGTACATAATTATATAGTGATTACAAGAACATATTTAGGTTTTCAATTTACAAACAGATATGTACATAATTTATAATGTTATATTTTAAAGTAATTACAAAGCAAGATTAAAACAATCACTACATATAAATTTAAACATTTGAAATATCTAGGTCTCAATAATACATTTTAATGCATATTTCTGATTTAGAATAGGTGCTTTATATATGATAGTTTGCTAACAAAAAAAAGTTTTCCAGCTTTTTCAATGCCAAGCCTGTTTATGGTCCTTGGATTGGACAAATGAAGGGAGTTTAACAAACCCACAACTGTCCTGTAGTTGACAGAAGCCACTCATGATACTGGTGTATTTAGCCTTTTGAAGCCAAATATGAAATTAAATGACATTTACAGTTAGATGAGCAAATTTTAACATCCTACATGTTTTTATTTAGAAATTAGATTTAACATTTTTAATGTTTTCACATTTTAATTTTTAAACACACAATTAAAGTTTGTTCATCAGATCCAACATGTTATTTACACTCAAGACACTCTAATGCTGTTTACAAGTGAATTAAGTAAACAAATCTGAAGTTTATTATTATCTGTTTTAAAAATAGTGTAGATTAAAAATCTTAAGATTTGAATCAAACAACCCTACCACAGGGACAAGAACATGCATTGTTTTATGAAATAAATGTCCATATATAAATGTAATAAATATAGCTTATTACAAATGTGTGTATGTGATAAGGATTACTTACATGCAACTAATTTGTGTCAACCTGTTAAATTATTATTATTATTAGTAGTAGTAGTAGTTGTAGTATTATCCCATTAGTTTAATAGGAGATATGATAACTGTCAGATGGATTGAAGGATGGCCAGATACTAGAGTATCTGTTATGTTTGTGGATTATTGGACTTTGCACATGGTGTTCTTTCCATGTAGGTGTGACTTTATTTCATTACAGATTAAACATGTAGGTTTAAAGTTTTGACATACATAATATTTGGTGATGAAATACCAAGCAGGGCTTGAATTTAACACAAATTTCTTGGTAGCCAGAAGGACTAGTGTACTGAGAAATTTACTAGTCCTGCCAAACATTTACTAGTCCTGACCACAAGACTATGTCACACACTTGTATTGAGATTAACAAGAATTTTCTTTCATAAATAGCGTTATCATATGACATGCAGAGGTACAGAAGAATAAATCCTACTTAAAATCATGTCAATTAACATTTCTTGTTTCTCAAGACAATCTGGATCCAGTTCCAGAAAGGGATCCAAATGTCATTTTTCGTCCTCCACCTGCACTCGGGGTCCATATAGGCTTTGTTCTGGTCTTCTTACCCATCTCTGAAACATTCCACAAACGTATTGCTGGTGACGGATCATACATTGGAATGTCATTTGTATGGAAGATTATAAAGAGTAGGTCGAACAGAACCCAAGGTCTCAAACAAGGTCTCCAGTCACTCTTCACCATTTTCATCTCCGATTCAATTTTAAAGTTCGAACAATCCGCAACAAAATTGGATGTTTTCTGTGTTTGTTTTTGCGAATTCCATACACCAGTTACACTGCATAACATTCTTGTTCTCATCATAATTCAGTCATTCCCTGTCTTTTGTCCATGACTTCTGAAACGTCTGATTACACTTTTCCCAATCATAAGAATTATCCCTCTTTTATTTCATTTTCATTTACTTTTTCCGGAGGCTGAACACCTTATTTAAAACGCCACATTTTGCATGTCTTAAGGCGGGAATTGTGCCTCTTTTTGAAATACGAGATGTTACAGTATAGCTAACGCGAATTATTTAAAGTAAGCAAAGGAATGGCAGTGTCCTTTATATATGAAAGTCCGAGCAAGACACACGCTTCAAAACACGTGCCCCCCCCCCCCCTCCCGCTAGTAAATGGCCTCTCCCTAATAAAGTCTTGACTTCTGCAGGATCAAAGCAGTGGCTATTGTAAACACTGTTATAAAATATTGACATCAAAAGATAATGCTAGTTTCACCTTGGAAAATGTGTGTTCCCATCAAACGAAGCCATCTGACTCGGCATGTCGCATTCAACAGCGCCAATTACGGTCTCATCATTATTAGATGTTTTTTTTTGTTTTTTTTTTATGGTTGAACGCCATTTTTCAGCACAATATTGGCTATACATAGCGGCCAGTATTAATGGTGGAGGAAGAACCCGGAAAACCCCAAGAAAGAACCACTGACCCACGAGAAGCAACTGGCAATCTTTCTCACATAACTACATTAACCAAATATTAGACTCGAACTCGCGCAAACGGAGGTGAGATGACAGCGATCCATAATGGAAAGCGCTTTAGACCACTCGGCCACTCGGGGCCCATATTAATAGCGTAAGTTTAGTAGGTGCTCCGAATTAATCAGACCTCAATGTATTGTTGAAATTAATGATAAGCGGAAATTTTTCAAATCTTAGATGCCCATGCTGAGAGATTATAATTCCCAACAAATGTACGGCATTCTGCTTGGATATCTCCACGTGTATTCAATTATTTGTTCAGTCTTGTATAGGAATTTTTTTTTTTTTTTAAAAAAACCGTTTTATTGACATAGAAAAAGTAGTTGTATGGAAATGATATGTCAGTAATGTGATCATAATAAATTGATCTAATTCTTAAAATTATTTCAATGCAAACGTAAATTATGCAGTTCCCCGTTTGTGACTCTTAGCGCGTTTGGCTAGCAAGCTATAAAAAGAAAAGGAAACAAACGAGCGTGCAAACTAATTTCTTTGAATAGCTTATACCATGTGTTGTAGTTTTGTAGTTTTTAATGTGGTCGCGTGAATAAAGTGTGAAACCAGGTTATTTTTCATATAATTCGATGTCAGATTAATTAGGATATAAATTACCAAACTTCCGTTGTTTGTTAATGATGGACCGTGATTGGCGCTGTTAAGCGAAATGCACTAAATCAGATGGCTTCTTGTAATAGAAACACTTTTATGAGGCAGAAATTGACTTCATCTTCTCATGCTAATATTTTATGACTGTGTTTACAACGGTCACTGCGCTGATTCTACCGAATATATGGTGAAGTCACGTCTTTATTTGGGTATTGAGTAAACAAACGCTGACTGTTGATAAACAAAACTGATTAGCCCATCGGACTACTAACATTATGATAGTTACTAGTCCGACAGGAAATCTACTAGCCTCGGGCTAGCGGACTACCACTAATTTTGAGCCCCGCCAAGTGGTAGAGTGCATTTTATTAGCATTTGACTGAGTGAATATTACTTCAGTGTTTTTGTATGTCAGTTCTCTGAAAATCTTTCATCAGAATAAAAATGTTTATTTTATTCAACAAAATGTCTTTAATTTATTTTTGTTGATAAGAAATGAAATGTTCACAGAAAGTGGTATAGTTTAAATACAACAGATCTGGTAACATGTACATATACATTGTAGTGTGATTTTTAGCAGTGGAAATATTCTTGAGATTTAGCTCTCCAGATGGGATTGTAAAAATAATTAGATACAAACTAGACTACCAGTACTTTAAATATAGGAACATCTATATCAGGGGTGCACAACCCTTGTCCCATTGGCTGGATCCGGCCCGCAAACTTGTTCTATCCAGCCATCAGGGCTAATTAAAACAACACAAAAATCTTGCCTGTGAAGAATAATTATATTAAAGAATTTAGTGTTTGCAGCCAGTGCTCGAGTGGTCTTACAAAATGCAATTTGACGCTTGGCCGGAAAGGGTTGTGCACCCCTGTTCTATATCCACAATGGCAGAGATTAAACCAGTCAAAATGAATATCTTGGTTTTTAACAAAATCACCGCAGAGTTAGTGTCTATAAAAAAAATATTATATGAAGCAGGGCCATTTTGAATGAAAAGTTGAAGGAATAGTGGATTTAATTCTGTTTTGATTCTATGCAGGTGGGAGCAGGCGGGAAGAAGAGCCGCCTCCTTCTGGCAATGTCCACCGCAGCCGAGTTTCGAGATTACTTAACAGAATTCAGTGACCATTACTCTTCACTGGGTAAGTTTTGGTAGTGCACAAACTTTACTTTGCCTTCGACAATTGTATTACATGCCCTTGCTGTCAAAATCTTTACCATCTTACATAAAAAAAAACCAACATGATATGAAATGATAGTGTTTATGATCTTTAAAATTTTGCACATTGGTTCAAAATTTGGCGTATGGAAAGATCACATCAGTTAATCACCAAGTCAGGGTCATTGTCACCATAAAAGAATTGTAACAGGCAAGTTAATAAGCCTAGATAGTAGTTCTTAATGAATATAATGGGTTTTATAAACTTTCCATTTCATATAAATCAGGTTAGTGGGTGTCTGGCTGGGTAAGGAAGGGGAGATAAGGATCTGTGTAACAATGACTTGCTGAATGAAATATTTGGATGGGGGTGTGGTGTGGTGGAAAGATAACAGGATTTGATGTATAGACTATGCTACTTATATTTACATTAAAAAAATTCTTTCCTTCCTCTGTAGTAATCAGTTGGCCATACATTTAATTTATGACAAATACTGGTGTTTTTAGATTTTGTCTAAATAGTAAGATCACTGAATGAATCAATTAAATTTTACATTAGAATTCAGCAGTTGAACATCAAGTCAAGGTGTAAAGTAATGATTAATTCAATACGCATGTGATGTTACAGGTGGTACTGATTTATTTTTTTTGTTCATACACTGTAAATCATTTTTTAAACACTTTTTTTCTTTTGGTGCAGATTGCATCAAGATTTATTATTATTATTATTATTATTATTATTATTGTTGTTGTTGTTGTTAGAATAATACCCACATCGCTATAGAAAGGGAGATCCTTGGATTCCCTTTACTACTTTCAAGTCATTTGTAACACAACTGTGTGAAAGCAGATATTCTTGCAGATATTCAAGGATTGCCATGAAACTTTATAAATATTATGGCCATCACCTGAAGTTAAGCAGATCACTTTGTGTGCATGTTATGTTGATCATGTCAAGATGTCAATACAGTAGTCCCCCTCTTATACGGCCACCCCTGCTGCACCGGGAAAGTGGCCTTATAAGGCGGGTGGCCGTTCCAGAGGGGGGCTAAATTTATTATGAGAAGTACATGTATATGTAATGTACGTAGTAAGAAAGCTACATACATGTACTTCAAAACATTAAATATCTTCGTCTAAATGAAACATTAATCAATAAAAGTTTTTTTTGTTATAATAACAAATTTATTTCAACTGAATATACGTTACTATTTTTGCTTTCTTGGCGTAAGTTTGATATGCGAACGGGTATTGTTCTCATGCACATTGCAAATGGATTCAAAAACGTCGTTTACATCTTGGTACATACATAATTATCTTTCCATTTGCTCCATTTTCCCACTGCTGCTGAATAACCTTCTTATCGGTTATTACTTTGTTTATTCAAATTATTTCAACATAAACTTATTTTTACGAGTCTTTTGACGTTTTGTACATACAATTGTTCGGCATCCCCCCCCCCCCAGATGTCGTCGAGTAGAATAACCGACTTTCTTCGAAAATAATGTATCCGTTAACGTGATGACATTTTAATGTTTGGTAATGATTTATTCGGTTATTGCTGACTGTATGCGATTTAATTATGCAGACAAAACTTGTGTCGAGTCTGCCGAAATACATCCTTCGTAGGAAGCCATTTTGTGTGGTCACGTGATTTTTCCGGTCTTTGTCTGGTGCCCTATTGTTTTTTTTAAGGTTGTCTGTGTGTGCCAATGTACAAAATCTATTTTTAGCCTATGCTGACCTTGTTATGATTATAACAATTACGTCTGGTTATAATCATCAACGAGAAGAACTCAACATAGGTGTTAAACCCCAAACTCTATCATAACATTATTGAGCCCATTTCCTGTAAACATCGACTTTCACAGATAACGATATACTATAAATTTTTGGTTGACACTTTTAACGGCGACTTGACACTTGGAGACGTGTTATCTACGATAGAGATAATCAAAATTGCTTACCTTACGTCAAGATTTGAATTAATTATTGGTTCTGGATACATTTAAAAATAAAATGTGGCCGCTCGTGAGGGGTAAATTTTATATTATTGCACAAAAATGCTGGCCGCTGGTCGCGTTAGGCGGGTGGCCTTTCGTGAGGGGTACTTTTGAACAGAAACTCGTCGGTGCCAACGAATTCTGGCCGTTAGGAGCGGGTGGCCGCTGGTCAGGGGGGCCGTACAAGAGGGGGACTACTGTACATGTATTGACAACTTCTTTTGCTTCCACAAATTTTCTAAGAGTTATTGCCCTTTTTGTCCACATGCAGTTTTGAGGATGTAGAACAGCACTAATGTAATTTTTTTGCATATTGTAAGAGGTGACAATAGAGATATCAAGGTTGCTGTGAGATGCATCCATTGATTATGTTCCAACTGACAAGGTCCTAGATGCTCTTAAAAGAGTTCAGTTTATAAGTTGATCTTGCATGTGACTAGCTGAGATTGTTATCACTTTGGAAGCCATAATTTTGATCCAGTGTTTGATAGAAATTGGAACGTGGGCGTATATTGTAAAGATTTTATGCAGTTTCAAAAGTAAGTTGGACCTTGTTGCCAGTCTTTAAGGTATAGATAGGTTTATTATAATTAAGATCTGATGGTCTTTGATTAGATTACATTTTAAATATGCCTTTGTTGTTAGAATTTTAATAATTTTTAAAATCCTGATAGAAAATTATGAAAATAGTTAAAATAGATTCTTTTTTTTACAATACCGCTTAAACCTTTTGAGTGAAAAGTTATGTAAGCCAGGTGAGTCCACTTAGGTCTTCTGTTTACTGTTCAGTCCTGTTAATTATGATGTCCTTTTTGTTTATTGCAGGCCCTCCAAACCCTGAGAATTTGCCAGAAGATGGAAAATTGAAAAGTGAAATGATAACAAAAGACAACAAGCGATACTACCTTGACCTGAAGGAAAATCAGAGAGGAAGATTTTTAAGGGTAATGAATCATTATTATTTTTGATGAAAGGGTTCTTCTGTATTATTCCATTTTATATCGGTTTGTACACATTGTTAGTTTAAGGGGAATAACTCTCAAATTGGATTAGTGGTCCTGAAATGCCTTTTGCTGTTTCCAATTCTTAGTTTCAATATTTTAATGTTCTTCTTTTTCTTTATCATTGGTTATCCACACTTTCATGTCTGATGCTTAACTTGGAAAAGCATTCAAGGTATCTGAAACTTGTTACACATATTCAGTTTCAGTTTGTTTCATACAGCATTGTTGATGATATCCACTTGTTTTTCATTGAATATTCACTTCATCATCTTAACCAAATTTTGCTGTTAATTTTTCGCAGTGAATTCAGACACATAATGATCTGACAAAATTATTGAATAGTTTAAATATATATGCAACTTTTGCAATGGAATTACATGTATTATGGATTAATGCAAGCCCCAACGGTATGATATCAGATGGCAAGTAAACAGTGTTAATACTTTGTTCATGTGATATGTTAGACTTTGAATTCAGACACAATGATCTGGGACAAAATTATTGAATATTATTGAATATTGTAAATATTGTAAATCTGTGTTCAATTTTTCAGTGGAATTATATGCATTATGGATGAACTGCATAGCACGACGGCATGATAATAGTACAAGGTGTTGATATCCTATTAGACATGAATACACGTATTCTCAGAAAATAATTAAATACTTTAAAACTCTGCATTAATGTGACACCGCCAGAGTGGGTCATAGGGCACATTTATATAAAAAATGCAATTACAGAAACATTTTTTAATGCTTTTTCACCTCATTCAACACATTAGTCATATTATAGGACAAATGAAGAATTATTTTTGATGATTCCATAGGCACAGTCATATGATGCATGTTTAGGTCTTGGATTATCTTTTTAAAGATTGAATGTCTGCCTGGGTTTATCCTGGTTTACAAAGTGTAAAACAACACAGTGTCCATAACTTCTTTATGGAATGGCATTGCAGGTTAACCCTCCTCAAAATGTTTCTCTGGAAGAAAAATAAGCCATGACATGGTGACATTTAGCTATATTAAGAGATTTGAGCTTGAGGATGAGACTGGACATATACATTATTCTTTCAATGATTCCTGGCAGTTTAGGTGGGGTCAGAAACAATTTTAGGAATGAATTAATCCTGGTTGTCCAAGAAACTTTGTTAAAACTAATTCCTGTCTACATTGACAACAGTGAATAAAAACGTTTATATATTTCACTTTTACCACATTTGTGCATCAGCTTGCTTGTAAATTGTAGGTAGCTCAGACAGTTCAGCGAGGAGGGCCACGTTCTCAGATTGCAATTCCTGCCCAGGGCCTGATTGAATTCAGGGACAGCCTTACAGACTTACTTGATGAATTTGGCACAGATGATCAGGGTAAGTGATTAAGTACTGATAGCTGGCTTAAAAGAAAAAAGTTGAAAAATTCTATTTATATGAAAAATGTATATTCATTTTTAGTTGTACTCAATTATAGATCAAAAGAGCTTATCGGATGTCATCCATTCATCGGGCAGGATGAGCTTGTCATCACTACTTCTTCCAAATTACTTTGAAGATTGCCTTTAATTTTTGCATGCACATTCATCCCATGGTCTAGTTAGGCCTAAATAGAAATAGTGCAGCCATTGAAAATCCTCTATTGCTACTCCTTATGCATGAATGGTCATATCAACATAGCGTTTTCAGTGAGAGACTTCTTATGATGTCTGGTTGGTCCCTAAAATATAAAAAAGTTGCCAATCTAATGTTCAGTATGGCTGTCACAGTGGCCATCTTGAAAATCTTGTCACTTCTCCTTCATGGATGGTAATATCAACATAGGGTTTTCACTAAAAGACTTCTTGAGATGTATAATATGTATATTTGGTTCCCAATTAAAATGGTGCCAATATAATGTCCAATATGGCTTGCACAGTGGCCATCTTGATTTTTTTTATACTACTTTTGAATGCATGTTCATATCTGTATGGGGTTTTGACTAAAAGATTTTTTTTGGTTCTATGATCCTGAATTAATGATTATTATGACCAGGGGATTTCACCTAAAGACTTTTAATGGAGTCTTCTTTTTCCTAAATGAAAATGGTGCCAAGCTAACAACCAGTATGTGTACTACAGCAGATAATTTGAAAATCGTATTGTCACTTGACAGTATTAGAGATTCATTCAACGTTCAACAGTTTAAAGGAAATAGTGGTCTTGTCTTTGATTCCAGAAAATTATTTTTGCCCATAATGGTGGTCCCCCTCTTATATGCCACCTCTTCTGCATGGGAAAAGTTGCAGTACAAGTAGAATGGGCTATTCAGAGAGGGATTATATATGTGAGAAGCATGTGTATTATATGTATGTATGTATGTGTATGTTTTAAGATAGCTATATATAACTTGAGGCTTTAATATATTCATTTAAAGTAGCATTCATTTTTAAAAGGTTCTTCTTGTCTTAAGAACAGATTTATTTTAAGTTAACATAAATACATTACTTACTTTCTTTAGTATGACATGGGAGTGGGGTATTATTGGCATGCATGTTGCAAAATCATTAAAAATGTCATTTAAATCCTGTTACATATATTGCATGGCATTTAAAAATATTCTCTTTCCATTTAATCCATTTTCCCACTGACATGTTAAAGTCTTGTAATGATTTATTCCTATGTTGCTAATTGTACATTATGCACTTTAATTATGAATTCGAAACTTTTGTTGAGTAGACAAAATGCCATCTTTAAAGGAATTGATACGTGTACTATCACTTGATTTTTCACTCTTTGTCTTTTGTACCCAGATTTGTTCAAAGTTAATTTCTCTTTGTTAATCCACAAACTCTGTATTTAGTCTATGCTGACCATGTTATGGTCTTCACAACAACAGCCAGTCTAATCATCAGACACAAAAAAACCTCAACAACTGTGTGAAACCCTAAATTTCATCGCAGCATTGTTGACCCAATCATTTCATTATGAGCGGATTGTTTCACCACCAAATATCAGTATTTTATTCCTGTATGTTTTGGTGTATTATTTGAACTCGTGCGCACACTCTGTGTGTGTGTGTGTGTGTGTGTGTGTGTGTGTCATACAACATACATTGTAAAAATACATGTTATCAAGTCCACCTTTATAGAATGACAGCTAAAAGATATGTATAAATTATTTTGTTTATAAAAAAATTTTTTATACAAAAACTGCAATTATTGTAAACTTTTAAGTTAAATGAACCAGCAACCTTCAATTCTAATGTACTAATTATGAATGAGGTGTCATTACCATGCCTTAGTTATCTGGCACCAATGTGAGGCCTTTGTTATTTCCTGATGATGAATGACTTATGAATATGATTTTTTTTAAACTGACGTGTTTGCTGTTATGCCATTGTTATATAAATGACTGCCATTTTTTTTACCTGGCTTTGGTGCAGTGGTGATAAAAATTTTAAAATTTAGTCCATTTTCTCAGGTCGACCACACAAATCGAACACCATAAGCAATCTGAAGAATGTTGTCAGAATGTTGTATCCTTAATAATTCGGAATTTTACTGGACACAACACACAGACACACACACACACACGCACGCACACTTTGTATGCAATCACTTCAGATTTCTATGACAGATATATAGAGGTTTTTATAGGGAAATGCAGTATACACCAAGCAGCAGAAAGTATTACCCTGAATCCTACTCCTTTGACATAAAATAATGACAAAATAAAGTTAGTTGTAGACACCTCTCTTGATTGCCCAAAATAGACTAGAGCTAGTGACCTTTGATTTATGCATAGTTGGTGATACCTTTATTTGTTGTCTGTGAAGAACAGTCTGTAAAGTTGACCTAGTGACCTTTGAATTGAACAATTTGTGATAGTATTATTTGAGGTATTCCTTGACTGATCTAGGGTTGGTCAGAGTTTGTATTCATCTGCAGGACATGTGATTTCATGATATATGATGTGTGTGTGTATGTGTGTGTGATTTTAACTACATTTTCTATTCATGTGTATTCCCTGGCTATCATTTAAGCTCTTGAAGCATACAACACTTCCATTTGTGTCAAATTCCCAACAGATTAGATAGAAAGAAAGAAAAGAAAGTAGACATTTGGTGTGATGTAATAATCATTACATGCAATTATATTCCCATTGGTGTGATGTAATAATCATTACATGCAATTATATTCCCATAGCATCTTAAAAATCTTGTTATTGATAATTCTCCTAAATGGAAGTCTTGCCTGGACATCCCTTATGAAAATCTATTTATAATTGCTCTTGATTGGATGGTCATATCAGCATGAGGTTTTAACATAAAGACTCTTTAGGATGTCAAGTTGGTTCCAAATTAAAAGGTGTATCCCACTAATAATGCTTTACAGCTGCCATGTTGAAAATCTTGTACTGCTACTGCTCCAGCATGGAAATTAATATTGCCAAAGGGCTTTCACCAGAAGACTTCTTATGATGTCTAGTTGGTCCTAAATTGAAATGGTGCTGATTTGACATCTAATAAAGCCGCCATGGCAGCCGTCTTGAAAATCCTGTTACTGCTATTCCAACTGAACATAAAGTCTATATCAGCCTTGCTTTTAACTGAAAAATTTCTTATGGTAGAGCCTGGAAGAAAACTTTGAATACTCTCACGACGAAACAGACAGGCCTACCCTCGTTAGAGGATTAATAAAAGGCCTGGATAATCAAAATGGTTGATGATGATGATGATGATGATGTCTAATTGGTCATAAAAATGTGCAAATCTTGTTGCAAATTTAACCACCACAATGTCCATCATTAAAATCATGTTGCTACTACTTTTGATAAGAATTCGTATCAACATTGATTTTTTTAAATAGATTTCTTATAATGTCTAGTTAGTACTAAATGAAATTGATGCCAGTATATCATAAAATGTTGACAACCATCTTGAAAAATATGTTATTGCTACTCCTCAAAATGGAAAATCTTGTGTATTGTCTCCTTCAAGAGGAAAACTAATTACGATATTTAGTTGGTCTGTTACATGTTTAGGCTCTAATAAACAGTAACACAGAAAAAGTGACAACAAGCTTTGTAAAATTTAACAAATAATTTATTTCCTTGCAAAAAGATTGTAAAAATGAAGACAAAAACCCTTAGTTTTAAGAATCAAATCCAAAAAGTAATCCAAGAAAAATCCAGGAATTAAATTACAAAAGTCCTACTAATGAAATGTTCTGATGAATTAAACTTTTGAGTCCTGATGGAAAATCCAGTATGGAAGATGACATATGCTGGAATCTGTACTGTGCTTATCTGCAGTGCCTTGTACAATCACAAGATTTAACACTCCAATGTTGGAAATCCAAATAAAATTTTGATAAACTGTCTTTGTCCAAGAATTCTGTATGAGCACATCAAATATTTCCAGAGATATGAATAATCCTTTAAATCAAAATGGTCTGAAGAAAATCTAACTCAAAACTAGCAACAACAGAAGAACTTGGTATCAAGTGTAAAAATCCCCAAACTGAGATTTCTCTCACTAAACATCTCTATTAAATCGAAGTTCTGCACAATTATGCAAAAAAACCTGGAGGGTCACATGATCCTTTTTATATCGCATACACTTAGTGTGACCCTGATGAGAACCAATCATTTTATTCTAAGAATAATACCAAAAAAAATTGTTTACTTCAACCTGAGCAATTTACAAGGCTCGTGTCATGTATCCAATACAGCCTCGATCTTGCTATTTTTAATTCTCACAATAAAAATATTTTAAAAAAAGAACGTGTTTACATGGCAGTTATTAACCTTGAATTAAGGTCAGGATCTAGGTCAACATTAAATAGAAAGTTTCAACTTATTAGCTCTTCACATTTTTTACATCTTAAATTTTTTTTAAAACTCTGAACTATATACTGGAAAACTTTCAGTAGCATGAAATAGAATAATTTTTAAAAAACTAACCACCAAAAAATTTAATTAAAAAATAACTAAAAATTAAACCAGATAAATGTAACAGGTCCTAAATGAAAATGGTGCTGATCTGACTTCAGATATGACTGCTACAATGAACATATTGAAAATCTTGGCACTAATTCTTACAGTGGCTAATTTGAAAACTCTTGATGCTGACAAATATCAGAGATGGCTTCAACACTTAGCAATAAGTTATAAAAGAAATTTCCTTATGTTGAATATTCTATTATATCAAATGATGCAATGTTATTCCATATTCCATCTTCTAAAGAACTTATTGGAAATTCACCAAACTGAACATCTTACAGTAATGGTGTGCAAGAGGTATTGGTGGGGTGGGTGGGGCTCCCTTTCCCTTGTATCTTTTGGAAGTGGTCTAAAGATCAAGTGTTCTAAAATTTCTATTAGAACAACATTTTAAATATTTGTTGACAAAATATTATGTATACATTCATAGCAGGACATGAGCTAGGTCACAGTTGTGTGGGATATAGGGTTAAAATAATGATACTGTTCCACAAGAGGTATTATTCAATAATGGGGGTTGGGGGTGGGTTGGGCTTGGGGAATTAGCATGTTAGATCCATAACTGTTACTGTACTCAGCAGGTTAATAGTATATATAGTAGAATTTGGCCTAAACCTTTTGGAAAGATGTGGGCATTTTACCAAGTGTGAACTTACTGATAAACATTGTAGGATGTATATAGAAATTCACATTGTAACATTTTATATTAAGAATTAAAATCTCTTTATAATGCTGTTCTTTTGTTTTAGAGGGCCAAAGTGAATTGCCCGAGAGCAAATACATGCGGGTAGAGAACAAAGTATTTTATTTTGACATTGGCTCCAACAGAAGAGGAATATATATGAGAGTTTCTGAGGTGATGCATTTTTATTTTCTCTTTAAAATTGTGATTTTGCCTTATTAATATGTTATCTACTCTTGACAAGTTTAATTTACTCCCACCTACTTCCATTATGTGTCTCATTTACTTCCATGACAAGTCAAATCTAATCCCATGACAAGTTTCACCTACTTCCATGATGTATCTCATTTACATTCATGACAAGTTTCATCTGCAAAGGTTTTTCTAGCACTTGTAATAAGTCATCTACTCATGACAAGTCAATTCTACTCTCATGACAAGTTTCACCTATTTCCATTATGTTTTTCATTTACTTCCATGACAGGGGGCCCCAAGGTGCTGAGTGGTCTAAAGCGCTTTTCGTTACAGATCACTGCCATCTTACCTCTGTCTGCGTAGATTCGAGTCTAAGATTCGGCTAATGTAGTTATGTGAGAAAGCTTGCTGTTAGCTTCTCGTGGGTTGGTGGTTCTTTACCAGGGTTTTCCTGGGTTCTTCCTCCACCAATAATACTGGCTGCCATGTAGCCTATCATGTGCTGAAAAATGGCGTTTAACCCTACAACAACTTTCATGACAAGTCTCATTGCAAAAGTTTTTTTTATCCAGCACACTTGTGACTAAGTAACTTCTTCTCCAATTTACTTCATAATTAGCTTATCATATCATCACACACCCCATTCTCACAGTACCACTTCAGGGTAGGATTTAAGAAATAACATGGGGACATGTTTAGTCTGTGTTTTAAGCTGTTGTGGCTTAATACTTCGTGGCCCTATTCACTTTATATATTGGTTAAACATCATCACAGACTGCCTCTTTTAGAATCTTGGTTGAAACCATGGGCCGGTTTATGTTTCATGTGTTTTTGTCATCATATGTAAACATGGTGAGGTGTAGAAGTCACTTTTCCAGCAGTAACAGTGCCGTTAACAATGTTAAAGTTTTGTATTTATATCACTGAAAGTTCAAATAGGCGAATGTACTGACAAACATCTAGATGAAAGGGAGATGATTGGTTCCATGGAATTGGAATATAACTATGCACTTTATATTTGGAATATAATATTTTCACATGCTCCTTTTCCTTCAATACACTTTTCTCCTAGGTTCTGCCATTTGGTAGAACATTTGGGTGAAGAATTATTTTAGGGACACATTTTTGGTTTTTATAAAATTTTGTTTTACTGGTCATGGATTGAAAGAGCTTAAAGAATGGTCTATTGTCTGTCGTCCATCTGTCTATTCTATGTTTATCCATTAACAGAAGTTATTGTTACACCTCCTCAACTACATGGAGGATTGCCAAGAAACGTTGCACATTATTTCTCCTGAAAGTCTAATAATTAGTCTGAAATAAAATTAGTACCATTTAGACATCAGTTATAGTCACCACAATGGCCATCTTGAAAATTTTACTTTTTTTTTTATTACTTGTTACATTTCTTGAACGTTTTGATAATATTTACATACTGTTTTTACTAAAGCGTTTGTGATATCTATTTGGTCCTCACTGGTAATGGAGTTCAAGCAAGGCAACCCCATATTGAAATCTTTATAAAGCAAATCCTTTGTAATAGCAAATCATATCATTTGATGTTTAATTGATCCCAATGAAAGTGATGCTAATCTGAACTCCAAATTTAGTTATTGATACTCCTCCTATATAGTTAGACATATTGAATGGAACTTTGCCCATAGACTTTTTAACATGTCTAGTTGGTCCTAAATTCATATTGTGCTCATCTTACATCTGCCAAGGCTAATAAATGGCCATCTTACAAATATTGTTGCTAATTCCCATGAGAGATGGACATATTAACATGGGGTTTTCACCGAAAGACTTTTGTAATGTCTAGGAATGCCTAGTTGGTCCCAAATGAAAATGAGGCATATTTGACCTCCCATATATTCAGCATGGCAGCCATTTTGAAAATCATGTCACTATGCCTCCAGATAGGATTGTTTTGTTGATGTTAGGTTTTCTTGCAAAGACTTCTTAGGATGTCTAGTTGGTCGAAAATGGAGATTGTGCCACTAGTGCATAAAATATTGCCACTATGTTGGGGATCTTATTATTATTGATAGTCCACCTGGGTTGTGTTTTTAAAATGAGTTTTCTTGCAGTGTCTGGGTGGTTTACATAGAAGTGGTTCTGAGAAATGTTGGCCATCTTGTAAATCTTGTTATCATTACTTGATGGGATGGTTGTATTGACCCTGAATTACTTACCACTCTTTGTAGTTGGTCTTAAATTAAGATGATGCCAAAGTGAAATCTCTAGTTTGAAAATGTCTCTCAAGAGTATTTCTCTTAAAAAGATATCTATACCAGCATTTTGAATAAGAACAAAATAATTAACGTTATTGCAGTATATGTTATTTGTATATTAAAATGAATACTTACCTAACTTCCAAAATGGCTGCTTTGACAGCCATACTGATAATCTTTATATAGCTACTTCTCCTAAGTATTTGATCTAATTTGTCATGGGGTTATCACTTAAACATTACTATAGCAATATATAGCAGGTTCTTAATGACTTTAAACATGGCACCATAGTTGTTATCATAAAGTTTATTTTCACTAATCCTCAGCTGTAAATGATGGCAATGACATACCATTTATATAAAAAAAAAAGAACTTGTTATATTTAATTGGTTCTGAATGAAAATGGTGCAGATCTGACAGTGATCAAATTTTCATCACAGCAATTTGACATTGATTTTAAGATTAGCTCTGATTATTAGCTGTACTGGTACGTGAGAATGATAAAAAAAGAAAATATTAATGGATTGTTATCAGATTAATATTTATAATGTTGAAATGTTTGTATGATACAACTTAAATTAATTAAAAGGAAAGAAAATTTATTGATTTAGTTTTAACCAAACTTAGAGACAAAGTGGTCTTAAGTGCTGACCTTGACCGATCACTGCCATCTCACCTCTGCATGAGTTAAAGTCTCTGGCTCTGTGGGTATGTGAAAAGCTTGCCAAGAGCTTCCCATGTGTCCATGGCTCTTCCAGGTTTTTCCTACTGTCTGCATGTGTAGCCTATCAAGTGCTGAAAAATGGTGTTAAACCCACAAGAACAACAACCAAACTTGGCACTTGGGTATATGTTGTCTGAGGCATTATTGCTCCTGGCCCCTGGGTTCTGTTCCAGAGTGTGCCAGTTCACATTATATTAAGAATCTACCCTCCTCTCCTTACCATTCCTACCCCAGGTTAAAGTTACTGGGTGGGGCCATCGGGTCAGTTTATAAGATGCGTTAAAATTATTAACATTTTGATTCCATCTCGTGTTTAAATAAAAATGTATCAAATTTGTGTCAGATTTGGAATATTACCTCTTCCTGACCCGATTCAATTTATTTTTGGTCCATTATTCCCTTAAATCACTGTTGCTACCTGGGTGGGGTCCATGTGTAAAAGGTAGAACATTGAAATTTGTTAAAGTGAGTTTATTTTAATAGAGTTTAACCAAATTCCATGCATATTTAGAACATAGTGATGTCACATACTTGTCAGTATTGTACCAGTCCTGCATAAGGGCTATGTTCTTAGATTTGGCCTTTAGTTTTGTTTCATTAAATCTCTATCCAATTTACAGGGTATTTGGAATATTAAAAGCCTTGTATTCTTATACTGCCAGTAGTTTTACTGCCTTTGGGTAAAGGTCCTATTTGATGGCCCATGGAATCATTGGGCTAAGCCCTTTCATATACTGACATTGTTTTGTGGACCTGTCATGTGTTCCTTGACATGCATTTTAGTTTTTTTATAGCAATAGATTCTTTGTTCAAAAGTTTTATTGATTTTATCAAACCTTTTTATTTTTTAGTTACTTTCTTGTCACTAGGTAATTAGGATTGTGCTGCTGTGCCATCATTCTCATGTAATGAATAACCTTAGCGATCATATGTAAATTACCACAGGAGACAAAATTTCTTTGATTTAAATGTATCTTTGAAGAGACTAATGCAGCATTAGAAATTATATTTGTATAGCCATATTTGATGAAGTTTGTGCAGATTTCCTGCATAGCATCTCCCCAAACAATTTAAAAACTATACTATTGGCATCTGAAATTTTACTGCTTTAAAACAGATGAAGTCACATTTTAATACTTTAAACTGAATCTCAATCCTTTTGCATGATACTGTCCAATAATTATTGTATTGAATATAAACCATTGACAATCATATGATGTCAGTTTACTTTTGTTTACAGACAAAAAACACAGCATATGAAGACAATGATGGCAGGAGAGATAATGTAATGCCCCTATTGGCACTAAAGCTGCAATGTAGAATAGTAGTGCAGTTGCTTTTAAATGAGTCAGCATCCTGGTTTCAATTTCTTTGACAGGGAAGTGAAATTGCAGAAGTTAATTGAACTGCCATTTGAAAGGATAGCAACACATTTCTTCTTTTGATACCTTACCCAATCATAATTTGTTAAGAGTACATCTGTTGTTTCACAACTTGGCCCTCCAAGCTAAAAAATACATCAACCATATCAGGTTTAGTCCAGCTAGGCATGTTAGTAAGTGACATCATGTACCACTCGTCAATATTCATTACTACTTGGTAAGCATGCTTTTAGAAATAACCTTGTAAATTTATCTTATCACCAGTTTTAGTGATCCTTTGGAATTTTCTCACCTCAAGAAAGTATACCCGAGCTGTTTTTGAAGCTACACTAGTGAAACACCTGAAGATCATATTAACATGAGGTTTTCACTAAGAGTCTTCTTGGAATGTAAAGTTGATCCTAAATGAAAAGTTTCTGATATGATACCCAGTATGACTGCCAAAGCAGCCATCATGAAATTCTTGTTTTTGCTTTTATGAAAGTTGGTGGCATCAACATTCAAATTTCCACTCAACGATGTGTGATGTCTGCTTGGTTCAGAATGAAACTGGTGTCAATTAGACAAAAAACTACCCCCATCGTCCTGGTAAAAACGCGTAGAGAATCAGCTGAAACTAAATGGAAGAGCGCAAATTTGAAATAGTGTATTTACTGTATGTTTTAGGAAACAATAAAATAAATTTTTCTCCCTTCGCAGAACTTATGGTGAAACTTCTTTTCATCTAGTTCATGTGTCCCATGACTTGAGAAACAAATGTGTATTGAATTTGCACCCATTGCCCCACCACTGACATGAATATAGAGAAATCAATCGTGTTTGGTTGTGCTCCAAGGTTTGAATATGTTTTCTAAGTGATACGAACTAGTGCTTAATGCATAGACATCATTGATCCAGTGTTTTTCTTAAGGTTTGAAAGAGAAAAAAGAAAAAGAAAAAAGTCTGTGAATTTGTGAAGGCCAGAAGAGACAATAATTTTGCAGACAATACGATATTAACATGGAATGAACTGTATGTACTGTCCATAAGAAACGAGAGAATTTGCATGACTGATTCATATTTTTAAAAATTATACTGTAGTCCTTGCAGTTTCTGCTTCAGGAGATGTGTTGTTCCAATGAAAATTTATCACTGTTTGAGGCAGTTAAAAAAAAACATTCATGCACCCAAAAAAAATGTGTTGGTTTGATGAGAAGATACTGCAGTGAAAAAAAATGTTTTTGTGACATGTAGTAATCAAATGATTTAAACACGTTCCACAATTTATAGCTCAAATAACATGTCCCAGAAGATAACAGTGCAAAAAAAAATAACTTTAAAAATTAATTTATGGTGTCCCAATATATATGGTAAATATGGTACCTCGTGGTTGAGACAAAACCTGAGGTTTTTCCTGTGTGGAGGGAAGCAGGAAATGTGAAGGTATACAGCATGAAGATCACTGGAGACTGCTTAGTTGCAGTACTTGTGGCATTATCGACCAATGCAGTAGTCTCAGCCTTTCTTCATTTGTTTTGACACCAAAGATTCTAGTCATGCTACCAAAAATGAAACCAGTAACCAGGCCCACTGAAAAATAAGAATCAGACAAGCACCTACTTGGAAGTTAGAATGAGGAGGAAACTGTTGGAGGGATGCAACTTCCTAGGGCTGACCCCCTCCCGTCTCGGGGAAGAAGGAGTCTGAAGACTTTTTCACTTGGCTGCTCTGACTTGCCTACCCTGTAGGTGACGGCAAGAGAAAGATTCAACAAAGGCTGTTTGCAAGACTGTTGAGGCTGCATCTACTTGAAGAACTTGGATAATTTCCCCTAGGGGAGCAAGCTTCTTGGCCCATTTATAGGGCCCAGAGCTGCTATTCTCTCAAATCCTGAGATGCAGCAGAGAGGTCAAGGCCTTCAAAATGAGATTTCAACCTCAACAGGTGCAAACCTTGATAGGTGTTTGCTGTGGTCCAGCAAGATCTTTGAAGTCACTGTTACAGAGGTGATGTAGAAACACCACTTTGACTGTATTTGACATGGACAGCACAGTTCCTTCAAAAGAGACAAGGAAGCAAAAGAAAACAGGTTGGGGTGTACAGTAGTCATCGCAAGAGTATAGACCTTAAGCTGCAAGGTCTCCATGGTTTTAACTGATATCCCCGCTTGTTGCATTAATCTTCTCATTTTGGCCTGTTCATGAAAGGCCCTTACAAACAATACTTCTCTCTCAATTTTGATTGAATTATTTCCCACAACAGATGAGCAAGGTATTGGACTGCTTGAGGTCTCACATAAGGAAATGGATGGACGCTCTTCACCACCGTCTGTCCTCTTGACATGGGTGTTTGTCCCTTTCAAGAGCACTGACTGCACATCAGCCTTCTGGAGATGAAGTTTGACATTTGATTGTGGGAGGAGATGCTATCTGGAGAGGGCATTCTCATTCTGACAACTTGCATCATTTATCTTAGAAAGCAATGGAGGGACCATGTCACCAATCTTCTGCTTTCTGTTTTCAGATTTAGTCATTTGATGTCATCACCAACAAATCCATATTGAAGTCCACCACATCATAGGCAGGCTTTCGTGGTGGATATTCTGAGAGAATTGGCCAATTCACACAGTTTATACACACCATGGTCTTTTGTTAAATCTGAACCTATTGAAATCAATCTTATGTGGAATTCTTTCGTGACGAGTGGAATGTTAAGCTTCCAACTGTCATCTTGTTTGTCTCGGATCCAAAACTTCTGGCAGTAGATGCCATTTCTCTGAACTTAAAGGTCTCAATGCATCATAGACTTTTCCCTCAATAATAATAATAATAATAATAATAATAATTATAATAATAATAATAATAATACTGAGGACTTGTATAGTGCCTAATCATTAGAAGCCCTAAGCACTTCAACCCACATTCATCAAGGTTTGCTAAAAAAAACAAAACAACTGAATCAGAGTACAGACTAATCCTCATTCCTCCCTTTAAGTGGGAAAAATCATCAAGAGTAGCAGAGATTCGTTGGTTGCCTTTGCCTTGCCTGCTGCATTAATCATGCAAGCAGGTTTTTTTTTTGGTTTTTTTTTAAAAATTAATTCCAATCCAGAAATGCTGAACCTGCATGCCAGTTTCATATCAAACAAACCCTCTGAAATAAACATTGCTGTGAACAAGTGGTGGAAAAAAGTTCAGGCAAGACGGCCAGCATCTTGAAGACTCGAAAATGAAAACACATTGAAAAATCTTAATATCTTGTCTTGTCAAAATGCTGATAATTGGTTCTCTTATGACACGGGTAAGAACAGGCTCCAACTTGTGAGAAACCATTCTTTTAGTTGAAACTGCTTCTTTGGACACTATGGCTCTATATTTATTATCTAATCAATGCATTGAAATTATACCTTTCTTTGGACCCTATAGCCTCTATATTTATTATCCAATCAATGCATTGAAATCATCTTTCTTTGGACCCTATGGCCTCTATATTTATTATCTAATCAATGCATTGAAATCGTCTTTCTTTGGACGCTATGGCCTCAATGTTTATTATCTAATAAACACATTGAAATCGTACCTTTTTTGGACCCTATGGTCTCTATATTTATTATCTAATCAACACATTTAAATCCTACCTTTTTTGGACCGAATGGCCTCTATATTTATTATCTAATCAGTGCATTGAAATTGTACATTTCTTTGGATCCTATGGCCTCTGTATTTATTATCTAATTGAGTTGATTTATATACATTATGAGATGCAAGTGTGAGCCCACTCCATGGTAAGGAGATTAACTTTCTCCACATCTTATCTATTTTCATAACATGTTATAATCAGATAATGTATTTGAAGAAGAATCTTATTATCTTGAAAGACCGCTGATATGAGAAACAGAAGAGTTATCAGGGCACAGATTGATTGATTATTTAGTAATGCAAAGAGCTCTTCAAGATAACTAACAAATGTCAAGGAGCAAATGTACACCACTTCCAACTACCTTCTCTACAGTAGACCTTCCGGACCTATTTGCAAATTTCTTCCGTGACAAAGTACAAACTATTAGATATATGCTTGACAACACAATTTCTATTGACTCATCGCCACCATACAGTTACAATATAGAATTTCAGCAGCAACCCTTAGGAGCATTTGAACCTGTCTCTATGGATTTAGTACAGACAGTTGTGATGAAGAGTGCACCAAAGTGATGTGAACTTTAACCAAATCCAACATCACTGCTGCTTGAGTGCTTAGATCCAATATTGCCTTCACTAACATGTTATTAATACCTCTCGCTCATCCAGGGAATTCATTTTTAAAAACTGCAATTGTAAAGCTTCTTCTAAAGAAACTAACACTTGACCATAACGATTTCAAGAACTACCACTCAGTTTCTAATCTCCCGTTCATATAAAAAATGTTAGAAAAAGTTGTTCTAACCTGATTTGTATCTTATTTTAATTCAAAGTCTTTTTAGAAATGTATAGTCTGCATATCTCCCATAACACAGTACTGAAACTACTCTTCTAAAAGTATTTAATGACATTCTCTCTGCTTTGGATAGCAGAAAGATTACAGTCCTCCCAACACCTCCCCCTTGATTTGTCTGCAGTATTTGACAAAATAGACCATGATGTATTACTTCACCATCTCCAGCATGTATTTGGCATTCACGATGCAGTTTACTGTGGTTCAAGTCCTACTTAGTCAACAGGACACAAACTGTATCTGCAAATGGAATACACTCCAACCCAGCTGATTTATGTTGTGAGGTCCACTGAGGTCTGTTCTTGGACCAGTTCTCTTCATTCTATACACTTGGCCACTCTCAAGTGTCATAGATTATCACCCAGTGACTTGTCAGTTGTATGCTGATGACACCCAAATATACAAGTCTAGCCATCCAACTGAAGTTTATGCTACCATCCAAGGAGAAGAGAGGCTCATTTCTGATGTGAAATCATGGATGACATGTAACAAGCTGCAGATGAATGATGATAAAACTGAGGCCATTCTGATCGCAACGCAAAGACTTTCTCATTCACGTCCTTTACCTCAAACAATAAATATCAGCAACACAGCAATTCACACAGGTGTTACTCTAGACAGTACTCTAACATTGCACCAACATGTCATGAACATATGCAAGGCTGCATATCTTGAGCTGAGACGCATCAGCTCCATTCGCAAATATTTTTCAGTTGATGCCACTAAAACACTTGTGTTCATTAGTACTTTCAAGACTGGACTATTGTAATTCAATTCTTTCTGGTTATTCTCCATATCTACTCCAGAAACCTCAACAAGTTTAAAACACGGCCACTCGGATCATCTTTAGCATACCATGAGCAGAGCACACCTCCCCGATGCTCTGTACCCAACACTGACTATCCATTCGGTCCCAGCTCAAACACAAAATTTGTTGCTATGTTTCACTGATGGACTCCAGTCCAGCTTACCTATCTGGCCACACTGATATGTATACATCAACAAGATACTTAAGTTCCTCTTCTGACAATATTATAATCATTATTCCCACTATGAAAATGAGGACATATAGACAACATTCAGCAATGTGGAATGAATTGCCCATTGAAATTAGACAAGGACACAGTGATCCCCTTAACTCCCCTTTTTTGACTGCAAGAACAAGCTTTACCATTTTTCATGTTTCTAATTTCATGGTGGGGTTTTTTTTGGTTATTTTGTAGTCATATCATTATAGATGTTGTAAAGCACTTAGAGATTAGGCCCAAAGTCCTCATTATGGTTATTATTATTATTATTATTATTATTATTATTTCTATTATTGTGATGAAATACCACACATTTTTAGCAGGAGTGCTCGCACAAAACAGATTCAACTGTGCTTAACCTGATTATAATGTTGGCACACCTACAAAAACCCTCCATGTAATTGCATCCTTTAAGAGCACACACATCCATTCCATTGGTAACTGATAATTTGTTGCCAATCCCTCTGTCCAAGGGGAGACCATTACTTTTGACTTTCCTTTGGCTCGTTTAATACCAAAGCCAAGGCAAAGTATGTTGATAGTCATTTTAGCTTGGTTGGGCTGGATTTGCAAGATAGTGTATATACCCCTAATGTATTATGAGCTGATTAGTATAATGAAAGAAGCAATTTATTGGTATCTTGTACAATATGATGTAAAATATTTTGTGTCAAGTGTTGTTTAAAACAGGATCAGCTGCTTCAGTGCAAAGTAGTATGTATTACTTGTGGAAATTAGGTTCCTCATTGACTACATTAGAGGTGGTATTTTTTCACTTTGAAAACTTTACTAGGAATGTAGCTTGACAGGTTGATGCAGGTTGCTGCTATTTTGTGATGCAATTAAAGAGCATGCATGAATGGTATTCTTTCACTAAAAATGGATGATGGACAGAATCCTTTTAAACTTATGTTCATGACGATGAAAATGCATGCTTATGTTAGAAATAATGAGTTGATGAATTATGAAGATTTTTCATTGTAGTAGCATTTTAGGAACTTCTTTTAAGTGCAAATTAACTAATGAATATGTTATTGAATTGGTACTGAAAAATATTTATTGTGGACTTTGTTTTAACTGTTTTGCCAGTCTGGCTCACAAGTGTATTGACCACTGTCAAAGCAGTTTGTTCACATATATATATATATATATATATATATATATATATATATATATGTAAATTCAGTAACCAATACAAATTGTGACTTTATCCAAATCAGCAGATCCTAAAAAATGTAATTTCTCTATTGCAGGTGAGGTCAAACTACCGAACAGCCATTACCATTCCAGAACGTTCGTGGGCCCGATTCCGTGATATACTCTCAGAGTATGTTGATAAAAACAGCAGTACGAAGAAGGAAGGAGAGTAAAGAAGAAAACAACTCGAGGAGAAGGGAGGTGTATGGCATGGGGTGGGAACATATTGACCTGTTAGCAACGGGAATGTGCTTCGTGATGTTCATATTGATGTTATTGTGATTGATCATTGAAGACTGGGTTTTCTTGTTCACTGTAGCTCGCTGGTATAGTGGGGGGCCAGGAAACTGATAGGTATTAAATGTATGTTTTGAAGGCTGTAAAATAAACACGCTTATTGTGTCAATTCAAGGGAACTTGACAAATGTGAAGGCTATTGTTGAGTAACACCCACTAGCTCGGTTTCTCTGGATGGAAAAAGAAAGGAGAGCTTCAAACTTGCCATCAAGACTTGTAAAAATTCACCATGTGTTTCATGGCTGTGTGAAAAATGAAAGATATGGGATATCTGTGAAATAATGTCTGTGATTATATTGCCTTTTTTTAAATAAAATCATTAGCTTAATGAGGAAAAGTAATAATGTTTAACAGTAATTGTCAAGGAGTCATTTGACAAAATATCAAAGATATTACGAGATATATTTCTAACACCTTTGCCAGTCAGTTTCAGAAGATCAACACAATCTTTATGTTGATCATGTCATCAGAAAGCACGTTTCCTTTGCCCATTGATTTTCAATTCTTTGGAAATGAGGATTCTAGTAATAGTGATTGTTTTTGGCATATGTATGTAATTGGTTTCTGTAGCAACTGGCAAGGAAGGCAGGACAAGGTTTTAAGCTTGCCCTGAAGAAAGTAGGTCAGAAATACACAAAGTGTAATACAAGTCTGACCCACATTGATGAAAAGAATATGGATATTTTTAAGATTTACTGATTTGCCATGCATGTTCAAGGTCTGGAATAAGTTTACATTCTTTGTTCATAAAGTTTTAGTCTGCAACAATTAAATAACAGTATGTAATAAATCCGATGTCACTATTAACATTTTCAGCTAAATTAAAATTAAGGTATCTTTTTGTAGAACTGAGAAGCATTGGTTTATGTACAAGATTGATTAAATTGCATAGTTGTTGGTTAATTTTCTTGAATGATCTTTTGAGATGAAACAAAGGTTATGATATTATGTTTGATGCCAATATCCTAACTTAGATCTCCCATGTTTTCCTCAAACTAACATTTTTGTCACCAACTTTGTTTTATGTACCTGAAAATTTGCACTTCTTAAACTAAGAGGAAGTGATGCATCAGTTAGTTAATAGAATATCAGATTTGTATGTACATGTATTAGTGTCTTTAAATGTATATATAACATGCATATGCCTTCTATTGATGTTTTGTTTTACACAATCTATGATATGATTCATATATCAATATCACTAAAGAATAAAGATGTAAGCTGTTAATAATTTTTTTGATGATTGAAGAGTAAAAGTAACTTGTACAAGGTACATATAATTTTCAGTCAATTCTCTACATTTAGTATTAATACATTTATCATAATGGCAAAATTATTGATGCATCATTGAATCGTTTCACCCCTATAGGTAACTGCAATTTTTTTCTTAATAAGAAACTGGTGTGAAGTCAGATCTTACAATGTCAAGAAAATGTCAGTTTGAGAGAAAATTTGTGTCAGCACCAATGGTTGAAAATTAAATATGTGGCAGGCCCAGAAGTCCTATATTAATGCATTTCCTGTATATAAGGTATGCCCAACTGTGAAAATCATTTACTTGACTCGATGGTTGCAAAATGCAGCAACAAATGAAACTTGGTCTGGGCATTTTACAGTGCCAGATATTTTCTTCTGAGCTGTTAACAGTGGAATGATGTTATATACAATTAGCTGGTAACATTAATAATTACATTATTTTTTGGAGGAGATATTTTACACCATACAAAATTCATGATGGTTAAGCCACTTTTCTAGTGAGGTGAGAATTTGGAAGAGGGGCTGGTTTGTCAGTGAAATGAGAAAACTATCGCAAGATTTTAGACACTTGTCTATACAAGAGAAGTGCTGCATCAAAAGCTGTGATATACAGTGTCTTAAATGACACTTGAAGTCTTGGCCGTTCTGGCGGGACACACAGATTTAATGATGTACATATTTTTCTAGTCACATGGCTTCCAAGCTTGGATTAGTGCATGTGGCTGCAATGTATATAAAAACTAACTATGTTTTACTTCAGGTGTGCTTTATTTTAAAGAAAAAGTATATCCCTTTATTGAAAGCTAATGACTTCCACTCAAAATGTTAATGTAAGTAATATCTACCCATGAAATACATGGTACTGCTATTTACTCTATTTGAGTCTTTGGTTCATATTTATGTTATTTTTTCTTCTTCTGCATGATGCTGATAAAATAGACCATGAAAGTCTGAACAGTAATGTTACCCGAATGATCCTGAAAAAAATCTATGTATGGACCTTAAATATTGAACCTTCTGAATGGGCTTGGAATAAACTATTTGTTTAGGCCTTGAATAACTTGTTGTATATGAATATGGGCCTTAATTAACCTATGAATGAGCTTTAAATTTGTGTGTGGGCCTTTAATAACTTTCTGCATGGGCCTTAAATAACTGACTGCATGGGCCTTTAAAAACTTGCTGTATATGACTTAAATAACTTACTGCATGGGCTTTAAACAACTTGCTGTTTGGGCCTTCAAGTAACTGCACAGTTCCAAATTTACTTATAATAGCAGAAAGTGTCGGATTCTGGCAGGGTGCAAATTATTCATTAAGTTGAAAAGTCATTTATTCCCCTGTAGTTGTGTGCCTTACTTTTTCATGAAGAGCATTTCTTAAACTCTGCTTCATCTCAAAAGACAATTTGTTTTTAAACATTGTAGTGGTAATTCCAAAATTGTATTCTAGTTTTTTATGTATCGTGTACTACCAAAAACAACAGTATAGATCCACATCTGCAAAACAGGGTCAATCAAAATCATAAGTAGAACTAATGGCTCAGACCCTAAATTGTCATCATATTAAGATGGTAGATCAGTGTTTAACAACAAGATACCCAAATCCCACCATCTTCAGCGATATTAATCTGTTTTGTAAATCAAATGCAGTTGCAGAAATTTTGTTAATTGGCATGATATATGATCTCTAAGTGCCTGAGTGATAATATTTTGGATACTTCTTCACTGGCAATAACTTGCTGAAAGTGACAGACCCAAGGACAATAGAAATCAGAAGATATTTTCTTAAATATCATAAATACTCCTTAGTTTGTTTGACTTAATTTAGGAAAAGAAATGACAATAACAAAAGCATCCAATGCCTTTCTTGAAAATATTGGTGGTTCTATCAAGTTACTTCCTCTTGTATAGAGGGTATCTGTTGCAGCCAAATTGTTGCATTATTAGTAAATTCAGTTTTAGAAGAAACTTTTGAAAGAAATCTTATACAGTATCACAGTGGAATAAAAGGATGAATAAAAACAAAACCAGATTTTTCTTGGGTTGATGATCCTGTTTATTTATATTCAATTTTAGAAAAACCTGTAATCCTCAAAAGGTAGATTAATACGGCCAGATGAAAACTGCCAAATCATACTACTTTCGTTAATACCACTGGTGATGTTAAAGGGAATGCACATGGGTACCTTGATGTTATGCTGTTCACCTTTTAGTATGCATTATGCACAAAACATAAAGGTATATTTGTTAAACCCAAGTTATGTTTGGAGCCTTTATTATGTAAATACTTGCCTCATTAAAATAAAGTTCTCAGTCTCAGATGTTTGATGCTTAAATCATCTGTATAATTTGGGTCAGCTTGTTTTCATAGCCCTCTTCTGTTGTGATTTAATAACAGAATTCAGTTAAGGGATGAATTGAATGCCATGTAATGAATTATTGCATGGGCTGAATTGTCAAGATATCTTTACATACTCTAATTTTATTTGAATGATTGACTGCAAAGGCATACATTTAGATGAATAAAATTATTCCCAGTTAACATCCACATAAACCTTTTTAATATATTTCACATATAATTACATTTTGTTTTCTTTCCTATGATTTGCCAGAACTTTTAAGCAAGCACAGAACCATATCACACTTTCAAAACCATATATCGCAGCTTAAAACCTTGTACTATGTTGGCATTTTTATATTAAGGGAGACCACATTGTGGCAGTTGCACTTTTTTTTTTTTTTTGGTATATTTACAGTTATGTTGGTAGTAAAATCCATAAAGTGTATATCTTGTTGAATATGATGTAGTAATGATTGTTAAGTATTATTTCTCAAAAGTGGAAAAATTGGTTAATTGATTAGTTCAGTTGCTTCTTTTGTTGTCAAGGTTTTGGACTGAAATGGATGAAAAAAATTTCATTACCAGATATGTTAATTAATGTTTTGGTGTAGTTCTGCTATTTTGGCAAGCTCAGTGCCATTATAATGGCCCATGCTTGTGTTGTTAATACTACTGTTAAATATTTTATTTTTATCATTCTAAAGACAGTACTCTTGATCAATAGTTGTGAAGAGATTGTATCATTTGTAATGCTCCATGCCATTGATCAGATGTCTCAATTACTAAGATGGCATATTTTTAATATTTTTTCTCCATAAATGGGTACATTTCAGATGAACTTGATATAGGAAAGTGAAAGTAATAACAGTCCTTAATTGCCATCAATAGCAAAGTTATTGGTTTGAACTTTTTTTTAATAAGTAGATACATTTTTTAAAAATGTTTTTCAGCAAATGTTAAAGTGTTGGTAACGAAAATGTAAATCTTTAATGATAAATATCTGTTACATTACAATCATGTGATTTTATTGTAGCAGCACCAATTAATTTTACTGTTTTATGTACATCTGTTGCAAATTGGCATTTCATCTAAAAGATGTTGGATATGCTATTTATTCCTTTGCATTGTGGTCACTAGTACCAATTAAGAATAAATTAACAATTAAAAAAAACATGACCAACAGTCATTAAGATTTAGTGATACAATTTGCAACTTTAGTCCAGTGGACTAACATGAGTCACATTGCTCATATAGCACATGACTTTTCAGTTAAAAGATGTACATTTTTATAGTAGTTACTGTTAGAAAAGACATTTTCCTCTATTATAATTAGACAACTTTAAAGACATTATTTAGTTGGTGGTGATATTGTTGTCATGATTTGATTTTTAATGTTAACTGGTTTTGAGAAAAGAATTTGTATAGTGTTGTTTCTTATTCTTGACGTTTGATAATTTTAGTAGGGTTTGTCAGAAAATGGTATAAAGATTAGCTATAGAAAGTATACATGTAGGTTACGGGTTTTTAAAAGATCATGAGCAGTAAGCAATGTATTGATACATATCGGAGAAGTTGGAAATGTCCTTTTCTTTTTTAAGGTAGTGTCAAATTCACTTCCATTTTTTAAATCTTTCTTTCTTTTAATGAAACTTTTATGCTTTTGACAGACTTTAAATTTGTAACTAGTACACATAGAATACTTTGAATTTGCCACATAATTTTCATATCAGATATATTGCCTACATTATTTGATAAAGACAAAATAAATATGTTTAATGCTTCATGGATGATATAAAAAAGTGATTATTTCTTTGTAACCATTAACATTTTTAAACTGTTACTTGAGAAGAATTAAATGTAACTGTTTTGTACAATCTGGTTCAACCCAAATTCATGCTTTGATATATTTCTTTCTTTCACATTTTGTTGATAGGTTTCTAGTTGTGTATTACAGCAAAAAAAATTCCATCAACAGTCTGTTGACAACTGATATCTAGATCACAGGCTTTCATTGAATGCCAACTATTTTGTTATCTAGAAAATATGAAAACCAAGATAAGTCTTATTACTAGATAACATATCGTATATAGCCAGATCAATGCAATAAATGTCACATAGTTGGATATATTAGTTCATAAAGAGCCATTTTGACACCATTAACAGGAAACTAGTTTCGCAAGAAGGAAAGATAATGTCACAAATTGATTTTCTTGGGTTGGTATAAGTTTAGGCTGATAGTATACCAGTTAAAGCTTGTCTTAACAGATTTGAAGGAGTACTGTGAATTTTGTAACACGTTTCCAAATAAATCTTAATCAAAGGTTCTTAAATATCAGTTGGTAAATTTACTGTTCGCAGTTTAAGTTAGAAAACAATAAGCTGTTTTTCATATGACATGGGTTCCACATCAGAATTTTGTTGCAGAAAAAGACTTGGAAACGATCAGCGCAGTATGGATTTGAGTCAAATGTACTCAGCCCTCAAGTTGCAGGTTATTTCAGTGGCAACAGTGTAGAGCATTACTTGCTCACTCAAAACCCTCACTTATTTTTAACTAATGTAAATCTGCACTATTTTATATTCACTTTTCTAGTCTTGTACATTGTTGATTAAAATGTAATTGTTCCAGGGACATTACTAGGTAATCTGATAAAATCCATCACTGAGTTTACTATTTTTTTGTTTGTTGATTGCCTGACTTGTTGAAATATCAGTGCAAAAAATAATTTGTTTCGAGTTTCTCTGAGACTAAATTTTTATTTAGAGTTCTAGGTAAATATGAGGTACAAGGGAAAGTATACAGATGTACAGTAATTTTACCTAAACAATCAAGACATGTTCTCAAAATTGTTGTGCATCTATTAAATTCATGATGTTACACAATTTGACTTTGTGCACTTATTTTCCTACCCCTACCCACTAGCGTTTGTCTAAAACTAATTTCCTTTGAAATAAAAGAGTGACCTGTGACCCCCAATACCATTAAACTGGTAATTTTACACTGAATTGATGCACTGTTAAGAAGTCAGGCAGATTTGGCCAATACAAATATAACAAACAAAATTACCGATTTTTGTGGTACATTCTCTTAATTGTGACCAGGTTTACAAGATAGCCACTGAGACAGCCATATTGGACGAGTGAACAGCACTATTTTTATTCAGGGACCAAGTAGACATAATTTGGGTTAAAACAATGTCAGTATGACCTTCCATTCAGGATGATTAGTGCTGAGATTTTCAGGATGGCTGCTGTAGTGGCCATTTTGGAAATTAGATCAGAGACATTTTTTATTTAGGACCAACTAGACATAAAGAGAATTCTAGTGAAAACTCCATTTTGATATAACCACCCATTAGGAGCAAGGGTTTCAAGATTTTCAAGACAGCAGACGTGATGGTCATATTGGAAAAGTTGAATTAGGGATAAGGTGTGCATATTTTAATATTTTGAAATTGTGATGTGAAGAATTAACAATTTCCTATAACAGTTTAACTTTCCAGCTTGCAAGTTCACATAAAGAAGCACTAATTTGCATTAAATATACCTAAAATATGAGTAATGTTACTGTCAATATTTAGCTTGCCTTTTTCCAAAAAAGAAAACCAGTCCATGCCAAATTAAACATCCTCCAGTTTTATATTTCTAAGAACATCTGCATTGACCAAATCATAGGCCCATGCACAACAAAGCACCCATTTTTTGCCAGACATCTTTAAGTTGAGCAAAGAAAATAAACAATTCCTTTAAGGAAAAATGGTTGTGGAAAGTTAGGATCTGATATTCGCATATCTTAAGTAGTTGCAGATCCCTCTATCTTTTATCATTATAAAGTTTTTATAAGTGAAGTGTTTTATATACAAGTCACCTCCCTCCCTACTCGTGTGTTCAGGAATTACTTGTAGGAATACATACAAATGTCTAACAGGTCATACAAATTATATATTCTTATATTTCAAATACAATACCTAATAACATTAACACAATGAAACGCTTTTTCACTATTTCTAAAATCCGACCATCCTATACATGTGGAAAAAAAGATTTTTATCCATGCAATTCATAGCCAAAGGGAAGATACTCTTGCAGATTAACTCCCTTTACACTGCTAGGTAGTGACCAGGATGGGCCCAAATTTGTCAGGTTTTAACTTTCACTGTCAACAGGCTTCATAGAAATTCATTTGATTTAAATTGTTATTTTCACTTGTGTCACTCAAGGATAAGAAATGCATCTTAAATGTTTGTCTTCACATACTTGCAACACCTAATCGGGTAGTCTGAACAGACATGGTCGTTAGTTATGCAGCTTAAGGGCAGAGAAAAAGAGCCAAACCTAAACTGTCAAATCATCACATGTTATGCTTACATCCAGACTTGTATTCAATATATGGAAATGCCTCCCCCTCTGAAGAAAGCTAAGATCCCCTCCCTCCCATCCATGAAAGACCTGCAGAGACTTTAAAGGATGATCCATAAGTGGTCACTGACTGGAATGTGGAGCAGATGCAATGATTTGCCCTCTAAATTTTGGACAACCTCTGGCTGCAAGTTGAGCTCCCTGCCTTTGATGTAGGTGAGAAGAAAGGTATCATGGTTACATTTCAAGACTTTGCCAACCAAGGTTTCCTACTGCAATACATGTCCCTGTTACTTATTGTACCAGTTAGATACAGGTATATGCAGCATTTTAAGCAGTAGCAATACTATTATCTTCATCCAGGAAGCAGCTACCAGCCAGCTTTTTTGCACCAAATTGATATACATACAAATATTTATTACACAGAAGTTACCTGCAATTTTAACCTGGTTAGAAGAGACTTGTAGTTATTTCTCAAACATGTCACGTCACAGCCCTCCACTCTCTCCATTTTGACCTTCCCTTTGTGTCTGGGTGAGAATTAAGGAAGTTATAAAACAGGCATTGTTCCATCTCTAATCTATGTCCAGAGTATTTTTCTCAAAACATCATTTTCAAGAACCATTGAAGAAAGGGAATGATAATGTCAGAAAACTCAGTGAGCACTACTTCTTGCAGACAAACCAGGAAGGGATAGTAAACTAGTTTTCTCCTCCCCACAAAATGTATTGACTTGCTTTCATTAGTCCCCTATTGCCCAGCTGGTGGGAGCCTATTTCAACGTGTGGAATATCTTGTTCTATTTAGTCAAAGCCACTTGTAAAAATACTTCACAAGTTTAAAAAATCTTTGGGCACTTACACAACAACAAAAACATGGGTTCATAAACATTATTCATGGAAATGTGATGCAGTTGATGGGGGCAAGTACCATACTAGAGGTACTGACCAACATTCTGTAGCATACTTTGAAAAAAGAAGAAAAACAACAAATAAACTGCACATTTACAGCTCTTTTATTGTTAGGTATGGGTTTCATTGTTAGGTACGTGTTTCGACATTCTTAATACATCCTTGACTTCTGGCAATTGATGTTAATATTCACAGAAACACGTGACCATGTTTTAAATGCTTTATGAAGCATGGCACATATGATGTTATGCAAAATATAGCAATCATACTTCTCATGGAGATGGCGGTTGTTTAAAATTATAAGCTATTTTACATTTAATAAGCCAAATGACTAAACTACAAACTTTTTTTTAAAAAATGTGACAAAACTCTACATTTAATTAAAGATATGAAACTTTTGCTTTCAAATGTGAGAATTTTGTATTACTATTTAAGTGGTTTACACAGCAATGGAAATTATGACATCACACACCTATGGGGGGGAAGGGGGTTACACATTTGTGATCGTGTGTGACGAGGGGTAAAGGGGGTGTTGAAGAAATATGACCACATCATAATGCGCAACTTTAAATAAAAGTTCCACTTAATTTTGTGACTGCTTAAAATTTATTTAATGACGTTTTAAGTAGCTTCATGCGTGTCATGCATGAGCTCAAATTAAGATGGACTTGTCTTCAAACTTCCAACACCCCCTACTAGCCCCAATAGTGGCGTTTTCCAAATAGCATTCTTCCCTTTCCAGTCTGCTGGTGTCGACAAAGTGAGGTTGAAATGATCTTTTTCTTGCCAAACGTTTTAATTTTAAACTTATTGGAGCTATAAAATTAAATTTAAAATGTTTGATTGAAAAGTAAATAAATTTACAAGTTTGATAACTTTGATATAAAAAAAGGGGTGAAGAATTGACTGCTACGATGGATGAAAGTAAAATGTTCCAGTGTCATTTTGAGGCTGAGGCATATGTGCTGGCATATGCTACAAAGATGAGAAAGATTTGCCAAGAAGTGGTTCAAAAGTGGAATGGAACAAAAAATGATGAAGATTTGTAAGTTAAAGCTGATCACTGGTTAAATTAAAAACAATTGCCGTCACAAAAAAAGGATCACTTCTGACATTTTGGGCTAAACAAACATCATGTGCCGATACAAAAAAACTCCAAAACCTTGCTTGTGGCAAACCTTGAGAATATTGTGTTCTACTACAAAATTTCAAAGTATTTTTTTAAAACATGATTTATTAGATAATTATAGGAGAATTTGAATACAATATTCTGAATATCTGCAGTTTTAGCTAGACGACTAATATTTTCAAAAGTATTTTATGTCAATTTCAGCTTTACAGTGCCTCTTTTATAATACATGTTTTCTCCTACAATACCAGAGTGCAGCACCGCACTAAATACATACTACAATGACAATAAAGTGATTTGAAACATGTTAATTTTCAAATAAAAAATACAGCTTTTTTCAAAGGAAGGGGGGGGGGGGCAGAGCTTTGTGACGTCGTATTTGAGGGGGTCTGACTTTTTGTGACGAGAAGGGTCAAATCGGCCAAAATCGTGCGACGTTATTTATGGATGGCCCCTTAAGCACAGAGTTTCTAAACATAAAAAAATCCAGGAATGCAAACCAGCAGTAACAGTGCTGATAGAAACATATTTTAAAACACCACATGAAATGCAAAAAGTTTCACATTTCATTTTTAAAAAATTGTGTGCAAATAGTTTTTCTTCTTCTGTTGTTGAAGAAATGGGGGCTAAGTTTTTTTTTTTAAACAAGGACAAAATTTGGCAGCCATTTGAGGACAGCACTGACCTTGGAATACAAGTTGGACATTACCAACTGAGCTACTGTGGCTTCATTTTCCGAAGAGATGAAAACAGACCCATTCACAGGGAAAGCCAAATGCTGAATTTCCCCTTCTGATAGATACTTTAACTATGGTAGTAGCTGTATTCTCGATTCTGTGTACATTTTCAAAAATAGCCATATTAAACATGTACCAATATTTACATTTCTGTCATCAAAGAAATCAAATCTTACCTAGGAACAGGTGCTCTCAAGAAGCATCACATTACCTGATGGAGACCATTACCATCCCACTACAAGTAATCAAACCCCTAGTTTATTTTTCAATTTGCAATAAAACTAACAAAGCCCTGATTAAGGATAATCACTTGTTTTTCTCATTCAGGTCCAATACTTTTCATAGAATATTTCTCTTCAGCTGCTGGCCTTAATATTTTTCAAAGAAAGAGCCAACCTCTTAGGGGTATAAATGTCTTTTTTTGTGGCAAAAGAACCTAATTTGGGCGTAAAAGTGTAATCTCCATACCTGGTACTACAGAATCAGAATGTTTTGTCATGGCTTGTGGCAGAGAATACATATGTTGTAGAAACTCTTCTTCTTTCTTAGTGCCCCTTTGACCTTAACCCCAAAAGTAAAACGGTGTCTTCCTTCCACAATGTTTGATTAAAATTGATTACAAAAATAACGCTCCTCTTATCATCACTGCAATCATCCACTTTAACTCCAAAATCTATTACATTATTCTCGACTCAAATTCAAGCCATTGACAACAATGAAGCCAAAAAAGGTCAAGTTTCTTCACTGCCTCATATTTGAGCTATTGACCAAATTTTGGAGACATTAGATAGTGGAGAACTAATTATTGTGCAAAATACAAATAGCAACAGTATGGATGGAGGGACAAACATGGACAGACACAACAAAATACACTGCCTTGTTGCAGGATTAGAATGCCTTGTTGCAGGATTAGAACAAAAAAACAAAACAAAAAAAAACCTCTTTAAGACATGATGCAAGATGTAGCATTGGTTCATAAATGTAATAGTTCCATTAATGCCTTTTAAAAGGAATAAAAGTTATATTGAGCTGACTAGAAGGTAGGACTGATGTTAGTACAAAATTGATGAACACAGATCAATATATGAAAACTCTTCTACCAGGTCACCTGCTTTTGGGGGGAAGAAAATAAACAACCCAAAACATATAAAAATATTTCTCTATTTATTTTGCAATTATGATGATAAAAAAGGCACAAACTTGGCCCAGGTGCAATGCATGTGTTTATATAATGTCATCCACATGCTCATGTGCAATGCCAAGCTTAATGACAAAAACAATATATACAGTATAACTGTCAATCTGAGACATAATGATGAGAGACAGCTTGGCCCAGGTGCAATGCATTGATATTAAAATGATATTAATGCCAGTGTGCAATGCCAAGCCAGATCTCAATAAAGTTTTCTAGATGAATGTATTTATATATTTTTAAAAAAACGGCAGCTTGGCACAAGCGCAATGCCCCATTACACCAATCTTACATTTTAAGTGCCAGTGTGCAATGCCAAGCATGCAGAGAAATAAAAAAGTTTACTGCATAGACTCTGTGCTACTTACAGTAAAACATGACTAAGCTGCATGGTGAATCAGGCGATGGGTGCACGGCAGGTCCTGCTCTCCATTGTAACAAGGACTTGAAGACACCAACCAGCTTTTCACTGGTAGCATAGTCAAAGACTTCCATAAATTCTGTGCAAAAATGGCCTCTAGTTTCCAGGCTGTGTAAGGACCTCTGTTCTTCATGCCTACTGTTGTTGCCAGTTGTGATACAGAGGTCTTAGCTTCCATTCAGCAATGAGCTCTTTCATTCCATTTATAAGTGAATAGTCAAAACATCTTAATGCAAGAACATCCTACACTATGTGAGATTGGCCAAGGCAAAAATCGCTAATATATTAGTATACATGTCACTGCATCCTAATATATTAGAAATGTTTGACGACTTAAGGCATGGTCAGTCTTAGAATATTGTACACAGTCAAATGTATCTGTTACTGTGTTGCATGTTAAAAAGAAATGTTATTTCTTGGCAAATGAAATCTTCATTGCATTGGAAGGAGTGATCTTAAATCCCTGCAAAGCATCCTTTGCTGCTCCTGACTGAACCTCATTTTCAAATTCCACGAACGCAATGTCGTGTCTCCCTGGCACCAACCGCACCTCTTTGAAACCAGGAAATCTGAAACAAATTAAACAAATATGTGAAATATTAAATTTATTGTATTCCTATTTATGTGTATCATACCATGACCCCTTAGTGCAATATACATCACAGTTATTAATAAGTTAGCTGCACACTCAATAGAATTTTATTTCAAATCCTACAAGAAGAAACCAGTACTGCTGCGATTAGTTGTTGTTTTGCCATGTAACCCAGTATAACTGATGGAGGAAGAAAAATGGAAAATGCAGGTAAGAACCCCGACATCCTAACAGAATTTTTTTAAAAAAAGTTGCAGTCCATTACCAGAAGCAAATTGGGCATACATGAAATGGCTATATCTCCAGACAAGTAGAAACAGTGGTTGCCATAGTTTAATTTTATCAAAATTTTCTAACTTCTTTAAAGCACTGACTATGTAGGCCTTGTTTGTCCATTTGAGTGAGAGTTAGGCCAAGAGGTCTTATTCCAAGCGCTAAGTTAGGCATCACACATAGCATTCCATGTTGTAGGGCTTAATGCCATTTTTCAGCACATGATGTGCTTGCTATACATGGCAGCCAGTATTATTGGTGTAGGAAGAACCTGTGAAAAACCCAGAAAGAACCACTGACCCACGAGAAGCGACTGGCAAGCTTTCTCACATACCCACATTAGCTGAAGCTTTTTCTGTGCCAATTGTATGAACATTCTGAGACTACCGTGTATTCGGTTGTTGGATGACAATGAGACCAACTTTTATCCTGCAGGCATTTTGCATGAAAAATGTGGGCAGATTCAAGGATCCGAGGTGCTCTTATATAGTTGTTCTAGTTCCATGACCAGCTCCACTAAATCTAATGTGAAACCTGGAATTGGATCAAACCAAGTAACTTTGTACACAAAGATCACATTTTGGATATTTTGGTATTCTTCCACAAGACCATAATTTAAGAGTCACTTTAGTAAGACTTGCAGTCAAATTTTATGAGTTGGCAGATCAATATATCTAATGCTGATGGACATATTTGATGGTGAATATGCATCATCTGTACAAATGTGAAACCATTTGCAAAGACAGATTTACTAGGACACCCAAACTATGCTTTGTGAAGTGTGAGTAAAAATTTACGTCTGGCCATAAAAAGGACAATACCCAAGATATCAAAATAAATGTGTACCCAAAATAAAGGAGTCAAACGATTATTAGCACTTAGTTTGCCCCACCAAAAATAAAAAATTTAATAGATAAAATGACAAACGTGATGGTAGACATTTTAATATATTAAAGAAAATTGATGGGTTCTGAAGGGCAGTTTGTGCAAACATAAGGTCTTTCAATGGCTTTCCCCAATTTTTCCAATTTTCAAGGTGGTATCAAAAGCAATCAAGGGTTTTGTTTGCAAGAAATGGATGATCCACAAGCGGACTAAGGGCCCACAACACTAAAATATATTGAAAAATCTTGTCCTCACAGAACCCATATAAGAAGTCTAGACATAGATGCCATCCCTCCAGACTTGCAATTAGTGAAAATTAAGATAAAAATTTGTGAATTTTGACAATTCATGTGGCTATCTTAGAGTTTGGGAATATTTGTCAGAACAAATGTTTAGCATGGTCTCCAGCTGATAAAGGTAGTAAACTCACAAACAATGTAGGTCTTCCATCGATGGCTTAAAATAGTCTAGAGCTGAAATCTGCTGTGGGACCTTAATTATCCGAACCTCAATGCGCATTTTGCTAACAGGTGCACCTTTGCTTAGCCTCTGCCACCATGCCTAATGCTAAAATCTGTGACACACTTGATTTAAAAAAGCATGATGTATATTGGTTTGATGTCTGAATGCATGGCCAATTTTTGGTATATCTTAAACTAAACTACACCTTTTGTGCAATACATTTCTTTTTCATTGGTGGTGAAAACATTTTCATGTGATGCCAAATGACAATTTGAATCGGTGCTGGCAGTGCATGCTCGGTGCAAAATTCCAGTTAGGCTCCAGTTTCTCTCAAAAAGCATTTGTAAAACTACTCTTGTACATATTTTTGTTTGTTTGTTTTATTAGGATTTTTAACTTAGCTTTAAGAATTTTTCAGTCACATCGCTATGATGTCTGCAATGAGGCAGTTTATAGTGGTACATAATGTCGCAGACATGCAGCATGATGTCCCACCCAGTCACATTTTCCTGACACCATGCTGACCGGTCCTAACATTAACCTCTTAATGCTGAGCGTCAAGTGAGGAAGCTGTTAGTACCATTTTTTTAAGTCTTTGATATGACTTGACTGGGGATCGAACCCACGAACTCCTACTTCCGCAGTGGACGCTCTAACCACTATGCCACTGGAGCGGCTACTCTTATACAAATATACGCTAAAATGCTCGCTACAGGGTCAACTGTACCAATCAACTATAGTTCCACAAATATCACAAGCAGCCATACTGGACAGTTTTTGCAACTGCTTATAGCATGACTATCGATGAACTTGAACTTGGTTATTTTTATAAAGATGGAAAACTCGTGATTTTTTTTGCATGTGGTGTAAATCTGTGAATCAATGAAAAATTCATGAAATTCATGCCAAAATTGAGTGGGTTTATCCACTGGCAGCTATGTCTCAAGATGAAACTCCAAGTCTTGCTTGATATCAAATAGAAAATTAAATGTTATAAAGCTCGTAAGCCAATCGGATGTTTATTCCAAACTCTTATGTGCATTAACCAAATGTGCTCATCAATGAACTCATTCATCCAAGCAGACATGAAAATTTACAGTAAAATTGGTTGGAATCATATTTTGAAAGTCTATGTTTAAGTGTTCACAGATGGATTGATGGAGTGGTCGAGAGATGAATGCTGACCATTTGTTTGTTCCTATGCCCTTATGGTGGGGGACAAAAAATGCTGCAGCATTGCATCTAGGATTTGATACATGTGGGTACTTGCCCATCCACTGAATCTGAAAAAGGTGGACAATAAGGAGGGGCTTTTCAGTATGGTGTTTAAAAACAACCTCAATGTATTCAAGAGTAACAGCAAGTAAAACAAGTGCATTAAATACATATGTCTTCTGTCTTCCTGATCCTCCACTCTCTCAATGGATTGTTAAAGATGAAGTCTCTCAGTAGGTCCTTCAATAGAAATAATCACAAGTCTGTTGAGAACCCCTTCTAGATGGCTTCTTCTTGCAGTTTTGGTTCGATTTTGATTGCTGAATCCTCTCTTACAGTCAGTGGTTTGGTATGGCATATCCATGGCCACAGAAGCCCTTAAATATGTTGTTTCCTCCAACACTCATGTTGCTAACACCAACACACAGAAAAGTCAACAAAATGCAACAGTGAACTATGTTTTATAGAAGCAATATTCTCTTTTGCCATGTAATAGGCAACTGATATGGCATGAATAATTGATTCTAGTTTCTTGCTGATAGTTGCCATGTATATAGTTTTAAGATTTTTCACTGAGTTTCAAATCCTGAATCACCTGTTAGTGAGCTGGTAATTTAATGTCCGTCAAGGGTTGATGTCCTGAAATTAGCGTTTTCAAGAGTGGAAGAACTGTTTTGCCAGTTTTTACACAGCACGTTTTTTCCATTCATTTTTAGAAATGGTCAATTTTGTTTCTAGTCTGAATTGAAAGAGTACATTTTTCTTGGTGTTGTATGGACCCTTAATTTCATCACTGCAATCTTTAAGCACATCACTAGCTACGTCAGATAGGGGATTAGAATGAGGAAATGTTGTTTACTGTCACTGTGCCTACTAACATAATTTCTGCACCCTTACTGTAATTAAAAGTGTTAATGCTAAAAAAATATAAAAGTGTCTGACCTTTAGCTGATTCTGCCATTTAACATGTTGTCACGACAGACTTACTCCGGGTACATATGGGGATAATGACAGGTGGTTGAGCTAAATCTCTCAATTGCAGCTCAAAATGGCTATTTTTATATAAAATCTGACACTTGGTACTTACTGGTTGAACAACATGGATAGCATCATCTCATTGGTTTCTTCAGGGAGGTTGGTTAGGAAAAGGATCTGGTTAGGTGGCTGTTCAGGCATGGCATTAGGAGTTGCTGCAGGTACCACTGGAGCACCACCAGTAACAGGGCCACCTAGAATGGTACCAAATTGAATTGAGTAAACAAGATGCAATGTGGTATAGTGATTGGTACATACAAAAACATTCGCAGAACTTGATAAAACAAACACTTTTAATAGTTTCAGACCCTCATATTAAACTCAGACAGATACTTTTGGAGGCCTAAAGTTTGGCCGAAATACCAAAAACTAAACAATTTCAACAAATGCGAACTTAAAATCCCCAAATTAAATAACCAATCCCCCAATTTTTTAAAAATAAAAATCTATTTTTGCATCTGACACATTATATGAGAAAGAACTATAAAATCGTAATTGATGAACACTAATGTTATGTTCAAGAAGAAAATATCTGCCACATGTTTGGCAATATTTTACCACAACTTAACAACATTGCTTACTGACCATTTCACTGCAATAATATGTACTTTGATATGCTCATTAATGAACATGTCTTGTTTTTCATATATTATGAATATTCACAATATAGATTTTCATGCTTGTATTTTCCCATCTCAATGGGCCCTGGGCCCGACTTTCAAATGGTTGGAAAATCCCTGTTAATGTAACACCTACCTATAACTTGGTTAGTTGGCAAGGTCTGTGTCTGAGGGTTCACAACAGGTACTCCCACTGCAGGTCTGAAACATATAGCAAAGATCTTAATGTAGTGAAAGTATGGCACCAGTAAACAACCTTTTTACCAAAAACAGCCAAGATGATTTCTGTAGAATTATCTGTTAACAAGAAACAAAGCAATGAGAAGGCAGCAAAGCTTAACGGTGTTAGAATTAACTCAAAATGATAAATACCAAGTGTTTGATACAGGTCATATTAACTTCTTGTTCAATATGGTTAAGCTTTACTTCTCAGAATGTCTTCTTTTGTCTTTAAATGACGGAAGAACTAGGGTCTAAAAAAGTCGAGTAAACTTTATCACCCTTGTGTAAAATGACAGGAAGCTATTTTTTATATCACATTGTGATCTTCCTCAGAAAGTACGTACATATCAAATAAATACAGTGTGAATAAATTGTCTTAGAAACTCGGCTAAATATGTAAAGCATGCCTAATTAATGGTGCATGTAAAAGAGCTCAGTGACCTACAGTGGTGCAATACTCTTTCTAAGATTCATATACATATGCGTGAACAAGCTTTAGCTTCCCTTCCCAGAAACCAGCTTAACTGCAAAATGTGCACATCACTGGAGCACAAAAGTTGGTTATATGGAATTAATTTTGCTATAATTATGAAGTATATTCCACAGGTGCTTTATGGCAAAGCAACGCAAGTTATAAAATGCATAGGCAACTGGAGTAAAGTGCTGTGCCCAATGACAACATGGTGCAGACAGAGGCTGGTCCAATAGTAGGATTCAATCCCCCACAGACCTTAGACTCATGTCTAGTACATTAACCACTGAGCCACCACAGCTCCCTTCCACAGATGTATGTAAACATGCAGTTTCAAGAATGGTATCAATCAGACTGACAAATGAAAGAATTCACGTCATCAAAAACAGTAGGTCATAGTAACTTACAATTGGCATGGTGGTGTAATACTCTGACATGTAAGCACATAAAAAGTTTCGAGAGCGTACATGCATTAGTGTAGAAGAAACCGACCTATACATAATAGGTATACACTTGCTAATGTAAACACCAGGACTGTAGCATACGTTCTCCAGCATTTAGTGCAGGCAACTAAAAAAAGAACACTCAAAGCCAACAAAATAAGAATCTCAAAGGAACTGGTGCTCAACTGGGCAAAAAAGAATTTACAGGAATTAAAAAGACCAGTCTGCCTTTCAACTAATGAATGCTGAAAAATACTGACATTTTTCAGAATTGAAACAGCCGGACATTTTTCAGCGATAAAAATGTTTTTTTAATTAGATGCAGTGGTACATAATCTGAATGTCAGCTTAGCACTAGTTTCAGGACAAAGTTTTCATCGTTAGAAGTCTTTTCGTGAAATCTCAAGGTCATTAGATCTGAAGAGCTGTTATAGCAGCCATACTGGAAACAAGATGGACATCATCCTTTTTTATCTGGACCAACATGGTATCATAAAAAGTATGGCCAGGAAAGCTAATAATTTTTTTAACAAATGGTTTGGGTATTGAACCCACCCCTCACTTCTACTGTTGGAATTGGCCTCAGTACAAAGTAGTTTATAGTATACCTAGCTAGTTGGGCAGCCTGTTTGTTTTTCTTTCTTTTGGACTCTGGGGGTGGGGCCTCCTCCTTTTTCCGCTTAGGTCTCTCCACAAATGTCCCCTTCATCTTGGCAATCACATCGGAATCCTTCTTGGAATACTGAATTCTCTGAAAACACCAGTGCAAATTAAATTTAGAGTGAACTGTAAATCACCCAGTTATCTGAGCTCTTCTTTCATCCAGATTAGTTAAGGTGTCCCCATAAACTTGCAAATATTTCTTAATTACATTCTCTGTTATTGTTGGTTTATGATCATCAAAAGGATTTTTACTGGATAGTTTGCTTTTGCATGTAATTAATGATTATTGTTAAACAAGAAAAAAGGACATATAAAAAGATCAATCATAGAACATGAACACAAATTATGTATTAAAGAAAAAACTCAGATTGGAGATATGACAGATTATTTTCTACCAGATTGCATTTTCCATCTAAATAAAAACAAAAGGCATAATTAAGTTTCAAAAATAAAATGGGGTTGGTTTGCTAAATAGATATGCCTACTTACTGATCCCTTGATCAAGATACCTGAAGCATGGAATATGCAAGGCATATAAATGAACTGCTTATTGAAAATTGCAGGAAGTAGAAACCAACAGTGTTCACCAATTACATGAAATTTTATTCACTTGCATACAAGTGAAAATTCAAAAGTGCTTTTCTGTAGGAACAAATTTAATTTTACAAATTACTGAGTGTTCCAAGTTTCTGATGGTGATGGGCAAGAGCGCTGCAAGAAGAACCATGCCCTCAATTCATGCAAGTGATGCCAGGTGTGTTAATGACTTCTGTACTGGGCATCAAAAGTTAATCTGGGTTTCAATCAGTTTTCAATTTCATGTTAAAAAACTAATGATCCATGCATCTGAAATACAGCCATACTGTATTCTAGATAAGGCTACAGGTTAATTTGTAAAATATTCAGGTCACTTTATTTTGTTTAAGTAATAAATCCAATGCAACCCTTTTGTCAGTAAATCCCAAATCAGTTGTACTGCCTCTGCTAAACAGGTTCACATAACAATATCCTGCAATATCATTATTAATACTGTATTCAAGTGACAAAAAGATAAATACAAGTTGGCCTGCTGTGACTTGACATCACAGTCCATTGACCAAACAAATCAGCTGCAGTTTCCCCATAGTGTCCAGGCTAAAATCACTTTCAAGGGCAAATCTACTCCAAGGTTAACAAATACCAACATTCCACTTATTGTATTTCTTGATTAATTGCCATACAACAATGCCTAATTTCCATCCATTTGAACCAAAAATTCATGACAAAAAGAAAAAAAATTGATAACAGACTGATAAAAGAAAAACAACTAAGTTTTCTAGTTAAAGTTTTCATTGTATTTACAAAACCCCTCAACTTTTGTATGCACTGAATGTTTTATGTTATTTTATAATACCAAATTTTTGTACATGCAAGAAACTTAAATATCACTTTCACTGTGTGTTGTAGAAGAAAATAATTTGTGAAGAGGGACATTTGTCAAACTTAAGGTAATACGAAGACAAAATATTTGAATGTACTGCAAATAAGGATACTGGTTGTACATGGTCGATCTCCAGTGAAGTAGAACATTCCCAATATTAGTATCCAAAAATGAAATAACATAAATTATCTCCCTGACATTTCATTTCCATCACATCTTCATCTCGGGGCTATAAATCCAAGCCCATGCGTTGCTTACTGTATAACCTTACCATTGGTTTGTCATAGAAAGGAAAGCCTTGCATGGAACGCAAGGCACTAGTAGCACTGTTAATATCCTTAAATATTACAAACGCCTGGCCTCTCATCTTCAATGTCTTCATGGCTACAATGTCTAAAATCTGTCCAAACTGGGAGAAGATGGCGTAGAGAGATTTCTTCAACTCTGCAATAAAGTTTAAAATGCAAGTATCAGTTAATGTAGGTCTACATAGTAATTATTGCCATGTTAATTATTAAATGAAGCAACAGTTCAAAATATCAACATGTATCAACTTTCACAGCCATAATGGGACTGTTGTGTATTTTCATGGAGAGTTATCAAACATAAAGCACTAGTTGATAAAATAAATAATTTCAAATTTTAGAATGCCATGTGCTAATAATCTGGTTACCACAGATGCTAAGATGCAGGAATCAGCTGAGCGGGGAAAATGATAGTAGAAGGTGACATTAAATCAAATAAAAATAACTCTACACAAAATGTATATTAAGGTGACATGCTGATATATCAAACTGCATAACCCCATGGGGCCCAAACACATAACCCACAGATTTCAGCATTTCTTAACTGCATAATTTAACTGGTTTTTAAAGTGTTCTCTCTAATCCACCATCTTTCATCACTCTTGTACCTCCAGTCATGTCCACTTTCATTTTAATAAAAGTTCTAAACTTTTTGTGTCACATCACACAAATAAAATTAAAAAAATTAAATGGCTATCAATTGGTGGTCATATTAGTTGTATAGTGTGCAACATTTTAATTTAAGGGCAACTAGATAATAAATTTGTCACAGGAATATGTAAACTTCCATTTTCCACATTTTTAGCACATCAGCATGGCTTGTTCTCTCAATTTGATACGGCAAGAGCTATCATCTCACAGATCACCAATAAACAGAAATATTACCCTTCCAGCCCTGCCCCTGCCCCCAAAGGATACAGTCGACTCCGGTTAACTGCACACCCTCGGGCCCGTCACGAGACTGTGCAGTTAACCGGAGTGTGCAGTTAACCAAAGTACGGTACAGTACAGCTTTAAATCAGCACGGCACGAATATATGTATGTGAAGAATAAATTTAAACAATGATTAGAATCCACTCTTTCAACTTTTATTTAATGTTAAGCTTGTTTTCCTTCCTCCGAACACAATTTCAGTGATTCAACCAATGGATCAAGGATTTATAGTAAATCTCAAGAAATTTGAAAACTGCTGTCAGACATTGATGGGTCAACTCCCACAGAAAAGGGTTCAGCTCCTGAATTCCTAATAAAGTCGTCTGCATCCTGTTTTTCGCTGTGTTGTCGTTTTAATTGAATTCCATTGTGCATTTTCCATCTTTCCAACCATCCATTTCTTGGTTTGAAATAATTCAAACCCGAATGGTTTAGAGCAATGTTTCCCATGCTGTACTATGATTTTTCTCACGCTATTGCTCCCTAGTGGGCATGGATATACATGTATATACCACCTAAAGCATCCTTTACAGGTCAATCATTTACAAAGTCGCATTTGCCGACTTGATTGTCAGCTTATTTGAAGTGCTACAGCAGAGGACTAGCAATAACTGAGCACAAGTATGCATTGTGCAGTTAACCGGAGTACAATTGTATTGAATAATGTGCCACGGGCAGAAATTTATCGTGCTATTATCCGGAGTGTGCATTTAAGCGAAGTGCAGTTATCCGAAGTTTATTCCCATTGAATAGCATTGGGGAAAAAACGGGACCGGCGTGACTGTGCAGTTATCCAGCGTGTGCAGTTCACCGATGTGCAGTTAAGTGGAGTCAACTATTCCTAATATTCTTCTTAACTATTACACCTTTTTTTTTTAAAAAGAGGCTTTTAGTTCTTTTTCTATAAACAACATCTTGATCACACAGATGTTTTAGCTTTAGGACAAGATACTATGCAATTGTTTGTTTCTTTGATTTTCAATAGCACTTTCAACACACTGTTGGCCATATAAAACCAAGGAACTAAATACCTGTCCTAAGAATGCAGAGAGGCAGTCAACCTGAATTGGCCTGGATAGGTCCTGAACAGTTAACCTCCGCCATTGGTAGTCTGATTCTCAAATGAGCTAATGCAGCTCCCAATGAAAACATGGAAGTTACGGTTCTCAATAGATTTTAAAACAACAGTCATTTGACCCTTGACACCAAAATTTTAAAAGTCAAAAACAACTTGTCAATGGGAATGTTTCTTATTCATGGAGCTAACAGATGCTCAAGATATTTTTAATGCAACTTAATGCAATTTATTCTCTTCCTCAGAATTCCTAATAACTTACTTGGAGCCAACAGATGTTAAAGATTTTTTTTTTTTTTTACAACAATGTGATTCATTCTCTTACTCACAATTCCTAACAAGTTGTGTGGAGCCTGAGACAGAAAAGAATATATACTTCTTTGGGCAATTGTGATTATTACCTGTCAGTGTATGACAAATGAAAAAGAGATTTTATAACTTGTACATCACTACAGAGACATTATTTTTAGAAAATACCATTTGGTTTCCTTCACAAAATCACCTCAGATGATGCTAATTGTGATTATTATGTTTTTCACACTTAACATGCTCTCGTAGCTTTCTTGCCCAAATTTTCCCATCACTCAGTTTATTTTGCAGAAAACAGAATGTCTTCCGTGTTATTAGGATGTAGCAATGACAAAACGAACATGTTCACACTTCAGATTTCCAGTGGCTGGGCTTTTAAGGTTGCTGAATGCTCTCCAATACTCCTCCCAAGTCTATCATGAGGAGAAAATGTCTGAATTTGAAAAGATGAAATCCCCAATTTTCATATTAATTAATGTTTGTGCATGTGTGTGTGTGGGAGGTACCATGTCATAGCATTGGGAGATATGTTTCATTGTAACTTTTGACACTTTAGTAGGATTTAAAATAAAACAATGCAAGATTCAAGTGAATTGATACAAAACCCATGTTCATGAAATCCAGAAATGTAGTGGACTTTCAGATTTGATGCAGCTCCAGTTATAGCTAGAAATGTTGCAGCAATGGAAAATACTTTACATGTCACTAGTAAATCTGATTCACTTCTTAAGAAACTGCAGTACAATGGAACCTGTCTTGAAGTACCACCTCTTCTGCCAAAGAAATTGGTCTGTCAAGACATGTCTTTCATAACAGGTAATAAGACTATAATCAGTAAATCTGTGCATGGAGATCTTGGCCTCTCAAGACAGGGTTTAATGTACCAATTTCCTTTTTTCCCCCCAAACTCACCATCTTTCTTTATCTTTTCGTTGAGGTTATTGATGTATATTGAGTGATTTGGTCGGATATCCATGTCAGACCTGAAATTAGAGAGGACTGCATCAAAACTGAGCAAAATATGGTAAAGTATCAATCAAAACATGCTACTTTAGCCATATATATATTGATTTGATGAATTCATAAAATTAGTGAATAATTAATCATTCTGTTCATAAATATTTTGTGTAGTGATCGTTTCTTTGCTCATTTCCTTACATTTATAAACCGGAAGTTGGTTTCTCTCTTATGATATTATCTCTTCTGTATGTATCTAAATATTTCTTGGTCAAAGTTTCCTTGTCATTTTTAGTTGGTATCTCTGAGAAATTAATTATCATACACCAATAGTAATTAATCTCTATATGTCTGTTTCGTTGCTATGTAAATTTTTTTTTAAAAAACTTTTCCATCCTCCCAATCAATGTCATTTGGTGTTATGTATAAACATATCAAAACATTTTTTGGTCAAACAAAACAACAAAATGTGCTCACAAAGTTAAAACATGAATTTCTATGACCTGAAGATCTCAATCTATTATATACAAAAATAAATGGCATACAATTTGATTAATATTTTAACAATATTTAAGTTTCAAACTATGGAAGAAAATAATTCAGTTTCCCAAATATTGCAATGGTCTTATAAATTATTAACTGTGCTGTTTTGCACTTTTACAGATTATGAGGACTTCCACCATATGTCTAGATGGTTGATTAAAAAGGGCAAAAGGAGAAAAATAGCCATTGAGCATCAAGAGCAAGATGTCATCAGCTAGAAGATTTTGATCCAGCTCAATCAGCTTTAAAGTAAATTTCCTGTCACTTCCAATCAAATTCAAGAACTTTTTGAAAAGATTTGCTCAGCCTCGTGTCAAGATGTTCCGAGGCATACAAATTTGCAGAAGGAGATGTGCTGAGAGCTGCTACTGGAGCAAATTTAGAATCTATTTCTGAATCGGATGCTTTGTGATTTCTTAACCGCAGTGCAACCCATGACTTGGAGAGACATAATATCTGAACTTTTCTTCAGCAGTTGAATTTGAAGTGGCATCAGATTGAGATTTTGATATGTAAAGCTGATGGGGGATTTTCCAAACTGACATGACACTTTGTTATTGAATTTGCTATATAATATGCCTTTTTCAGTTCAATAAAATATTGTTATTGCTTGTGCTCTTCTGCACAGTGCAGATTTTACATTTTTGTGTGGTTGTATGTTGACGTCATGCGAGTTCTGTCCAGGGGGTGGGGAGATTTTAACAATAAAGTGTTTAAAATCCTCAGAATATAGAATCAGATAGTTTACAGCAATCTGAACACAATATACTTTAAACTTAAAAACTGATAATGACCAAGATATTGAATTTTTAATATTTGCAGCCATATTTGCCGTTGAACAATTCGGTGAAGATTGTTAATTTTGGAGTCCTGCTACATCGTTATTTCAGAGAATTGAGTTCCCCAAAAATTGAGCAAAGTATCAGTATAGAATGTAAGAGATCTGGAAAGTTAAGTCTCAAACTGCAGTTAGTTTCAATAATATCAACTACTTAATTTGGCCATTTATGCAATTTCACAATTTTGAAGAAAATCACTGCATTTTATGAAGAAGATTTTTACCCATAACCTTTGAACCAGATGAGGTAGACTTATAATCTTTTTTTTAGTTCTTTTAGTTTCATAAAAATCTATCTCTATTGGTTATAAAATCCACACAGAATTTCTAAGTTGAAATTTTGGCTGCCAGTACATACTGATGTCACTGACATGTAGGTTGCGAGATTTGTGTAGTCATGTGACTAAGAATGCAAATAGCCAGATCCAGGTCAAATTTCAGCAATGATGTACTTTTGTCTAATCTGTCAGCAGAATAAAGACGTAACAAATGCTATGATCATGATTATTGACAAAATAAATCATATTCCTATCGATTTCATGCAGGTATAGTTCAATGAAAGATTATTCAAGTTTGCTGGGCCAGCAAGCAAGCGCCTATCCCATGCCAACACCATTTATGACAGGGAATGCACTCTGACCCTACACTCCAACATAAATGTCCAAATATAAAAAAATGGGGTGGCAAGGGTCAGAGGAAACTCGGACAATGTTGGCATAAGAAAAAGGCCCACTGAGTTGTATTTCTCTTAGTATGTCCCGTAGTGTTGTTCCGATTATCGATTATAATCGATCATCAGTTGGTTGAGCAATCCAATAAGATAATCGATTGTGAAACTCCATAATCGATTGTGTCTAAAGGGAGACTACTTTTAGGTGTATGCAAAGCACAAAGGTTAGTAAAACTCCCAGCCGCTAAAGTTGACCTGAAATTTATTAATCCCTTCACAACTACAAATAAAATATCTTATGATTCATAATTAGGAACATATAGTTATTAATACATGGTCAAGTTGTTAAATTGTAGAGTTAATAAATGTAAACACATTTGTTGATTTGTTTCAGTTAAACTGCAACATCTTTTGTAGTATCTATAAACAATGACAAGCAATAAAATCATATCCTTCTTTACTTTAAATTATAGACACATCACATATGAACGAATTTTGGGGGATTGTCAGTATTTCAGTGATATATGACTGATCAGCCATAAAAAGTTGCGTTCATTTAACAAAGTCATTGAACAAAAGTAACACACAATATAATATTATTGTCAGGTTAAAGTATACATGTCATTGAAAGAGATTACTCCTGTACATTTATAAACATATTGAACTCTTGATCAAAGATATAACTGTGTAACAAAAAATTTAATTTGCTCTTAGTAACCGATTATAATCGATCAGTTGGTTAAGGTGAACCGATTATCGATTATGAATTTCTGACAGATTCCCATCACTAATGTCCCGATTACAAATATTTTTCATTTCAGAGAGTTTAGTATTTATCACAGGAGTCTTGACGTTTTATCAATAAAGTACGGCGAAATGTCTGACAAAATGAAATACCCTTAACAATAATATATATATATATATATAAATACAAGGAATGCAAGCGTGAACACAACCCTTCGCTCGATTCGACATTTTCTCACGAGTCTTTTATCGCTTCAGAATCGCAAGAAGATTGAAACACTACACATATGCATTCAAAAGACAGTTACTTACCAACGCATAGCTCTTAAATGACCATGTCCTGAATCCAACCGGCGATTTAACCTTTTTTTTCCCACAAGTATGGTCACATTAGCCAATGTAGGCTGATTTCCTGACGGAAGTAGCCCATTCTACCAGTTTCTACCCTGCAGTAAATATGCTGAATAACATGATGAAAGTAATTTCTCAAGATAAAATGTTCATCTTGCTTTTTATTTCGGATTGTATCATTTTATAATTTTATTTAAATTTCCAAAACAGAAGTATGTAGTCAAAGTTCTGATAGTAGAAATAATGGTTGATGACGTCATCACACTTCAACTATTTACGACTGTTGCTGGATCCGGTAACTTTAAAAACGCAGATTCTGCGCCGTGATCGGTACAATTATTAGACACCAACGGATATTTACTGCAGGGTAGAAACTGGTAGAATGAGCTATTTCCGTCAGGTAATCAGCCTACATTAGCTAATGTGACCATACTTGTGAAAAAAAAAAAGGTTAATTCGCCCTTTGGATTCATGACATGGTCATGTAAGAGCTATGCGTTGGTAAGTAACTGTCTTTTGAATGCATATGTGTAGTGTTTCAGTCTTCTTACGATTCTGAAGCGATAAAAGACTCGTGAGAAAATGTCGAATCGAGTGAAGGGTTGTGTTCACGCTTGCATTCCTTGTGTTTATATATATATATATATATATATATATATATATATATTATTGTTAAGGGTATTTCATTTTGTCAGACATTTCGCCGTACTTTATTGATAAAACGTCAGACTCCTGTGGTATTTATTAAGTATGGCTACATTCTGTTGAAATAATTATTACAAACATGAAACATGTAATATGGGTCCGACAGTTTTAAAATTTAATGAAAATAAATACGGGGTCGGGAAAAGGGTACATGCATTCCTCAACAGGCTGACGACAAATGTGACTAGCATTAGCTTTGTTTGTCCTAATTAAAACTGAAGCTATAAAGGCTGTTCATTTTCATGAAATTAAATGGGTCCATGTTTTTTCTGAAAATTTAAAAAAGTGAATTTTGAGATGGCACCACCCCTCATTTCAGGTCCCGAAAGCATGCCCATCAGCATCAGAGACAGTTTCGACTTCATTTTTACCAGTCTTGGATGCAGATCCATTCAACAATACGTCAATAGCTTGGTTTGGGGGGGGGGGGTACTTTAATTTTCATGTATACCTAACGTAGCTATCGACCACGCTGACCTTCCCAACAAAAACCGGCTATCAATCAAACTAATAATACTTAAACGTTGGAAAAACTTTAGATTTTGAAAAAAATACTACCTGCTTCCAAATCCCACGTAAATTAAAGACGATGTTTCACGATAAGATTTGACTCAACCCGTTTCAATGGCTGAACTACACCACTATAATTACTTCCGGTTGTCCATGCGTTGGGAAAACAAATCCTGTTCCGGATTATATGCCCTCCCACCCCCCTTCAGTGGAATCGAATTGAGACAAGCATGTTGCTATTCTTACTAGCATTTCCTAATCCTGTTATTGAATGCGAATGTTTTTCTCAGAACACACAACTTCTTGCAGGTGTATAATAATAATAATAATAATAATAATAATAATAATAATAATTTAGTATAGTTTGTCTTGTGAAGCTTAGTTAGTGATGATACTTTAATACTTCTGATCTGTTTTATTTATTAAAAGTCTGTTGTATTATCGGCGTGCCTGTATATTTTCATATGTTAATAGTAGTAGTAGTTACAAATTATCAGTAATCAATCATAAGAAAAAAGCAAAGATGTAATTATTACAGCAATTTGAAACTATTTTGACCACAAACATTATACAAGTGTCTTTGCCTGTACCGATAAATATGGAAAATTAGACATCTATTTCTGAACGTACCGCGAGACTTAAAGCAATTATATTAGGGGCCAAACCTTCAATGTTTTGGGGCAGGGGGGGCCAGACACCCTTTTGCTAAATTTCTGCATGTCAGTAGATGGAAAAATATTTTCCTCCAATTTATATATTTAAAAAAAAAATAACACCATATTATACCCATGATACAATTTGAAGAATAAAAATAATAATTATCTTGATAAACAAGATAAAAGAAAAATTCAGCTCAAAAGCAAATCACGGTCTCTCCCTCACACCCAAATTTTATGACCAACACCTTACAGTAGATGACTATGCTGTGTGTGTGTGTGTGTGTGTGTGTGTGTGTGTGTGTGTGTGTGTTATTACGACTCTATGGTCTTCAAGCAAGTTTTAGAAAAGAAAAATCAACAAGTTTCAATTAAGTTTTTGAACGATTGGAAGAACTCTCTCTCTCTCTCTCTCTCTCTCTCTCTCTCTCTCTCTCTCTCTCGTTTTTTTCTGGGGGGTTTTCTTCTTCTTTCTTTCGTTGTTTTTGTTCTTCTATTTTTGCTGTATTTGATCTTTATATTGACGATACACTTTGTCTATAGCATTGATGTATTCTATATAAGATGCACTTTTGTGTCAATTCGACTTGTGTAAGTTTGAATTTAATTTTAAAAAAAACAACACATCAGCCAAGTGTTGTATATTGTTAATAATTTTCCACATTGTTTATTTCTCATTTCATATTGAGCAACAACTTGAGTTGGAAATTAATCTGGATTAGTTTTATCGATTAATTTTACAGCATCTTCAGTAAATGTATTAAGTAATACTTCGATTATTTCTTCATCATCTGTTTTCTCTTTAGTAATAGATTTTGCTGGCTGCGGCATTCAACCAGGAAGATCCTATAAAAGTATTGATGTTTCTTCAGTTTTTTTCAGCTATCTTTTTCAAGTTCAGGAAGAAGATTAGTTGTTTCAGTAACAGGTTTGAATAATTGTTGAGAACTCTCTGCACAATCTATCCGAGATTCCTGACGTTCTTGTAATTTTCGCCTGACAGAATCAAGGAATGGTAGAAATTTCCTAATTGCGACCTTGAAAAAGTGTCATGTCGGGTACACTCACGCGCATACAAATTTAAAAAAAAAAAAAAACAACTACGATAAAACACAGTAACAAAATTAAGTAACCTGTAAGAGTGACTCTTGGAGAGACTCGGTTAGGTTTGGTGTCATTGGCTTAATTTCTAAGTTTTGTAAGATGCCTTAGTTTAGCCAATGGGGCCTTCTAAAAGTTGGTCTGTTCGCCCTCTCTGCTGCGTTAGTTCTTGAAATAAGTAATAGAAAAGTGTGAGAAGCAACAAGTTTTGTAAAATTCAACATATAATTTGTTTTCCATGAATACAACGTGAAAATGTAATTTTTAAAAAATAGAACTTACTGCATTGCAAATCAAATCAATAAATTAATACATTAAATACATAAATTCAAACCCAAACTAATTACTTGACACAACATTAATACATCTGAATCTGTTAAGATCTGACAACAGGAATGGATATTTTCTCATCTCACAATTAAAATTTCTTATAAAAACTATTGAAGATAACTTTCGAGAAGGTTCTAATGTGTACAAGATAGGTATAATTAGAATATAATATATGATAAACACAATGTCCTTGACTCATGCAAATATAATACTCCTGATAGTTATATCATACTCATGGGGGAAATTATTTAGTTATATATTAGCTGTTTACATAACTATAAAAAATCAATCAGGTCAAGTAGAAAATTAAGTTGATTTTGGACACGGTCAAGACCAACATGCAATGTTAGATTATCAATATCATATAATAAAAAATATTTTTTAAAAAATAAAAATCTAACAAGCAAAGAATCCAAAATAAATATACCTAACAAAATATATTTTAGAATGTGATAAATATCAGGTAAGCAATGTATTTTTATGTTGGAATTCCAAAAACCATGACACCTCTGCTCATAAAAAGGAAAGATTTATATACTAAAGTTGCATGAATGACACAAAATGAACATGAAGCAATATAATAATTATATACACGTGAAAGTACATCTGTAATTAAATTATCTTTTCCCTTCATATGCCAGGTGTCATTATTAAATTCCTGTAACATTAAACTCTGACTTAATAATCTCTTTTTTGCTTGTTATTCGTCTTTTCCAATGAAAGTATGGCGGTTGTGATATTTAATTACAATAATCTGACAAGGAGCTGAATATTCCGCTCCCTATATTAGACCACCAACATGTGTGTTGCGATCAAAACCACACTATCTAACGTAACAGTGTTTGCATTTACCCTGATTTGTTTATCAAAGACCACTTCATCTACTTTCCAATACACCAATCACACTACCCAACACTTATTCATTTGCTATTCAATACCCAGGGCGAAGAAAGCGATCACGGGTCTTGGGGTAAGAAACATCTAGGCCTCTCCTAGTCCTTGTTCATACAAAAAAAATTCTTTCATAAAATTAAAAAGTGTTGATATATCCCCGGTTGCCATACCTCTTGTCGGCCCCGCTACTGGCAAGTTTTCTCACATACCCACATTGTCCGAATCTGACACTCGAACCCACGCAGACAGGTGAGATGGCAGTGATCCTTAACGGAGAGCGCTTTAGACCACTCGGCCACTCGGGGTCACTAGATGAGAGTGGAATGATTTCAAGCATGCGAACCTCTTTGCTCCTAGCACGCGACGAAAATGACCGATACTGTTTCGAGTGATACCAAAACTGCGAATGGAGCATTACTTGGCCATTTTTCGTCAGGTCATACAATAATCTCGGAAGTAGTTGTAGGAATACACATGAATTCGCATACCTTGGAATGGACCACATATATTAACCCAGAAAGACCGACAAAAAATTCTGATTTTGAGTTTGATTTCTTCCGCAATCATATTGACCAATGGGGCCAAAAGTAATTCAGAATATAGTTATAACTAACCACCAAATTACATATGAGGCGTCTTTCTCGACTTTACTGGAAAGACCTAGGATATTCCTCTTGAACAAACTATATTATTAGTATGATGTGTGGTACGTGCTCAACTATTTAAATGCATCATCGTCATCAAGGTACAGAGCTTGCAGACCAGCGGGAAACTTTGCCGGTGGATAGTTGTTCGCAATGTGTGACATGGTCTGAAAAGCGCCACAGCAAAGGAAGAGTCAGTTTCCTGGTCCAGCCGGACAAGGTTGACTGCACAACGACCCTGTCCTGTCCGAAAGCGGTTCAGCGTGGTCCATAGATGACGTGGAAGGTTGAAGTCAGGAAGGCAGTCAGATTTCTCAGCTTCGAGTGAGTGGTCTACAACATCTGTTGAAGACCACACGAAGCTCCATGCCGAAATAGCTACCATATTCTCCGGCAACGAACCTAACCAGATTGTACGTCTCCAATTCAAAGGGACTGTTGAGTGTGAGGTGCTGTCCATGTACAGTGCAAGTTTCTTACTGGCATATATATTAGGCAACACTTTTGTGGTTGCTTTTTGGCGATGCAGATGTGGAGGATGAATGTTGCTGAGTACCGACAGCCATGGTAAAAAGGTAGAAAGTAGCGGTCCAGAGATTATGCTCATTGCTGCGTTGAGTTAGATATTAACTAACTTGGTATGAGATGATCGAGCTTAGACAGCAGCATAATACTCGGCTGTCGAATAACAGATGGTTTGTGCGGATGTCTTGAATGTCCAAGTACTAATTCCCCAGGTTGAGCCAGCAGTTTTCGGAGTAGGATGTTTCGAGTTCTAAGTTCAGGTGGCTGTAGGATGTCAGTGATTTGTCCAGAGTTACACCAAGGTATGTTGGTATCGGGTCGTGTTTTATTTGCTTCCACTGAGGATGATGCAAAGTTCACAGTTTGCATTTGCATTGTTAAGGTGGAATACGCCAGAGCCCATCATTGTGCGCTTGTCTTTATATACGCCATTTCTGGAAGAAGTCCGTCATATCCCCCAGGTCCTTGTTCAGTAACTCATAAAGCTCAGTAAGTGAGTGATTTTGGTTCCTCAGAGCAATGTCATCATCATACATGAACTTACGCAACCATGTTACAGGTAAGTCAAACAAACATGTCGAAAGAACAGATTCTTGTGGGAGTCAGTTAGTCTGCCAACCTTCACGAGCTGAAGTTCCCTCTGATGTGAACTCTGAAGCGCCTGTTGCGAAGGAACACTTCGATACTCTACATTCCAGCTCGGCAATACACTGGAAATTGTCAACTATAGCCCTACATGGCAGTCCGTGTCAAATGCCGCTGTTAGATCAAGGAAAACAACTTAAGTGTTAATGTTTCTCTGAAAACCGTTTTCAACAAACGTAGTCAGGACAAGGATTTAATCACAAGTGCTACGGTCATGCCTGACTCCTGCCTGCACAACAGTTGATATTCTCCGAGCCTGGACCAATTCTTTGTGGAACCATGCGTTCCAGTACCTCAAAACAGACTAAAAGCATGGAGATCTGCCGATAAGTCTCAGCGTTGTGGGGATCTTTGCCAGGCTTTGGGATCGCAATGGTCTTTGCCTGGGGCCACAAAGTTACCACATGCACTACTTTTCCCTAACAGCCCGGGCGTAAAAAGATGCGAACCTTCCCTTTGCCTTCGTTCCAAGATGTTTCAGGAATTCAAACAGATTGTTGTCAAGTTCTGATGTTGTAAATGTCTTTGGAGTATTTTGATCTAGTTTATCTGCCTACCGACGGCAGTATTGTCGCCACTCATCTCGTACACGACGTCGGTACTGTTTCTCCAATGGTGCTTGACGAAATTTGACGAAATTACCCCCCAGTGACGTAAAAATGCCTCTGTTATCCTGGTCGCCAGTGTGTATAATGGCACCCTCGAGTTTCGTATGTTTTACAGAAAAATAAATGCCCAGATTTTCCTCATAGGTTATACTGGCTATTTAAAAAAAAGATTTTGTATATTGTAGGTTCAGTTAAAAGACCTTTAAATTCCATTTCGTGTATGACTTATTGGTGTAATTTGGGTTATTAATTACACGGCAAGGCTTTACTTCAGATGTGCATCCCCACCCCACCCCACCCCGAAACCAACAACAACAAAAAAAAAACTGCTAGCTTCATTGACTTCGAAGGTAATTTATAAAAAAGGAGCGAATAACTTTTTTATGTTTATATATTCTGTAATTCATTCAGTGCCCTTTCAGAAGCTGGTATCATCTATTAATTTATTAATTTTCGCAGTTTTAACCACTGCCAGAGATAGTGTACTTGAGACTAATTCAGGCTGATTATTTGAGCACATGGGATCAGTCATTTTAGTTAAGTGTGTGCTTAGATCATGTAAGATTTCCACAAGTATAATATACAAATAAATTTTTAGCCACAGGACATGAATGTAGCATAGAAGTCTGCAGACATTCTCTCCACTGTGCATGTTACAAATGCAAACTTCATCTTTCATATGTCGCCCTCGCAAAAGCACTGTATATAGAGCGCCGACTATGTGAAGCTACCGTGCAAATGACAGGGGACCAGTTTAAACTTCTGCCAGCACATGCGATTGGATTATTGCTCGGTTATTTCCGTCAGGTCGTGATTTCGACAGCCCAAGCCCGCATTTGAAAGATCTCGTTTTTTTTTTTTACCGATGCGGGTGGAATAACTTGCGGTAACTAAAAGGGGTTGGTTTGTTGGTTTTAACGGTACTTTTTATTACCCTGCTGGCTATATGAAGGAGATTGCCAACTGAGCTACAGCCACTCCCTCGACCAGATGGCAATCGGAACTAATCGTAAAGAGAGGCAGAAGTGCTCTTAGTCATATTTCCTAAATTGTTAACTTACTGTCGGACGAACATCCGGCTCTCTCAGAAGAATTAAAACGATGGGGTTCTTTGGCGGTTTGCTTCCTCCCCATCTGATATCGACCCAAATACAGTCAGCTCAGCCCTAGAATCTATCTATCTATCTATCTATCTATCTATCTATCTATCTACCTACCTACCTACCTACCTACCTACCTACCTACCTATCTATCTATCTATCTATCTATCTATCTATCTATCTATCTATCTATCTATCTATCTATGTTTTGGCGTTCAGTTTTGGCACAAGATAAAAAAGGATGACGTTCGAAGAGAACTGCAAAGCTGTTAGCTGAACCGTCCTGAATGTTGATACTGTACTTGTCAATATTTCCTAAATTTCTTTGCAAATGACATGTCTAAAAATATACGAGGAAAAACAAGCCAAGGAGATTTACAGCACTGAATTTTTAATCTTTAAAATGAAATATTATCGTATCAAAATTTATAACATTGATATATATTATAGATGTCTTTGCCCCAAATAAACCAAAACCATTAAAAAGATTATATATTTTCACGGGGCTCTATTGGAATAATTTAATGGTGCTTGACATTTAACAGGGTGAGCTTTAATATTTAACAGTTATCCTTAAATGGGTCGAATAATTGTAATTATATATATAAAAAACAACAAAACAATAAATGTCCAAAAAGCAATTTAAAAAAAATACACTGACATTGGTTTGTGACTATTTTTTAATGTTCTGTGCATCTATTAGATAGGATGTTTTTAATGTGACACTTTGTGAAGATAGAACTTTACACGTTTAAATCAAGAGAATCTGGGCTACGGTAATCCAAGCATTGCCCGTGTACCCGTCTGAATTAAATATGGCAGATCTGAGCACATGTGAGCTGAGCCAAGAGGAGCTTATTTTAGAACTTTTCAAAATTCAAGCGTTTAAATTCGGCAATTTTAAATTGAAGAGTGGTATCTTTTCACCAGCCTACTTTGACCTCCGAGTTATTGTGTCATATCCAGAACTTTTGGTGGGTGTTTTAATATTCCATATACTAACTTACTGAGTATGTTGATTCGGATATAACCCTTTTGTATACCAAATACGAGGCAAATTTGGACCACGTGGAATATTATATACAAATTTTAAAAAAATGAAATGTGCAACACACACGCCTAATTAATTTAGTAGGTATTCCTTTTTTTTTAGACATGATAATGGAACGTTAAACTTATGCGCAACGATATGTAATTATTGTAAACATTGGATCACGTGTTGTTTTTGGTCGAAAATCCAGTTTGTGTCAAGAAAGAACGATCGTCATTTAATTAATGAAATACAATACTGCATATTAATCAAAGTTTCTAATTTTGCAAAAGTTGACACCTACTTGATCGTCTGCTATCCAACAATGGCAACATGTCAACTTGCCACTTCTCAAGAAATTCACAGGTTTATAGTATGCTTTAAAATTCTATATAGTAATTTTTTTCATAAATGAGATATTTTAAACATTATGTCCTATTCATTAATCCTTATTTCTCATCAGAATAATGGATTATTATTTTTTTTTTAATATAAAATATTGAACTTTTACAAATTTTATTTGTAGAGCAGTTTGGTTTGCTTTATTTTAACATCTCTTGCCATGATATAGTGGCATTGTTATTTTGAATTTTGTAAAACAAGCTATAAACCAAACTTGTTCCTCAGCTGAAGTGCTGACAGAAAGAGTCCAGACTAAAGTGTTTCATTTCCATAGCCCAAATCATTAAGTTGATTAACACCACATCTTTTCAAGGCCATGCATAGAATTAGACAATATCGTGAGTTATGAAAACACAGGAGTAGTAGGCTGTGTGTTAAAAAATTTATATTATTTTGAACAGAATTGTTTGGTGACCACTTTTCAAAAGTAAGCATTGCAGTATTTTATTTTGATCAATTTGTCAAATTCGGTATGCATTTTGTGCTAGTATTGGTGGTGGAAACCTTAGATGTGCAAAAAAGCCAGACAGCACTGTAGAAGTTCTAATTGCTCCACAGTGTTAGTTTGAGCTGTTTTTCGTATCCGTTGTTTTCACGTGACGTCACAAAACGTGTGTACTTCCATATCCGCCATTTTGAGTCCCTATCCCACATAACCGGCACGTTTCATTTTGTAAGAATATAAAAATACATCACATTCTGTTGTGCATGTCAACCTCGCGAGATCGAATCGCGTGACTCTTTTTACGTGTTTTCGTCAAGTAAAATATTTATATTTCAACCATATTTGTTATTCTTTCCTAAACAAATAGATCGATCAATAAAAAAACGCATAAACAAATGGATATACAACCAAGTGGAAGCATGTAATGATTTTCGATTTTCACGGGCTTAAATCAAGCATTTGATTGTCGTTAAAGTTTAAAAGCCAATCGTTTATATACAATTTCATATATCTAAAAGCATTTGAGGAAAACATCGTTTTGACATTCGAAACAACGTCATGTTCCGTCAGACACGTGTTTCGTTTGAATACACTAAAGATGAATCTTCTTTGACCGGTTATCGCTTTCATCTAGTACAAGCCTACGTCCACCATCCCCTCGACAAATACAATATTTGAATATACTAATTAAAATGATTTCTCAAATATTCTATGATACAAACACATGTTGTCGTGAAAAAAAATATTGGTACATAAAAGTTCTAGCATAAAATACATGCTATGAAATTTTAATTCGTGACTGATATTGTATAAAAAAAATCATGATCTGGAAATACTCTTTCAAGATGACAAGCTTAGGGATATGATACGAATGACTTTTTAAAAACGCCAATATTGCCCATTTTTAAACAGCAACAAGAAGTGCATTTCTTAGATATCAATAATATACACGATTACGGTTCTACTTTACTATTCTGTCTTTCGATATAAGCAAGGGAACTTCCAGCTTTATTTTTATTTTTGTGCTATAGTGCACATAATTTAAAGCATAATCTATGTATTTTGTCGAAGAAGTAAATATCCTTATCGATAGTTAAATCAGATTATTATTCTTGAATATACATGATGACTAATTTTGACAACGGTTTGTTAGCGACTCAAAAGGCGGCAGAAGGTGCGCGCGCATTGAATTGTGGGTATTTGCGTACTTAATCATGACGTCTGTGAAAACAACCCATATTCATAGCCCAATTGAGAACAAAATAAATACGAGCTGTAGCATTTATTTTGTCAACAAATTAACTTTAATGTGTTTACAGTAATAATAATAAAAAAAATACTTGATAAATATAGAAGGTAACTTGATTTGTACAATACTACTCACCTTTGAGGCATGCCCTACAATGCAAGACATCGACTTTGATATTTATGTTTTGGGGTCAGAACTACATTAAGGCATTCTGCTTTAAATGCATATATACAATATTCACAGCATAATTTAAAGTGTATGTGTATTATGACAGTATCGTGTGTTCTTAAACATATAAGAAAAATGCTTTTCTATAAGTAACTTTCAATTGCCGCTGATTTTGATTTTTTGGAGGAATTCTGTTCCATACGAAAACATAATGTTACAAGGACAGGTTTTTAACTTTGGTTTGGGAAGTTGAAGAAAAAGATTAAAATCCATATTCAGATGTGTTTGTTACAAAAATTCTAAATGATATTGATGGGTAATTTCTTGAAGTTACTTGTGCATTAAAATGCTTTTTGTTAATCAATCCAATTTAAATAAATTCATCCATTTCGGTTCATCGAAGAGAAGCTTGCTCGGTGCACCAAATGATTTTGCAAGTTTGTGCTGGTTTTTTGTAGTTGTGAAAGTCTGTCAATATTGTGTTTGGACAATTTTTCCAACTAGTGACACATTAAACATAAAGTGGTAAATTATAAGTATTATGATAGAAAATCTTTGTTTCCACAGGAAGATATTTCCTTATCCTAACTGTGCTACATTCTCAATTTCATGTCATTTTATGGTTAGATCAAAATATGTTTGGCCTAATTGTGCCTGCCATCCTAAAGTTGTTATACATTGTGTGTTATTTCCAGTTATCAGTTTTGTGACCAATCTTTAATATTTGTAAGTTATTACATAAGTTTGATTGACATGTAAGGAGAATCCAGATGAATAATTTGAAGAATCATCAGCAGATGGTCAACATTTGTAATGAAGGGTTAGTTTTTGATTAAGACAGGAAATAACAGGTCCAATGATTGGTCCTTGAGAAGCACTGGTTTTGGTACTTCATTGTTATTTTACTTCCTATGCACAGTTGCTGCATTGTGTCTTGTAAAAACTGGAATGTGTTGTCATGGTACTGATAACTTTTCCAAAAAAAATGGAATGACAACAAGATCAAATGTCTTTTAAAGTCAAAGTAAACAATTCTATTTTTGTTTTCCTTGCCCATTTTGCTTAGCCATACATTTGTACTTTTAGTTAGAAATGTTTGACAGGAGTGGGAATGTCAAAATCTTGACTGTTCCTTATCAATAAGCATATTTTAATTTAAAGAGATGATATAGAATTTGCTACATATTTTTCTATTTCTTTAAAAAGAGTGGGTAGCATAGATATTGGTCTGTAGTTTTCTGGATTGGCACCTTAAAAATAGGCATCACTTTTGCAACTTTAAGCAGGTCAATATATTTATTCTAGACAATGCTGATGTTGATAATAAGGTTCTCTGGGATGTCTAAATCAGAGTAAAAATATGCATTTCAGTTTTGGCATCATGAAAAAAGCAACCCAGTGTAATGGTGCTCTGCCGGTTATCAAAGTGTTATTAGTACAATATTGCACAAGGCCTGGTCAGAGGTATTGCGCAACTTGGAAAAACAACACTTGAAGACCGTTTCCCACTAATTGTCGTTATCTAGAAGATGATCTCTACGGTGTAATTTGCCCGGTCAATGGATATAGTAATCTGAGATGGTACTTTGAACAAGACAACACACGAGCCCCCGTAAAGATAAAATATGAATTTAATTAAAAAAACAATTAAGAAAAGAATGACACTGTGAATTACAATTTCTTTCTTTCTGAATACACTTAGTTCAGAAATACATAAACTGAAACTTTAAAATAATGGATACATTCATAAAAATCCAAACACTAATAAAAAATAAATGAAGTTAGCCGTTAATACTGAGAGTAAATTTCATCATGGAATCGAATGTTCATTTAACATTGGACTGTTGGGTGATTCAAAATGACCTTGTTCGACGACTGGTTCTCTTTTTTTCTCTTCTGCGTTCGTCTTGACTTGCTTGCCCTTGGTTGTAAGCGGGATTACACAACTCTATCCTCCAACTTGTTTTTCCGTCTCTGAATTCCGACTTCCTCGCTATTACTTCAAACAAACTATTTTTCCTTGTAAAGAAAAGGGTAAAACGCCCTAAGTATCTCGTTACTTTAAGAGTTGAGATAGTAAATCCGTTTCCAGGTTCGAAAAATCAGATCTTACTATCAGTGTTATCATTTATACGGCTAACAAATACTATACAAGTCTTCAGATCAATAGAGCTATACTGCTAATTATCGACATCAGAATTCGGGAAAGTCATATATTCCCATAAATCATTACGTAAAGTGAGGCAGTATATCATAACACACAATCCATATTTACTAATATGATAAATTCAAATTAATGTAACACTTTCCAATCCTAAATGTACACGGCGGGTTTTCTACACCACCCATTTACCTACCTAAGTATATAAGGTAAAAAATGCTAATTCAGAATTCAAAAATACATTATTAAATCACTGTAAAACCGACTATCCATCCAAAAATATGAACACATCATGCATCTGTAACAAAGAAACATATCAAAGTACGTTATTAAATCAATGTAATACTGAACTATTTGTATCGTAGTATCGATACATTATGCATCTATGACAAAGATAAACAGCATACACATTACATCATGATAAAGGTGAATTTGAGTTAAATACCTTGTGTTTTTTGGCGTCTCACAATCGTTCCACATTCAGTTTCCCGGAACCACAATTTTACGAACGTCTGTCTTTCAGAGCACGCTCGGAGTCCTGGTAATTACTTCTACCACCTTTGGTTTTCTCTCTTGCAGAGAAATTTTCAGACTGACTAACCTCGTTTGATACGTAGTATTTATTTCCCCGATTCTGGAGTCCGACCCCCCCCCCCCTTCCCTATACATTCGCCCAATCGGAATAAATGCTATTCTTGCGGACCTTTTGAAAACCGTCTATCAAGATGCCAAAAATGCCACCTTATCACCCTATCATTTGTTTCAAATCACTTTGTCAGCTTGTACGTGAAAAATTCGTATTTTTAAGCGTGTCAAACACCCAGTCCGTTTTCACTCTAAATATTGTAACAGTCTGACCGAGGTAAACTAACATTCCTCCCTCCAAACTCTACTCCAAGATAATTAATTGTCGGCTAGACTACAAATTAATCATCGAATTTCACTGACGAAAAATTTGGCACTTGACACCCAGTCCTCTGTAACCATGTGTCTTGTTGGTAAAAATTCTCTTTCATTTGACCCATATCTTCAAAGCAACTGTCAGTCACATCGTATGCGAGGTATCAAAAAGTTCCAGTAATTGTGATGGGAGTCATTGGTTAGATCTTAGCAGGCAAGGAGATAAGAGACCTGTTAATCAATTGTTCATAATGCTCATTTTAATCAAAAGACTAAATTAACACGCATGTGTGATTTGTCACCACTTTGATAAATATTACTCCTGACAGTTTAAATTCGTCATATTGTAAATTCATACACGATATTTGTAACATTTGCATTTTATTCTGTACGTTGTTTGAAAACAGAGGGCCACGAGTTTTGGGGTTGATTTTTTTTGTCTGAGGAATTTGATCTCCCATGATAATTGGATAATCATCATAAAAGCTGTTTTCCATTATTGTACTTAAATAGGACAAGGCTGCAAGTGGGTGCTTTTCTCATGAGACTGACAGAAATTAGGAGCTACATCTAGTTTTGATAAAGAAAACAGAACACCATTGAGTGAGAGATTCATGGAATGAATCCTGTAAAAGAGCATTACCATCGGCTGAAAAATTAGTAAAACAATGGAACATTAATAGCTTTATGCACAGGGTGTCACAACTATATTAGAAAAAATGCAGTGACAACCCAATTAATACCAGGACCAAAACTTGTTTTTATTTGGGTGTTTTTTTGTGTGGATTTAATGTCATTTTTCAGAGTAAGATTGGTTATTCATGGCAGCAGGTCCTGAACTTAAGGATTTTGATATTAAACCTGTTATGGAGAATTTTTTTAAACATTTGTTTAAGAAAAGTGAATATTGTATGCTGTCTTGTAATGAAAAGGAATGGAATATGGTCATTTGCTTCTTTTTTTCTAGTGTATTGGAAAATGTATTGATTTGATTTTGAGCTACTTAAATCAATATTGAATTTTTTTCTAGTGTATTGGAAAATGTATTGATTTGATTTTGAGCTACTTAAATCAATATTGAAAGGAAAGTCGAACCTCTTCATTGATTTCTACAAGCTGCACAATAATAATGTCAAAAGAAAGACTGAGATTTGGTATAGTCCTTACATCACAGACAAGAATAATTATCATCAGTCACAATCATCATGGTTATCAATTATAATATTGAATATTTCACATCGAATCAAAATCTGATGCCTTATTGGTGAAATTCATAATATTTTGAATTATTGCATGGGGGAAAAAATGCATTGTTATTGGGATTCATAGTTTTAGGGTTGTGACTGCAACTTCTTCCAATTGAGAACCCAAGATTATGCGAGTACTTGGCTTGGTTACTACAGATGAGACATTTTAAGTGTTCTTGGTCCGATGGTTACCACAGGTGAAACAATCTATTCATGGTCTAGTCTAATCCCGAAGCCTGTTAGTTTCAGGCCTATTTATATACATTTGATAAATAAGTGTTTCAGAATCCTTAATTATACATTTTGCCTAGGAGATAATGTGTTCTGAATTGTATAGTTCACAAAATCTTTCCAGTTTTGAGTTTGTAATTTCAGAACATCTCTGGAAAAAGTTATTTTAGTATTTTCTTGACCCTCACCACATCATTTTCGAATTTGTCAATCAGATTATTTATATTTAGCTCTACAGGTCATAGACCAGGAGACCTTACAGTCTGTTGTCGTCCTAACATAGTACAGTACAGTACTTTTAAATATAGGATCTGCATTTAAACACAAGAAACTTACTGAGGTTAAAAGTTACTGCTATCTTTAGAATGAATGAAAATTGTTTGGGTTTTAAGACAGTACATGTATTTGTAACTGTCACCATAACACCTGACAAGAGATCCTTCTCCCACTGTTGCTAAAATACTATTTTGACCATCAATTTGCCCTTTTCACTTCACATGCTGTGGATTCTGCATTCATTTGGCAAAAGTAGACATGCTTTTTAAGGACAGTTGAAGCTTACCATGATGTAATTTCGGACTAAAACAGAATCTCATGGCTGCAAATGTTTTTTTCACAAAAGTAGATAAATCCATTGTTTAGCAGCCTGGGACAATCAAATGATAATGTTGGGCAACCATTTTTCCCACTGTTAAAGCCTGAAAAATATTATTAAATAAATGATTGTATAAAAACTTACAGAATTTCATATATTTTCCAGCAAAACATTTGATTATTCAATTGTCCTGCGTGGTACCTACAGTATGGTGCCCAAATTCGCCCCCGAAAGTTAAGTATTAGATGATTGTTGTCCATAAGTGGCCACAAATCTACATGTGTCTATGATTAAGTAATTACACAATAAGATTAAGTTACAATTTAAAACAAGAATTTGACATATTATAATTAAGCTCTATGTAACATTTACTGACATACTGCAAACCCTCAAGGATAAACCTATAACACATTAACCCCTGGAGGTTTTTATTGTTTTCATATGAAATGCGAGTAGGTAAGTAGGAAACACATTTTGGGGGCTATTTCTGAATACATCCTAATATATCAACTTCCATGCGTGTGTCCATAAGCCTAATGCCTACTTGTGTTATAAACAATGTTTTTTGTTGGTTATTTTGCTCACGCATGTATACAGTGTACAAGGTAAAAAGTTGGATTTATTTATTTTAACATTTTTGATTATTTTCATAAGGAGACCACTGTTTATTCCTAATGCCCACCTTATTTTACTTTTTGCACATGTTCAGCAGTCTTTGTGCAGTTCAGACCGGTCTGCCTTAGATTTGAGGCCAAAAAATCTAAAATCTGGACACAAAATTGGATTCCAACAATGGAAGAATTTTGGGTGAGAAAAAAAACGGGTCCCAAAAATTAGGTTTTTTTCCTTTGTATTCTGTAGTGAAACTAAAATGTCCAAATTATTTGGTATCATTATAGAGCTAAATCTGTCTACCTTTCACAACCCACTTTAGTGTATCATACATGGCCTTGACACTACAGAGCTTGGAAGTAGGTTACTACCTGGTGCCCCATAAACATGGTGTCAGGGGTTAATGTGTTAAAGAAACAATAATCAAGAATATCTTTTGTCAACATACCAACATAAAGTAATGGTTTCTTTCATGCACACACTGAATGCCTATTATTTTGTACAGGGGTCTCAAACATGTGGCCTGTTGGCTACATGCTACCTGCTAAATCTTATCCAGTGGCCCACAAAATTGCTGGTTGCTAAACCATTTGCCTTTCCCTCTGCATTGAAATCCTGTATGATATATTTTACCCTCTTGTACTCGAGGGTGAGGCTGTTAACTACAACAGTGGCTGTGACAAGAAAAGGTCCATTGAAGGTTGTGTTGTCCTAGTTCGATACATCAGCCTTCAACCAGCCATCAGTGTCAGTGCAGGTGTATAGGGCCGATTTATTGTTCTACAATCACTCTTTGCCAACAGGATTCACCCTATCTTCAAACAGAACAGCTGCTTCAACCCAGCCACCAAATGGTATAGCTACCCGATTTGCAGAGAAAACTTTAAGGTCTATTTCTTTGAAGATTTTTTTTTTACTGAGTATCAGGAAAATTAGCAAATAACCTATGAATTATTCTTGGAACATCTGGAGAAATGTTACCCTTTATGAAAATAAAGATGGTTGTTTTCCCTATTGCTGCCATTTATCATGTACAAGAGTTTTATTAGGTAGACTTATCTACTTTGTGATCGGTACCACCAAATTTTCATGGATTAGCCATTGAAAGATTTGAAAAACAAGAATATCTGCATTTTTTAAAGTGTGAAACATCATGTTGCTTGATCATCACAAAAACATTGAGTTGTGCACTCCTCCAGGAAAGTTGTGTCTCATGGGAGTGAAGGTTAATCTTGACTTGTCTTTTTCAAACCCAGCATGTATTAAACATCACTTTAGCTTGTAATCTTGTTACATCAAACAACCCTCTCTCTCTCTCTCTCTCTCTCTCTCTCTCTCTCTCTCTCTCTCTCTCTCTCTCTCTCTCTCTCTCTCTCTCTCTCTCTCTCTCTCTCATGCACACATACTCATGCAACAGATTCATGAACACAACACACACTGCTAATGTTAAAAGACTTAATAGTCATCACTGAATGCCCATGAATGACATGGTGAAATTGGCAAGTGTATCTATTCAGACTCGACATAGTAAAATATGCTATGTTATCACCCTCAGTTAATATAGTGGTATGATTTACTAAGGGTTGTGTGCAAATTTAAATTTTCCATTTTATTGATTCAGTTATGTACAACATAAATAAGTATATGTTTTTAGACCACTAACCACAGTGACCACCATTTTCGTTTCAGTTCATTTTGATTGGTTGGTTGCAAAGACCTACTGCACAAATTTCTTTTTAGTAGTTAATTCAAAAGTATGAACAGCTGATTGGTGTTTATTTGCATCCATTAAAATATTCATAATACATGTAGAACAAGTTAACTTTGACAGAAAAACATACAGAAATTGTAGCTTCACAAGGATATTACCATTTTTTTGTAGGCAAGTCTGTTGGATACATTATCTACGGTAAATTCATCTGTGTTTATTTGGCCACTCAAGAATGCATGCACATTTTGTTTGCAAATCATTGGCTTATATGGTGTTGAATGAGTTAAATGTAAATATGTATAAATCATGGTCCAGAATTTAGTATGGTCATAGTCCAGTCTAATCAGGGTCACCTATAGGACTGTTACTAAGCAGGTATTTGATCATTGTGTTCATGTGTTTCACTCATTCTTGGTTTATGTTATGGACCAACCATTTACTTATTATATCTGTTTTATTAGTTATTTTGAGATAAAAGGGAAACTTGTCCCATGAGTCCTCTTAACTTTTTAACCCAATTCTTTTTTTCTTTTTTTTTCTTCAGCCCAGTGTGACTGGTTATCTGTGGAAGATAGTTGAGGATAAAAATGTCCAGTTTGACTCACTATGTGGAGTACCCTATACAGCCTTACCTCTGGCTACCGTAAGTATGATAAAACTTGAAATCACAATTTGATTTCACCTGCAGAGACATGGATTATCAGTATTCATTTTTTAAAATTAAGTTTTGTTTTTGTAATTGTTATCATTGTCATTATTGGTTATTTTGACAGAGATAGGGTTTTGAATTTAGATTTATTTTGCAAATACAATTACATGTACTGTCAGGAAATCATTTTGAGGAGTCCAATAGACAGTTAAACTAACACTAAATCATTATGTTGTAAATACATGTTCTAAATCTCTTAAGCCGGAGATTTGAAACACAAGAAATGTTTTTTTATTTGTTATCTGATGCTTTTCATGAATTGGAGTTCTGCATGAAAGCACAAAACAAACATTGTCTGGTGGCTGTTGTGAATGTCATCTGTTGTCACTACAACAAAACAGTTTGGAGGATTGCCATGAAACTTTAAACACTTATTCGTCTTATGGTCTGATGGGTTGTAAATAAAAATGGTATTTCTGTCATATCCAACATGGCCACAATAGCAGCTGTCTTTATAATCTTGTTATTGGTACTCCTTAATGGATGGTTAAATCAAAATGGGTATTACACTAAAGACTTCTTCTGATTGGTCGTGTTGGTCCTACATGATAATGGTACCGATCAGATGTCCAGCATGGTTGCCATAGTGGCCATCTTTAAAATCTTGTTATTGCAACATAGCAAAATTGCCATGGGGTTTTCAGTGGAATAGTTCATATGATGTCTTGTTAGTCCTATGTGAAAATGGAGGCAATTTGATGTTTAATATGACTGCCACAGTGGCCATCTTTAAAATCTCGTTATCACTACTCCTGAATGAATAGTCATATCAAGATGGGATTTTCACAGACCAACCTTTTTTAGGTCTTGGTCTTCAATGAAAATGGTGCAGATAGGACATCCAGTATAGTTGCCATAAAATGAAAAGTAATATTGCCATGTTGTTTTTAGCAGAAAAGTTCCAATGTTATCTTTATGGTCCTAAATGAAAAGGGTACCACTTTCACATCCAATATGGCCAATAATATGCTGTCTTAAAAATCATGTTATTGCCAATCCTTCTAAATTGAGAGCTACCACCTCGGATGAGAGAGGTCGTGGGTTTGATCCCTGGATGAGTCATACCACAAAGACTTATAAAAATGGTACTAATAGCTGCCTCACTAGGCACTATGCATTAAGAGTTTAGTGGTAGGGCTGGGTGGTCTGGTGTCAGGATAATGTGACTGGGAGGGGTATTGTGCTACATGTCTGTGGCATGATGCCCCAGTGATAGACAGCACTATAAACTTCCACTTGACAGACATTGTAGGGATATGACTGAAAAATTGTTAAAGCTACGTTAAAAATCCAAATCACACACACACACACATGCCGTCAGAATTGATGGTTTTATCAACATGGGATTTAACTAAATGATTTGTTATGCTGTCTGGTTGGCTCTAAATATAATTGTGATGCCAATTAAAATGGCCATCTTAAAAATCATGTTATAACTATTCCAGAATGAATGGTCATATCAGCTTGGGGTTTTTACTGAAAGACTTCTTATGATGTCTGTCTGTTCATAAAGCATTATGGTGCTGATATGGTTGCCACAAGGACCATCTTGAGGAGCTTGTTACAGCTAGATGTTCTAGATAGCTTGTCTTATCAGTATTGTTACTTTCACCAAAAGATTTTATAATGTCTGGTTGCTCCCTAAAAGAAAATGGTGCCAATCTGAAATCCATCATAGTTACCACATCAGCCAATGTAAATGGAACATCATATAGACATGGATTTTCCATTAGAACACTTCATGTGGTATCTTGTTGGTGTTAAATGAAAATGTTGCCTGTCTGATATCCATAGCAACTAATTTAGAAATCTTGTTATTGCTGAAGAATATTTGGAATGGTTTCAATGCTGCAATTATAGGGAAGAAATGATCTTCTCTTGAATGCAGGATATTGTTTTCAGCAAATTGAGCATCTTGATTCCTGTCAACAGCTTGACTACTCACACTAAATATATTTGTAAAATGATTTAAAGAATAATTTAATACACATTTTAGAACATATATTAAAATTTTTGTTTAAACAGGGTAAATGGTAAAGTTGTTTAACAACAGCTTCTGTGCATAAATATTTGAATAATTGCATGAAAGTATCCACATAAAATGTTATGATAGTTTGACAGTTTGTTTTTGTTTGTTTTTGTTTTTTATGGTTTAACGCCATTTTTAAGCACAATATAGGCTATACATGGCGGCCAGTATTAATGGTGGAGGAAAAACCCATTAAACCTCCGGAAAGAACCACCGACCCACGAGAAGCTACTGGCAAGCTTTCTCACATAACTACATTAGACGAATCTTAGACGACTCGAACCCACACAGACAGAGGTGAGATGGCAGTGATCCGCAACGGACAGCGCTTTAAACCACTTGGCCACTCTGGGCCCCGTGACAATTTGTAGTCTGACAATTAGTTTTCATAATTTCAGTAGTTTGAAGGCTAGTAAAATTTCAGTTATTGGCAGCCAGTGTTTTATGGGAGTGACTGGTGAAGATTCAACAGGGCTTGTGCTTTTGGCTATCAAGAAATGTATGTTAAATTCTAGACATGCCTAGGTACATTTGTTCCCACCACCACTGGCATCAGCAAAGAGATTCTGTGTTAATTATTGAAAGTCATGCATCTTTATAACATTATGTGTATTTGGCTAAAACGTTTGCCAGAATAGTACTTGTGTATTTCCAATATATGCAGAATTTAAATGCCATTAATAAGCAGGGGTGTATTTTCCCACAAAACTCATATGTAATCCAGGTGAGACACCACAATTTGTAGTCTTGTTCAAATATGCTTTCATGTGGCTGAGTGTGGTCTTGGCGATATGAGAGTCAGGTAAAATGCTTATTAATCTTTGCTACCAATAGAGGATGATTTAATCAGACTTTTACAAACAAAACTACAAATTAATTTTTCAGAATTTATCTTGATCTGCTGCCTGCAATCATTTAAGCCTAAAAGCTATTAAAAGGATATTACAGACCACTACTTTGTAATCTGTCAATGATTGCATCATCTTATATCATCAGCCAATCAAATCACTTTTCCGAATATTTTTGACAGCCTCATTCTGATGTTACATGGAAAACTTGGTTTGTTTTATTAGATCCTTATTTGGTAGATATCTCCTGGAGTCACACAAGAGGTCTGGTTACCAACACTAACAGTTGGTTATGCTGCACATAACTTCGCCAGTAACTTGTAAGAGGAGCTGAAAATGTGCAGCATCTACAATATTGACTGGCTGAAAATCTTTATTTCTGGTTTTCATTTACTGGTCTATAATGATACACTTGAGTTGTTTTTGTTTTTTCATCAAGATACCTCACAATAAGAAAAATGAAATTTGATATCTGATTGATGAGAAAACTAATTTGTGCAAGTAAAATTAAACCAAACATTTTGCAGTATTCCTGGAAAAAAATAAAATAAAAATGCACTGGTCCCATGTTAGAGAAATAAGTCAGTTTGATTCAGTGCATGACAATACATCACTGTCAAGGTGAATTAAAGATGTGATGGTAATTTTGCTGTATTGTGCATTTTACATTTTGAAATTTGACGTCGATTCTTTTGATATAGGTTTTGTCGGTGAGTCACAAGAAACCCATGCTGATCAGAAGGAAGGAGAGTAAGGATTATGGTACTAAAAAAATTATTGAGGGTCACTTTAAACCAGGGGACACATGTCTTGTTGTAGAGGATGTAGTTACCAGTGGATCCAGTATCCTCGAAACAGTTGAGGTATGATTTTTTGTTGTTTAGATGTGTTTCTTAACCATGCACTGTATGTAGATATTGTTGTAATGTCCTTAAATCATAGACAAGAAATTTAAGGACAATAATACAATATGGGTGTAAATTGTGTGGATACTTTAGGAATTTTGAATATGCCCATTATGGTGCTGCTGGGTGGTGATAATTTTAAGTAAATTTCATATAACTCAAGATGTATCTGTCTGTTAATTCTCAAATGTGATCAGTGACCTGAATGTTGACACATTTCAGACTTTAATGGTAATACCCTGGGATCTGTCCTTACTATCAGGAACATAGCCCCTGTGTCATACCATAGATATTGTTGAGATCCCACCTTTTAATGATTGATATATATTTTATGCAACAGGAACTGACTGTAGGGTCAAGCATTACTCCTCAAGGTCATGGCTTGAAAACTACTGAAATTGCTGCCCTATAACCATGTACAAGACATGTATATACCCAGCTGACATTTGCCTCTGGGGTAGTCCTTACCTTCAGGGAACAATCCAAGAGGCTCAAATTTTAAGGTGAAGTTCTGCATATAAATCTGTGTTTTACATGCACAGTAATCCTGTTTAATGTTTGTACCAAAACAGCTTTAAAACACAGTGTACTTGGTTAAAATGAAGTTCATGGTAGAGTCTGAAATCTTGAGCTTTTGGTTATCTGCCAGTGATGTATTGATGCATCAGTTTTGCCTATTTAAACAAAATTTCCTTCCACTTTGTGTATTAACTACATAAATATGTTACATAAATATAAAATTCTCTTTGCAGGAATTGAAGAAGGAGGGCTTGATGGTGACACATGCAGTAGTTCTACTTGACAGAGGACAAGGAGGTGACAAGAGACTGAGTGATCAGGGAATAACTCTTCATCAGTAAGTCAGAAAGGGTCAATTGAGATTATGTTGCTCATCATTTTTTTTCAGGTAGTTGACTGCGATTTCTGAATAATGAGATCATTTGGCATAAACTTTGTCAATAATGTTGATGTTAAAGTTTTATGTTAAAGTGTTTTCAAATTAAATTTATAAACTACACCTTTGATAACTTGAACAAATTCGGGTCCAGAAACATTGCAGCATAAATGAAGACATTAGTTACTGAGGCACAACTAAAAAATTAAAGGATTGACAGTTACTTGGGTGGTGTTTTAAATTGTTGACTACCGTATTTTCGAGCATATAAGATGCACCTAATTATAAGACGCACCATATATAAGACGCGGGTTTTGACGATTTGTGTAAAAAATATTTTACATAAGACGCACATGGCCTAGCCATCTGCCGCACTGAGCAATTTATATCCAGTGGTTTCCTTTCCTTTATCATAAATGAAAATTTGTCCAGTGTTTCATCACCCATCAGTTGTAAACAAGGCTTCATTATCAATTTTTAGTTTAGATCAAAGAATTGTCTGAGGGAGGACCGCAACGATTATCGTTTATTCTTATCTGCTGCCGGGCAATAGCGGATGGGTTGAGTACCTGGTATCTAGATTCTAGAACAATAAACCCCAGATATAAAGGCAGCTTCATTGATCTGCTAGGCCAAGTCTTCAGCGAGTGGGATTAGTACCGTACATAGACCAATAAATGCCCGATGTATGCGGTTAGCATATATAAACGTGGGAATAGTCTCTTGTTACCGGTATATATAAATGAGTGATCAATTTGCTTAGCTACATCCCTTGGATGTTGCTGTCAATCACCCGTTTAAGTCTTTTGTTCGTGAGGAATGGGATCATTGGATGACTAGCAGTAAACACACCTTCACACCAGCTGGTCGACAACGTCTTGCAGTGTATGTAGAGGCATGTAATTGGGTTCTTCGGGCACGGGAGAAAGTGAAAATTACGACAAATCATCAATGGCTTCAGAAAGTGGGGGATAATTCCCGAATCTGCTAGCTATATCAGTTCTTCGGACAACGATGCAGCTGCATCCGATACCACTGACGCCAGTGAGGATCGATTTGCATCATTTATGGAGTTATTCCGCGACGACGATCGTGAATTTAATTCAAGGTTCAGTGGATTTGAAGCCGAAACTGCTGACGATGAAAATGAAGATGAATAGAACAATGCGGTACATTGATTTTTGATCAAGTCAAACACTATTTAGTAACAGTTTATTATATTGTGTTTAATAAAAATGTTAAATATATGGTATTACTGATTTTCATATTTGAGTCCAATATTGAACAAATTCTTGTCTTGTTTTCAAACTATTTAGTCTTGTCTTGTTTTCAAACACACCCACCAAAGATACTAAAAATTTAAGTATCTTTGAACCCAACCGGATGTATAGGTAATATAGCCACCGTAGTTTTTGCTGTGATAATTAATAACAATAAACAAAACTATTTAAACATACTATATTATATAAATTTAAAACAATTACTCCGACTAAACTTAGATCTGCAGTAATTACGATATACAAAACATTGAAACGAAAGGATTTTAAATTTGAAGTGGCCTGCATTGGATTGGTACACGTGGTAATTACTGAACACTTACCCAATTGTTTTTACAAATAGGAATGAAAATCGTGAAACGTGAATATCGACCGCAATAATCGTCCTTCAATATCACACACTGTACCGTTCGTTCGTGTTAAAAAATACTTAGATAAGACGCCCATGAATATAAGATGCACCCTGGGTGCGGGGTGTGTAAAACTTTGTATAAGACGCGTCTTATATACGCGAAAATACATAATTGTTTTTTAAAAGCATTGAGAAAAAATTTGTCATTAAATAGCCGTTTTCAGATGAAGTTGTTTACTTTTCTGCATAAATTACCATTATTTTCAAGAGAACCTTTTTTGAAAGTTAAAAATGACAATCCAGGAGGCTTGAATGCGCATCTCGTGTAATTGTGGAAGCATTGTTTATTATGTCACTACGTTTGGATACATTCTAGGGTTATTCTTGATTCAGAACAAAACTAGCTGTTGGAAATTTATTTTCAGAAAATATTGTTGACATTCAACATTTCTTTTCCAGAGCAAAATATCAATGCTGTGATTTCTTTGCTTGTAATTACAAAATTTCAGGTTATTGTCAGGGAAACCTCGCTACAAACTTTGGATATTGTTTCTGTATTATGAACACTATTAAGTTTTTCATGCACCTAGTACGCTCGTCATTTTGGTTCCCTTGTTTTTGTTGTTCATGTTCCAAAAGACCTGAGTAAAGGACTGGATATGTTAGATTCTTTTAAGATGTTGCATATATAGTACTAATTAAAGTAGTGTTTGATTGATCAACTGAAATGAGTTGATTTGACAGAAGACCATGGCCATCTGCTCATTTGCAGATATGATTCGCATGCCTTTTAACTTGTTTTGCTATCCTATCCCCCATTGTTTGATTAGATGCAAAAAAAATGTAATAATTATAATAGAGAGCAAGCAGATATACTTTAAGTTAATTGTAACAGGGCAACAAACACTTTTACAAGTCACAGTTGGCACTTTTGTTTTTCTGATTGCTTCTTGGTCATGCCTTATATTTTCAGGGGCCTATCTCATAGGTCATAACTCTAAAATTTCTTAGGTTCCCACCTTGTAACCAAATGTACATTTTCTTTGCCAGCTCATTTATGCAACCAGTAAATGGACTGTGGTCTCGTCTTAGTTCATCCAGACTGGCACAAGTTAGGTTATAACTCATTAACTTTTCACATTTCCAACTTTAAAGTGTTTGTCTATATAAATATACATGTGCACTTACTGGATAGGACAAGGGGAAATTAATTTATGTGGTCAGCAGTGGTTCCTGTGTTGCCTTTCCCATTCTCAGCGTGGTAACCTGGAAACCATTGAGATCTCTACCATGTAACGTTATCTATAAAAATGGCTACCATGGCTTGTGGCAGCTACCTCACATTTTTGTGCAGTTTTTCACGATTTTGTCCGTCATATCCTTTACCTGAGTTTTTCACGATTTTGTCCGTCATATCCTTTACCTGAGTTTTTCACGATTTTGTCCGTCATATCCTTTACCTGAGTTTTTCACGATTTTGTCCGTCATATCCTTTACCTGAGGCAGTAAGTATCAGCAGTGCCAACATAAACATTGCACAACTGGAACGAAATCTAGGTGTCAACAGTATGCTTTTAGTACACTAACGTAATTTCGATACGGAAGGCTACATATGTGGAGATTAAACACATCAGCTCCATTTGCAGTTTTTTTTCTTGGTTGATGCAAATGTGTGTTCCTTAGTACTTTCAAGATTATTGTAATTCAGTTCTGTCTGGTTATTCTCAGTATGTACTATAGAAACACCAAAAAGTTAAAAACATGGCTGCTTGGATCAGCTATAGAGAATGATCACACTTCCCCATTGCAATGTAAACTTCACTGGATACCGATTTCGTGCAGAATCAAACACGAAATCTGTTCACTATGCTAAATTGCATGGACTGGATATGTGGAACGAATTAGACACAAGAGCATCTCTTTGTTGTATAATTTTGTGGTGTTTGTTTTTGTACTATTGTTGTAATGCTTTCATGTGTTATCGAAGATTATAAAGCACTTAGGGCTTTAAAAGCATAGGCAATGATACTAAGTCCATATTGGTATATTCATGTATGCTCCTGCATTGACTCAGTCTCTTCCATATCCATATGTTAACTGTCTTATTAGTCATGACTTAACGATTCAGAACTCCACCTTACAACTAGATTTGCTCTTACTTAGCTTGAATAAACGAATTCATTCCGTAGTAATGAACAGAAATGTTGAAAAATGAGGCTAACAAAGAGAAGAAGTAGTGTTCCATGAACCCTTGTTAGTTGGGTATCATAATCAGAAAACTGGATGTGCTAATGGAGTGTGATTGAAAATGAAACTTGAATGATATTAATTACACTTTTCCCTCTGTTATTGTAAGATCTAAACAAAGATATATGTTCCATGTTAAATGAATTGTATAAAAATATAATTGGAATTTTTTGTGGCATTTTTTTAATCATTATTTCAGTGTGTTCACCCTTCAGCAAGTTGTAGAAGTTCTACATAAACATAACAAACTGGAAGCAGAAATGGTTGAGAAGATAAGTTTATTTATACAGGAGAATCGCTTTGATGTTAATGAGATATCTTCTGATGGTGCTGGAAGTTTTGGTCTACCTGCACAAAAGCAGCCTAGAAAGGTTGGTTGACATGATTTGTGTAAAACTCTTCCTCATTTTAGAACAGTTGGGGATCATAACCACCAACAACCATTTATTCAGGTTTTGTTACCTGCCTGTTGTTGTTGTAGGGTTTGACACCATTTTTCAGCATATGATAGGCTATACATGGCGGCCAGTATTAATTGTGGGGGAAGAACCCAGTAAAACCCCGGAAAGAACCACCAACCCACGAGAAGCAACTGGCATGCTTTTTACATACCAAATCTTAGACTCGAATCCACAGACAGAGGTTACCGACCTGTATTATTGCCACTTAGTCAAGTCCAGTGTTACCAGCCTGTATTTCTGCCATTTAGTCATTTCTTGTTACCAGCCTGTATTTCAGCCACTAGTCAAGTCATGTTACCAGCCTACATTTCGACCACTTAGTCCAAGTATTTTTAACTGCCTTTATTTCAGCCATTTAGTCAAGTCATTGTTACCAGCCTGTATTTCAGCCACTTAGGCATGTCTTGTTACCAGCCAGTACTTCAGCCACTTAGTCAAGTCTTGTTACCAGCCTGTATTTCAGCCAGGTATTCAAGTCTTGTTACCAGCCTGTATTTCAGCCAGGTATTCAAGTCATGTTACCAGCCTGTATTTCAGCCACTTAGTCAAGTCTTGTTACCAGCCTGTATTTCAGCCACTTAGTCAAGTCTTGTTACCAGCCTGTATTTCAGCCACTTAGTCATGTCTTGTTACCAGCCAGTACTTCAGTCACTTAGTCAAGTCATGTTACCAGCCTGTATTTCAGCCACTTAGTCATGTCTTGTTACCAGCCTGTATTTCAGCCACTTAGTCATGTTACCGACCTGTATTTTGACCACTTTGTCCAAGTATTTTTAACCACCTTTATTTCAGCCATTTAGTCAAATCATGTTACCAGCCTGTATTTAAGCCACTTGTTGAAGTCTTGTTACCAGCCTTTAGCCATTTAGTCAAGTCTTGTAACCAGCCTGTATTTCAGCCATTTACTATATAGTCGATTTCTTGTTACCAGCCTGTATTTCAGCCACTTAGTCAAGCTATGTTACTGGCCTGTATTCAGCCACTTAGTCAAGCTATGTTACTGGCCTGTATTCAGCCACTTAGTCAAGCTATGTTACTGGCCTGTATTCAGCCACTTAGTCAAGCTATGTTACTGGCCTGTATTCAGCCACTTAGTCAAGCTATGTTACTGGTCTGTATTTCAGCCACTTAGTCAAGCTATGTTACTGGCCTGTATTCAGCCACTTGTTAAACAAGGAAATGTTGTGATCACCTTCTTATTGAAACACTTATTATAAATGTTTAGTTTAGAAAGTCCCTTTAATTTCTGATATTTATCTGCATATGAAACACCTGTACATAAAGGCCAGTCCAAGAAGGTTGCATGATCCGTTTCAAGACATATGATTATAGAATTTTCACTAATTTCTGAAAGGTCATACTGAACAATTAGCTGAATGTACTACAATCATGCATACTATTTTTGAACACTATCTTTATATCTTCAGTAGATTTCTTATTTATTTAGTACATCCCCTCAACATATGAGAATAGACCCTGGCCTTGAAATACACAAGACACGAAAATAGATATTCCCTGTATATGGTTTCAGGAAAATTGGGTGTGATAGGATAAGTTCTACTTTTAAAATTTTATATACTTTAAATTTGTTAATACTTACACCTTAGTTATAATTTTTAAATACTTATATACTTGATGTTTTTACTTGTACAATATGTCCTCAGTTTACCTACAGCTGTTTATCATGGCCTTGTGATAAACTTCATTGGCTTTTATTGAGTTTGCCAATGAAGTCCACATTATTTGTTTTGGACTCCTGCATTTGTCTGCATGCATGAACTAAAATGATATTTAGTTTCCTTTAAAAAAACAGTTGCTTTTCTTAATCGTTTTTTTCCCCCATCAAAATCTTTTTAAAGCTTTGTACTCGATATACACATAATTCTTTTGCCATTTCAGATAATCAGTTATTCAGAGCGGGCTAGACTGTGTTCCCATCCTGTTACCAGAAAACTTCTCACATTGATGGAAGAGAAGAGAACCAATCTAACAGTGTCAGTTGATTTGATGAAAGCAGCAGAAGTTATTAGTGTCAGTTATCACATAACATTCCTTAGTGTATTTGTTATATCACTTAAAAGCAGTTATTGAATTACCAAGTGTCATCCATCAACCATCAGCTGTGAAACAGTTATTACATGCTGTGAAACATCTTAGGACGGAAAACTCCTTTAGACCCAACTAAAATTTGTTTTTGAGAGGTTTTTGGTTTACTGGATTCATTTTATATTCAAGTCAGCACTATGCTAATTGATTTCTGTACAGATCTCCTTAATTTTCTACCCTTTAATAATAATATCCATATTCCTTATTTATAAGTACAGACATACCAAGACAATCTCACTTGTACGACACTAACTTGGACACAATATGTCAAAATAAAAATCAACAAAGGGTGTTATATTTTGGATATGCTTACTTTTTTTTAATGCAGGTGTCATTTCTGGAATGAGTTAAATGACACCCGTCTACTTGTTGTCTGTTGCAAAGCCAGGATGCAGACTCAGTGAAAAATTGTAGTTTCTGTTTAAGCTTTAATGCTGGATTGTATTGAATTACAGGTAGAATTCTTCATTTCTCAGCAAGTTTCCGGGATTTTTTTTTTTAGAGAAATAATATTTAAATGATGTTTGGGATGCAGTAATATCTTTTTGGCTCTGTTGCTATAGTGATACTTTTAAAATGACCAGAAACTACTTCAGCTTTGGGGGGATTTTGTTTTTTTGTCGTTCATTCTTGGAACATTTAGCTGTATTTAAAATTCCACTGAACCAATGACCAGTTTTATACTGATATAATCATACAAGGCCATCGTGTGATGGATGACAGTGTATGCATTAACTTAAAAATTCTGCTATATCAAATTTAAATTATAAATCATTTAATTGTTAATTGGAATAATATGTCTTCAAAAAGATTTTTAATTTGTTGAAAATATCCCATATCAATAAAATCTCGTATCTTTAGTCTTCATTTTGGTGAAGGTTCATATTTTGTGTAATTTTCCTACCTTTTTTTCATACAAATTACTACATTTTTTAATAATGGCCAAAATTGAAAGAACTTAATGAAAAATGAAATGTTACCCTGATGTGATTTACTGCATTTTACATTACATGAAAGAGAACTGGTAGAAAATTGCCCTTGAAGGGTCTCACCCTTCCCACGCCTCCACTTCACACCCCAATCCCTTTCAGCTATCAGTTGTTTGTTCACTCCATCTTTTTATTTGCCAGCATTGGGACTCTCATAACAAGAGTGCAAGGACTATGTTAATGAGACAGTACTTGTGTTTAGGGGTAGACACCTATATATTTTGACTATTGATATTAAGTACTGATTTAAATAATCATAACTGTTCTCATAAAATTTTCATGAAATGTTACATGTAAACCATGTAGGCCTAGTTACCTTAGTCCTGGTTATGCTGTTTTGGTTTAGGGAGCAGTCAATATCTCCTAGGGTAGGAGTGGTGTAATTATAAAGCTCACAGCAGAAATATTTAACCCATCCACAACACAATCATAATTTTTTTTTTTTTAATGGTTTAACGCCATTTTTAAGCACAGTATAGGCTATACATGGCGGCCAGTATTATTGGTGGAGGAAGAACCCGAAAAACTCCCGGAAAGAACCACAAATCCATGAGAAGCTACTGGCAAGCTTTCTCACATAACTATGTTAGCTGAATCTTAGACTCGAACCCATGCAGACAGAGGTGGGATGGCAGTGATCCATAACGGACAGTGCTTTAGACCACTCAGCCACTCGGGGGCCCCTCACAATCATCATGTTACACAGAATAGACTACCCTATCTACCCGAGATGCATAATTAAACCTTTCTACCACATATATAGTTTTGCATAAAAAGATGATGGCAGTTTAATGGGCATGGACTGTAACTTGTATACTTATTTAGTTCTGGACATTTTCATGTTGTAATAAAAGAAAAACTATTTATAAATGTTTATTTATATATTTATATATCTTTTGGAATAATCTGTTGACCACCATCATTGTCTTTTGTCCATTAATTAGCACAAATTAGAAGTAGCTACTTCTAAACTGCTTGCCATGAAACCTTGCACACACATTCATCCCAAGGTTTAGGTGGTTCAGAATGAAAATGGAGCTGTTTCATACATCTGACATGCCTGCAACAGCAACCATCTTGTTTCCTTTTTGCTAATTCTCTTAGTGGATGGTGCAGCATGGGGTTTGCAAAAGAAGTGTGTTTAGTTGGCTCAGAATGAAATTTGTTCCATTTGGACCTTCATATGACCTCAACAGCATCCATCTGAAAATCTTGTTGCCACTCCTTGTGATTGGATGGCTTAATCTAGTTGGTCCTAAATGAAATGGGTCTGACGTGATGTCCAGCAGTGTGGCTGTCAGCTTGAAAATCTTTAAATCACTTCTCTTCCTGAAAGAAAATTTATATTGACATTTTTTTTGAAAGAAGAGATCATAAATGAAATGGGCCTGATCTGATGTCTAGTGTGGCTGCCAGCTTGCAAATCTTTATATCACTTCTCTTCCTGAATCGAAATTCATATTGACATTTTTTTTTACAGAAAACATCAAATGTTATCAAGTTGGTTCTAAATGAAAATGGTGCATTGCCATCCAGTATGGCCACCACAGTGGCCATCTTGAAAATGTTATTACCCTTACTGCACCTGAATGGATGGTCATATCAGTATGTGATTTTTCACAAAAACTTGATTTGATATCAAGATTGTTTTAAATGAAAATGCTTTTGTTCTGATATCCAATATTGCAATAAGAGCAGCTATTTTTAAAAAATCTTGCTAAGAAATGCATACCAGTGGGGGATTTTCACTAGAAGACTTCTTATTGTGTCTAGTTAGTCTGAGATAAAACTTATGTTGATCTGATATCCAATGTAGCTGCCACACTGGCCATCTTGAAAATCTGGTCAGATGGAAAGTCATATCAGCATTGGATTTTCACCAGAATTATTATAATGTCTAGTTTCTTCTGAATGAAGATGCTGCCAATTTGAAGCCTGGTAGGGCCACTATTGCAGCCATCATGCAAATCTTGTTTTTCCTATTCCTTCTGACTGGAAGGTCATATTGACATGGGGTTTTCACTTGAAGACTACTTCTAAAATCTAGTTGGTCCTGAATGAAAATGGCGCAGACCTGATATCAAATAAGGCTGCCACAATGAACAGATTGAAAATTTTGTCACTAATTCTCCTGATTGGAAGGTCATATCAACATGGGTTTAAACCAGGAGTTTTTAATAGTGTCTGGTTTATCTTAAATGAAAATTGTGCAACTCTTGCATCAAATATGGCTGCCTTTGTAACTTATTTAAAAATGTTGTAATTCTGGAATTTCAGAGATGGTTTCAACACTTAGAAATTAAAAAGAAGACCTGGTCTTACCATGAATTCCTGGAGATTCTTTTCAGAGAGTAGAGCATCAGTCCCTTCAATGAACAGTTGTTAATTGTAGGGAGTACTTCCCCCAAACTCCTACTTGCATAGTTAAAATATCAAATGTGACAGAGCGGTGCCCATTTAGGTGTAGTGTAGTCAAAGTTTGTATTTGATATGGAGAAAAGAAATATTCTGTATAGATGATTTAATTAGATTTTCACAAAGTTGAATTAGTTTATTAGTATTTTGAAAGGATTTTCTCCATTGTTTCAGTGTAAATCTTGCTAGCATGATTATGCAAAAACAGATTAACCAATTAAATGTGTCCACAAATTACAAAAGAGAAATTAATTTTCTGATTATTTACAGATGGTTGACAAAGTTGGACCATATGTTTGTATGATAAAGACACATGTAGACATTATAGAAGACTTCAGCCAGGACTTTGTAAAAAAGCTAACAGATTTGGCAGTGAAACACAACTTTATTATATTTGAAGACAGGTAAGTTTTATTTGACATGCAGTATTTTTTACTTTAGTGGTTTTCAATTCTGTTCTACTTATGGCGTAGTTTTCATTGTTTTCTTTACCAAATATAGCTTGTATTAAAATAGACTAATAACAGTAACAAACTATATGGTGTTACTGAGTATAAATTCACTGGCCTTATGGGTAAATTTTATTAGTGCAGGACCTTGTAGTAGTTATCTCCCTTGGAAATTGTTCCAACGTTGGTAATACTTGAAACTATTGTAGAAAATGAAATCAGTGCAACAATCCTCAAGTAGCATTTGTAATCTTGTAATGGCCAATAATGAAACATAACATTTCAAGTAGTGATTGTGATGGCAGGATTGTTAAGTTTTAGTATTCCAGTTTTGGAAAGTTACATATATCATAGCTATAACATTGAATAATTTTTAATTTTGTTATAGTTTGGATTGTTTTGATGTTTTACAGCATAGGAACACAATTAGGTTATGTAATACTGAGGCAATCTGAGTAAAGTGCCGTACTCTAGGACACACCATGATAGCAAACCCAGATTGATGTGATGGTAGGATTCAGACCCATACCATTTTGGTTACAAATCCTGCATTCTGACCACTGATGCACCTCCATTAGTTGCCTCCTATGGTATGCAGGAGAGTGTATTGGGTGTATTCTGCATCCCCAAGTACTCAGAGTGTATTTGGTCTATCCTGCATCCCCAAGTACTCAGAGAGAGTGCATTGTGTCTATCCTACATCCCGAAGTATTCAGAGAGAGTGTATTGGGTCTATCCTGCATCCCCAAGTACTTGGATGGTTAGTGAAGAATTACTATAGCTGTTACATTGCACACTTTATTTCCTGATTATCACAATTGTGTAAATTGTGAGTTTTAAACAGAAATATTTAATTTCACATTTGTAGAATGTAAATGAAGTTCAGAAAATAGAGCAAGAGGTTTTCAAGTCATTCACTGCAGGGACTTTTTTTTAGTTTCACCAAACGGACATGTTGGGGTCAAGCAGGTTTGATTCATCACAGTTGCATGATTTATCTGTATTCAGCTGCAAATAGAAAATGGATCAAGTCCAACTGCAAGCAACATAGACATGATCTGCTGTCATATAATATGCCAGCAGTTCCAGGTCTATGCTGTTTGTTCTACTGATTCACTCCTCAAATTGCATAAACCCAGATCTTCGAGTGCATTTTGTGATGGCAGATCTGGGTCTGTGCACTACGTGTCAGCTTATATATGTTTTAATCACTGGTTTACCTTGAGATATTTATACCCCCACAGGTTGCTGTATTGTAGTTTGGTCATATCCATATACACTTCCATGTCATTTCATCTACTCTGGGGTTATAAATCGAATCTATTTAATTGTACTTCACAAGGTTATAGAATTGATCACTTTAAAATATTTAAATGTTTTGATGATATGAATTTTGAGAGTATTGTAAATATTCATGAATATTGAGAGTATACTGGATATTTATGAATCTTGAAAGTATACTGGATACTCGTGAATATTGAGAGTATTGTGGATATTCATGAATCTTGAGAGTATTTTGGATATTCATGAATCTTGAAAATATACTTAATACTATTGAATCTAGGGATATTCATGAATCTTGAAAATATACTTGATACTATTGAATCTTGAGAATATGGTGGATATTCATGAATCTTCAGATTATACTAGATATTCTTGAATCATGAAAGTGTAATGGATATTCATGAATCTTGAGAGTATACTTGATATTCATGAATCTTGAGATTATACTGGATATTCATTGAATCTTGAGAATATACTGGATACTGTTGAATCTTGAGATTATACTGGATATTATGAATCTTTTTGTATAATGGATATTTTCTAATCTTGAGAGTATACTGGATACTGTTGAATCTTTAGAGTATACTTGATATTCATGAATCTTGAGATTATACTGGATATTATGAATCTTTTTGTATAATGGATATTTTCTAATCTTGAGAGTATACTGGATACTGTTGAATCTTGAGGTTATACAGAATATTATGAATCTTGAGTGTAAAATGGATAATTTCTAATCTTGAGAGTATACAGGATATTCACAAATCTTGAGAGTACACAGGATATTCATAAATATTGAGAGCATATTGGATATTCACAGATCTTGAGAGTATTAAATATTGTTTTTTGCAGGAAATTTGCCGACATAGGAAACACAGTTATGCAGCAGTACAGTGGGGGTATGTACAGGATAGCTGATTGGGCGAACATTACTAATGCCCATACTCTGCCAGGATCAGGGGTCATTCAAGGTCTTAAACAGGTAATGTATCAACAACAATAACTGCCTTATAATTGTGGAGTATAAATAAGACAAAGTTCTAAAATCATTCTGAGGCCTCAGGTTGTTAATACATCAACAGCAACAACTTTATATTGGTGGTGAGACTTGAATTTGATCTGGTCAATATCTGACACTCGTACTCTAACAGATCCTGCAGCCATAAAACAACTTTAGCAAAACATTTGAACTCTTAACTCAAAATATTCAAATTTTGATTTTGAAAAGCTTTATTGAAGAAAAAGAATAGCCTAAGTTTCATAGTTTGGATTTTAAAAAATTGCTCCACATACATGTGAAGTTTCATAAAAAATGGAGTCTGAAGTCTAGAGATCAACATTTACACACCTGTCATAAGGCAGAATAAATTGGAGCTAATTATGTTATGTTTTCTATTTGACAATCCACATCCAGCCAGCCATTTGTAACCAGTTTTAGTTTCTGTACAATAACTTCAGTTTTCCACCATATACAGTTGCCAAACCTTGTGGATATCTTGTAGTTGGGTTGAGGAAGAGCCCTATTGATGTTGGGTGTCAAAAGGATGAAGTTCAGAGTCACTGACTGAATGAAGAAAATGGATTCCACAAGATGCTAGAGTTCTCTGCCATTTTCAGTTAACAAAATTTGTGGATGGCTATCACTTGGGATAAGGATGAACCCTAATATTTTCAGGGTTTGAAAGTCAAAGGTCAAGGTTACTGTGACTAAAGAAGAAAAATGGTTTTCATAAAATAACTTGGCGTCTTCACTATTCATCGATACCAAACTTGTTGATTTCTTGCATTTGGAGCAAAGAAGAAGCCTATTGATTTGGTGGTCAGAGGTCAAAGTCACTGAATTCAGAAACATGGTTTATGCATAATTTAGTTTTACATCATGTACCTGGACCAAACTGATTGGATGGCTTGCACTTGGAATTGGGATGTTTGTTGACCAGGGGTTTGAAATGTCAAAGGTCAAGCCCACTGGCTAACAGAAATGGTTTCTGCACAGGAACATCAGTTCTATCCCACAGACTTGGACCAAACTTTGTTGACTGTTTGCACTTTGTGAAACAGCCTTTAACCTTTGGAGCCAGATGTAAAAGGTGACTGAAAGAAGAAATATGGTTTCTGCACACATATTTCATTTAATGATCATGTACCTTCTCCAGAGTTTTAGATGACTGTGTAACGTAAAGCTTATTGATTTTGGGGTCCAAAGGTCAAGGTCATTGTGACTGAAAGAAATCTGGAATCTTCATAAGGACTTTAATTCTAATCCATGTACTTTGACAAAAGTTTGTTGAGGGCTTGTGCTTGAAATAAAGAAGACTTTAATTTTGGAGTACAAAGGTTAAATGTCAGTGTCATTAAAGGTCAAAGGAAAATGGTTTTTGCATTAGACGTTTGAGAGTAAGCTCATTGACCATTCTTTGTAGATGGCTTGCACTTACTGTAGTAAAGATTATTATGCTCTCTAGGGTCTGAAGATCAGAGTTCAAAGTCATTGTAGGTCAGTAAAAAATATGATGGTTTTCATAAATTAAATTTTGTTTGGGACAATTTACCTTGACCAAAGGTTAGGCTGTTGAGCCTCAGTAATTAATGATTCTGAGAGTAAAATGTGCCCGACTAATGCACCTATGCTGAATACCATTAAACACACAGTCATCATATAATTGTCAGTCCTGGTGCTTTTGTTGTACTCATTTATATGTAGTATCACAACAAATAGTAACAGAGGAGCTCAAGCAACCACAAGAACAACCACATTATTATTCAGTCCAACCTGTTAAGAGGCTGTCAGCTGGAAGTTTGCAGATGTGATCTTTTAAGACAGTTTAAGACCCAGACCCAAAGCAATTACGATCAATGAGTACACTTGTTTTTCAGTTCAGGAGTATAATTATCAGTCTTGTTACTGAATTAGCAAATACATCATTGATGATTTGACTCTATTAACTATGAGAATTAACCTGGATTTATTTTTTTTTTATTTTTTGGCATTGTTTTGCAGTACAAGGTCCCTCAGTGCTGAATTGTTTCAGGGGAGAAAAGAAGAAAACTGCACAGTCTTTAAATTGCATGTATTTCATTAAATATACACTATTGATAGACAAACCCTATATGAAAAATGATGGTGCATGTCTATACTTTAAGATTAGCATCAAGACACATGTGTAGGTTTAACATATTTGCAGGTACAGGTGTAAATACAGGTAAAATGACAAGTTACAATTGTATTTCATTAGTATTTTTGTTTGTTTTTGATGGAAAAGTTCAAATATATCTAAGAAATGTTATATTCTTTAGTAGCCCAACCATGCACATGTTATGTCTGTCACAATGTTATATATAAATTGTGAAAATCACAGGTAAAGGCAGGGTGACTGTTTTGCAAAAATCCACTCCATGAATGTCAAAAGTAAGTTCAAACCCTCCAGTCAGCAATTAATGTTCATGAAAAACTATCACCTGTTATTTATTATAATATCATCAAACCGAGGTCCATATCTGGTGATTAAACCTCAGCAAAGGCTTTATTTTTGTTCAATCATTGGGTTGATTTTGTGTGAAGAGTCACCTTAATTGTTCTCATTGTCTGACTGGTGTAAATTGCTTGGAATCTATCCCATACTTATTTTTTTGCTGAAGTATGCGGTTGATATCACATCATCAATAGCCCATTAGGAATCGAGAACAGACATATGTACCAAACCCATTGCTTTAATCGATGCGAAAACATTTTAGATGCTCAGGTGTGATGGTCCGCCATTTCTTCATGCGACTTTTTTTCTTCAAGTCTGCCCCATGAACTCTCTGATCTGCATTACAATTTGTTTGATCTACTATCAGATGCAATAACTCATCTAAGAAAAAGTCTTCAGTAGTCCATAGGTTCATTATTCACCATCTCGACATTTAATTTTTAATTACCAGTGAATGGGGGTTGACAGACGCGCCATCTTTTCACGGCAAGTGAGCATGTACATCCGACTCCAGTTCCACATAAATTACTGGCTCAAAATCATTCATGTGTATTTCCATCAATACCTCGCTTGCTCCAATAATGTAATTTTTCTCAAATTATTCAAAATCACTATTAGCATCACTATCAGAAGCGAATATTTGTTGCAAGAAATCACCTTCATATTCAGCGTCGGCCATTTTAGCTTTGCACAAGTACCATGTGTTTAAAAGCGAGCATTTGTAAAAATACATCGTCAATAATATAGTAAAGTACTGCAGAATGCTTGTTCCGGGCCTTTTTAAACCAATCAAATATAGTTTTACAGGCATTTATGGCAAGATCAATCGCTGTCATGCATGAAGGAAAAATTTCCATTAAAGGATGACTTGCTCATTCATACAAGCATTGCAGATGTAGCTAAACAATCTGTAGCCTCATTTAAGGACCTGGCTTTTTTCTCCAGCCGAAGGGAAGGAATCATCATTGTTGATCTGCATAGAGTTTAGTCTTTACCAAACTTTAGTTTAGATACAGAATTGAATATGTAAAGAACAGATCATCAGTGGGTTGCTCTAAGGAAGAAAAAAAAGATGGATCTGGCCAACTGTTGTTTCCAACCCTAGGAGAGTAATTCTATCAATACTTTCAATACCATACAGGAACAGCAATGCTGAGAGTGCATTCTCAGTGGTCAGAAAAAAACAGAACTAGTTAAAGAGCCAACCTGTCAGCATCAACCCTGTATGCTAACTATTCTTGTTAGCGAATTTGGCACCCAAGGACAAATAAATGATGAACGTTGGCAGAAATGCAAGTCTACAACATACAATGGACTGAAATAACAAAAATATACACTTTATCATGATATATATACCTTATTTTTGTACCTCCAAATTTTTTTACCGTGTATCCTGATTTTTAACAGTGATTTACCTGATTTTGGTTTCTTCAGTGTTGGCAGGTCTGCTTTCCGTGAACAGCCATGTGTTTTAAACTGATGAAGATATTTCAGTGAAATATTAGCATGTTGCATACCTTGACTTGACATTGTCTATCATATTCATGGTTCTGTGGTCTTAAGGTCAAGGTCACAAAAAGAGATCTTAAGTCAGCAACCTATTTTCTTCTCGAGGTTTTTTTTAAAACTCTTACATGTTTTCAAGCAACTTTAACCGGGTTCACACCGTATCATAGAATATTCAAGTCACTGTTCTTAGGTCAAGGTTAATCATAGGGATACAGTCATGTATACGAGTGTATCATGTGCCATTTATGATACTCTTGTTGTAATTAGATTGGTTTGCCAAAAGAAAGAGGCTGCCTCCTGATAGCAGAGATGAGCTCAAGCGGAAACCTGTGTTCTGGAAACTATACAAAAGGTAAGTTAGTCCATGTTCATATCTTTACCTATCAACTAGTATAACTGACTCAAAAAGGAAGGCAGCATTAATATTGGGGTCATATTTTGGCTAGTCTGGAAAGGGAATTCATTATTGAAATAATTAGATTCCAGAGGATTAAGTACAGGACAGTGAATCGTAGAATTTAAATTGATGCTAGACTGTTATCCAGTCAGAAGAAGTGAAGTGTCTTTTCAGAAGAAAAGGTGACCTTTATTGATGATTTCGTTTTTTTCTGTTTCAAGGTAAAATGTATTGTCCATACTTTTATACCTTAAAACGCTGTGTACTCCTGATTTCAGACATGAACAAATCTAAGCTTTTGTGTGACCGTAATAGAAAGCTCAGTTTGTTGACAAGCATAACAAAGTTATGGAATTGAAATCACTTTGATTAAACACATCGATCTGCTCTCAACATGAGGATAATTGGCTAAGGACATTTGGGCAAAGTTATGTATCAGATGAGAAGCATGAAAGCTGTTTTTCTGACAGCAGTGGCTGTATCACACAGTTATGTATCAGATGAGAAGCATGAAAGCTGTTTTTCTGACAGCAGTGGCTGTAACACAGTTATGTATCAGATGAGAAGCATGAAAGCTGTTTTTCTGACAGCAGTGGCTGTAACACACAGTTATGTATCAGATGAGAAGCATGAAAGCTGTTTTTTTGACAGCAGTGGCTGTAACACTAACAGGTTTATGTTAATGTTCTGGACAAAGCTTTTCATTTGCTTATAATTTACAAAAATAGATTCAGTTAATATTTGAGATGATGATACAGAAGTTAGAACAATTCTTTTTTTGACATGATCTCATGCTCCATAGACCATGGTGTCAAGTTAAGTCTTGAAAGATTTCTTCAGCAGTTATGGTTCAAGTTTCTTAATGTACCTTTGTTTCCTAAATCACTTACTAGATTCAATTCATGTGTAGGATGAATCATAACAATGCTTTTCATTCTCCAACAAGATTATTCTCTCACACCTTTGACCTTGAACTGTCAGTTATAGAAAATTCACATGAAGATTTTGGTTAAAGTATTTGATTTGCTTATACTGTGTTTTTTTTCATATTGCATGTGGTTCTGATTGCTTATACTGTGGTTTTACTATTGCATGTGGTGCTGATTGCTTATATGGTGGTTTTACCATAGTGCATGTGGTGCTGATTGCTTATACTGTGGTTTTACTATTGCATGTGGTTCTGATTGCTTATATGGTGGTTTTACCATAGTGCATGTGATGCTGATTGCTTATATGGTGGTTTTACCAGTGCGTGTGATGCTAATTGCTTATATGGTGGTTTTACCATAGTGCATGTGGTGCTGATTGCTTACACTGGTTCTGATTGCTTATATGGTGGTTTTACTATTGCATGTGGTCCTGATTGCTTATATGTTGGTTTTACCAGTGCATGTGGTGCTGATTGAATATATGGTGGTTTTACCATAGTGCATGTGGTACTGATTTCTTATATGGTGGTTTTACCATATTACATTTAGTACTGATTGCAAAAAATAGTGTGGTTTTACCATATTGCATGTGGTACCAGTTTTCCAGGATGTCATGCTTGATCCAAATGTCTAAAATAAGACACAATGAAAACTGAGCCATATTTTGTGCAGATAGCCACCCCTACAACCACTGTTTTCTTAATGAGACATAACTAGTTTTAAACAAAAATGAGCTGTCTGATAATTCAATTTTATTACTGTAATAAAATATCTTTTACATACAGCTGTTTTATTTAAACCCTTTTTTTTTTTACAAAAGAATTATAAATTATTTTATATTAATGCATTGCACATGTACATGTATATACAGCATCCAATAGCTCCCCTGTCTGTTCACTGTCTTCATTCAACGTTAATGATAGAATGAAAAAAAAAAAAGAGCATAAAATGTTTTAAAAATTATATTATTGACAAACAAACAATAATGAAATGCTTTGCAAAAGTTAGATTTGATATTTATTTAAACCAATTCTTCATTCAAATGACATAACAAAAATATTTCAAAGACAGTAATGACAAAATTGCTCTTTATTCTGTACAATTATTTGTGACTCAAGATTTAACCACACTGTTTTCTTGTTTAATGAATACAGTGTTTAAAGCATAGATAAATACTAAAACTTGCATATTAAACACCATGAATACATGCTAGATAAGCACAGTGTTAATTAGAAATTTTGTATAAATGCTTTTTTTAAAATCTCCCAAGATTTATGTGCATTAAAAAATTAGAGCATTTTTGGTTTCCCAACACTTATTGCTGTAAAAAAAAAGTAGACAAAATTGATGAGATCGCCATGTGCATCGTTTGTTCATTCCTTTACTACATCAAGAAACAGTTATAAACTACTATGGTTGTAGTTATATTATTTTGCATGGGCGCATTGTCCAATTTTTCCAACATCAAAATTTAAAAAAAAGAACTTTAATAATTCACGCTGAGAGTTACCAGGCAAATGGTACTATGATATAGTGTACAGACCAGTACTTACACAGTCCAAATTGTTTATCCTTGTTTATTTCCAAATATAATAGATGCAGATTTTTGCTTTATACATCATTTTTTTAAAACCAAATATCATTTTTCCAAATTACATTTAAAAAGACATAAAATGTTATTTTATTTATTTTGACCCACCTGCCACAAGAGTTACTGTTTTTCAGAGATATAAGCAATCCAACAATACGATGTAAATCATATGAAATGACACACCTCTTTAATTATACAACCAGCATAACCAGAATACAGTATATTCACTTAACTGATTATTATTTAAACATTTTAGTTTTGGCTTACAATAACTGAGTGGTTAGAGTGTTCGCCACAGAAGTGGAAGGTTGTGGTTTGATCCTCGGCCGAGTCATACCAAAGGCTTATAAAAATGGTACCAACAGCTGCCTCGTTTAACACTCCACATTAAGAGGTTAGTGTTAGGACTGGTCGGCCTGGTGTCAGGATAATGTGACTTGGTGGGACATCATGCTACATGTCTGCGGCATGATGCCCCAGTGCTAGACATCACAATAAACTGCCTCACTGCAGACATCATAGCGCAATGACTGAAAAATTGTTAAAGCTACATTAAAAATTCTAATCAAACAAACAAACAGTACTGAGCTCACACTTCACTGACTTTAGAACAAACTCACTCAATAAACATCATGTCAGTCAGGTATTCTAGCACATATAAAGGTTTTAATGTAAATAATTCAGAAATGGCAAAATTATTATACAACTCCCATATTTTCAATGCCACAGAAAATTGAATTGATTCCTGGTGCAGTATTTTCTTGAGCTGCTTTCCTCCATTACATATCAGAATTGGCACAACCCTTGATTGCATTGAGCAAGAGGCAGTTATGTGTTGGGTTCATAGATGGAATGGTAGCATTATCGACATAATGGTAGCATTATCTACAGCTGCATTTGATGTTGAGCACATGGACAAAAATATGATATTAGGATTGACCTTAACAGGTGTTAGACTTGTTTTGTATTACTGTCAGTAGCAGTGTTCAACCATTGAAGACACTACTGTTTGTTGTTGGCATAGTTTTGATATTTTGTATTGTTTATTTGGGGTATTTGTCCTGGTTATTCCATGAAATGTAATGCCTACAAATATACCATCTTTGACAGAAGCAAATGCATGATTTTAAGTATCAATACAAATATCCTTTGTATGTACTTTTTTGCTTACAAAACTGATAGAACCAAAAGGAATGAAAACATATCATTCCCATAACATGTAAAACATGCCCCAGCCACCAAATGCATAGTATCAATAAAAAAGTGTTATCCATGGTATAGCAGTGTTAGGAACCAGTTTCGCATTACTAAAAGACAACACCGAAAAGCAGAGAGGCTTTGATTTTCCACCAGACTCACAATTCATAAACAAATCTACGAAGCCGCTAAGAAGAACATCACAAACATAGTCCATTTAGCCAAATTATTCCACTACAGTACTAAGATCATGGAGAGTTCCAGCTACAAAGAACTCTTCGAGATAACTAGCAAACTAATGTCAAGGAACAAATGTACACCACTTCAACAACCTTCTCTCCACTAGACTTTCTGGACCAATTTGCAAATTTCTTCCGTGACAATGTACAAACCATTAGAGATTCACTTGACAGCACAATTTCAACTGACTTGTCACCATATAGTTATGATGCAGAATTTCAGCGACAACTATTAGGAGCATTTGAACCTGTTTCTATTGATTTAGTACGGACAATCGTGATGAAAAGTGCACCAAAATCTTGTGAACTTGATCCAATTCTGACATCATTACTGCTTGAGTGCTTAGACCCAATATTGCATTCACTAACTGATGTTATTAATATCTCTCTCTCATCGGGGGAATTCTCATCATTTTTCAAAACTGCCATTGTAAAGCCACTGCTGAAGAAACCAACACATGACCATAACGATTTAAAGAACTACTGCCCAGTTTATAATCTCCCATTCATATAAAAAAATCTTAGAAAAGGTTGTTCTAACCCAACTTGTATCTCATTTCAATTCAAACAGTCTTTTTAGCAATGTACAGTCTGCATATCGTCCTTGCCACAGTATGGAAACTACTCTTCTGAAAGTATTTAATGACATTTTCTCTGCTTTGGATAGTGGAAAGATTACAGTCCTCACTCTCCTTGATTTATCTGCAGCATTTGACACAATAGACCATGATATATTACTTCACCGTCTCCAGCATGTATTTGGCATTCAGAATATAGCCTTACAGTGGTTAAAGTCCTACTTAGTGAACAGTAGACAAATTATATATGCAAATGGAATACACTGCAGCCCAGTTGACATATGTTGTGGTGTTCCACAGGGATCTGTTCTTGGACCTGTTCTCTTCATTCTGTACACTCTTCCGCTCTCAAGTGTCATAGATCATCACCCAGTGTCGCACAAATTGTATGCTGATGACACCCAAATATACAAGTCTAGCCACCCAACTGAAGTACCATCCATGGAGTAGAGAGGTGCATTCCTGATGTGAAATCATGGATGACATGTAACAAGCTTCAGATGAATGATGATAAAACTGAGGCTATTCTGATCACAACACAAAGACTTTCTCATTCACATCCTTTACCTCAGACAATAAATATCAGCAACACCAACATTAAATTCTCACAGTCAGTATGAAACCTAGGCGTTACTCTAAACAGTACTCTCACATTGCACCAACATGTCATGAACATATGCAAGGTTGCATATCTTGAATTGAGACGCATCAGTTCCATTCGTAAATATCTTTCAGTTGATGCCACAAAAACACTTGTGTGTTCATTAGTACTTTGAAGACTGGATTATTGTAACTCAATTCTGTCTGGTTTGTCACAATATTTACTCCAGAAACTTCAAGAAGTTCAAAACACAGCTGTACGGATCATCTTTAGAGTACCTCGATCAGAGCACACCTCACCACTGCTCTGTACCCTACACTGGCTATTGATTCGATGCAGAATTAAACACAAAATTTGTTCTCTGTGCTATGTTTCAATGACAGACTCCAGTCCAACATACCTATCCAGCCTCACCCATGTGCATACACCAGCTAGATACTTAACGCTCTTCTTCTGATAATCCTATATTCATTGTTCCATCGGTGAAAACAAAGTCATATGGACAACGTTCATTTGCATATCGGGGCCCGGTGACTTGGAAAGAATTGCCCATTACAATTAGACACAAAGACACAGTGGTCCCTTTTAAGAGTGCCTGATGATGTGGAAAGAATTGCCCATTACAATTAGACACAAAGACACAGTGGTCCCTTTTAAGAGTGCTCTTAAAACTCACCTGTTTCGACTGCAGGGACAGACTTAGAGACCTAATCGTGTTTTGTATTTTATATGTTTTTAGCATGTTTTTATGTTTTCCAATTTTATTGTTTTTGTCATTTGTTTTTCTGTAGTGTAGTCATATCATTATTAATGGTGTAAAGCGCTTAGAGCTTCGAAAGATTAGGCGCTATACAAAGTTCTATTATTATTATAATGGCATGGCAGATTCTTTGATGCATGAGTTACCTTATTTCAACTTATTTCAAAGCAAAGTCCCTTTAGTGCAACACACGAACTCGTTTTGTTGGCCTTTGAGGTTAGATCAGTCAGAAAAGATTTCTCTTAACAGTTTTAATAAAGTTTTTTTTATTCATGTATACTTCCTTAACCTTTTGATGGATTCTGTGATTGGCTCATTATGAAGCAAGGCAATTTGTTCTGTGACCCACGTGCCTTAATTGTGACTTTAAGGTAACAATTGTAAAAGATTTCCATTAGGGTTTTGGCAAAAGTTTCATTTCTGTAAAAAAGAATCTTAACCTGTAATGGATTATGTTAATACTTACAACGGCTCATTATGAAAGCATGATAATTCATTATGTGACACCTGTCATAATTCATGACCTTTGGTCAAGATGGACAGTAATGCTTTCACTCAACATGTAGGCCCCGGCCGTCATGTTTTGATGTAAAATTTATTTTGTTATTTTCAGAGACTGTAAAGATTGCAGAAGGCAACAAAGACTTTGTTATAGGATTTGTTTGCCAGTCTGCCATTTCAGATGACCCAGAATTCCTGCACATCACACCAGGTAAGTTTTGTGACAAGATATTCTTGTTTTATCATTTTCTCCTACCTTTCATTTCTTATTGGAAATATAACCTTTTTTTCTTTCCACAATTGCTTTATGTTCCTTCAGTGACTTTGTAATGCTAGATGTGAGTTCAAGATCAACTCACCTGACCATTAAGCCAGGTGAACTTATTTATGTTATGTCCCTGCGCCTATTGTACATCATCTGTCAAGTCATCTTTTGTGCATCTGTCGACATTTGCTTATTACCACTCTGAAGTCTGTATTTCTGATCCCATTTCAATCAGACCTGGAATAGGAGCTTATATTATTAAAATCTTGGATGAGTTTACTGGAATAGGGGCTTATATTATTTAAATCTCGGATGAGTATACTGGAATAGGGCTTTTATTATTCAATCTTGGATGAGTTTACTGGAATAGGAGCTTATATTATTCAAATCTTGGATGAGTTTACTGGAATAGGGGCTTATACAGTCGACTCCGGTTAACTGCACACCCTCAGATCCTTCATGAGACTGTGCAGTTAACCGAAGTATGGTACAGTACAGTTTTAAATCAGCACGTCACGAATATATGTGAAGAATAAATTTAAACAATGATTAGAATCCACTCTTTCAACTTTTCCTTAAGTGTTAAGCTTGTTTTCCTTCCTCCGAACGCAATTTCACTGATTCAACCATTGAATCAAGGAATTATAGCGAATTTCAAGAAATTCTATAGATCGCTTGTTATTCGAAAACTGCTGTCAGACATTGATGGGTCATCTCCCACAGAAAAAGTGTTCAGCTCCAAAGTCGTCTGCATCCTGTTTTTTGCAGTGTTGTCGTTTAAATTTAATTCCGTTGCGCATTTTCCATCTTTCCAACCATCCATTTTGTTGGTTTGAAATCATTCAAACCCGAACAGTTTAGAGCAATGTTTCCCATGCTGTACTATGATTTTTCCCACGCTGTTGCTCCCTAGTAGGCGCGGATATACATGTATATACCACCTAAGGCATCCTTTACATGTCAATCATTTACAAAGTTGCATTTACCGGCTTAGTTGTCGGCTTATTTTGAAGTGCTACAGCAGTGGACTGGCAATAACTGATCATGAATATATATTGTGCAGTTAACCGGAGTAAAATTGTATTGAATAATGTGCCACGGGCAGAAATTTATAGTGCTATTATCCAGAGTGTGCATTTAAGCGAAGTGCAGATATCCTAAGTTTGTTCCCATTGAAAAGCATTGGGGAAAAAACAGGACCGGCGTGACTACGAGCAGTTAACCTATGTGGAGTAAACTGTATTATTTAAATCTTGGACGAGTTTACTGGAATAGGGCTTATATTATTCAAATCTTGGACTAGTTTAATAATGATTGAGATCCTTGCATATTAATGATGTGATCATGGATCTTATTGGCTGTCCTTTTTACTACTCTGGAGGTCATATATAATTATATCATTGCGATCTCAGATTAGTTCATTAATGAGGGAGATACATACATACTAATGAGGTGATATTGCATCTGATTGGTTGAGCTTGTTACCTCTCCATGTCCATATTTAATATGAACTTTCAATTGAAAAGTATATATCATTAAGAACCCACAACAGATTTTTTCATCTGTTTACTGTAATTAAGGCCTTTCATCAAGATCTGTAGACAATGTGTATTCAGATATTTGTTCAGTGTGTAGTGATACCTACAACAAGATGCAGAAGAGGATAATGCTGGCCATAGTTTTTGAGTAGCACAATTTGGCAGCATTTTTTTTTTGGTGAAAGAAACAAACAGGGCTAGCAATTTGGCTCATTTAGATATTTAGGACAATCATCTAAATAATTGGATTGTGGTGTCAAGGAAGCCTGAAACATTTTTGAAGAAAATATATATATATATAAATTCACATTTTCAGAGGCAAAATAGCAGTAATGAGATTTTATTGCTGTGTTCTGTTGTCAGAGTCTTTATATGGTGTGAAACATATTGATTTTCTTGTATGACATGAAAGCAAGAGGGAGAATATAATTATGAGATAACTAGTCTGCATATAGAAGTGCTAAAAACTTTAGAAAGTTTTTTTTTTTTTTTTTTTTTTAATTTTATTTAAACTTTTCTTATTTTATTTTTGAACAAGAAGAGGTTTTGTTACAGTGTACAAACAATGAATATTTATGTGAAGTAAACAAGCAGGAACAATCTCTTTTCTGTTGTAGGTGTCCAGCTTAGCAGCGGAAAAGACCAAATGGGGCAGAATTATGTTACCCCAAGGGAGGTCATTCTAAACCACAAATCGGATGTTATCATTGTAGGCCGTGGCATTATCAAAGCTGAAGACCCTGTGGTAGCAGCTAAGGCTTACATGGAGGCAGGATACGGTGCTTATATGGAGAGAATGTCATAGTTTGCCCAGGCCTACATGGAGACAGGATACGGTGCTTATATGGAGAGAATGTCATAGTTTGCCCAGTTCACAATGGGAGTTTTAAAAAATGTCAGCTGTGGGTAGGATATATTTACAATGTGTTCATGATTTGTGTAAAATTGTGCTCATTATCTGAATAAAATGTTCATTATCTGCATAAAATGTCCATTGTCTGCATAAAAATGTGTCCGTTATCTGCATAAAACTGTTCATTATTTGCATAAAATGTCCATTATTTGCACAAAATGTGCATTATTTGCTTATAATAATGTCTATTATTTGCATAAAACTGTTAATCATTTGCATAAAATGTCCATTATTTGCACAAAATGTGCATTATTTGCTTAAGATAATGTCTATTATTTGCATAAAACTGTTAATCATTTACATAAAATGTTCATTATCATCATAAAATTGTGTTCATTATCTGTATACATTTATAATGGAAATATTTCTTGTTGGGATGGTTCCAAAATCTGGTTCTAGTTTTTTATATATAGAAAAATTATTTTCTTCAGCTCATCTGGCTGTAAAGTCAAATGAACCAATAGTTTGACCCTGTATCCATCATTCGTCCATGAACAGTTGCTTGTTACCACTTTATAGTCCACTTTTCAGAGCAAATTGTAATGAGACTTTAAATATATCATTAAGATCTCAGGTGATTTAAATTATGACTTCCATTACTGAAGTTACCTGAGGTCTGAATAACTGAGGTACTCACCATTCTGCAAGTCACATTTCTGATCAGATTTTGAGAAGACTTTGTATATCTGCTGATATTGGGATCTGGCACAATTTTGACGATGAACAAGATGCATGCAAATATATTTGATCTTGCATCTGATTGACTCGGTTTACAAACACACCCAAGGCTGTATTTTTAATATCTGATTAACCATGCTTACAAACATTCTTATGGCTGTATTTTTAATATCTGATTAACTGCACTTACAAACACTCTCAAGGCTGTATTTTTTATATCTGATTAACCTTGCTTACAAACAGTCTCATGCCTGTATTTTTAATATCTGATTAACCTTGCTTACAAACAGTCTCATGCCTGTATTTTTAATATCTGATTAACCTTCCTTACAAACAGTCTCATGCCTGTATTTTTAATATCTGATTAACTGCACTTACAAACACTCTCAAGGCATTATTTTAAAATATCTGATTAACTGCACTTACAAACACTCTCAAGGCTGTATTTTTTATATCTGATTAACCATGCTTACAAACACTCTTATGGCTGTATTTTTAATATCTGATTAACCTTGCTTACAAACACTCTTATGGCTGTATTTTTAATATCTGATTAACCTTGCTTACAAACACTCTCAAGGCTGTATTTTTAATATCTGATTAACTGCACTTACGGCTGTATTTTTTTATATCTGATTAACCATGCTTACAAACACTCTTATGGCTGTATTTTTAATATCTGATTAACCTTGCTTACAAACACTCTCAAGGCTGTATTTTTAATATCTGATTAACCATGCTTACAAACACTCTTATGGCTGTATTTTTAATATCTGATTAACCTTGCTTACAAACACTCTCAAGGCTGTATTTTTAATATCTGATTAACTGCACTTACGGCTGTATTTTTTATATCTGATTAACTGCACTTACAAACACTCTTAAGGCTGTATTTTTTATATCTGATTAACTGCACTTACAAACACTCTTAAGGCTATATTTTTAATATCTGATTAACCTTGCTTACAAGCACTCTTATGGCTGTATCTTAATACTTGATTAACCTTGCTTACAAGGACTCTTTAAGGCTGTATTTTTAATATCTGATTAACCTTGCTTACAAGCACTCTTATGGCTGTATTTTTAATATCTGATTAACCTTGCTTACAAACACTCTCAAGGCTGTATTTTTAATATCTGATTAACCTTGCTTACAAACACTCTCAAGGCTGTATTTTTAATATCTGATTAACCTTGCTTACAAACACTCTCAAGGCTATTTTTAATATCTGATTAACTGCACTTATGGCTGTATTTTTAATACCTGATTAACCATGCTTACAAACACTCTTAAGGCTGTATTTTTAATATCTGATTAACCTTGCTTACAAACACTCTCAAGGCTGTATTTTTAATATCTGATTAACTGCACTTACGGCTGTATTTTTTATATCTGATTAACTGCACTTACAAACACTCTTAAGGCTGTATTTTTTATATCTGATTAACTGCACTTACAAACACTCTTAAGGCTATATTTTTAATATCTGATTAACCTTGCTTACAAGCACTCTTATGGCTGTATCTTAATACTTGATTAACCTTGCTTACAAGGACTCTTTAAGGCTGTATTTTTAATATCTGATTAACCTTGCTTACAAGCACTCTTATGGCTGTATTTTTAATATCTGATTAACATTGCTTACAAGCACTCTTTAAGGCTGTATTTTTTATATCTGATTAACCTTGCTTACAAACACTCTGATGGCTGTATTTTTTATATCTGATTAACCTTGCTTACAAACACTTTTATATCTCTATTTTTAACATCTGATTAACTCCTCTTACAGTTGAAAGGAAGAAATAGCCTCATTTTGAATTCCTGGAAATTCTTTTCATCCATTAGAATATGTCCTTCATGAGTGACTCTCTTTTCTAAACAGTCATACAAAAAGTATGGGTTTAGAATAATATTGTCAATGTAAATTGAATTTTTATTAAGTCAGTTTACTGTATCACCACGGTTTATTCAATCTCTGGCTTGTTCAGCCGTCTTTATTTATATTGCTGCGGAATTTATTAGTTTGTGCAGAGACACGTATAGTTCAGTGATTTGCAACTAGGCAATAACCTATATTCAAGCACGTGGCTGCCATTAATCTGCGAATGACGTTTTTGAAAGAAGAAAGTCCAGGTAAGTATAATGTCTAATTTTGTCAAGTCTAGTAATCTTTATTTCAAGTTGGTGCAGTAGATACGTAGTATATACACAAACACATGATAGTAAATACTTAATGCACACATAGATATATAATTATTATTTTAAAAAAACAAGGAAAAAAACCAGATCAAATGACATGGCGTCCAGGAAAAAGTACAAAATTGTACACGTGTGTAAAAGCCGATGGATCTGCAGACCATCTATCTCGTATGATGTCCATGTGTAGATGTAAATTTTATTTGTATTTGAATGCAGACCTGTGGTTTTAGTAATAATTCTAGAATAAATATAATAAACATTACTAATATAATAAATATCAGATTTAAGTTAACACAAGCAGGAATCTATCGTCCTGTTTTCTAAATCAATACTTAACAAAAGCGCATCACATTAAAAAAAAACATGCTTTTTTCATAATACAGTGTACTTTGACTTCAGCATGATGTTCAAAAAGTTACTTTTTGTATCAAATTAAAGTTATGAAAATTACATTTTGGATGTGCGAAATCAGCATTATTCATAATGCATTTGTCAACAGATGTAGCATTGCTGGGAGTGTTTGTGTCCTTTTTTCAAAATAATTTATATTTACTGGTCTGACTTTAAATGTGTCTTTGCCTTGTTCAAAATGTTTTTAGCTGTCCACGATTTTCATCATTTCTGCACAAATTGATGTTCAAAATATTTTTTTAATCCTTCTGCTGTCAACAAAGAAAGGAATGAGAGAAACTTACAAATGTTATAAAGGAGCAATTTACGTTAATACACGAATTAAATAAAAGTTGAAACATTACAATCAGAAATGTAAAATATTGTATCTCTACATGAGAACATTTCTGAATTGCCCATATTTTTTGGGACAAATGCAACCACAGATTCGAAATCCAAAGTGATACTTTTGAGCTCTAATTACAATGGATGAAAGTATATTGGTGTGTATGCCGGTGTCTTACAGAAATTATTATAATTATTTTTAAATATATTAACATTACATTCTATAGAAACATTTTACAAACATGTCTAAAGAACTAAATTCTTTTCGTACCTTAACACAAGACAAACTAAGTAGACCCATTATTTATACATGTAACTTAATTACAAATAATATGGCGCAATACGTTGAAACTTTTGATGAAATCAATAACCTTAAAAAACCAAATACTTTTGATTTCACTACCAAATTGAAATCTTTACTGAAACTAACTGAAAATTTGTTCCAAGTTACGCTTGATGTGGTTTCACTCTCCATGAATATACCACACAATAAATGTACCAAAGCATGTAAATATTATCTTGAAGAAAACAAATATACATGTAAACTATCAAAAGAACATTCTTCTGATTTGATGCTGGAAATTAACTTTTTTTAAATTTGGTAATACAACCTATATACAAAATATGGAGAAATCAGAAATGATTTTCTAACTAAATGCCTCTTAAAACCAGATGTTTGATTTAAGATTTTTAGACGATAGATTTATGGTTTGGAGTTATTCATTAGAAGACCTTTATTATTGTACAGACTGTTTAAACAAATACATCCAACTATAAATTTACATTCAATGTGTCTTAAACTAAAGTATCAGTTTTGAATGTAGAGGATGTGAAAGATGAAAATAATGACATCACAAGAATGGTTCATGTTAAAAACAGGAATATTCATCAATATGTTGAATATTCTTCATGCCATCCTATATCTTGTAAAAACGGGATACGAAATAGTCAAGCAACATGATATAGAAGAATTATTTCGAATAACAGTTTTTAAATCACCTCAAACAGGTCAGCAATGTTTCAATAGAAATTACCCTATTGACATCAATACTTCTTTGCGCAAAAATATCTTCTCTTACACAACTTAAATCTTTACAATGTAAAATCAAAAATAGAAATGAAGATATTCCTATTGTTATAAAATATGATCCAAGCTCGCCTAATATAGGCAAGATTATCATTAAATATTGGGATTTATTACAATTATCAAGTAAAACAAGTGTTAAATCACTACATGAAAGCAAACCCACACTTGCTCTAAAAAGGACTAAAAATCTTCAAATTATAAATTAGAAAAAATGTCATATAAAAATGTAAATGACCTAGATGTTTGCACTGTTCTTTTATTAATGAAAATATTTTTTTCAAAAGTAATAATGTGAAAGAAACTTTTAATGTGTTGTGATACTAATTATGCAAAATCAAATTTTATTTATTTGATCACATGCAAAAAATGAGGCATTCAGTATATTGGACAAACCAGTCAACAAATATCAACGTATGTTCCAACTTGTATCAGACATACAAAATTATATAAATAAATAATTTTTATCTCATGTTTCTGCACATTTTAACAAGAGTTCCCATACTTTGCAAGGTTTCTCCTTTCAATCTAATGTTGTAGCTGATTCTGAGATGGAATGTCTGCTGAAGGAAACGTCTTGGATTTACCATCTTTATACCGTATACCCAAAAGGTCTAAATTCCAAAACGCTATAGTACAGCATTCATTAATCAACTTTTTAAAATTATGTCTCCTGTTTACAATTAGTTAAGAATATTTTTATATTATTCATATTTACAGAATAACTGAATTAGTAAAAGTATAAACTAAAACAAAAATAAATTTACTAATTCTTTAAAAATTAAAGGGCATTTTAAAATGTATTCTCAATATATATGATTAATTATTTATAAAATACTTTGTTATGACTATTATGCACACCATATTATTTTATAAATTGAGTTCCGAAGAAATATTGAACAATTGTCAATAATATATCAAGATATAATATATTATTTTGGGGTTATTTAATTTTATTTTTTAATTATATTTCTGTTTTTAATTTATTAATTTTTTTTTATTTGTACAATTTTTATAATAAAAATAATAATAAAACAGTTTATATTTATTCATAAATTGTTTATTTTTACGTACACTACATTTTGTATAACGTGTAAGCATGTTAGCCGTGGGATCATAGTTTGTTTTAAAATCTACCTTGTATGATTTTTTGGACCGTAAAGTAGATTTTTGGCTGATTTTTTAAGGTACACTTTCAATATTGAAGTCGTTATCAATTTATGTGTAAAACTGTTTCTGCGTAATTAAGGTTGAAACTGCAAGTTTTGAAGAAGAAAATGAATTGCAACCATCATACCGACTGAGTAAAATTAATTACTTGTTAACACAGTAATTGTTCTTCAATAAAAATATACATAGCAATGATATCTGTGGTTTTGCACTGCCTTCAGCTAAGTATAAATTCGACATTCATTGGCCATCCATCTCGTCTGTGTTAAGTATTCCTGCAGAATGTATTGTTAATCTTGTCTGTGTTAAGTATTCCTGCAAAATGTATTGTTAATGGAAATATTTCTTCATGCAACAGTAAGGTTGTGTATTGTCAAAAAAAACATAGTGACTGCTTCTTTTGTGTAAACTTCTGTTGGTTGGTGTTTATGATTTGCGTTTTTTGTTTGTTTGAGCTACATAACAGATTATATGACCCGTAACAACGTTATCTCTGAAAACCTTGTAATACTCCTAAGGGGGAAAATATCACCAATATACTTGCGAAATTCTTTATACGAATTCCTGGTTAATATTTGTATTGTTGGTTATTTTTGTTCCTCTTAAGACTAAAGGCATATATTCTGTCAAGTCGTCTTTGTTTCAAGTAGCTTTGAAGTTCTACCCTGTACATGAGTTCAGAGACGCCATTTCAAATTGTTTCGGGGGTGGGGTGGGGGTGTGGCAAAACTTTAAGGGCTTGTTAATTTTTGTATATAGGTTACATCAATTTGACAGCACAAGGAAAGTGTTGAGGGGGGGGGGGGGGAGGGGCAAATCCCCCACACCATCCCTGATCTCCCCAAATGACACTGCATTACATCATTCTCCTTTCGTTACCTTTAACTTTGCGGGTATTGTTTAACTAAATCCAAGTCCGTTCCACTCCGATACATCAAATACAGTCTAAATTCATTTTTCACAGCATGAATGGATGAAACTTAAAATTACTAAAATGTTATTCTGGTATTATAGTGAAGTCATTCAAGTAGTTTCGGACAACGTCATAGTGATATATTATGACTATTTGCGCCTCAGCATATTTAAGGATATTGGGTCATCAACACGTGCAAGACTTGGAATTCATTCGGAACACTCTCTTCTTTTTGGATTTGTGATGAAACGTTTATGATTAGTTTGAATTTAATTCATAATACTGTAAGTTCCACTAAAATTTTCAATTTATAAATTCTTTTTAAATTTTACAAAACTTGTTGGTTTTGCTTGGTTTTATTTATTTAAAGACCATAGAGTCGTAACATCACACAGACATAAATATAAAAGATATAATAATTGATAACCATACAAATTTCCTTCTTGGATTTCTACATCGTTGAGGACAACTTAAAGGAGATTCATAATTGTCTTTGTACGTGATTCCTCTCAGTCACCATTTCGAGTTTCCCGAGATGTTTGCTATGCTGTTTCGGAACCAAACACACAGTTGTGTTAAACAGAAAGACCAACGACAACGATGCGATTGGGCATGGTGCTGACATTGATGTCGACGGTAAAATTGTTTTGACGAAATTGACATGATATGTACCTGTGGTAAACCCTTCGATGTTTGAAGAAATGCGTTTGTTGCTTATGAAATTGGGAGGCACGTCAACGCTGTGATTAATCACACTCATCTCTGACTCATATAAAAGCATTGCACAGTAGTTGTCATAGCAAATAACTTCTCAACATGGTGACAGACCATAAAGACATGTATACATAACGTTTCAGTCTGAAGTGTCTAAAAGGAAAAGTGTCTGAAATTGTCTTAGTTAAAACCAGCCCAATAAGAAATGAGTGAATGGTCACATTACAAGTTCCGCCGACGAAGCTAAATGGAAAATCATTTGATCAGCTCAAGGTGGCCATGTAAAGAATACCTAGGTAAAATTCAGTAATGTCCGTGTTAGATACGATGCAAATGCCAAAGATCGGTGGAATATGTCCATTCTTCATGGCGATTCAAGTAGCGTAGACGGATATAGCATCAGCGATTGCAATAATGGTTTCGTAGCGGTCATCATCAGTTGTTAGCTGCTAAAAAGGTGCTTGGTCGAGACGTTTCCAGGTTACGCGAGTCAGAAAAAAAAGGAATCAGTTTTCAACTTTCCTTTGACTTCATTAGCAGATTTTGTGCAACATCATTTTCGTTGACTGCCATGGAAGCGCGTCCGTTTTCAAAATTTGATTTACTCGCGATAACAAAGTCAATCAAGCACTTCCGACGTGTCTTCATGCGGGATGAACTAGGGCCAAGTGCTCTCCAACAATGATCGCGCATGGGAAACTGGATTTGTAAGGGGTCGTCCATTTAGTACGTACGCATGGAGGGGGGTAACCCAAATGCGTACGTTTGCTTGCGTATGGGGGGGGGGTCTACTGACAATATACGTACACATAAGAAACGGGGGAGGGGGGGAATGCTCCATCGTTTCAGCTTTCAAACTAGTAGGTATACTATATTCGAAATTTCTATGTTAATCATGCGCACATGTCCTGTGCGCCACGTGTATCACTCATCGCAGGCCAGTGTAAGACGACACCAAAGCGTTCACACTACCGAGTCTACCGACACTGAGAACTTGAATCAAAACCTGGATGATGACGTCAGCGAGGCTGTGGATATTGAGACAGCGGCCCAGCATAGTGCAGCTAATGCTGTTGTGACTCAGCCTTACGTTAAGCTTGTTGCGGAAATTCCTGTTATACGTAACCTGTTTGACTGGGTTCAGTCGGCGTTTGTCTGACCTTTAGCAGACACTGGCGAACTTTTTAAAGGTTTAATAACATGCAACTTATTTCTTTTATATATACAGCAGCTGAGGACTGTCTGTTTTACTCCGTTTCATTAAACATTTGAATATTATTAATCCTGTATCATTTCTGCGTGGATGAAATATTGGAAGTTCTATACAGAGGGGGGGGGGGCAGTCATACGTACGTACGCATAGGGTGTGTGTGTGTGTGTGTGTGTGTGTGTAAAAAGTATGCATGCGTAAAAGGGGGGGGGGGAGGGGTCAAGTTTTGTCTTATTTTTGCGTACGTACTAAATGGACGACCCCTAAACGGGACCTGGAACCCACTGGGTAACGTACACCTTGACACCTCAACAACTTTTGTAATTTTACTCGTACAGACTTGCACCGCCAAATAAAGTTGTTTATTATTTACAAATACGATGCAGATCAAGAAAACGTTTAGCCACTGTGTCAAGTGCCAAATTTTTCGTCAGTGACATCCAGTAATTAATTCGTAGGCTAGCCGACAATCAACTGTCTTGGAGTAGAGTTTGGAACGGAAAGAATGTTAGTTACCTCGGTCAGACTGTTACAATAATTAGAGTGAAAACGGACTGAGTGTTTGACACGTTAAAATTATGTGATTCCTCACGCAGAGCTTTCAAAAATGATTGGTGATATTTCGATCCTAAGTGGCATTTTTGGTATCTTGATAGACGGTTTTCATAAGGTCAGTAAGAATAGCATTTATTCCGATTGGGCGAATGTATAGGGAAGGGGGTGTGTCGGACCCCAGAATCGGGGAAATATATACTTCGTATCAAACGAGGTTAGTCAGTCTAGGAAGACCTCTGCAAGAGAGGAAGTAGAAACTACATAGTCAAGACTCCGAGCGTGCTTTGAAAGACAGACGTTCGTAAAAGTTGGGTTCCAGTTAAACTGAATGTGGAACGATTGTAAGACTCCAAAAACACAAGGAAAATAGTTTATTTTGGCAAGAGTGAGAATCAGCGAGAAGTCAAAGGAAAAGAGAGAAAAAAAAAAAGAAGAAGTAAGAAGTCAGAGTGTGGAATTCCCGTTCAGTCAAAGGGCAAGCTGAAGTCGGACGCACGCAGGGAAAAGAAAGAAAAACCAGTCGACGAAAAAGGTCATTTTGAATCACCCAACAGTCCAATGTTAAATGAACATTCGATTCCTTGATGAAATTGACTCTCAGTATTAACGGCTAACTTCATTTATTTTTCATTAGTGTTTGGATTCTTATGAATGTATCCATTATTTTAAAGCTTCAGTTTATGTATTTTCTTTGAACTAAGTGTATTCAGAAAGAGAGAAAGTGTAATTCACAGTGTCATTCTTTTCTTAATTGTATTTTTAATTAAATTCATATTTTATCTTTACGGGGGCTCGTGTATTGTCTTGTTCAAAGTACCATCTCAGATTACTATACCCACTGACCGGGCAGATTACACCGTAGAGATCATCTTCTAGATAACGATAATTAGTGGGAGGCGGTCTTCAAGTGTTGTTTTTCCAAGTTGCGCAATACCTCTAACCAGGCCTTGTGCAATATTGTACTAATAACACTTTGATAACCCGCCAGCACCCACATTACAAAGTGGGGGACCTCGTCCTGGGATTTGAAGTAATCTGAGCGTATTTTGAACAAAGGCATAAATTTGTTATTATTATTAAGTAGGAATCGAGTGAATCAAACATTGTCTGCTATTTTGTATACTTGCATGCAAATTGTTTACGTTAAAAGTGGTTTGTAGAATTTGAGATTTATACCTTCTGTGTGAAATTACCATAAAACGCTAGAGCGGTACTACCTAAATAGTCTCTTGAGACAAGAGCCAATATAGGACCTGTACTGCGTTTAGACAGCAATTAATCACGTCTCGTTAGCAGTATCCCACTGTTACTGGAATTTCTGTCTGGTCAATTAATTGCGGCTGATTCGACCTGTCCATCTCGCTGCAGATAAGGTTATTTTAGGTCAAACTATTTTCGTAGGGAGAATTTGGTTATTATAGGTCAGTTAAGGACATAGTTCTAGAGAAAAAGGAAAGACAAAACATACGTAATGGCGACAGACAGACAGTTACTAAAGGAATTGAAATCCATTGGAAAAGACGAACTTGGGTACGAGGGAGACAAACTAACTGAATTTATGGAAAGAAGTTTGAAAGAACATAAGGAAGAAAAAGCTAGAGAACGAGAACAATTAGCCATGGAACGAGAGAAGGAGAAAGAAATTGAACTGGCCCGACTACAGGCGGAAGAAAAAGTAAGAGAAAGAGATCATATGCTAGCCATGGAGAGACTAAGGCTCGAAGCCGAGTTCAGGAGGGGTGAAGAATCGAACGTACGTCCGGACACCCCGAGTAGTCGCGTGGAAGACAGAAGACCCATACAGTTAACCATGCCGATGTTTAATGATAAGGATGAAATAATTGACAACTTTTTGACGCAGTTTGAAAAGTTGGCCCTGGTCCACCAAATACCTAAGGACCAGTGGGCCATCAATATTTCAGCCTTTTTGCAGGGGGCAGCGAAAGATGTGTACCACAACATGACCCCAACCGACATAGACGATTATGACGCGCTGAAGAAAGCTCTACTTCGCCACTATGAGTTGTCAGCGGAAACGTTCCGGAAACTTTTTAGGGAATCGTCAAAAAGGGCTACCGAAACACACGCGCAATTTCACAGTCGAGTGCGCGTGATTTTTGATAAATGGATAAAAATGTCTGGCACCGCGTTAACGTACGAAGGTATTCGCGAAGAGATTTTAAAGGAACACGTGTTAAGTACCTACAGAAAAGATTTAATTGTGTTTTTGGCGGAGCGCGAATTCTCATATGCGCGTCCAACTACTTGGAATGGTAGGGACCGACCTGGAATCGGTGAGCTTAGAAAGACCACTGAGGTGGCACCCCATTGACGAAATGGTCAAAATGGTGGGAGGCCAGGGGCCGGAAATCCCAGCCAAGTACATTTCCGTGGGTCGGGAAAGACTCAAGGGGTAGATAGGGATACCTCGGGTAGAAGAAGTGAGTCAGTATGTTATGGCTGTAATAAACCAGGCCATGTTGTCAAGGACTGTAGAAAGTATCGTCCGACAACGGTTAATTCGGTAACTCCGAATATTGTTAAGAAAGGTAAAACAGTGGAGTCTACGAATGTAGCGAGAGCTACGGTAAATGGTGAGGAAGCCACGGTGCTGTACGACACCGGCTGTAGTTACCAGGCCTTGGTAGATCGTAGATACGTCAAACCTGGAGATTATACAGGTGAGACGGTGGAAGTACAGTTTGCTAACAGGACGAAGGATTCGCTTCCGGTCGTTAGCATAGACCTTGATTCGCCATATGTAAAAGGGCGAATTCAAGCAGCGTGTTTGTCGGGACTGTCTCATGACGTAATATTAGGGTGTAGGTATGTGTTGCCTCAACCTAACCCTATGACGTGTAACCCTATACATGTCGGGTCAGTGGAGACGAGGGCTATGAAGCGAAGGTCAGGGTCGAAGCCGCTAAGATCCGTGACTTCGCCCATAGACATTTTGGTACCTGGTGAGTTAGAGAAGCTTCAAAAGGAAGATGTGTCTCTTGACAAGGTACGTAGGTACGCGACGGACGGGTCCGTACGGAAATTGCCAGACGGCGAGGTTAAGTTCGCGACAAAACGCGGTATTTTGTATCGGTACGCCAAGAAAGGGGTCGATACGTTTAAACAAGTTGTGGTACCCGTAGGGAAGCGCGACGAAGTGCTTAGGTTAGCACATGAGGGTCTTCTCGGAAGCCACATGGGTGTGGCGAAGACCAGAGATAGGTTGGTGAGGGAGTTTTATTGGCCAGGTGTGCATGGGGATGTGAGGAGGTTTTGTTTGTCATGTGACAAGTGTCAGCGAGTGGCACCGAAAACCTCCCATCGCCCAGTGCCACTAGGAACCACCCCACTAATAGATGAACCTTTCTCGAAAGTGGCGATGGATTTAGTAGGTCCGATTAAGCCGGCGGCGGAAAGCGGAAATCGGTATATATTAACGGTCGTAGATTACGCTACCCGGTACCCGGAGGCAGTGGCCTTGAAGAACATTGACTCAGTCACGGTGGCTGAGGCCTTGTTAGGGGTGTGGTCGAGAGTCGGAGTTCCAGACGAGATACTGACCGACCAAGGGACACAGTTCGTGAGCCAGGTGATGGAAGAGGTAAATAGATTACTCTCCATTAGACACCTGACGACTACCCCGTACCACCCGCAGTGTAATGGGTTGGTAGAACGTTTCAATGGGACATTGAAACAGGCTTTAAAGAACGTATGTGAAGGTCGACCTAGGGATTGGGATCGATACCTTCCGGCGATACTGTTCGCGTATCGTAAAGTACCGCAGGCAAGTTTGGGTTTTTCACCTTTTGAATTAGTTTATGGGCGGACGGTAAGGGGGCCCATGGCTGTATTGAAACAGTTATGGACGGATGAGCAAGCATCCGAAGACGTGCGTACAACATACCAATATGTTGTCGACTTGCGTAACAAACTGGAAGAAGTTTGTAAATTGGCTCAAAAAAATCTCTGCGACGCAAAGGGACGTCAAGCCAAGTATTACAACAAAAGGGCGAAGGAACGTCACTTTGAGGTGGGTGACAAGGTGTTGTTGTTGTTGCCATTGGAGCACAACAAGCTGCAAGTCTCATGGAGGGGGCCATTTGTTGTAACAGAGAAGAAAGGTGGACAAAACTACCGTATCCGAGTAGGGGATAAGGATAAGTTGTTCCACGTAAATCTTTTGAAGCGGTACCGTGTGCGAGAACCACCCACGGAGTTCGTGGTGGCTACCGTCGTGACGGAAGAATCCGACGACAACGCAGGGCAGGCGGAAGTACTCCCTAGTTGTCCGTTGACGAGGGAGGAAACCTACATCGACGTCACACTTGACGTTACGTTAACGTCAGACCAACGTAAAGAGGTGGAGTCGGTACTTCAAGAATATTTGAGCGTCATTAACAGAGAGACCAGGGAGGACAGAGCTGGAGGAGTTCTCTTTGAAGCTGCTGGACGAGAACCCAGTAAAGTTAAGACCATATCCGTTGCCGTACGCGAAGTTAGAAGCGGTCCGTAAGGAAGTTGAAACTATGTTAGACTTGGGTATTATCGAACCAAGCGAGTCGGCGTATAGCTCTCCTGTTGTACTGGTCCACAAGAAGGATGGGGCACACAGATTTTGTGTCGACTACCGAAAGTTAAACCGAATTACAGAATTCCAGGTAGAACTTTTACCTGACCCTGAGTCTATTTTCGCAGGAGTAACCCATGCTAAATATTTTTCTAAGATTGATCTGTCCAAAGGATACTGGTAAATTCCAGTCCGTAGTGAAGACAGAGCAAAACTCGCCTTCGCAACTCCAGATGGGACTTACCAGTGGGTGGTCATGCCATTCGGGGTGCAGAATGCGCCCAGTGTCTTCACCCGTATGATGCGGAAATTCCTTGAACCATTGCGGGGAATGGGAGTTTCCAACTTCATGGACGATCTTCTATTAGCTACAGCTACATGGGAAGAACACATACTTTTGCTGAAAAACTTCTTAGAACGACTACGACAAACCGGACTGACCGCACGACCATCGAAGTGCCATATAGGGTTCAGACAATTAGACTACCTAGGACATACCCTCAGCGAGGACACGTTAAAACCGGAGAGTTCAAAGGTCGAACAACTTAGGGACGCATTACGACCGACTACTAAGACTGAAGTTAGATCTTTTCTAGGTTTGGCAGGATACTATAGGAGATATGTGGCAAATTTTAGTGCTATTGCAAGTCCATTGACTGACTTGACTCGGAAGAAAGCGCCGACCAAAGTAGTATGGACAGACGCATGTGAACGCGCATTTCAGACGCTAAAAGACAGACTGACGTCAGACGCCATAGTTAAGTTACCTGACGTGACACGGGATTTTGTTTTGAGGACAGATGCTTGTGATAGAGGTTTAGGTGCAGTGTTACTGCAAGAACACGAGGGAAGCTTATTCCCAGTTGCGTATGGAAGTAGGAAACTGTCAAATGCGGAAATTAATTATTCAGTGTCGGAGAAAGAATGTTTGGCAATTATCTTTGGAATAACTAAGATCCAACGGTATCTGTATGGTAGGAAGTTTACTTTGGAAACAGATCATCAACCACTGGCGTATTTGGCCCAGGCGAAATTAACTAACGGTCGATTAATGAGATGGTCACTGTTTCTACAACAGTATCAGATTCTAGTGCGGTACATCAAAGGTAGGGATAATGTAGGAGCGGATTGTTTAAGTCGGTTAGGAATGGCTAAAGTGAATAGGTCACCTAAGGACATGTAACGGGAGCAGTATAGATCACCGAAAAATTTGGGAGAGTAAAAATACCGATTTTTCTCTTAGAAGGGGGTAATGTCAAGTGCCAAATTTTTCGTCAGTGACATCCAGTAATTAATTTGTAGGCTAGCCGACAATCAACTGTCTTGGAGTAGAGTTTGGAACGGAAAGAATGTTAGTTACCTCGGTCAGACTGTTACAATAATTAGAGTGAAAACGGACTGAGTGTTTGACACGTTAAAATTATGTGATTCCTCACGCAGAGCTTTCAAAAATGATTGGTGATATTTCGATCCTAAGTGGCATTTTTGGCATCTTGAAAGACGGTTTTCATAAGGTCAGTAAGAATAGCATTTATTCCGATTGGGCGAATGTATAGGGAAGGGGGTGTGTCGGACCCCAGAATCGGGGAAATATATACTTCGTATCAAACGAGGTTAGTCAGTCTAGGAAGACCTCTGCAAGAGAGGAAGTAGAAACTACATAGTCAAGACTCCGAGCGAGCTTTGAAAGACAGACGTTCGTAAAAGATGGGTTCCAGTTAAACTGAATGTGGAACGATTGTAAGACGCCAAAAACACAAGGAAAATAGTTTATTTTGGCAAGAGTGAGAATCAGCGAGAAGTCAAAGGAAAAGAGAAAAAAAGAAGAAGTAAGAAGTCAGAGTGTGGAATTCCCGTTCAGTCAAAGGGCAAGCTGAAGTCGGACGCACGCAGGGAAAAGAAAGAAAAACCAGTCGACGAAAAAGGTCATTTTGAATCACCCAACAGTCCAATGTTAAATGAACATTCGATTCCTTGATGAAATTGACTCAGTATTAACGTCTAACTTCATTTATTTTTCATTAGTGTTTGGATTCTTATGAATGTATCCATTATTTTAAAGCTTCAGTTTATGTATTTTCTTTGAACTAAGTGTATTCAGAAAGAGAGAAAGTGTAATTCACAGTGTCATTCTTTTCTTAATTGTATTTTTAATTAAATTCATATTTTATCTTTACGGGGGCTCGTGTATTGTCTTGTTCAAAGTACCATCTCAGATTACTATACCCACTGACCGGGCAGATTACACCGTAGAGATCATCTTCTAGATAACGATAATTAGTGGGAGGCGGTCTTCAAGTGTTGTTTTTCCAAGTTGCGCAATACCTCTGACCAGGCCTTGTGCAATATTGTACTAATAACACTTTGATAACCCGCCAGCACCCACATTACACACTGCTGTTTTATTCAACTCCTCCATTCAAACTCGAATGGACGGTCACCTATGTGGACATCACACTGTACTCGATAGTTGTTAAAAGTCTATGTACTTAAAATAAGTAACAGAAAAGAGTGAACACAAGCTTTGTAAAATTTAACAAAAACTTTTACTCCCCAAGAATATAAAGTGAAAAATGAGAAAAAAGAACTTCGGTATTGCGAATTAAATCCCAAAATAATCCAAGAAATGAAGTCACAGGTCCTAGTAATAAAAATTTCTGAATGAAACTCAAGTCTTAAAGAGATCCATAACTGAAGACGATAACGTGTCTGTTGTATCTTACGAAGCTGGTTGGTTGGCATCCGTTTGTCTCGAGAGACGATGGAAGTGTACAAATGAAAGATGTCCCGGTTGGTGGCTGTGCAGAGTCTGCTGTGGCTTTGGAGCCCAACACGGGTGTGGCAGTACTTTCTGCACTTGAAGGTTGATTCAGGTGTGGGTTAAACCTGGTTCCTCTGAGATAGCTTTTGATCAGCTAGCAAGCGTAGCTTTTCCTGGCCGGCTTTCAGACCAGTGATCAGAGCGTGTCGCCAGCTGGACCTGTCTAAAGTAAGCTCTTCCCAGCTGTTAACATCGATGTCATATCGCGCTTTCAGGCATCCTTGAAGCGGAGACATTGCCGTTCGATTGAACTTATGACAGAGGAGAGTTTCGAATAAAGGTCTTTGGCGATCCGTTTGTCATCATCCGATGTATATGGCCCAGCCATCTAATGCGACGTTGGTGGAGGAATGTGACCATGCTGAAAATCTTGGCACGTTCATTCATCTCGTTTGTTACTCGATCAATACCGGTGATCCCGAGTATGTGTCGGTGGACTCGCATGTGAAAGGCGCTCGGTCTTTTCTCTTGTGAGGCGCACAAAATCCAGGTTTTACAGGCGTACAGGAGATTACTTAGCACGCAAGCTACGAAGTACTGATGTGTTAACAGTCTTTTGTTGACTTGAATTCAATAATTTAAAATAACTAAAATTCAGCTCAAACTGGTCACCACATAATACAACTTAAAGTGTTATATTTCACAAGATACAATAGTTCTTGCTTCACCTCAGGTCACAATTAGTATTTTCTAAAAACAACCATTACCTAATGGAAAATAAGCTTCTAAAATGATCTAATGAGCCATGTTTATTTACAACACAATAGTCTACAAAATTCACTTAGGAATCTCCAAACCCCTGATCCTGATCAACATATTTACTCCTTTGTTTAGGTAAATAATACTCCTGATAATAAGCTCATACACGTAGAGAATAATGAAGCTATATTAGCTGTTTACATAAATTAAATAAATTTTATTTTAAAAAAAGACAATCATGTCAAGCAAACAGTGTTACATTACAACAACATTTAATACAATTTAAAAAAAATAAAACAAGCAGAGAAACAAATTCAATTAAATATTAAAAAAATCCATAGTTCGCATACTCCACGGGTGCTCGTCGATTTTGCGTTTCGAAACTAAAATCACATGTAACTTATCTTGAATTTTAAACAAATGTATGTTGGTATTAACGGATGCGATAGGGCAGAAACCCAACGCGGTGACACTGGTGTCGGTCTGTCTATATTTGTCACCAAATAGCTGCAATGAGTTACCATGTTGTTGTGGGCTAGATCCAAACGAGCTAGTGACTTTTTTTAAAAGATCGAACTGGAAAATTGCAAATGTACAACGTGGATGTTGACCACGTTATCTTCAGGCCTCAACGCGCCTTCCCCAAAAACCTGGCCGAAATAAATGAAAACGAAGGAATCAAGACTACGGCGTTTCGGCTGATTTCGTAAAAAATGACGTCGATGCCAGTGTGAGATATTAAAGTTAAAATCGGCGATTAAATCAGCGAGATCACAATATCAACATAAGAAGTATAATACGTATCAAAGTTACGGACGCGATAGAATAATAAAAGCGGAAAAGCAGATGAATTCACCAAAAGAAACGCAGTACTCGCAAAATAATAACGCTCGTGTTGTCTTAGTATTGATGGAATTGCGATGGCAGTGACTATGATATGTACGCCAATCCAATATGTGGAAATATACGATGCCAACCGGTGTGACCAGCGCCGCTTAAAAAAGGTTTTTTTCTTTATTAATAACCTAATACTTGTCTATTCAGTAATTTTAGAGGCGGCACAAAGCAGTCCTAGCACGACTGCTAAGCTGTACTCGGTGGCTAATTAAGATGGAAAATGGAAAACTTGCTATGACTCGGAGTCAGTGTTCTGGTGCGGATACAGGACCAAAAAATCGGTTATAAAAACGCATCATTGGCAAAATTTGTTACACAGCTTTGCGACGGCGTGATAAGTGGAATGTTTCTACAGATACTATAATGGCAGAATAGGGTATGGTATTCAGGTTGAAAAGTGTAGATTACAGCTTGAGGCGAACGCATGGGGCGCTTGTACGTAAGCGCGTGTTCATAATACACTCTCGCTATAATCGCAGTGATACAAATATCAGACCTATAGGAGGCGAAGGCCATATCGGTAGGTCGGGATAAAATTACCGTTGCCATACTACTTAGTTTCTTCCCGTTCATATGCGCAGTGGTTATCGCCCAGTACTGCCATTGGTAAAGTAAGTGCCGCTGATACCTGGCGATTTACTTTTCACTTTTCTTGATTATCCCGAACAACTCTATAAACACATAAACATGCATGTTACGAGCTCCAAGCACTTGGCATCTTTATTTGTTTATTGTGATGACATGTTCATCTATAATATGTCTCGATTGCAATTTAAACTTGGTAAAACTATTCGCAAAATGTGTTAGCATTTCTGTTCGCAAAATGTAGAATTGCTTCTGCTCGTTGGAGCACTTCCGTTGTAAAATCTTTAATTTTTTAGGTGGTCAGCAAGTATGGTTCCATGTATCGTATGATCCTTGCGTTACACTCCGCATTGAGAAATCAAACGTATGCCAACACCATACTCTCATGTGACCTTTTTAGAGGGAGTGAGTGTAACGAGTGGTTTGCAAATATTGCGCATTTCACAATGTATCATGTAAATAATTATATTTGCAATATATCGCTTGTTCAATTTTACATTTATATTGATATATGGTTGTACATGACACTCCAGATTTTTGTCAAATATATTGACCGAAATACTAACTTTGAGGTGGTGAGTGACGATGTACGCTGTTTTGTCGCTGTGGTGCGTTATTTGCATCATTCTTACTGTGGTGAGTCATTTGCCCATTTGCTTGTGGCTTTAACGATGTGGTATATCATTTGTTTCTGTCGCTGCAGTGCCTAATTTGTCCACTTGTTGCGCTATTTTTGTCGTTTTAACGTGTTAGCATTTTTTCGTGGTTACAACGCCAAAATGGGACTTGGTACAAATCAGCCACCATACATTCCTACTGCTACGCAATGATCAATTTATTCAAAGATTGCCAAGCACATTCAACGCAAAACTAAGACATTGGTTGCGACAGGTTGCGACAGCGTGATACTTGGATAGCTTGTATTGATAGTTTTACTATGTGTGCCGCAAAGACGATTCTGGACAGTTTCTAGATCAAGTGATGAAGTCGTCAACCTTGACTCAGACCGACGCACGCACGCATGTGTCACCCGTCTTAAAACACATGTCGACTCCACGGTGGAGCTAACTGTTTCTTTGGTTAAGTTTTGTATTGTGCTACTCAACAACACTTCTAAGGTTATATCGTGACGAGACAAAAAAAATAAAGTGCTTTTCTACAAGGCACGCCAAGAAAACCAACCAGGGCGTATCTAATGGCGGTAACCGAATCTGCACCCGTCTGATCACAGCTGAAATGTTATATATGCACGTTCAGACACTTTATTTTCTCTTCCTTTTATGTAGAAATAATATATGTGATACTGCAGTTTAGGTATGCGGTTTTCTGTAATCCTCTCCCTGATAACTTTCAGACAACCTCAGATTTTAGCAATTTTAAACCGCATATAATATAAAGATAATGTATAGGATCGTATGGTGTAAATGCATCTGTAGGAACAAGTTAACAAGTTTCAGCTATTTCCGGAATTGGTTACATGTTTAGTGTCTTAGTTTGTAGTCTTGTTTATTTGCTTACAGCTGCACTAAACGTGACTTACGCTGCTTACTTTTGTGTTTTCATCTTAGATGTATACATTAGTTATGTCAGCTCGGTCGCATGTACAGTGTAATTCGATGTTTTGTTTCTCTAATAGATATTTGTTCGGTAGATATATATATATATATATATATATATATATATATATATATATATATATATATATACACACCTGTATGCAGTTTGTTGAAGGTAACTGACCTCTTTTGTAGTGTGATATGTATGTTTCCAATGCTTTAACACGGATCGTATATGTGTGTATTCTGTTAGTTTGTCATTAGTTTTTTTCCAGATCGTTTTCCTTGTATTTTTCACATTTATATTATGCAAATAGCATCGTGGGTATTGACTGCCATGTATTTGGACCATACATGCGGGTCCTTAGACAGCGTGCGGGGCCCAATGCAGGAAGCCATGAGCACAGGGCCCAAAGCACGCACACACACACACACACACACACAAATTCATTGCATATTTTATTTCCTGAAAGCGCTTGGCCCAAGGCTGTTGCCTTGTTTGCCTTGCCCTAGGATCAGGCCTGTGACCGTATTACTTAAAAAAAAAAAACTATGAAAATAAACTATATATCTTAATTAATTCTAGCTGATATGTTGAGTACATAACGATGGTTGCTAATACTTAAAACTATTTAATAACCCGCTTCTAGAACAAACAATACATTGTGTGTTAATAAAAGGTTCGCACCCATCCCTATAAAAATGTATCGGTGAGCACAAGAACACGTCATCACATAACAGTGGTTGTGTACTCAAACCACAGATGACACTGATGTTATGGGTGAGTAAATTTAGATTTGCCAACGTCATGTTCAACGGGGAAAAAAACAAGAATGCGAATGTTTTAGAAACTATAAAACCGATAAATTGTTTGTTTAGTGGCGGTTTGCTCACCTGGAAATTACTCAGATGTAATATAGCAATTATTACAGTTAGAATTAATTATAGTGTAGATAATATGCCGTGGTGTTTTGAAGTTACATGCTAGAAATAATATAGATAATAATCAAAGTTGTAGATTAAAACCGGAACAATTGCGCGGCTGTGACTAACCTTCGTAAAATAGTGAGCTCTCCTTGGAGTTGGGTTTTAATTTCTCAGTCAGAAAATGCAATGTGTAAACCTTCCCCAAGCCCCCCAACCCCCCAACCCCAAGCTATTTTGCTGACAAACTGATCAAGCAAATATCACATTTGTTCACATGCCCAGATAACACATGTTTAGGTCAGAAGAACTACTAAACATGACATTTAAAAAGTTCGCATGTCTCAGATCTAGAATTTGCCATGAATCGCACTTTTGCATGAAATACCTACATGTTTATAGTCATTTCAAGTTTTCGCTTGAAGTAATCGTTGACGCATTCAGATATATATATGTCTGATGAATTCAAACCAATGAATTCTCTGTTTTAAATTGCGTATTGTTTTCTTCCTCTGCGATGATCGGATAGACAGCGAGATAGGTTTGATGTTTGCGGTTACATCTTAACTCTATCTTTATATCCGACCATCTGTCTATATGTCTGACCGTCTGTGAAGTATCAAATTTCGAATAAGCAATGAATCTTAAAGTTGAATTTGCCGAGTTTAAAGATTTTATCACATTTAGACCAGGGATTATTTGGTAAGGGTCATTTCGACCTTTGTTCTTAATTTCTTCCATATAAGTATTAAAACTTCAATGTTGCCAGTGTTCCGATTCAATGAAATTGACGGGATATTCTAAAACGGGGTTGAGAATGTTATATAACGTAGGTCAGAGATTCTGACTGACGAGTGAAATTAAGGCGTACATATTGAAGGAAATTGGCATTTTAAAGTGACAACCCTGGTCAAAATATTATTGTCATAAATGTTCTGAGAGAGAGAAGTTTGGTTCCGGGGCGAAGCCTAAGAAAAAATATTGCTTTCCTCGTTAAACAAGGGAGGAACCAAGTGTCAAGTGTTTGCTATCCAAATGTTCATTTGTGCAAGATTTATAGGGTGATATATGCCTTGGATATCGCATACTATAAAGGCGGACCTATATCTGATTTAGGTAACGAGTCAATAGCATGCCACGGAGAGAGAGAGAGAGAGAGAGAGAGAGAGAGAGAGAGAGAGAGAGAGAGAGAGAGAGAGAGAGAGAGAGAGAGAGAGAGAAGAAATTCATTAACGTCACTGTGGCCAAATGGTGCCGAGCCGAGTCATACCAAAGACTTACAAAAAATGGTACTAACAGCTGCCTCGCTTGGCGCTCAGCATTAAGATGTTAGTGTTAGGACTGATCGGCCTGGTGTCAGGATAATGTGACTGGGTGGGGCATCATGCTACATGTCTGCATCACGTTAAAAATCCTAATCACACACGCACACACCATATATAATCACTTTCTATCTCTATAAATATCACTTCATATCCTAAATTATCCTTATTACCCTGAGATCGAACTTCCGTCAGTCTGATGTATATTTGTAGCTTGCAGTTAAAAATTACACATGGCGAAATTTCTAGGACACTAATCAAACAAACGTCACTTATGATGTTACTAAATATACTAAGTTACAAAAGTTCATATATTATGAAAAATAGTTATATAGACCAGAAATTTCGCGGGTGGATGGGGAGGGGTAGTACTGATGGTGGTTGATCTTTAAAGGCCCTTTCGCACATTATTGAATGTAGCATGCTGATTAAAAAAGTGAAGCTATGTAACGACACAGTTAAGCTGTCGATACATGCTGGCTTTGGTCGGCACAGACCCAGCGACACTTGCAATACAATCAAGACGCTCTACCCACAGAGGTTCGTAAAGTTGCTTACAATTGACATATATACGTGTTCTATAATATAATAAGACCATGTGTATCAGCGCCAATAGGACACACGGTACTTAGGATATGGAAAAATTGGAACCAACCTGGAAATTGGTGAACATAAAATAGAGTATATACGAGTTTGGCTGACCAGGATCGATTAATAATGTAAGTTATGTTTTAGGAAAAAAAATGTTTGAGAGCTTATCCTAGTTATAAATGAAAAAATAAGACATTGTTTTATTGATGGAATTTCAGTCCTTTAACAGTCTTGAGTTTGGAACATTCATTACTAAACTTAGCACCTGACTCTTTGGTGAGGAATTGAAAGCACATGTTTCAAACGCATGCAGGTAAAGAAAAGACGCCGCTTATATCCCTTCCTCCATACATAAGCTGATATCCAGGTTTCATCTATACTGATAAAAAAAGGTTTGGTTACGAGCACTAAACTATTTTAAGTTATTGAATTAAAATTTCATGGTGTTTGCAAAGTTTACTAAGGGAACTGAATTATTACCGTTAGTTCAATACGAACCACGGTGATTGTATAACCAAGTTACCGCAGTTCCGAATGGAGGGGGGGGGGGGAATTAGGTGATTAGGCTGAGATTTTTCTTTTCTTTCCCTTCAGATTAAATGTATTATTATTATTATTATTATTATTATTATTATTAGTAGTAGTAGTAGTAGTAGTAGTAGTAGTAGTAGTAGTAGTAGTAGTCTTTGTAGCTCTCCCATTACACACATCATTCCTTTAGTGTAAACTGGGATTATAGTTCTTGTTCCAGTTCTAAAACATACCGGTTTAGATTAAAAAAAAAATGTTAAAACATATCTTGTCATTGAGCCTCAACAGCCATGGGCATTGTGAACGCTCTACTTATGGAGGTAGGATACGGCAACACGTATATTTTATCTATAACGCATGTAATGTAAAATTAAGAAGAACAAGAGTGAGTGTGAGAATATGATTTTAACGTAGCTTTAACAATTTTTTAGTCATATTGCTAAGATGTCTGCAGTGAGGCAGTTTATAGTGATATCTAGCACTGTGGCATCATGCCGCAGACATGTTGATGTCCCACCCAGTCACATTATCCTAACACCAGGCCGACCAGTCTTAATACTAACCTCTTAATGCTGAGCTCCAAGCGAAGCAACTGTTAGTACCATGTTTGTAAGTCTTTGATATGATTCGGCCGGGGATCGAACCAACGACATCCCGCTTCCGCGGCGGACGCTCTAACCACTAGGGCACCGGAGCGGTAATTAAGAAGGAGAAACAGAAGACGAAAAATAGAAAACAGAAAATGTAAATTTTTCTGCAAGACAAGAGGTCTGACAAAATAATTACCAAGCAATGTTTACAGATGAATGAATTGTGTTAGTATAGTTACTAGGCAATTTTATAGTATTCACATGATGAGTGTCACACATAAACACGACATTTATTTATTAGTAATAGGGGTGGGACGAGGGGTGTGTGGGTCTGGTCTAATTTGCAGAAAAAGATTTGCATGGAAAATCTTCTGTGTCAATACAGCATGTTTTTTTCTGTTAACATTTTTAACACTATAGAATGTTCTTTGTGATATTAAACTAAATAATATGTGTTTATCACAAAATCTTGACATAATACTTATCCTTTGACGCGAAAAATAAATAAGGAAAGAAAATATGATGTGAAGAGTTAAATGAAACGTTGAATTCTTAAATGACTACTGACTCAACAGCTTGAGCATTTTTTTAAAATTTACCCACTGCATCTTCCATGGATGATTTCACTTGCAACAGAAAGCACATTTTCGCATCGAACACCTAAGGAACAATATTTAAGTAGTATAGGGGGCATCTCTGGGTGTGATTATTAAATATGATACTATGAAACAAATGTAATTTAATGTTGCTCCTTTTTTTAAAAAAATAAAACTATCCATGTGGCGGTTGTATGAACTTAATGTTAAAATATGCACACGATTAATATTGTAGGCCACTCTGTGGCCGTATGAGAACTAGTTGTTAACAATATCCATTGGATTCATGTTACGAACTTCTTTACGAACAAGGTGTATTTAATACTAAAAAGTCCAAAGGATTAAAGTTGTCGTCGCTCTAAGGACAAGGAGAATTAATATTAATAAATGTCCATATAAATAGTATTGGTTGACACTCTGGGCACAATGGTAATTTTATGAAACGATGTAAATAAGTATAATGGTTTTGGTGAGTACTGCCACAATGGAACTTTAAATACGTAGGAGACTATACAAAGGAGATATCGCATGGTGGGGCTATGAAGATGGTATTGGTAAATAAATAGATGGAGCTTTATTACATTAGTTTTCTCTGTCGATTGAGTCACACGCACTACATTATTACTAGTATAACACTAGTCAATATAGTCTGATTTGACTGTCTTTGTGTTCTTTTAAAAGTTATTTTCGCCCATGTCACATCGTTACCGTAATATGCCCCATTACCAGTATTCAGTTCTTCATGGTTTTATTGTTGTTTTGTTTTGCTTTCTAATGTTGCATCATCTGTCAGTATACATGTCCCAAATCATTTTCGACTGATGACTTGAAAATACTTGTGTCTTTTTCAGTCGTCAGCATTAATCATTTGTATATGTGCTATTATTCTGAGAACAAGCATTACTTCATCTGCTGAATGAAAATTTGCTCACATATTTTTTAAACAGTCTAACATAAATTTACATTACTTTATTTTCTTCTGGAACATACTCATTTTGTTATTTTGTACTAGAATGAGTTTTTTTTGCGGAAATTATACATGCAACAAATTGCATTGATATGCCAAACTGAACATACAGACGACATACATATATATATGGTTACTTCTAGTTTAATTTATGGAGCAATTGCTAAGACGGTTGGCGGAAAGTTTCTTCTTCCTTTTGTTTCCTCGCATCGATTCACTTTATCACGTCATTTACTTGATTTTGTAGTGATATGGAAAACTATTCACTATGTTTATTCTCTCTCTCTCTCTCTCTCTCTCTCTCTCTCTCTCTCTCTCTCTCTCACACACACACACACACACACACACACACACAAAATCCTCCATGCATACATACATACATACATACATACATACATACATACATACATACATACATACATACATACATACATACATACATTGTAATATAGTGATAGTGATAAAGTCTAGATTTATTTGACTGGACACAGCAGACAGCGTCTGAACAGCTGTTTTAAAGTAAGTATATTTGTTACATTACAGGTCAAATTCCGGCTTAGTGGGAATTCAACATCTTCTGCCATTTTAAATTAAAATTTGAGCCTATGGTTCGGGAACGGAAAGTTAACACGACCTCCATTTTAGGAATAGACTGGGAAGTATGGTGTTCAGTAGGAATCTAACATCTAATATCATCTATTATCATCTAATAACATCTAATATCATCTAATATCATCTAATAACATCTAATATCATCTAATAACATATAATAACATCTAATATCATCTAATAACATCTAATATCATCTAATATCATCTAATATCATCGTGCTGGAAAGTTACAAAGCAATACTCATGGGAAGCCACTCGTAATTTTGCGGGAAAACGCATGAAATTTTAAAAAAGACAAAGTTTCATGTATGATGCTTTTAGGGGGCTGACGTTCGCTATAGTTTAGTCCAGAGTCTCTAGGAATAAAGATGTCGAATGTGAATGGAAGGCTAGTCAGAAAAGGAGTCGAGAAGGAGACATTGGAGAAGGAGCAGTCAGGGAAGAGAAGGAGTAAGAAGGGAAGTCTGAAAGAGAAAACGAATTGGCGGGATAGGAGAGACACATACACATGTGAGTAGTCATTTGGTTAGCTGTGTGCTTAGATCATGTACTTTTTCCACAAGTACAATAACCAAAATATAATTAAACTTCAGTACATGAAATGAAACTAAAGGTATGCCGACGTTCTTTTCATTGTGTATATTACAAATGCTAATAACTTCACCTTTCACTTTCTCAGAATTACATATTTGTAGAGCGTACCCGTAAACATAACGGAAACTGAACATGTAAAATACAAGTGAGTATGAGAAATTGAAAATGTAGGTTGTGATGAGATTGTATAATTGAAGAAAGAGTTTTTAACATGATGGCACCCTTATGTCTATGGCTTTTATAAGGCAGAGACTAAAATCGTACTAAAATTCTGAAACTAAAGCAGAAATTAGCTCAGACTAAATAAAATCCCGGCGTTATTGATCAAAATAGATATGACTAAAATTATTGCTAAAATTCCGAAACATGCGTTCAATACATCTGCGACTAAAATAAAACCGGAATAGGATATCAAAAGATGTCTTAGATTAAATGTAATACTGTACTAACATTCAGAAACTGACACAGAATTTAGCGGAGGCTAATAAAAACGGTTTTTATTTGTATTATTATAATGTGACTAATATCTTTCACAAAATTCACAAGTAAATAGGAATTTAGCTGAGATCACAAAAAGCGGAGAGTAAAATCCCGAATATGTTTTTTTTAAGTTAGGCATTTTTTAAAATTTTAATTCAATCTGTTTTTAATATAAAAATTGAGCACAAAAATAGCAAAATTTAAGAAATAAAATCAATTTTCAAAAGAAATTAAAAGACTATGAAAGAATAATAGCAACCATATCTGACGATTACACATCCTTACTGACAAACACAACTTTACTAACCAACAGTTTTACTGATCAATAAACATCCTTGCCGACCAAGACAAATCCTTTATGGCCAATACCCACCATTGCTTACCAGCACACTTACATACACAGTCATGTGAAAGGGGATGCAAAGTATGTTTTAAGTGACACACCATACATATGATCAATATAAACTTTATTGTAGATATAACATAATCATTGGCATAACGTGGGAGAATTGTTATGATGACAAACACAAACATCAACCGATACTCCATACATGCATCGTTGGAAGCGGATATGACGTATATGGGCATAATAGTTGAGTACATTTAATTACTAACATAAATTTGGGGTCAAAAGCAAATGGGTGAATGTATGAAACTTGGCAATGCTCAAATGATATGAATGGAGTTCTGTGAGTATGGAACAGTGTGCCTGTGATGAAGGCTCCTAATTTAAGGAAACGTAAGGATATATACAGATAACAATGATTGAGAATACGTGAAGAACAATAAACATGAACTGTGTTTAGAACCGCATGACAGTCCTGATATGCATAAAGGTATAAATATTAAATATATTTGTTTGATAAGCAGTTAGAAATTCACATGTTCTCTAATAGATGATACAGCTGAAATGAAAATTTAGCATAAGATGTGAACATGAATGATTGGTATGGACAACTATACAAGGTCTCTGAAATGTTCCGAAATTGTATGATTGTATTACTAAGTAAAAAAGCGGAAAGGTCCATTGATGGAAACCATCATGAACAAACTAGTGAGGCACACTCAGTGATATCTATCTCTGTGCTAAGCTAACTATATCGGGGTGCACCTGAATATATCTACAATATGTATTTGAGGACCATCGATCCAGAGTTTGGATAAGATGGTCTGGAATTCCAGCCTTAGCAGTACTGGTAACCTTCTCCATGCTGAATGAGTGTCCATTATAACAATGTGAATTATAACCTAACCTGGACAAAACAGCCTTAATGGTAGCGATAAAGAAAGTTCAACTTAAAGTGCAACCATTGTCCATGAGAAACATTTGATCAGAAGGGCTATATGGAATGTCCTCATCAAACGGTAAGGACATACGAGGACATCCTAGTTCATGGCATAACTACTGATATCTACACCTTGACGGAAAACATCTGAAATACTAAAAGGTGCAGGATGAATAGGCGTCTATCTGTATAAAATAGTATGTCCGACATGTACATATACTTTGTTGCAGTAAAATGGGTTCGTGTAAAGGGATGCGAAGTGCATGGAAAGTGATGATAACTAACGATTATTTTAACAAAACCAGACACGTTCTTAAAGACAAAAACCCACAGTTTAAAACAAAGGATGAAGGAAAGAAAGTGTTGTGTTGCGGTCACTAACACACAACATTACAACCAAACACCCACATTCACCATCCAATACCGACACACTCCTACTCTCTAGCACTCGTCCTTAAAAGCAAAACAAGATGATAATCAGGGATATGTGAGGATTACTCACACCTACTTATGGACAAATAAACACACGTCTTTACTGACAGAGAAACAAGCAGACATTCACATTACCAAAATAGTTGATGGAATGAAAATGGGCAGTGGTCACCCATGTCTACATATGGACAATCAACTCCCCTTACTATTCCAATACAACACATGCAACAAAACAATGAAGGAAATAGGTCACTCACATTAAGTAAGGATAAATCATGAACTTATACAATCAAGGACAGATTTGAAAATAGAAGAGAAAGGGGATAGTTGATGGTAATTCACACGTTATGGCCAAACAAGTACACATCCTTATTTGATACCCCTTCCCAATAAATCTTTAAAAAAAAAGCAAATAAATGAATATCCTTACCTTCATACAAACAAGCGTATGGGTAAGGGACTTCATGTTTGATAAACACACGCACGCACACACACACACACACACACACACACACACACACACACACACACGTACATACGTACGTACATACATACATACATACATACATACATACATACATACATACATACATACATACATATACCTACATGCATACAATGAAATAATATTTGGTATTTGGTATATTAAGGTATATTTTATTTTCTTAAAAATAATTCACGTCCTCTCCATTAGAGTCTTTGTTTAATTTCTACGTCGCTGTTAATTCAAAATTTTGTCACGAGTTATAAGTATTAAATGACAACTGACGCATATTATACCATTGTTTACCACATATTTGGTTTCCAAACCAGTCTATGCCCTAACATATCCACACACCTTTGGACTTCACCAATAAAGGGTGCATGTACGCAAGTACAAAAAGGAAATGAGAATGACAATTTTGGAAAAAAATTGTCCGTTGTCCACGCGTTCTTTTCATACATAAAAACTGGCGGGATTATGAGATTTTAAATATGGAGTTCTTATAGGTGACCTCTACACACGTATATCCTTTAAAGATTATTGGTATTACGAATAGGTTTGAGAGGGTGGGTGGGTGTGGTATAGACAATGATACCGAATAGTACCAATAAGTTAACAGTTATACAATATTGACTTGAGAAAAGTCGTTTTAATGTTCAGGGACAATATGTTTTGAGGAAAATGTTTATAATAGCTATTAAAAAAAGGCAATTGTTTTATTTTACGCGCAATAGATCATGGCATTGAGAGAAAAATGAATTATTGCATCGTAATTATATTGCATGAAAAGCAAGCTAGATGTAATGAGCGTTACAGTTTTCATATACATTGGACCTTGTGTACAATGCATGTGGCAAACAAAGATACCAGTCAACCCTGTCCTTTGACTGACAGTCATGATCAATATAGGTGTTGTGATCAATACTGATAATAGTAATTAGAATTCTGAAACACTCCTGAAATACATGCAAAAGATGAGTCATTTACCAATGTAGATTTGATTTTGTTTTCTGTTTTTATTTTCAACGCATGTAGTTCTCTAAATATTAATCCGCCTCAGTTTATATCTTCGGGTATCATCAGTCCTAGATTTCAAATGAAAATCACTTGCCATTATTGAATTTACTTTAAAAATACAAGGACTACTTGTAGTTGTGGTACACGTCTCCGCTTGTGTGTGAGAAGGCACTTTCTGCAAGACAAGAGTGATTCAGGTGAAGCATCCTATATACAGATTAAATAAGATATAGAAGCAATTGTATGTCTAAGATATAGAAGCAATTGTATGTCTTGGGTTAAAGGCAAAATGTAGTTCTGTTAGTTCTTACAAATGTCACTAATCGTAACTATTAAACTAAGTGTTGCGCAGCACCCTTGGTAACGATGAGCATGACATGTATACATGTATATATATCATTGTGCTTTTCTACAATGAGTTAACGGTGTGTCGAGTGTTGACGCTTGTCTGTTGTAGTTGTTGTTGTTGTAGGGTTTAACGCCATTTTCCAGCAAAAGATAGGCTATACATGGCGGCCAGTATTAATGGTGGAGGAAGAATCCAGGAAAACCCCAGAAAGAACCACCGACCCACGAGCAGCTACTGACAAGCTTTCTCACATACCCACATTGGCCGAATCCGAGATTCGAACCCACGCAGACAGAGGTGAGATGGCAGTGATCCGTAACAGAGAGCGCTTTAGACCACTCGGCCTCTAGGGGGCCCCAGACGTTTGTCTGTACAATTCTATACATATTAGTTGTGAATTAGTGATATTTTTCTGTATTTATGATAAATGCTTATTTATGTCGTTTTGTGCGTGACATTTGAACACTGGATACATTAGTGTATCGTGTACATTGCTGGTCATTTGCAAAAATACGGGTGATTTAAAAAGCAGGATGCCAGGAGACAGTTTAATGTGGTTGGTGGTCTACACAAAACGAACGTTTTAGACTAAAGTCTTACATTGTTTTACATTTTGCCTTGAACCAATTAGAAAATGGCAAGAAAGTGGAACGTGCCTAGATACCTAAACTCAAGATATGTTATTTAATAAAGTATAGAGAACCGAATTACCAATTGTGGTTAAATAGAAGGATGGACGCATGGATAGGTAGAGCTACAGTATGTATACAAAGAAATTTTTCACAGAATATGAAAGTATTTCAGGCTGTTCATTTTCGTGATTATTATATGTTTGAGACTAAAAATTATGCCATTATTATTACCAAATTATGTCGAGAATTGTGTTTTTACTCCTTATGACGGCCTTCTTACCTGGTGCACTAGCTTTATGTTTGTCGCAGCATATTTTGTCGTGGTCAGGGTGACACTTAACCATTAAGATTGACGTATGGGCTATGCTCGCAATACATTTCTGCCTGTCAAGGATGGTTTATGCTCTGTTTGGATTTTAATTAGGACCTGCTAGGACAACGGTCCAACATATATGTCCGTGTAGGGTTAATGAGAAAGTAGAGACAAGTCAGAAACAAAGTCTGGGACATATGGGGTTATTTGAAATAGGTTTCGTACAATTATATTTTCCTGAATAGTTATTATTAAACTTCGATGGGAATGTAAACGTTTTAGCGGTTAGAGAAAGTTAATCCTGGTTGGCTAAGCTAGAAGAGTGGGTGTTTCCCAGACAAAATTAAATATTATTAGTAATTTTCCTTGCGAAATACGTCATTCTGAGTTACCGTGGGAAGCCAGGCTTTAGCTTCAATAAATAACAAGTATTTTTCATTAAATTGTCCAACGGAGAGGGGTTAGAAAGAATTTGAGAGTCCTGGAACCAGAGAGAGAGAGAGAGAGAGAGAGAGAGAGAGAGAGAGAGAGAGAGAGAGAGAGAGAGAGAGAGAGAGAGAGAGAGAGAGGATATAGTGCGAGTCTCTGAAAAGCACAAGGTATTGTCTCAATCATATAAAACATGAAAACATGTTGATTGATTTAAGTTTGTAATCGTTTGTTAAATTCATTCGTTCTAACTTATTCATACTTTAGTCTTGCTTGAGTTCAGAAGTTAATCTAGAATGTTATGTAAAATGCGTTGTGAGGATGTTATGCATTATTTCATTGGTATGAATGTGTTCGGATTTAGTATGTAATTGAAATCAATCATCTCTTGTAGGAATTTCATGCATGACTCTGATACGAATTGTGAGAATTAATTTATCTGTCTTCAATTATATATATGTATCATGATTTTAGTTGATTTTACTATGTCCGTGTCAATAAATCTCTAATTAGCAAGTAAGGTAGTTTCAGACAAGACGTGAGGTCCATTGATTAATTTGTGTAATTAAATTGTGAATTCTCTTAATCGATGAAAATTGGTGGTGTGTCTGACATCGTTCAATTAGTGATTTACACCCCACAGGTTGGCACTACTATTTATTAAGATGTTTAGTTATGTCATGGTTACAGTTAAGAAAATGCGAGTAATCGCTTGGAAAGACATTAATTTATGACAATAGGGATGTGTGTATCAGGATCAGTTTACAAACCAACCATAATAGCTTAGTTCTTTGGAATTACGAGAAGACAATATCTGACGTAACAATAGTAGGTATCTTGTTCGATCCCAGGAGGAAAAACTGGACAAATATTTAGGTTAGGTATAATATTTTATTTATTTATTATTTTTTTTATATTAATTGATTGATTGATAGAGAGAGAGAGAGAGAGAGAGAGAGAGAGAGAGAGAGAGAGAGAGAGAGAGAGAGAGAGAGAGAAAGAGAGAGAGTGAGAGAGAGAGAGAGAGAGAGAGAGAGAGAGAACCTGTTTTATTGATATAACAGAACGTCTATTTGCAGTTTGAATACATTTTGTAATTATTGTTCTAAGAAAAATATCATTAAAATATCATGTTCAATTTCATTTTGTTTATATAATTGATTTGATTAAATTGCTATATTTCACATACGCAGGGTGTTGGTTGCTCGAGTCGTTCTATTTTTTAAAAATCTTTTCTCGGATCTCTTTTTCTACATCCACTTATTTCGCATTTTATTTTAGCTTTTGCTCGATGTGGGCAATAACAGGGTGGTCGATCATATAGATGAAGACAACAGAGACACCTTAGAGGTGGGGGTGGGGTTCATATATCACTAACACCCCCTCGTTATACCTTTGTTTTAGAAACTACTGTGAAGGTTACAAGGGACTGACTATATTCCATTTTTTATACCGTAGAGAACAGATCATGTTAAATTTCTCAAAGCTTTATACAAAACACTTCTCCTTGCAACTAAATGGATTAAGTGTCAGTGGTATTTTAGTTTCACTACATACAGACTCCATATTGTTGTACACTGCACGAAAGTCTGTGGACAAAATATGCTTTATAATAATTATAATATATTCTTTCGCAAACTCACTGCTAAATGTTGTAGGATACTTAACTGAAAGAGATGGGACATCACTCTTATCACCATTTTTAACAATTTCTTTACAATCCTAGTGCCATTCTCTACACACGTTTACGAATTGTACAATACCTATAGCCCTTAACGCTATTTTTGCTTAAGTTTTCTGAAGTACACATTTGGATATCTGCTCGTTTTTAAATTCACATCTGAATTGTTTTTATCCACATTTGAAGTTTAAAAAATGATATGAAAGAAATTAAGAATAAACGTTGAAATGACCCTTCACAAATTCTCCCCTGGTTTAAATGTGATAAAATCTTTATGCTCGGTGCATTCAACTTTAAGGTGCACTGCTTATTCAAAATTCGATACCTCACAGTCATGTAATATCATCAAACGCTATATTGTCATGTTCTTTTTCTTTTATACCTCATCCATTGTAACCTTGACATCTTGAGTGTGATAAATTTGATACACAAACAACTACACCATAATGTTAATTTTCGAAGTAATAAGCAAATACCTTTAAATCAATACCAAAAATGCCTATATCTATCAATTTATCGCCACCGAAAGAGACATGAAAATATGCTCTAAAAGAGACATATACTGCATTCGTGGATACAGAGCCGGAAGTAATAATTGTGACCTGAGTCCATATGATAGGCCATACATGGGGGGGGGGGGTGTATTTGGCGGAGAAAGAATCTGGGTAAAACCCTTAGAAGACCAATCGACCCACACAACGCTACTGCCAATCTTCTTTTATACATACACACAATGCCGAGCTGGGACGCGAGGGAAGTGAGTTGTCAGCGAGCGCTTTAGACGAATCGACCACCCGTAGCCCCAATGCACACATGATTCTAATGTCGATAGTACAAAATCACTATTTTAAAATCCGTCTACCCTTTTCAATGTTGTAAGAATTTTGTTTGAAAAAAATTGAATAAAAAAACCCAAACATGGTTTTGTTTCACATTCTATCAATACTTTATAGAAACCACCCGAAATAATCTACTGGGAACCAGAAATGTTCCATTAGTACAATATCCGGTGCGATAATGCATGGTCTAATAGATCAGAATTGTTGAAGATTTGCTAATGCATACATATCAGTCTGTTAATTGATTACTTTGTTGATTACTTTGTTCTTATAAACTCAGAAGCTTAAGGACAATTGTGGGATGCTTACTGAGGTGTTGTAAGTAAATAAAGGAAACAAAGCTAGTCCATGGCGTCTTCCTGGACCTTTTATGAAAATCAGTCTACCTTTGGCGGAGGGGAGATAAAATCGAGAGACCGACCATAACAATAATTTTGGCAGACTCACTAGCGTAAGTATTTTTTATTTGTTTGGTCTTGTTTAACTGTTATTGTAATACTCGCAATGCTTTAAGAGGAATATTTAATGACAGCTGTTACAGATTTTTGTTCGTTTTATGCCAATATGCCGAAATGTGTGCTAATTCTAAGAAAACACCAGCTAAAAAATATTCCAAGTTCAACAATGCTTGGATATCCGAGTTTAATGAGTGGAGGCAAGTAGCAAATGTCCTGAGTTTGCATTGTTTGTTTCAAAAATTTGTATCTATTGTATTTTTAAATTTTAAAAAACACTACTTGAAGTTTTTATGAATATAAATTAAGTCGAAGCCCTAGATAAAATACATCAGTGAAAAATATATTACGCGATAGTTAACTTTAAAGTTGGGATTAATTATTCATCAAAGCATAAATACATCATATAGTGTTTTTGTTGTTGTTTAGTTCAAATCATTATGTTTTTGGTTGTTTACAATAGTGAATCTTGCCAACTGATTGTTTGATCTGAGACACAAAGTGATAGAAGCCCACGTAGATGAGGCTGGAGAATACATCCCAGTCCAAGTAATGAACTTACTCCTGTGGGTGTATATAACATGGCATTCTGATTAAAATCAGATCTCCATCGTCCCTAAGTGAAGATCTGACAGCGACCGCTTAGGGGTCATGTTCTGGTGACCTATGTTATTACTACAGTTGCTAATTGTAACAGCGACTCTGTTGAAATCTTTTATCTTTTCATTTGGGAGACTGATCAATATATTCTAAGAGCATCATTTTGTGCAGAACGATTTGATTAACTTTCAGATTTTTGAAAGCTGCATTTCCATTGGTCAATTCAAAGGTCACCAGAACATGACCCCCTAATCGGTTGATGTTAGATCTTCATGTAGTACAGTAGAGATCGGATTTTAATCAGTTTGCGTAACTTGGAGGAACATTGGAGAGCAGTCGGCAACCTTACAAGCGCAGGAACAGAAACTTAAGTTTAAACTTCTTTGAAACTTCTTTACAAACTGGTTGTTCCATCATTGTGGCATTATAATACTAACACAGAGAGGATATTCTCCATTCTTCGCAAGATACAAAGTAGTTCAAGGGAAAATCTGGACCAGACAAATGTCGGGAGCCTGTTAAGTGCAAAGCTTAATAATCCCAATGAATATCATAAGTGTTCACCAGACTATTATCTTATTTTTAAAAAAAAGCTAAAAATGTTATTGGATTTTGTTTAAAATTATAAAACATAACTTTTCCATTGAACTATTTATTCTCGAAAATGGCAGTCTTTGTTAAAATTTCATAGGGCACAAACGTAAAACTCTGTAAGTATCCATAGGGTCATATTTTTAAATGTCAGCGTAATGTTTAATTTCCCTTGGGCTCATTGTGCCATAATCCACCCTGAGATAGCCCAAAGTAGCCCATATATGAAAAACCATTTAAAAGTTTTTAAACATTAAATTCCCGTTCTATTCAGCGTCCCTCAATGTCAATCTTAAGATATTTTTTAACAATAAATCCTCCTTGTCCTTAGAAGGTAATATTTTCAAAATGACAGGGATACTTTAAATTTCACCAGACTGGCCCACAATGTCAATCCAACGAACATTTATGGCATCTTATGTATACTTGTAGCATTTGATTTCCATGACCGGCATAGATCTTATTTAAAAATTGCGATGTGCTGTCTAATTCCGTTTGTTCCCAGTATGTCAATTTTGTTCCCATAATGGCCCCTATACTTCTTAGGTACTTTACCTGACCTGTCTTTCGTCGATATTCTTAGACGCACTGAATTGAAACTTTATAACATACCAATTCATTTTTAATTTCATTCAGGCTGTACAACTAACATATTTAAAACTAGTCAAAGAGGGTTATGGAATTCAAATACAAAACAGCATTTGTTTTGTTCCCAGTCGGGGGAAAGAATACATTTGATATGGCTTATGAATACTTAGATTCCTGACGGTTTCGACGTATGCCTGCACCATATAAAACTCGTTCTTTTCGTTTACTCGGAATAAAACGCGTATGCAATTTTGTGAACGTATAGCCTAAATATCTGTTTTAAAAAAAAATTATAGGTAAGTTAGCATTTCCTCAGAAAAAATCATGGTGTTTGGGTGGAAGGAGTAAACTAAAAATGGGAATAAAGATTTTTGGCACCAGTCCTTGGGGTAAACAACTCGACAAATAAACATGCAACACAGGTTGACAGAGAAACTAAACCGCCCACCAACCCACCAAGAAATGAGCGCGATTCAAGTAGGAGCTCCACGGGGCTACTATTTGTTTAACACACACACACACACACACACACACACACACACACACACACACAGCAAGCAAGATGCTTCTGGATCCAACACACACACACACACACACATACACACACACAGACCACCTTCCCTAATAGGCGTGTATGTGTAATTAGGATTTGTAAAGTAGCTTTAACAATTTATCAGTCAAATCGCTACGATGTCTGCAGTGTAGCAATTTTTATAGTGATGTCCAGCACTGAGGCATCGTGCCGCAGACATGGCGTGATGTCCTACCCTGTCACATTATCTAGATACTAGGCCGACCAGTCCTAACACTAACCTCTTAATGTTGAGCACACGAGGCAACTGTTAGTACCATTTTTTTAAGTCTTTGGTATGGTTCGGCCAAGGTTCGAACCCACGACCTTCCGCTTCCGAGGCGGACGTTCTAACTAATAGGCTACCGGAGCGGCCTCCCGAATAAGTAAAAATCAAGAAAAATCATAAAAGGAGATTGAAAAATAAGACGTACCTACGTCTATGCAGCCTCTCTACATACATACATACATACATACATACATACATACATACATACATACATACATACATACATACATACATACATACATACATACATACATCTTTGCCTTTGTCCATGTTGGGCGGGGGCCCCGAGTGGCCGAGTGGTCAAAAGCGCTCTCCGTTACTGATCACTGCCTTCTAACCTCTATCTGCATGGGTTCGAGTCTCAGATTCGGCCAATGTGGGTATGTGAGAAAGTTTGCCAGTAGCTTCTCGTAGGTCGGTGGTTCTTTCCGGGGATTTTCCCAGATTCTTCCTCCACCATTAATACTGGCCGCCACGTAAGGGCCTATCGCGTGCTGAAAAATGGCATTAAACCCTACAACAATAACAACATTATCCTTGTTTCTTGGAGTAAGATGGAGTGCGGTGATATAATCATTTTTTGGCACTATATAACCGGGACTGTGCTGAACTGCCGTTAAGCCCTATACACTATATATAATTTCTTATAGGCATCTTTCCCGTACAACCATTTATCCAGTACCTCGAACGTCTGCAACTCACCTGCCCTGAGAAGGTAAGAGGGAAAAGAAGCAACGTACTTTTAGAAACCTCTACATAAACTCAAACTTCAAGAGCAGCGCATGTACATGTAAACACTGTAAATACCACGAAATGAGCATTAATGAGAGAGAGAGAGAGAGAGAGAGAGAGAGAGAGAGAGAGAGAGAGAGAGAGAGAGAGAGTTACTTATTTTAAAAAGGCTTATGTTTGTGGTTCCCGACAATGAATAATCATCTCCATTTGTTTGAGACCAGGTCTCGAGTAACTTAACTATACCGATAGTTTTTCACCTTTATGCTTGTTTTTGTTTCCCAATTTTGTATTTTTAAAGCAAACAACTTTTACTTGGAAATATATTTGGTTCGGGCAAATTTATACTGTATTATGTTATGTATCCCAATGTTACGAACACGTAAACATGTATTTTCTCGGGCGGTTTAAACCACTCTACGCTTGTAGTAGCTTTGAGGTATTCTATTCAATTTATCGACTGGTCTTAAACCAGGCCAATCCTAGTATCACCGAAAGGGAGGGTCACTGGTGTGTGTGTGTGTGTATATATATATATATATATATATATATATATATATATATATATATATATATATATATATATATATATATATATATATATATATATATATATATATATATATGTGTGTGTGTGTGTGTGTGTGTGTGTGTGTGTGTGTGAGAGAGAGAGAGAGAGAGAGAGAGAGAGAGAGAGAGAGAGAGAGAGAGAGAGAGAGGTGCTTAATTTATAGGGTCATGTTTTTTCCCCGCAATCAGTAACTATTTCCATTTGTTTCTGACCAGGTCTAGAGTAACTTAACTATACGGTTATTTTTTCACCTTTATGCTTGTTTTTGTTTCCTAATTTTGTATTTTTTAAATTAAACAACTGTGAATGACGGAAATAAAGGAAAATGTTTAACGACTTTTACTTGGAAATATATTTGGGTCGGGAAAATTTATACTGTATTATGTAACCCAATGTTATGAACATACTATCTGCCTGGTGAACACGTATAAGTCTTTTCTCGGGCGGTTTAAACCACTTTACGCTTGTAGTAGCATTGAGTTATTCTATTCAATTCATCGACTGGTCCAATAACCAGGCCAAACATTAGTATCACTGAAAGGGAGGGTCACTGGTGTATAGAGACGAATTTGTAATGTGTAAGTACGCATGCATGTACTTTTATCTCTGTGGAGAGAAGTTGATAGCCACACGTGATTGAGTCACAGCAAGTCCATCGGTGTTGTATTAGCTAAGTTGCATTTCGAAATTTTGAGAATGGAAATTGAGCTAACTAGTTATTCAGGGCAATATGTTCATTACCTGAAGAAATCGTTGAATTGTAAAGGTACCATATGACTTTGCGTTGAAGAATGTTCTGGTACGCGCTGGAAAAGACTTGCCGCAAACGATTTTCGTTCCTTAATTTCAACTGAATATTCACTAGGGGCATTATTTGGAGTACGCAAGTACCATCTTTTATGACAATTTGTCATTGGGATACAAATTTGTTCACACCCGAAGTAAGTAGCAAATCTGTCATGGACATTTTTGCATTTTTTTTCCAAAGGATTTTACTGGATTTAGGATAAATATATCAGGAAAAAGTTTTCCAAGTGAAATTGTGTGAATCACGCAGTTCTGAGCTGGTATGTCTTACGTAATTGTGTATTTATTCAGTGTTCCATTTTTTAAAATTTAAAAAAAAAAATTCCAGCATGGTAAGTTCCACAAATTTCTTGTTCGGTGATAATAATGGAATGCTAATGGACAACATTGAGTACACGCGATATATGTATCGTGGTGAAAATAATTTTCAAGCTCTTTCTGTCATCTAAGCTCTAAGCTGGGATCACAGTCTGCATTGCATACATGTGTGGCATAATACAACTGTATCTAAAGATGACCTGTTAATATATAATGTGTTCAATCGCTTTCGAATGCTATTATTCTTTCAGATCCAAGCGAGATTCTTTTATAACACATATTGTTGTTTATCAGTGGGGAAAAATGATTTGAGTAAAGTATTAAATAGTATAGTATAGATATTTAAACATTTGTATAGTTTACGCGAAATATACTTCTGAAGTCGGGGCTATTAAGTTTTACGGATGTAGACCGAAACATGTTTAGAGGTGAAATCGAGGTGGGGTGGGGTAGGGAGTGCCCCTCCCCTTTACCCCAATGTTTTAAATTGTAAGCAGTTGTTGTGTATCACGTGTTATCTCCATTTCTGTAGACGCTCCAGTAATTTCTCACTCACCTAGGAGAGCAGATTCTCCTAATTACAAAATTAATTTGTCTTTTTATGATAAAGGAATGGCCATTCCGACGGCCTAAGTACATTATGAGTGATAATACCCGTCGGAGGACACTTGAAAAACAACCCAAAGCCCACCAAAATATTGATTAAATCTTTGGCACCACCTCGCCCCTCCAACAGATGTCAGGGCGAATAACTAAAAAAGAAACAAACAATATTCAGATGCAGTAAAACGAACGAAACAAACTGAAGAATATTCTCGGTGCTGTCATTCATGAAAACAATTAAAACCACATTTATTGTACTCTGTAAAACGGGTGAGCAAAGTACTGCTCTGGACCAGGACCTGATTTTATCCATTAATTCAGGGATGCACAACATTTCCCAGCCAAGGGCCAGATTGCATTTTATAAGACCACTCGAAGATCTTAAACACTAATTTCTTTAATATAATTGCTGTTCACACGCCAGATTTCTGTGTTGTTTTAATTTGTCATGGGACCCGGACAGAGCACGTTCGCGGGCCGGGAGTTGTGCCCCCTGCGTTAATTTATATGATACGGCGTGGATTTAAAAATGGATTTAAAAATTACTTATCCGGCCCTGCGCATTTGAGGAAGTTATTTTTCTCTGCTTTAAATGAAGATGAAATGATAATTAAATAGAGTGTTAGTAAGTTGTGGAGGTGGGTATGATATATAACGCAAAAGGCGTCGTTCAGTCTAGCTTACATAAAAGAGGGATTGATACAAAATTGCCAGTTTAGATTTTTTAGTCATAAAATGTCGCAATGCAGTAAAAAAAAAATGATATAAATTACGTTTCCTCCCCTTTACAACGAATAAACCCTATTTATGATTTAGCAAGACACCCGGCCGTTGACAAGTATACTAAGAAAAACTTGGCATGAACTCTGGATAAACTTAAAAGCATAATACAATTATCACGTTTATTTTCCCTTCAATTTCATAACCTTATACAAATTGCTTTACTAAAAGCAATTTACATGTCAAACATAGTTGGCGGATTATGAAAATTTTTTTAAACGGAAAAAGCATTGTTAACGTTCAGATGACCGAACATATGGCGTTAACACCTTTTGGTTGGATATGAGTTTTAACATGTTTGACACAAACATTATGTTTTCTTGTTTACATCCGGGTATGTTGCCGCGAGTGTCATCGAAGGTAATCTTACACCAGTATTTGTATCGGCTTCACTAAAAGGGTAGTTTGGAAACTTGAAGAAGAGTACTGACACAAAGAATCAGCCATTATGTTGCGTTATTAGTATTGCACTTTGAGAACAATATTGCATGACATCAATTTCAGCTCCCAAAATTTCGTAGAGCCGGAAACAGTCTTCTGGAGGATTCAGAGAAAGTATTTATTCTAAGTCAAGCAAATCCCAGCTGTTGGCGTTACAAAGCACAAGAGAGATACGCATTTTGTGCGTGTGACGCTAACATTTTTGAGTTGCCATGGCATCAGAAGAAATTCCCATATTACAATGCGATTGACAGTGGACGGCGATAGACTGAAGATGGCAAAATCAGTCTTTTCATGACTAGTTTATACGGAGTGTTGTGCTACACAAATATGTAAATGTATATTATGACATTTTTGAGTGATAACCTGAAAAGCAGGAGGGGCGAGGTATTGATTGACGAATTGTCAAATGACCGTTGTCCATCATTCAGTTGGCAGTTTATTCATCGTTTCAGTGGACCGGTTCACACCAGTATTACCAAGTGTGACCTTTTCGTAGATGGTAATCTTCAGTGATGGTCTGATGCCTTTATATTTTCATTTTATAACATGCGCAGTTTAAAATTGCTATATCTTTACTATCTTTGATCAGAGTTTCGTAAAGTTCTCACCAACTCTTTAAAATACTTCTCCAATAAAATGGTTCTGTGTTAGAAAGGCATGAATATTTTCAATACAATTTTGTATAGTAAATTGTGATATTTTTTTTTAAAATTGTGATTGAGTGAAGAGAAGAAATACTAGAGATAATACAAAATAAGGCACAAAGGCAATATTAATGAAAATAACACGAGGCGAAAGGGAGGAGGAAACCGTGCAAACATACATTAGCATTCCATTTTTATTTAAAACAATTGAAAGGCACGACTAACAGTATGCTTTTCAGCCAATCCTGTGGGACAAATACTTCAATTTTTAATGCTCCATTTTCACATCAAATTTGTTATGGATCAATGATCTTGTATCCTATCAATAAAATGACAGCTGTCAGTTTTCCTTTCCAAATATTGCTTATCAGAGCATTGCCGTCTTTTATTGTAAATCGCATAACAGGATGGACAAATTAGATATGTAACTGATGATTTTTATTATTTGGATAATAATTGACAAATCTATTGCAACTACGTAATGAATAAAAGCAGCAGGATATGTATGGTTAAGATATATATAAAATGTGTCCATTCATCATTTATTCGTAATCCATCAAGAAATAACTTCAAACATTACATTAGGAATATACAAATATTTTCAATTGAAACGTTTTCTTAATACTTTTTACGATGTTAGTGACCATTTGAAATTAGCACAAAAGAACCAAAGATACATCATTATTTCATGTTCCAATAAATTGGTTCAAACTTCATTAGAGTAGAAAATGTAACTTAGGTTACAATGACGGAAAACAAAATTATTTTTCTCTGTTCATAAAATATTTGTGAGCCAGCGATTGACAGGTTTGATGATGGAAGTAGCTACACCACATCAGTTAAAAAATATTGTTTTCAGCTTCATTACCCCAGAATTTGGCAACTTGACATATTTGTCTGCCGATGGTAATTATTGTGTAATCTAAAAATATGAATGCGTACAATGTATTTAGTATTTTAGGTCTGTATGTATTAGTACATGTACATTAAATATTGATTTAATCCTAGATTAATATTTTGTTGCCTTATTTTCATTTGCAAGATAAAATATCGATTTTTTATGCACCTCTTGGCTTTTCTAAAAAAAGTTCGGTGGCATAGCAACTTGCTTCGTATGACTTCTGAATAGTATGACTTCTGAACTAAGCGCTTATGTCAAAGGAAACTTTTTGGTCATTATTGTCCATCCGATGATGCTGTTGCTATGAAGTCTCTTAATGTTTTATTTTATTTTCTGGAAGTTTTGTATAAAATTGCAATCGGAAAATGGTTAATGATCTGTTAGCTATGTGAACCTGCAAGAGTATGTCGACGTAACCGCACACAATACATTTCGCCTTCGGCTACAACATAACTTTGTTCTAGAGTTTTGGCCACAGCGAGAGAGCATCCCCAAAGTTATAAACTGCTGTCATTGTACGTTTAAACAATTGCAGGGCAAAGTCGTTTTCACTTTCATAACAGAAGAAAGCGAAATTTGGCATTATTCTGGCGACTAAGTCGCCCACTTCTGGTAGCGCGACTCCTGCAATTTTAAGTAGATTTGCTACATGTTTAAATAATTCTCTTATTTGGTCACACATCAATCACTGAGCTCACCGTGTTCAGGTAAGTTGTAACACGTAACACCCTTACGCATATACATAGCAAGCATCCTAGTTAACTGTAAACAACCTCTGATCGATTCCATGATGGTTTTGCAATACAGGATCCAGTGTTCCGTGTGCAAACTGAATGTCATGTGCAACTGTTTGAGGTTTCGATAAAAATAGAACCTACAAATGTACCCGCATAACGGTGAATGCGGACAGTCTGACAATTTTTCTATACATTTTAAAAAAAAATTCATATGTTGAATATATGAGTATTTAAGTTGTTTCTTAAAAAAAATCAAACAATATAATATGATCCCACAATGACCATATTACTATTTAATTTACTGGAAGTATTTATACATGGGTAAATCTTTTGGTCATCACGTGACCGGTCAGACAGAAGCATCACATGTAAAAGTGGGGTGATAAAAATAAACAATTTTAAACATTATTTTTACAACCAGGAGGACAGTTGTCACAGGTTAGAAAGAATACACACGTTTGTACCAACCATTCATAATTATATGCACGATGAAAAGCTATTATAACTTATTTTAATGTAGATGAGTAATGTCCCATTTGTATCTGTCTGGAATGTACTGTTTTCGGAAATGGCAGAGGACATATAATTAACAAACACGTTTTATGTTAAAAATCTTTATTATCACAATAGCAAATGAACATATATCATAAATAATATTTTCGAAGGAATAAAGTCTAAAATGCTTTTTGCAACCTCTTTTCAAGAAATATTAGTATCTTATAGTGGACAGTAGACACAGCCACATGTATTCATGTACGATTGTTTTGTTAGAGTTCTTAAGCAATGAAACCACCATGTAAGTGTAAGAGATGGGTAAAATCTTTTTAAAAAATTAAATAGAACGACTATACACTATACTGTATTTGTAAAACTGTACTACTAAAAGCCTTAACTCGAGAATCACCCACCAAAACAATTTTGCGTTCCCGACAATCTGCCATATTGAATTTCGATAATACATTATCCAATATTATTGCGTTACTTAGTCTTTCTTTCTGCCACTAGTCCCGAGTCCAAGAGATTATTCCTTGCTGCACCTAGATAAATGGAGACCTATAATAAAACAAAAAACATGGTCCTGGTCCGGTACTTAAGACCATATCGGAATATTGTAATTATTTTAATCGATGAGGTTATCGTTAGTTGGAGTCGTGTTACATATATTACATTATTTGGTCAGTGGTTCAAGTAGATTTTAACACTCAGTCATAACTTACTAACCCTCAGATTCTTCATTTCCGCCACGGTCATATTGGAAATATCCTAATGGTATTGGGTACCTGACCATACCAGCTTGCTTGTACCACTGGGTATGGGGCAACAGGCGTAGGTCACCGGGTGATGTCCCAAGGGATAGACATCGAAATTCTACCGCTGGGTACACGGCACCGGGAACCTTGGATTTTTCTGCGGCCACCGATCATCGGGTATAGTGATTGATACCAATAGCAGCAGAGAGGGTGAACCCTACAACGTTTTTAGACAAAATTTGATTGAAATCCTAAAACGAGCCGTCCTATAATCTTATTTCAACCAAAAGATGGCGAATCCTACAACGTTTTCAGACAAAAAAAATTGATTGAATCCTTAAAACGATCCGTAGGATTTCGTTGAAATCTCCCTACGAAATCATTTTAACTAAAAAAATGAAAACGATTTTTTAATCAATTTTGGTCGCAACTTGTTGTCATCCACCCTCTCTGCTGCTTAGTGATTTCATCACTGGTTAACAAAAAATAATAAATGATTTTAACCGAATATTTGATCCAGTCCGATACGATATCGTGTCCGAGGATCATGTAGATTTATTGTTGCGAATCCGTGCGGAGTCGACTGAGCATGACTAAAGAAATCTCGAAATTGATTGAAGTCCATATCAGAACACCATGTCTGCCATATATTTCTAAGAGTATGAGTATCAACGCCGTTGAATACAGAAAGAATATTGCAATTATCTCTGATGACTTTTGGAACCTGAGTGTAGCGTTGAGTGACATATATCACGTCAGTGTTTTTGTGACGCCCCCGGGAAAAGATCCTAGCAGGATTTTTTTGTTTATCCAACATTATATCGTCGTATACGACTAAATTGTTAATATCTCCATCAATATCATCAATACTCGGTGCTTCATCGATATCGGTTATAAACTCAATAATACCCTCTCCGGATTTTTCTACCGCGCTGTCGTTAAAATCTTTTAGCACTTCATAACATCGTTGATCATCTACGCTAGGAGCAATTAAATACAACTTATCCCACTTCATCCATCTCATTATTAAATTGAGCAACAATTGCGTTTTACCGGATCCAGATGGCCCGATTATAATCATCCGGATAGAGTTTGGTAGCGCTGCATGATGCTTAATTGGTTCTCTTGTTTTAGTCGCTGAAAAATCAATTATATCCATATTTCTATACATAAATTATGGATCTATATTGTGTGAAGTGTAAAACGCGTACTGGCACAGATGATGTGACGACGGTTACAACTAAAAATAACCGATCAGCGCTTTCTGGTAAATGCGTGCAATGTGGTACAAAGAAATTTAGATTTGTGTCTATGAGATCTGATTTAAAAAAAAACGAGGAGGTGATATCGCAGCCAAATTGGCAAAGCTCCCTGGAACCCCATGGGCAAAGTACCCCGGAGAAAAGCACCTTCCCGGATATAGCTACTGTGGACCGGGAACCAGACTTGATATCAGACTCAATAATCAAAATCAACCCAACCCCGGTGAAGAACCAATAAACGCCATTGATAAGGCCTGTCACCTTCATGATGTTGCTTATAAAAGCAGCAATCTGCAACACAGGCATCTCGCAGATGTGAAATTAATTCATGCGTTAAATGCTATTCCTGATAAATCCTTCAAAGAAAAATTGGCTTCATTTTTGATAAAATCGGCTATGAAAAGCAAATTGATGTTAGGTGCCGGTAATTAATAATATGGAATCAATTTATTATTCCCCAAGAGGATACTGGAGGGGTAAATCAGCAGTCCATAAACTCGCTAGCGCTGCAAAAGTGAAAAAAACCACTGCGGCTAATTGGTTATCCAAACAGGCACTATGGCAAATTTATCTACCACCGCCTAAACAAATTCAATTCTCGCATTTTGATGTGACCGCTCCTAATGAAGTTCATCAGGCTGATATATTATTTCTGCCTCATGATCGTGGTTACAAATACGCTTTAACCGTAGTTGATATTGCAAGTCGATACAAAGAAGCAGAACCGTTAAAAACAAAATCAGCCACTGAAGTCGCTTCTGCATTTGAAAGGATTTATCGACGAGGTCCTCTGCACTGGCCAAATCTATTGCAGGTTGATCCTGGCAAGGAATTTCAGGGTGCAGTGTTATCTACAATGAAACATCATAATGTCACCATACGACGAGGGCATACTGCGCTACATCGCGATCAGGCCATTGTAGAACGATTTAATCGGACTCTTGCTGAACGGTTATTTGGATATCAATATGCAAAAGAATTCATTCAAGAAAAGCGATCGCGTGAATGGGTTAAAAGATTACCATCTGTGATTACTGCACTGAATAACGAGATTGCTAGAACAATCAACATGAAACCTATCAACGCGATTAAAAAGAAGTCAATACTTGAAAAACCACAAAAAGATTTCAAAGAACCAATTCTTGGTAGTAATATCACTGTGAGGTACTTATATGAACCAGGAGAGCTTGAAGGGGGTAGAAAAAGGGCTACTGATCCTATTTGGAGCGTCACTACGCATAAGATATCTAGTATAACACGATCTACGGGTAGACCTCCAGTCTATAAACTGGATTCAACTGCCCCTCAGCGGGGTTTTACTCGACAACAACTACAGGTAATTCCCGAGGATACTCAATTGCCACCGCATGGTCTTAACTAGCACCGTTGCGTCTATTGCACTCAAGACAAGTCAACATCACATTATTTCTGACATGACCGAGACTGTTATTTTTTCTGTCTACGGTGAATTGGCGAGGATCCTTATCCGAATACTGCCAACGCATTATACAATTGCAACTCGCGCAGTGATTATTCTGTTGTTTCTTCAAAGTGATTATTAATTCAGCATCAATATCAAATTCTCGTTGTTTTTTTTTGTCCTGTTGTTTGTAACCGGAGAGTTTTTTATTAATGATGCTAACATCAATATCACTTATTGTGGTGTCATTATCATCGAGGACAATTCTTCGAAGTTGATTTATTCTTCGTACTCTGGATACTGCGAGATAGACTAAATTCGACCATTCGATGTGATTATCCACCATCCAAACAGTTGTATCCGATATAGTTAATCCCTGTGAAGAGTGTATTGTTGCTGCGTATCCTAGAGTCCACGGGGATTTATTAGCACGCAATGCATCTTCAACGACATTGATATCAACCAGCACAATATCATTTAATACCAGAATTTGTTTTTCATTCTGTCCTGGAATATCAACTTCAATATTCTGTTTTCGTGTATCCGATGGCCTATAACAAAGGGGTACTGGAAGCGTTGCAAATTTTTCTTTATGCAATTCAAATAACTTCATCTGAAGTGTGTCCCTGACTATTTTTCTACTTGCAATTATCAAATCATTTGGTTTCCATGTTTCCCAGAAATCGTTTATTTGAGTTTCTGAAATCACTTCACGCGCTATTTCGCACTGGATTCTATCCGGTTGTAGTCTAATTAGCGCTTTGAACTCGCGTAATCGTTCATCAAGTGATCTATAATCAGTGGTGATTTCTTCATAGTAGTCTACAAAACCCTTTAGCCATTCATGTGGGGATGCACCGACAAATGGTGGTGGTTGGCCTTGATCCCCGCACATGACGACTTTTGTGTTTTTGGTTAACAACCACTCAAGAAATGTTTTTAATACATCTAATGACACTGTGCATATTTCATCCCAAATGATGATTTTAGGAATGAATTTATCACCCATACGCTCAGGAGTCCATTTGTCACCTTTCCATCGAAAAAAACTGTGATAAGTGCAAGCATTTACCCCTCGCTGTATCATCTCTCTGGCGAGTCTGTGAGTCGGTGTTAGCACAATCATGTTTGTGAAATCCGTATGATTTTTCCCACGGAATAATTCAATTGCACGAGTTGTCTTTCCTGACCCACCACAACCGTTTAAATAAACTGTCTTGTATCGACATATTGGATCAGATACCGGTGGTGCATTAGAAAATTCTGATTGATTTTCAATACGGTTACAACAAAGATATTTATCATCCATGGCAACGTCTGCGGATTCACAATACTCATGTAGCATCTCCTTTTTAAATCGCCAACGCCCCCACGCTTCCTCGGGATCTGTGAATTTAGCTACAGCTGATTTGTATTTATTGTGTATATACATCGAATCAGTGGCCACTCTAACCGCGGTATTAGGAAATCTATTTATCATCGAAAATAGATTAATAGAAGCATAGGCTAGCATTGAACTTCTCAAATGTGTGTACTGGGAATTATATCCATCACAGTAGGTAACAACCGTACCCATTTTCTCACCGTTGGATAGAAAAGCATCCTTACGGGATACAAGTTTTCCCTGCTTCATTAAATCCGCTACAAGAAAATCGTATTCAGCGACATCTATGATCAACCGCGAAGAATATTTTGCGTTGTCGTACCGTCCACCTTGAGTGAATTTACCGATTATTCTTCGTCCGAGATCCTTTGCTTGTTCTTTTTTAATTTCAAATAACTTCTTAGACCAATTTATGATTTCTTCTTCACTGAAATCTGGAAACTGTTTTCGTAGTTCGCTGATTATTCTATCTAGATCGGGTTGTGGTAGCCAAACTTCCTTCTGAGCTCGATAGCATATAATAGCCTCGGAAACAATTAACGATATTAGCATACCACAATCAATCATATATCTCAATAGCACTATTGGCATCCAGGCCTTTTCAGATAGGTGTCTACCGAGCCAAACATAACTACACGGATGTAACCCTGTAGCTAATTCGAATGATATCACACGAGCGAATCCGGTTAAATCAAAATCAGGTAATGGTCCATTAATCGCAACACGAGTCATTTCATGTGTTGGGTGTCCAAATCGTTTGAAGTACTCAGCGCATTCCCCATACCCGAGAAAACTTCCGGGATAACACGCGGCTATATCAATTGAAATCATACCATCACGTGAGTATTTCGTATTCCACAATCCTCCATGACCAAATTCGACGCAACTCGATTTAACATCCTCAAGAAAATCACTTCGTGTTGGACGCCATGAGTTTTTTTCTCTTGCGAAGTGAGCTACCACTGATGGAATAGTAAAACTATCCGTGAGTAGTTTTTCATGGAAACTCTCCGGTGAAAAATCATTAGCGATTTTTCTCATTCTGTTATCTAATTCTTCAACGCGATATAATTCACCATTTGGTTTTACAAATTGATCGAATCCTTCATCACTTCTAAGTAACCACACTGACACAGGATCATCCTTACACAACGCATTAATAGCATCAAATAATCTCTCTTCATAGAAAACATCCCCGACGAACTCCTTAGGGATATATTTCACGGTTCGTTCTCGTGGAAATACTGTTACCGCAGGTGTCCACGCGTGTTTGTTATGATCAATAATCTGTATTGGTGCTCCATTTTTGTTATATTTCGGTTCGTATAAAACCTCTCCGGTTATCGTCATAACTGTTATTGGAAATCTTAATGATGTTTCTAACTTAGCTATATCAGAAATCTTTGCACCGTTCTGTTTCACTGTCAGTTCCCACTCGGTTATTTTTTTTCGTCTTAGATCAGTTAGTTTATTTCCTCGGGATGCATTTGTGAAGTGCTCCATTACCCGTGTTGCTACACAATTAAGCCCTGACGAATATTTCATAGGAGCTAGTTTTGCGATATCGGGTTTATCATTTAACGGATATAGCCCATAAACCATTGCTGTTACGGGATAAGATCTTTCGTAGTATGGTTTGTCAATGCCGGTTAGAATCCCTGGTTTGGAATCTCTACTCACAATGACAGCTTTTTTATTCTTGAGGATTGGTTCAAATTTATCCCTAATAATCCATTTGTCATCGACTTCAATAATGAATTTGATTCGGAAAAAATACCGTTTTTCCCCAACACGTGAAATTATCACTGCTGCTTTTTCATCATTCATTGTAGCGTCAACAACACCATCAATTCGAAATGTTGACCAACAATAGGATGCTCCATCACGCTTGAATTCATTGAAACAATCTCTGATTTTACTAATCATGGCTTTATCAAGAATTGTATTCTTTGGTGTATTAGAAACTATATCGAGATTGAATTGAGCATCTTTCCAGGATAATTTCTTGGACGCTTTTGAAATCCGAAGGATTTTGGGTTTATCGAGATTAAATTTGTTACGTTTTTTTGGTCTATCGAGATTAAATCTAGGATTGATTTTCAATAATCTCTTAAACTCTTTCATGTTTCCGTCTCTTGGACGTTTGATACGTTTTTTTGGTCTATCGAGATTAAATCTAGGACTGATTTTCAATAATCTCTTAAACTCTTTCATGTTTCCGTCTCTTGGACGTTTGTTACGTTTTTTTGGTCTATCGAGATTAAATCTAGGACTGATTTTCAATAATCTCTTAAACTCTTTCATGTTTCCGTCTCTTGGACGTTTGATACGTTTTTTGGGTCTATCGAGATTAAATCTAGGATTGATTTTCAATAATCTCTTAAACTCTTTATCAGCATTGAATTCAGCATTTTTCGAAGGCGTTTTCCTTAACTCCTTCATTCTATAATTAAAACAAGCATTTAAATGAAAGATTTTTATATAATGAATCACTGCAAGTGGCTTATGATTGGATCAGTAATCCCGTGTAACAAATCATGCAGAAATGAGTTTTGTGGGTATCATATGCAAAGCTATCGTCGTGGAAGCCTTGGTCCGTTACCCTGTATTCTATGTGGAGTTGGGGTTAGGGGGAAATCTCAGTTGTGTTTGAATTGCGGTGGTAAGCGATACAGGGAGTTGAAGCGATATTATGATAAAAGAATAAAAAATGGACAATCAATCAGAAATTATGACCCTGACGCTGACAAAGTCAGTATTCTTGACGCTGACAAAGTCAGTATTCTTGACGCTGACAAAGTCAGTATTCTTGACGCTGACAAAGTCAGTATCAAGGATAAAATCATAAGAACCCCTCAAGACTACATCGAAAGATTTATCATTAAACCAAACAATGAATTAGACAAACAATAGTATTATATATACGAATGAACCAAGAATTCAGACAACACCCTGTGATCATAAATTATGAAGCATCCAGTGATGGTACTGTCAGAAACCGTAGACTTAAGAAAACGGTTGGTTTTGTGACTAATCAAGGGTATTTGATGTTTGGTGTTGGAAAGAAAAAATATCACAATCATCGTTTCGTGTATGAGTGTTTCCATGGATTGATCGAGGATGGTTTTGTTATCGATCATAAGGATTCTAATCCAAAGAATAATTCTTTATCAAATCTAGAAGTTGTTACACAGAGTGAGAATTTGAAACGAGGAAAGACTGGCATTTGTTCAAAAAAAGCGAGACCTGTGAAATCTTTGAATACGATAACTAACGAAGAAAAAATATTTCAATCAATGAATGAAGCCGGTAGACACTTCGATATTTGTCGATCTTCAGTACGATTTGTTGCAGAGGGGATTTATCGATCTGCGATTTCTAAAAAGACGGGACAAAAGGTTCAATTTAGTTATGTCTAATGCGTCATATTTTTCATTTAGAAATATATCATTGCTATAGAATAATGAATTCTGAAAACATGAATAGCATCATATCCGAGATTTCAAAATTGAAAACTTGGGATATTGAACTATCGGATGGTTTAAATCCTGATCAAATCATGTCTGATTACCAGGATATAGAATACGGAGTTAGCACTAACAAGTATATGCTACCAAAGAAATATGCACTCATCAAAAGAATTCAGAATTCTATTAAGGACTCTCTCGCATTCTCCAGTGACGTAAGTGTGTTCGCTCCGTTATATACCATCGTAGAACGAATACGAAAAGAATTGGGGTACGAATACGAATTGAAAAAGGAGGTTAATTCTAAAGTTAGAAACCTACGAGCGTTAATTCAAGAAAATGAACAATTTTGATTGACCATTTATCATTATTTGATTGCCCGACCATTAATCATTTTTTTTTTAGCCTACCCTCAAGAGATATCAAAAATCGATGGATTGATCAAATAGAAAAGTGGCGAAACTATCAGTATTAATTATTTTTATATACAATTATGATACTTTCGCCATCAATGATAGGATGAAATAACGCTTCCATGGTGATGTTAAAAAAATCATCTATGACATGTCGGATTGATCAAATAGAAAAGTGGCGAAACTATCAGTATTAATTATTTTTATATACAATTATGATACTTTCGCCATCAATGATAGAGCCGTTAAAACACTTCCACAGTGACTTTGTCACTGGTGTTAGGTCGGGATTGAAAAATTGTTTTACAATTGAAAAATTGTTTCTGATTTCAAATAATGGTCAATGAAGCATTAACAACCCGATTGGCTCGTGAACGACTGGATGCAATCAGGAGATTTGTACCAATTCGTGACTCTGTACGGAATAAACTACAACAACGACAACAAGCGCAGACTGACTTTTCTGTGTCAAGTGAACAACTGTTTTCTCCGATAACAAGTGCGACCAAAGATGTGAAAAAGCTAACTGAAGCAGCGATATATGGAGATATTCCTGAGCGAGAACGAGTAAAGAAGGCGCCGCTGCTTGATACGCTTGAAAAGATAGCAGCAGAGACCGGACAAACACGCGCAGGGATACAACAGTTATCCAGTGATATAAAAACTCAACGCGAGTATGAACGACTAGCTGATATTGATGATTCTGCGCCTGAAACTCAAAGAGTTTCTACACCTGAACCACAACCTGTTGATGTCGTCACCCCAAGAGGTATCCCCTTTATAGACAAATTCACTGAAGAAGCTATAACAGAAATAAAAAAACCTCAATTGGAGAAACTCAAGGATTATACGACCTTTGGTGATTTCGCCGCCAAAAGCTTTGATTCTAGAAATGACTTTTTAAAAGACGAGTATAAAAACAGTAGAATAAGCCGAGACGACTGGGTTAATTGGTTGTATAAAACGAATAAGGAGATTACTGGTAATTTGAAAAAGGATACAGTTGAGTACAGAACTTTTAAAATAGGAGTTGATAGTTATGGTATACAAAAACAACAAAGTCGAGGCCGACAAAGGCAATTACTTGATGATAGTCAGGGCGCAACTGGTACAACTGAGGAAAGAAGCGGAAAAGGATATTCGATTGGAAATCCAAATGATGTCTTTGACTCTACCACGACATGTCCTGGTAGTGTTCTCAGTGATATATCACGATTAGAAGTTCTTGTAGGAGGTTTCCGAGCTGGAAATAACTCACCGGAAATAATTAATGAAGCAGCTGATATCTGTAGACGGTTATTTCAGGGTGGTATCATAGATATCAGCACATATCGAGATTTCATTGGCGAGTTAGTGGAAAGTGGGTATCATAGTAACTAAATCGATTAGATAAATAACAATTGAAAAATTGTTTCTGATTTAAAATAATGATCATACACTACAATCATGATAAACCAACCCCCGTCTACGTAGTTAATTCACGGTTTCCGGTTTATAGAGCATACTACGGAGATGGTTTAGGCAATACCATTGCAGGGTTATTTGCGAGAATGGCTCCAAAAGTGATGCCGTTGGCTAAACAACTAGGAATGAAAGCCATTGATGTTATTCGTGATAAGGGTATTGGTGCTGTTGGAGATCTTCTTGCCGGAAAAGCGTTTTCAACTGCGAAGAATAAATTAACATCATTAGTGAGACGAAAAAAGAAACCGGTACCGTTACCGTCTACAGCAGAAATGCCTGCAAGTGTTAGTAGAATTATAAATAACGCAGTAGATGAAAAATTAGCATCATTGGTAAATCAAGGGGACCAAAATAACATGATAGCAAACATGATAGCAGGAAGTGGCTTTAAAAAAACACGACGATGAAATGGGAAATCGCGATTTAGACTCTGATAAATAGAATAAAATGTTCAAACAGTCACCTGATCCAGCATTTGATATGGATGCCCCAGTGAGTAAGGATGATTCTGTACGCGATTTTCAATTTTATTCTTATCACGCAGTACAACCAGATCTCCGATCGCGAATTGAACTTCAAGTTCATGATACCAGTAAATACTTCCTACCGTGTGAGGCATTTATTGAAGTAGAAGGAGAACTTGTAACAAATGTTGCAGATGATACCCCATATGACAATAACGCAAATGTCCGAGTTGGTTTTGTTAATAACGGCATAATGGCGTTATTTGAAAGCGCTAGATATCTCATTGATGGAAAAGAAATTGAATCCATTGACCGTGATGTTGATGTTGCAACAACAATCATAGGGTTAGCGAGATATTCTGATGATTATACAAGATCAGCTGGTCCATCTATGATGTTTGCAAAGGATACCTCTGATAACGCTGACCACCTTCAATTCATTAAAGTGTTAACAGCAAGAGATAATGCAGAAGCCGATCAACAGGAAGCAGCTAATCCAGAACGTCGAACTAGACCCGGAGCTGCTTTTGATATTCTCGGAGGCGTTAATGGTAATCTCAATTTAGGATTTGCAACACGTGTAGCAACGTTGCATGGGCAGCGTCGACGATTTTCATGTGCGATTCCACTGCATCATATATTTGGATTCTGTAGAAACGTCCGAAAAGTTATTTATGGAGCTAAACACACAGTAGCGCTTGTACGAAAGGGTACTGATGATGATGCAATCTGGCGTAATACTGGGGTTGCTGCCGGTAAAGTTATTTTAACAAAACTATCATTATGGATGCCAGTGTTAACTCCATCAATCATAGCAGAAGAAAAATTGTTATCATTTATGGACCAAGGAGGAAAGTCGTTGTTAAGTTGGTTATCAGTGACTACGGATATCAAACAGGACAGTGTTGATGGTACATTCACATGGCACCTGGCATCAAAACAAGGGGTTTCAGCTCCACGTCATATATTCGTAGCGTTACAGAATAATGCGCGAGTTGGTAATCAAGAACGAAGCCATATGATATTTGATCAGTTAGGTGTTAGTGAAGTCTCGCTGAGAATAAACGGACAGCAGGAACCATCCGAGGATATACAACTTGATTACGGTCAGAATCATATTGCACGCGTGTATCATAACCTATTGTCGTTTATGGCACGTGATCTAAATGTGGATACTGGTTTGCAAATATCACAATTGGATTTTAAAAGCCTCTATCCGATCTATTACTTCTCACTGGAACATCTCGATTTGATGAGACAATCTGTCGTTGATATACACTTTAGAGCCCGTGTAACCCGTCCGACTGGTCCACCAGTTGGTGGGGTACCTACTATCCTTATCCCGAATTATAGAGCGGTTGCTGTCATTCTCAGTGATAAATCAATGCTACTTGAAGGTGTTGGTGGAAGAATGAGAGTGGTAGATGCACCAGTGGAAAACATGTAAACGATTTAGAATCAATCAATTATGTATAATGTCATATAGTGTTATTAGTGTTGCGTTAACTCCCGGTCAATTAAAAAAATTGCAATCAGAATCGGCTAAAAAATGTGGAACCACAATCACGTTGAAACCCAACCAAATGACTGGTGGTGCAAATAAACTATCGCTGACAACTCGTCAGGTGAAACATTTCAATGATGCACTTGTAGCAAAAAAAGGTGTTCAGATTACTCTTTCTGCGGCTGCTATAAAAAATATGATTAAAACAGGCGGTATATTTCCGTTGTTAGCTGCGATTCCAGCATTGATTGCAGCAGCAGCCCCAGCGGTGGCTAAAGCAGCGGCGTTAGGAGCCGTTGGTACTGCAGCAGGAATGGCACTAAAGAAGGCAACTGGGAAAGGATATAAAAAAAAGGGAAAGGGTCTAAGACTACCAGGAACCCCGTATTCGTGGTACAGCGGAAAGGGTCTAAGACTACCAGGAACGATTTATTAATTCGGGAATCGAAGATTCCTATGTCCAATTTTGATTTACTCGATGCTGCTAAAAAACTCGCGATTAAAAACTTCAGAGGTGTCTTTATGAAAGATCAATTACCACATCAACCAAACAGCGTTGAAACAGGTATTATTAATCTCGATAACAGCACCGGACCCGGAACTCACTGGGTTGCATACGCTATTGATCCACGTGGGATTGTCTATTTCGATTCATATGGATTAGCCCCACCAAAAGAGTTTTTGCGTTATATAAAAACCCTTCCAATGAAGACTTGGTATTCTACGCTACCAACACAACAAATGAATGACCCACCAATATGTGGCAGCGAAGTATTAAATGTCCTTGACGCTATTTCTAACTCCTTGATTAACCCAAACGGAAAACCACCACATGTTGTCGTTAATGAATACACTAGTAATCGCTTTTTAGAGAGAGAAAGAGTTTTACAATAACATGATTGATATTTGGGGGAGATCTTTGAAACCCAAACCCGATGGCACTGCACCACCTGATTCTGTCAAGGATGTAAAAAAACTAATCAAAGATGAAATAGCTGAGACGTTGAACTTAACAAATGTTGATCCTAATGAAATAGTTGTATTTCAAGACAAACAGGGTAAATTGAAAAGCAGTGATGTGTCCTTGGATGATATTTTAGTTAAACAACAAAACGCAATCGAGAACACCGTTGCGTTATTTTCCGATCAGGGTAAACTCAAACCGGGTGTACTCATTTCGACGATTACAGATCGATTAAAAACTATCAACGATGAGTTAAACAATTCTATAGTTGTACTAAAAACACTTGAATCTAAAATTGAAGAAAACGGAAAACAGTTTATATCATTTCGTAGAAATATCATTGATAAATTTATTGGAACCCAGTTGGATAAAATAGAAATAAAACTCCCTGATATTAAAAAATCCATCGATGAGACGAAAAACTTCATCGAAGCCGTCAAAGGTGATTTTTCGAGGATGATAACAATCATTGAAAAAACAAAAATTCCTCATGAGAAAACCAACAACGTGGTATACACAATCCAACACGGATCATTTGAGTGGACACCTACAAACAACAAATTAAATATCACTGCAACCGTTAAGGGTATTTATCGATTAACACTAGTAACACCATTAACTCAATTTGATATATCATCGTCGAGTTCATCCGGGGTCAATAATACGATTTCAACGATCATCGACAAGGATACAACTGAAAAGTTCACAATCACATATGCTGATAAAAGTTTGGTTAGAGTCTCAACAACGTGGTATGTGGAATTCGTAGCGGATTTAAGTAAATAACTAAATTGAAAGGATTTCACAATTGAAAACGCTAGCTTTTTTAAAATAACAACAATGACTTTGTCATCGACGCAATGTCGCTATGATCAGGTCAGAGAATTTCAAAATAGACTCAAAACCCTCACTGAGGAGTATCAAATAAAAATAAAAAAATACCGACGAAGAATCACCGCAATTGATATTATTATGTACTCGGTGTCAAGCGTTCTCACTGGCGCAGGAATAATACTTGCATCGGTTACAATGATTGCCCCGGTCGTAGTTCCAATTTGCATTTCTACGGTGGCTACAATCGGGGGTATATCAACCGGGATAGCAAAAAGGATATCATCATGCAGCCAGAGTAAACTGCAGAATTACCTACTTCAATTTCATATTGCATCAACCGCATACTCGCAATTATCATTGATGATATCATCGTCACTCGATAATACAATTATATCAGATAGTGAATTCTCAGCGATGGTCAGTATTTTTGATTCCGCGATATCGAAATTAGAGCGACAACATGAATATAATAACAATGACAACATCGATGGAATTAGAAAACACGAACCCAAAAAACAAAATGATCTCAATAATATCAACCATACCAGATTGTGAGTTCTCAGTGATGGTCAGTATTTATGATTCCTCGATACCAAAATTAGAAATAAATCATGAGTATAATAACAATGACAACACCGCAGGAATTACTTCAACGAGTAGTGGAGAACACGAACCCAGTACAAACAAGCATGATATCAATTACATCAACGGAACCCGAGTTTAGTGTGAATTTCCCTAGCCCAGTCCCCGTAAAGGAGATAGCGCTAGCAAAACTACGAGTGTATCACAGTTGGCCTAATATCAGATCAAAATCATTTGGTGGTCAACAACCCAATAATTCTTTAGTGTTTGCAAATAAGAATAAAGACGACGGAACCCCAGACTGGAAAGTTGTTTCGATACCAACAGGGTCATACCAAATCGAACAAATCAATAATGAATTAGCGCGTAGAATAAAATCGATCACTGGAACAGAATCGAAAATCGCTATAACGGTTCATGAACCAACGCTATCATCCGCAATTGAAATAAACTCAGAAGGATATGTCGTAGATATATATCAGAGTTCTATTAGAACCGTATTAGGATGGCCTGAATTACCACCCCGGGGAGAAACCGTTAAATTACCAGAACCACAAAAAACTGATTATATCACCGACAGAATAAAACCTGATAATCCAGTAAAGAGTTATAAAGAGCACAGGGTATCTACAGATTTTTTGAATCTCGAATACCAACTAATTTGGAATGAGAAGCCAGGGGAAGGAATAAGGATATATTATTTAGTTAACGAACCTGAAATCGTTAAAAATTTCACAGCAATGAATAATGATTTATCGCTGTTGTTAATATCTCTTAAATCGGGCTCTCTCACCCGAGATGAATTTATCAGCGTCGTAGAAACATGCAACAAAATTATCGACGATATGGAAACATTTAACCTAAAAATTATTCAGGATATATTAGATGAAGATAACCCAAAATCGAGAACAGAATTTGCAACAGACTATAATATCCGCGTTGAAGATATCCCCACATTCAAACTACCAGGATATAACGTACCGGAACTAAAAAAACTTCTCAGTGATGCCATCGATGTTGGTTTTAAAATAATTCATGATGCATGGAAAAAAACATCATCAGGGGAAATAAAAATCCTCAAACACAATAATGACCCAGACGGTGGCGGCAGGCATATCGCTCCGTTCAACGTGAATATATCCTCAGTGATTGCGCTTAATTTAGTGTGTGATGTTATTGAAGGAAGCTATCAAATTAATCTCGAACGATCAAATCAAGCTCAGCAAGGGTATATTCTTTATTCATTTGCACCAACAGCTCCTCCAGGATTTTTAATAATTGAGTCTCCGGTTAATCCAGTCTATATGCGATGCCATAATAATTCATTAACCAGAATTAATTTCAAACTCACCGACCAGTCCAATAATCTGATTGATTTACAAGAAGAGGTGTTAGTGATTAGTTTGTTTGTGAAATCCTAAATTGCTTTGCAATTTCAAAGGATTTTCGTCCTAAGGACTTTCATCATAAAGACTGGTTAAAATCATTTATTATTTTTTGTTAACCCAGTGATGAAATCACTAAGCAGCAGAGAGGGTGGATGACAACAAGTTGCGACCAAAATTTGATTGAAAAATCGTTTTCATTTTTTTAGTTAAAATGATTTCGTAGGGAGATTTCAACGAAATCCTACGGATCGTTTTAAGGATTCAATCAATTTTTTTTGTCTGAAAACGTTGTAGGATTCGCCATCTTTTGGTTGAAATAAGATTATAGGACGGCTCGTTTTAGGATTTCAATCAAATTTTGTCTAAAAACGTTGTAGGGTTCACCCTCTCTGCTGCTCCAATCTTCTGTTCTCAATCTCTGGTCATGGAACGCCGGTATTGAGCACCCAGTGACGGGCACCGGTCTTCGGATTGGACACCGTTATTGGATAACTTTGCGGTGGCTCCATGGAACGGCGTACTAATACTCCTATGACCACCTCCGCTCCCTCCAGCCTCTAGGTCGAGTGAATGGGATGGGGACAGCCATTCGTCCCTTCTGCGTCGAGTGTAAATCGTCAGTAGTTTTCGAGAGAGAGAGAGAGAGAGAGAGAGAGAGAGAGAGAGAGAGAGAGAGAGAGAGAGAGAACGATGGGTTCAGTCCTCACCTCCATGAGCACAGACGGTACGACTAATGCCCAATAATAAAGTCCCGTTTGCCTTAAAGGAAGATGATAAGAAATAGTTTGCTTTGCTCCATGAGCGAAGACAAGACAACGAACTGCTAGTGACGGTGGACACGGATGAGTTGTTTGGCAAACCAGTCATGTTCGATCCTTTCTTATTTTAGGGTCTCACTCTGCCCCCGATCTATATCCAAAACCCTTAGGATCGTCGGATGCTATGATCCTGTTTATTCTGTAACGCGGATGGAGCGTACTGTTGCTGCATGCGTAGTTTGTATACTCTTCCACACTTTAACTTCTGGTTTAAGTCTCTCGATGCAGAGTCATTTCGGCCGCTTGACACCGTAAGCACAATCACTTAAACTGGGGTGCATCCCAGGTGGGAACGCTGGCAGGGACATGCGCCTGAAACCCCAGGTTTTGGTAGCTCAGACGCTAGTGGTCATAGCCTCACATGCGGATCTTTTATTTCAATCTGCAAAAGAAGGAAGTACTGAGGATTCGTTGCAGAGATTGTTGAAGACTATTACCAAGATATTAACCTCTCTTGCTATGGTTTTCTCTTCTCGACGTTCCCGTAAGTGGATGGAGACTGAGCGGTTTGGTCGGAACTCATGGACGCTACGTGGACCCTTCGCACAATGAAGAAGGGTTATCAGCTTCGCTTTCGGATCCCACCAAAAGTTTCATCTCTCCCTCCCAATTTTGTTCCACCAGTCCTGAATTGTGTCTTTACTGAAGGTGGTGCGCAGAAATCTAAGTAATGTCGCAGCAAAAAGAACTGGATATTATTCAGTGATCTTCCTAGATTTAATACAATTAAATTTTCTAGGAGATTCCTTCAGTTTTATCTGTGACAGGACGGATTCCAATTCGGACTCGTCCTTTCAGTGTAGCTTTGTTTCCTAGAACGGCTTATTTCAGATTTTTATGGGTTCCAATCCTACAGTATTTCGACTACTGGTTGATGCACAACGTCATCAGACGTGCTCTTATGTAGGAGCTATATATATATAGGGAGACCATGCATGTCTCGTCTAGACATAATATCCAGTCAGAAGAAAGTGAAACTGATCCCTTTTCAGAATTTCGTGAATGAATTAACTATCCCAGAAACAGCTTTTGCTTATCCCGACAAAATCTCACAAATACATACTTTCATAGTTAGACTGGCCGAGAAAACTCTCTCTCTCTCTCTCTCTCTCTCTCTCTCTCTCTCTCTCTCTCTCTCTCTCTCTCTCTCTCTCTCTCTCTCTCTCTTGCTATCTGGAGGAGGGAATAATATCGTTGGACTGGGGACTAGCGCCAGGAAGCATATATCAACGCAGTTATGTCAGGTAAATATTATATAATAATTAACTTTAATCTTCCCACCCGCTTAAAATAACGCAAAAGAAAAAGCCAACATTTTTGTAATTCACGTTAGTGGTGCATATCTAAACTAGTTTCAAAATGGTTACTTAACGCCGGAACACTGGTTCAAATTGCGAATATTCGATCTTTTGTAGTTGTGAGATAATAACTAAAAAGAGAACACACACACACACACACACACGTAAAGTTTCATTTGCATACCTTGAAGAATTTGTCAGGGGTACTTCAGAACTAAGCACAAGAGGGTGGCTTGGAAGCACGGGTTTAAAGTAACATGCATGATAAAAGGTAATCCATGCTGTTCTTCATGTTTAACGGTTGTCTAAAAAACGAAAATTTGAACGTTAAAAATTGTTTTTTTTTCTTTCGAAAGTGCCCTATCTCTCCTCTCCCCCACACAATTCCTTTAATTCTGCTGAAGCCTCATCAACAAGTATAATTCCGAAACAAACAACAACAACAAAAATTAAAACATGGAAGAAGTTCTACAATGTCCTCAGAATATAATTCGATATGCATGGCACGAATATTGTGCGAGTTTTATGCCAATGTCTATAAAGACATTTTGAAAAATACAAATCGACGAATAAATTAAATTACTTCCAGATATCAATATATCAAGAGTCCTTCACTGCATGCAGCGGGAGTATGCGCATCGGATCATCTGTCCTCAAAATGTTAGGCAACTTCTAACATTTTTCCCAATGTAATATTAAAATCTAAATAAGTATTGCGGTATACTTGTCAGTCAAACTTTTCTGACAGAAAAACATAATTGTTTGACACAAGTGTGCAAAAAAAATACTTTGGTCGCTTTTGTACAACATTGTGTGCCAAATATGTATCGCATCCAAACATTACGTTACAAGTGAATAAAGTAAATGCTAGAATGAAATCACACCAAAAATAAGTGACCCTAATATGTTTGGGTCATATAGGTTATTGTACTTGAAGGTTGTTTCTATATTTCATTGTTGTCATAAAAGAGCTGAGATGGCACTACCCCACCACTTGTTGATTAGCAAGAAATGCCCCCATACCCACAACAGTTTATTTTGGTCCCCTCCCAATAGCAATTAACCTTGTTTTGAAACGAATTTTGGACCCCACTAGACTTTCTCCACCCCATCCCGCTTTTGGAAAGCAGTCCTAAGGCAATGCCACACCACAGCCCTCCAACCCCAAACAAAGAAAAACACAAATGTGAGTTGAAGTAATCGGGGCAGTGATAGTCTTGGTAGGTATAAAACGTTTAAAAGGTTTATGATGAGGAAAAACTGCGCTGTAATCAAGCGATATTTTTCATAATTTTCGAGGAATAAATTTATATTGCCTTTTACATTCGTAGCATGAAGAGTAATTGTAAATAGTATTGTACACGCTATCAATAACAGTAAAACCGGTCTTTAAAATCAGCCAATTGCAACAAAGATAATGATATAAATACGAAAATATATGCAAAATTTACGCATATTTGTACCGCTTCATACAATGACGCTCGTTAAATTTAAAAAAGGAGATTTTTCTTTTAATTTACAAAAATTACTCTCTTGCTGTACATATAATTGCAAAAATTGAATGTCCTTAAAATTATGTTTGTTAAATTACTATTACGACTCTTTGGTCTTAAACTAAGTACTTAAAAGAACGAAAAGCAACATGTTTTGTAAAATTCAACAAATAATTGATTTCCCTAAAATATAAAGCGAACTTAAAGTATTGAGAATTAAATTTAAAATAGTCCACAAAGTTCTATCACCAGTCCTAATGAATAAATCTCTTATTAAATTCCATTGGTGTTCGAAACAAGATCCAGCGATGAAGATGTTGATGTGTCTATAGTCTTGAATGTACTAATGTACCAGTAGTCCGAAGTGTTATGATGTACTAACACTCTTCGAATTAATTTCAATAATATAGTCCAAGATATGCTTGTCAGAATTCAATATAATTCCAGATTAATGTTTCTGTCCAAGAATATTATTAAAGAGCACATTGTATTTGCAGTGATTAAATAATTTTAATAAATAAACTCCACTAAAATGAAATACAGAATACACAATAAAATGGATTTCTGATTCAATGTTATTACAGGGATGAGTAATTTCTCAGATAAACAAGATCATTTTTAAAAAAAAGTCCCAAAAGAAGAGCCAGGATGTAGGACAAAAATTCCATTCTAAAATAATCTGTTACCAAACTTTTAATAAAGAACATGGTAAACATAATGCACTTGTTTCAGACCAAGATAACGAGCCAAATATTTAACCCACACTAGTAGAAAAAACAACAACATTAACCATGTATTATTTGTTTACACCACCCCCCACCCCACCCCACCCCCCCCCAAAAAAAATCAGTGTTTCCTGTCAGGGATACAGTACACTTGAATTAGGACTAGATCCAAAATACAATTATACATAGCTTATGATGAAGTACAAAGTAACTAGATAGCATTCACGAAACCGAGCATTCGATTCGGAATACTTTTTTCGCGAATATTCTAATAGAAAATCGGTATTCGAATATTCATTTATTTATCTAGCGAGTCTAGCAGCATTTTTGTTAAAGAAAGAAGAAAGTCGAAGTGCAAAAGATGCATAGTTGAAATAGTTAGAAAGAAAGCAACTTCAAACCTGCTAAGTCACCTGAAATTCAAACTTGCACTCACAAAGTTACACCCTGTGCTGATGAAGGATATGCCAGAAGGTATCACGGTACCAATTGTTTTTCTATAGACCTCAATGCTAATGTTTTGTGAAATAAATCTACTTTCTATCCTGCTTCAGCACGCATGTCACATACTGTCACAGTTAACAATCGTAGATTGTCAATTGGACAAGGACAAAAGCAGGAACTCTGTTGCATTTAAGAGAGATAACTCTGCTAGAACTAGACAGTGCTAAGAGTTGCCTAGTCACAACAGACCCAGTTTCACCCAGGTGTCCCACATTTTAAAAAAAAAATCATAAAAAAATACAAAGTATGATTTAGATATGAATTAACTTTAACTCAAATGTTGCCAAGAGGCTAAACTTTTTTTTATACAGCCTAACAGAAAGTACAACTCTTACATAATGCACCAATCACAGCTAGTGTTGTTTATTTCTGAAAACACCCTAGTTCCGCCTTTCTGGGGTTGTACAGTTGGTACCGTTATACCAGAAGCTCCCTCTTGCATGTCGGTTAATAGAGGCAGCAGCGAGCCTCTTGTGACTCGGTGGTAAGCGTGCAGGACTGGTAACGTAAAGGTGTGGGTTCGAATCCTACCATCGGTTCAGCCGGGTTGGCTACTGTGATGTGCTTTGGAGAAAGGCACGTTATTTCAGTTGCCGTGGCACTGAATTACTTACCTGTGTTGCTGTGCCGTAAAGAACCAAACTTAATCCGCTCACAAGATAATCGTACGGTCAAAAATATAGTCATATTTCTTTGAATATAGTCACTGATTGTCATGCAGGCTGTCTTGAATATTGCGTTATACGGCAGGTGATAAGGTATAGAACATGGGTAATAACAAAATCAACAAAGCCTTTACATATCAATTAACATGGTGGTCCCAGCATGTGGGCCGTGGATCCTCGCGATGGTCGCGGGGTTATTCCAAGTGGTCCGCAACTGATTGACTTAATAAAACTTTGCAAAACTATATTTATTGTGGTTAATAAAATGTACAACTAACTGTTAATGAGTTGATAATTGCTTTTGACAATATGAACTTTCTCAATTAACAAAGCCTGAAAGTACAATTGTTAAAATGTCTTGGTCCGCCAAATATTTTAAGTTAAAAGGGGGTCCTCATTCTTGAAAAGGTTGGGAACCATTGAGCTAACCTATACAAATTTAATTAAATTACTGTATGTGCGATTTTCAGTGTGAACACATTATTACCTATATAGCATAGGAGATAAAACCTGCATTTAACAAGCATGCTAGATTTACTGCCCTTTGGTACTATAGTAACACTAAGGTCTCACTGAACATTTTTTAAAGCAAATTTTCATCGGACGATGACCTGTTGCAGAAATATGATAATAATTTTACATTAAAGATTCAGATAAAAACTAACTAATGATTTTTTGTTGAAAGGATGTTTTTAAGATTCTGACTGAGGTATTAAGGTTCATTACTTATGCAAATGGTGGTTTTTATACTGAACCGATACTACCACCAACTCCTCTTATTTTACATTCATTTTTGACAGGGAAAAGCTATTTTGAATATTTTCCTGTGATAGGGCAGCTAAAAGAATCAGTATGTGCCTTATGCATGAATAAAGTTCACTAGTACATTAACAAATTAGTATACTTTTCATCATCCCTCAACCATCTAGATGTTTAAAAGAAAGATATTTACCTCTGTAGCAGACACATGCAAATACGTAAGCCAAGTCGGCTGCTCATTTGAAGCCTACGTTACACATTTGATCTCCAATGCTAGTTAACTGTGACAGGCAGTCATCAACAAGTCAACCCATTTCCAAGCCTAACTCAAAGTAAATGTAAACCACATTACATATTTAGTTTATGTGTGAATTTATAAAAGCTAGGATTGTGATAATTAGGCTCATGCTTTCTACCTTAAAAATGAGATGTCAAAATGCGAAACTAACCAGTAAGACATAAGTTTAACAGTACACTGGGAAATGAAACCTACCGTCGTTTGAATTTAAGTCTGTTTAAAAATAGTCAAGACCTAATGTGTCATTTAATTAAATCAATATAATATAGATCAAATTTTAACAACCCCTCTTAAAAGTTTCACATTTTTGCACAGGGTTCAAACTATAAAGAAAAGTTATTCTAAGAAACACGTACATCCAATAAGACTCGGGGGTTTAAATAAACAAGTTTACTTTATTTTGTTGATTCACTAATGACGGTTGATTTGGGTTTTAGAGTAAACCGGTAGGTCGATCTTCTGATGTTTATCTCATTGAAGATTTCTAGCTCCGCATGTGTATTTTCACCTTTCACTTTTTGAACTTCAGAAAGAACAGAGACGGACTGGGAGGCGCCTAGCCCTACATATAAGGCCTCGACGCTGATATTTATGCTTTGGGCGTCAGGGTTTTACAGCCTAACTAACGGCTGTGTGTAGCATGTTTTGATGTTGACGAACATCGTAACGAAAGTAACATTTTCAGGAAAATCGCACACAACTGGCAGCTCAGATAATGACGTTTTTCCACAAAGTAATATCATAATATTTTTGTTAGATTTTACGTACTCTGATGTCTTTTCTCTAATAAATAAATTCAAATTATTACAAAATAAATGGACCTATTTTTAAGTTTCGTTGGTCTACGTTTTAGTTGACAGGAAAGCGATGAAAGCCGGGATTGCCGAAGTCGAGTTGAGTTGAAATATTATTCTTTAACGAAATGAATAAAACTATAATATGCCTTTTGGAACTGTAAACAACGTTTCATTTCGTTCAAGAAACACATCATCCTTCTTGAACATACTTCGACATACATGTACCTTGAATACCCACGCATTTGTTGGGCTGCTAAGCGTGTTAGCTATTACTGAAGGTTTGGTTACTCGTCCCAATGTCAACCGATCTCGGAACATGCTATACAAGCCCGTTATTTGGGTAGTAAGACATAGCACTGATACAAAAATAACATGCGCTATGTCTTATATTGTATAACTAGGATGCACGAGCGCGGAACAAGTGGAACTTTGTCTTTAGCAAGTTTTAATTACAGTTAGATCGTACTAGTATGTCCTGAAAACGCTTACATTAAACTGCAGCATCTTCCTGGGACTTCGCCAACTGTGGCCCTTGCAGGAATTTCAACCCACAGACGTCTTACCTACACATTTTAAGAGCAACGTTATTCATGGGCGGTCTTATAAAATATGAATTGATTCTGACTTGCATTTGCATTCTTCTCTGAGAATCCGTCTTATGAAAGAAATAAAAAAAAGTTTTTCCAGTCTTTTCTATTTTGTTTACATTTTAGTTTCAAGCGGTCTCGTATTTTTCCTTACTTGCATATTTAATTTTTTTTTTACAGTAGGAGCAAATCCTGGCAAACAACGAGTTGCCGAGGCAATAGTGCTATTGATATTGATTTCCAAGTTTTATCTATTTTATACGTTTATTTATAGTACGTAGATGAATAAACAGATGCTTGGCTTTGTTTCATATTACGGAATTGTTATAACCTTTTCCTACTGCTGTTGTAACAATAGCAACTGCTACTAAATCAAAATAATTTTTTTTCAAGAAAACAAGAACAAAAGCATTTAATTACTGTTAATTTTGGTTTATAATATTAATTTCTTACCCGCTATATGAGGGTCGAGTGGTCTAAAGCGCTCTCCGTTACGGATCACTGCCTTCTCACCTGTCTGCGTGGGTTCGACTCTCATATTCGGCCAATGTGGGTATGTGAGAAAGCTTGCTAGTAGCTTCTCGTGGGTTGGTGGTTCCTTCTGGGGATATTTTCGGGTTCTTCCTCCACCATTAATACTGACTGCCATGTATAGCCTATCGTGTGCTAAAAATGGCATTAAACTTACAACAACAACAATAACAAAAACAACAACCTACTATAAGGGGAGGTATCCAGATGAAAACGCACGGCTTTTAACATAATGAGTCTCTCGTGGACATTTAAAGTCTCCACTTTCATGTTTTATTTAGTAGTAAGTATTGTGTCCAAAAGGAATCTACAGGTAAACGAAATCCCAGAAAGCAAGTCACTTAGACATATACTACACGTCGACCCCAATTTATGGGATACAGTTCTCGAGATAAGTGTTGGTAATCCTCCACAGTGTCAGATTCTCGCGGGCAATGAGCGTTACTCGTATAATATTGTATAAGCCCCACTTGTCAAAGGGTAAGTATTACGTCCCAATTTGTCAAGGGGTATTGCACAATATATAATAATAACACTATAACCCACTCCCCTCTGATACTCGTTATCTAAGAGATGACCGCCCACGGTATAATTGCCCGGTTCGAATAAGAGAATGTATATGGTAACCTGAGCGGGTATATTGAACAAAACAACTCCGAGCCCCCGTAAAGATAAATAAACAATTTAATCAAATACATACACAATGAAATTTCCTTTCATTAGGAATACATGCGGTTTAGAATTAAACTTTCACTGAATTACAAATAGATTTGAAATATAATTAACAAATTAGCCGTTCTATTACTGATATTTGAAAATCATAATAAGATCGAGTCACAATCGAAATAACTGCTTTTGTTCGATTTTCATAACCTGTTATCCTTGAACCACGTTCTCTGCTCAATCCAATGTTGTTCTAGACGCTACTGTCTGTCGAGATACTTTTCCCTCGTGGATGTTCCGTTTGAACTCAGACTTGTCCACTGGATCAATGTATACACCTCTCGATTTTTCCTTCACAATTCCCTTTTTCCGTACTTCACTTTCTTTCCCAAAAACTATTTTTTTCCTTCCAAAAAAAAAAAATTAAAACAACCTAAGTCTCGTTACACTGATAATAGACGAGACTGTCCGTTATTCCTGGTTCGAACAATCACATATTACTATCAGTGATAACAATTTTACAGCTTATTATTAACTACACATGTCTTCAAGTCAATCAGTTAAACTATCTGTTAATTCGGTTTGCCTTGACCTAATACATTAACGTACTACATAACGAGAAGTTGAATTATACACTGTCGCTAAATTATCCATGACATCAAAATTCGGTGAATTCACATTTATTCTTGTAAATCATTAATTAATGTAATACATTAAATTCTTAGGACATAATCATTATTCAAACAATATGATAAATTCAAGAATTAGCGTAACACTTCCTAGCATAACTCACATAGTGTTTTACGACATAAATTAAAACTACGTCATTCTTAACTAAGAATTAAGATAAGAATTCTAATTCATAATTCAAAAGCACAATAGTAAAATTAGTGTATCAAATGAAACTAATCATAAAATGTATCAAGAAAGTCATGTAGACCTGTAAACGAAGCAAACATTATATCAATTACATCACACTAAACGTGGAATTGAGACAAATACCTCGTGTTTGGTGCGTCACTCAACCGTTGGTTTTGGCGGTTTTCGACCACGCTTCATTGACGAATGGATTTCATTCAAATCCCATCCGGAGCCTTACTAAAATAATTCGACACTGTTTTCCTCTCACAGGAACAAGTCAGACTAAATCCTAATTTAGCTAGGAAGATATTATGTTCGAAAGATTTCTCGTGTAAAACAATCCCCTTATTTAACCGTGACCAATAAGAATCAAATGTATTTTCTCCCGCTTCCCTCCAAAAGTCGCTTACGTCATGGTCAACATGTCAGGCTTTGGTTTTAAGTAACAGATTCTCTGTTTTCTCTCAAATCTAACATTTTCGTGATAAAATGAAACTTTACAAGGTCACGTCGGTCAGTACTGGCTCCTGTATAAATACGGCTAATTACTACAACGGCCACATCCTACTATACCGATACCTCTCCTTTGCAGAATGTGTCTCATAAATCTACCTAATGGCTAGCTGGCTACAACTAATGGTCATTCAATAGATTCGACCGAAAATGTGGCACTTCACACACAGTTTGAATACTCATTGATAACTTTCCACGGAATCTGTTGTATCACGAGTGATAAAGGTTGCGGAATGGTAGCCCATTTTTATACCCTCTTTTTTGGAAGCAATAAATGTATTTTCTGCACAGACATAATCGTACTTCAGTATCGAATCTAAATGGTTCAGTCACTAACATACACATCACAATATTTTTAGAAGTTTCTTCTTGATCTAAGTTTACTTTGTGTGAAATTGTTTGGTAAACATATAACTATTTTTCTGGAATTCGTTGCAGTATGGAAAAAGATCAGAAACATACCGATCCGTCTCACCCATGTCCAGTTGAACAAGGTTGTTGTAGAGTTTAACGCCATTTTTCAGCGCACGATAAGCTATACATGGCGGCCAGTATTATTGGTAGAGGAAGAATCCTGGAAACCCCCCGGAAAGAACCACCGACCCACGAGAAGTTACTGACAAGCTTTCTCACATAACTACATTAGCCGAACCTTAGACTCGAACCCACGCAGACAGAGGTGAGATGGCAGTGATCCGTAACCGAGAACGCTTTAGACTACTCGGCCACTCGGGGTCCCTTTGACCACTGTAACACTTTCATCTGAATCAGACCTCTTATACCATTCAGTTACGAATAGTTTAAATATCGGTGACGTAACGGATGGAATTGTTCTTTGCGCTTGACTTGTATTTTGACCAACTCTCGGTAAATGCATTCTCGCAAAACCACACGCAAACCACGAATGTTCTCTTGTCAAGTATCCATGATCATGTCAGCCATTGTTTATGCCCACGTTGAGGGTCACTTCTGAATGTCTCCTAGTTTTAATTTAAAATCTTCTCCTCGAGTGAAAGTGACGGAGATAGTGAGTAATTTCTGACCAATGCCATTCAAGGTAATGGTCGATAATCCTTAAATATTAATTTTTTTACATGGGGTTTAAATACTTGTCTAGGTGTTGTCCACCGTTTGACTATTAGCCGAGCTGGTTTCTTAAACGACATGGTATGTCACTTTAATGACTAGGGTCCCACTAAAGGTAGGTAGTGATAATTCGGAGACCATCGAGAATGTTCCAGGTAAGCGCAATCTTTTTGTTTCCACTGGTAGAATGACACATCGCAACTTAAACACTTGACTTTATCCCCTTCGCCCAAGTAGATAAATCCGTCTCTGGGTAATTCTTCGGGGGTATGTCCTGCCAGATAGTTTGGTCATTTTCCTTTGACGGTTTGGAATCGACTTTCAAAGTTACAGTATTCAGGCAAACGCACAGAGAACGAATATTCCTCTTTCACATGTTCATTTCGATGAGGGTACGGTGAAATTCGCAGTACATTACTTAGGGCTGCATAACATCCGTAGCGTGGTAGACGGATGATCTCACGTAGAGGTCGACATCCAGTAAAGAGACCACGATAACGACTGGCATCGCTTTCGCATCCATCAGGTTTGACACGCACAACAGAAATTTCCTTGGTAGGTGTAGTGGTAGTAGTCATAACAAAGTTCCCATGATGTCATGCTGACTCGCTGAGTTCACAGCGTACGGTATTCATGCAATCGCTAGGTACAGCATCACACTCCGCTACGCAATCACAATCATAACCGGATGGAAACTTACAGTTTCCTTCCGTACAACTTCCGTCGCAATGCCTGGGTCTTATCCATCCACTACTAGTCACAATAGGGGAAGTTAATATTTTTTTTTACTATCCCCTAACATGAATGATGTCTGTGTAAAAATAGTAATCTTTATTACTTGATCTTTGCAGTTTTAATGAAATGTCGGTATTGGTAGTTTTTCCCATTTTATACTAGTCGTAATGAATTTTCGAGCTTGTACATCGCTCCGTTTTAAGGCCTAGTTTTGGAAATCTTCCTTTTTTCTTTATGGACAATGGTGCTACCTTCTCTAAGGTGCCGTCAAACATGTACCATAGTGTGATGGGTGGAAAAGTCATAGAAAGGTAAGTACAGTGCGAAGACCATCGAGTATGTTCCAGAATAGCTGAATCTTTATAGATACATCGGTCCATTCGCAATTTCAGACCACAACTGTAACACCGTACTTCGTATCCCAATCCAGGATCAGGTCCCAAGTTGACAAATCCTGTTCTAGCTAAAACATTCGATTAAGATAATCCTTCCTTATCCGTAGCCCATGTTTGAAACATTTCCAGCCGCACACAATAGTCTGGCAAGAAGACAGGAACACTGTATGGTTTTGAACTTGGAGTTCTCAGCGGGTCTCTCACTCGATTCTTGTTTTGTCGAAGTCATCCTTCTTGTTGGTGACTATCCTCTTGGAACCATTTTTGTAAATACCGGGCTGTCCATACGATAAAGTCAAGTGGTTGGGAAGCCGCACTCGCTTCTGGTACACGATTTGATACACTTTTTCCAAGAGTCGACTGACGATTTGTTGTGTGGGTAACGTAAATCTTGTGCGGTTTGTACGTGGTCATACTAAAGATTTTATCCTGTCCAGACTGCAAAGCTTCTTTCGATACGTCGAAGTTCACCACTCGACTGGTGCGATAACTGAGAGTTAATCCTTTCACTTTACACTCCGTGTGCATATCTCCTTGTGGGTCTCGGTATTCGTAGCCGTAATTATTGGGACCTCCATTAGAAACACTTAAAATCTTGTCCTCGGGGTGCTCGTCCAGCCAGACTCCAAAACGGCCGCCTTCGGTTTTAGGGTAACAGTGACCTACGCAAACGATGTTGACGTAACTGTCCGTGTCAAAATACAGCACACGATCTCCTAATAGTTCTAAAACTTGAAACGATTTTAAGCGATCATGGGCTGTCACGTAAGCCGCAATGATGAAATTTCCTAATTCGTCGGCTTCTACAAAGTTCTTCATCGTAACTAACTAATATATAAGTCCTCACGAACGATGTCCACGTGCTTCATGTATTTAGTTTTATCGTGAACCATCTGGAAATAGCGGGAAGGTTCGGACAAATACTCTTTCTTAGTAAACACGGTCGTTGTGCCATTTTACCCCACAAGCAATTTAACATGACTTTGACAAACGATCGCCTTCCTTCGTTTTTCTGCACGTGGTGTAAAGTGATACCTTCCTGCTCCGAGTATTTCTATTTGAATTTCATTTAGTCTTCGGGTGTGTGGCACCAGGAAGGTTAGCCGCTGACTTCTTGTTTCAGTTTTAAAAAGGCATCCACGTAATCTGCGAAAATTCCTTTTCGAGTCTTGTCGCTTTTGTGGTCCAGAGCTTTAAAGAATTCCACGCTGACCCACATTCCCGTCAAGGCGCGTTCTTTCTGTGTGTTCTGATAAGACCGGTCTTGGTTGCACGTTTCGGGCACAAGTACGACACAAAGGCAACATCAGTTTTCCTTGGTAATGGTGAGGTAAAATTGGATGGTCCGTGGGAGGCAAGACTTTGCATTTGATCAAGCCTTCGTATTGTCAAATGTTTCCCAAGTCGATGTGTTCCGTCATCAATTGCGGAAAAGCAACAATACATGCACACGCAAGGATACAGCCAACACACGTCCAAGTATTTGATTGTTCTCCTTTTTCCTTGTCAGCTTGGTACAGCAAACATGTAGCAAACGGTTTGCAAACGGTGATCGCACTCGTATTCTCACATTTCCACCACTGACTTACCTTGCTGTTCTAACATGAGCCGATGTTGACAAATGGTCTCATACAAATCTTCCATGTTTTTTGTATTAGAAAAACACCTGATTTTTTTTATTAACAACGAGGGTAGCAGAGGGGGACATCCGTGATATAAGCAACCGTTAAACTCGTACATGATCTTGGGGTTTTCTCAAACATCCACCGAATATGTTCCGATGGTCCTTTCGCCTCCTCCATTTCTTGCATGTTGAATCCATTTGGTTTCCAAGTCGCACAAGAATTGTAGCCAGCGTAGAGCTTTGACCGAGTATTTACGTTTGACAAAGTTGGCGGTTTGAGGGCTTATGACAGACAGGGTGTTTTCGGGCATGAATCGTTGGCGGTACATTAAGGAACATGGTTTGTCAATAGTGCAGGCTTCTTTCAAAGGATCGATACCTCCGTGTTCCATGAACAGGTCTCGAAACTTTCCACAGCAACGCCATAAAATGTCCAAGTCCTATTGACAATACTTCAACATTTCTTCTTGAAAGTCGAAGGGGTCCGAGGCGTGTGCTTGGTACCAAGCGTAGAAAGCTACTCGTTGTTTGGTACCCATTTTGTCGGGTCGTAATGGTGAGCCTCAGGCAAATGAAGTAGAATAGCGTGTTGATTGGCTTCGGTATTGAAAAAGTGCACAAATAGCCTTTAGCCATTTCTGGCATTCCAAACGTTTTAGGCATTCAACTCAACGGCATGTTCAAGTAACTTGTCGAATCAAAAAATCGTGCTTTCCCCACTTACATGGAAATGATTTTGGCTTCGTTCAAAGTCACTTTAAGACGTTTGTTACTTTGTTCCGTACAGGATCTCAAAAGTAATTGCCTATCGTTTTCCGAGAAATTGTGAACCATTACGGTAGCATGGCGATGACAATCTCCGTAACATACGTTTTCCTCTTTACTCCACGTCTCGTCGATGGGCTCTAAGATCCATCGGGCGAAATCGGCGTGCGTATTCGGTCCCCTAAAGAGTTTTTCTCGTCCTCCGGGAATCTTTCTGCAGTAAGGCCAATGATTAAGGATAGGCTCTTCGATGTTCTTCTCGCACGCTCGGTGAACCGCATCTTTTTGAGTCCGGTCCATTGGGGAAGAGAAATGTTGGTCATAAACAGTGTTGCTTTTCCATCATTGATTTGAAACTCGTTGGATTGTTGCAGTGTTGATGACTTTGGAAGCTATCAGTTCTGCTGGGCTGTTAACTAGATCAAACGGGGGACTGATGAATGGAAAGTCTCGAACGATCGTCTTCTCTGGCTTGACATTGCTGTTTCAGCGTGGTTAACTAAGAATCCCACACATAAGTGATGAACCTTTCTGCGTTCTCCAACGGTACTTCGGACTTTACTGTGTAAGTGGAAGCAGCTGTTCTAAATTTTCTAGAGGAGAGCTTTTCCGTTTTACGAATGTGGTAGTAATTGTGAGGGGTTAATGGTGGTGGACTTTGCTTGGGTATATATTCTCTGGGTCTGGATTCGGGCTCACTCGTCATCTTCAAACAAAGTCGCTGGCATGAATTTGAGCCAAGACTTCAGCTAATGTGCGAGGCGATAAATCACGTTACTTTAAATCTTACTCATTTCAGACATATCGTGATTTCTTCGAAAGAATCTCTACAATCAACTGTGCGACGGTTATTACCTCTCTCGTCTGCATTATCGTCTTGCACATCGTCTCCAATTACGTCAATCCCAGTGAGAAATTCAAAAAGATATACAAAGTTCACGTACCAATAGAACTGATGGTGGTGAGTTTACTTGACCAATATTGATTTCTTTACTGTGCAAAAGACGACTAGAATCATTTCATGTTTTTTTAAGCAGATAAATCGAGAGGCCATAATTAAAATGCACAGAAACACACATATGCAGATACAAACTTAATAGCATTTATTTATCGGTGAAGTGTAATCGTCAGTAGTGTAGAAAATAGAAATGTGTGTTCCATATTGAACCAATATATATATATATATATATATATATATATATATATATATATATATATATTGTTGTTTCCGACTCCTTGACTCAGACAAAATGTTTAAAAGTACCATCGCCGTTTGACTTTCACTTTCCTCCTTCTCTCCTAGACCTTGTTTCTTTACTGCTGATTCTTTTTCCTGTATTTTCCTTCTTGCTTCTTCTTGATGTTGCTGTTGAAGGAAATAAGCGTGTTCTGTTTCTTTCTGCTGTTATAAAAAAATTCTCCACTTTTTCTTTCTGTGCCTTTTTTTTTAAAATCCTCAACGTGTGGTAAGGAAGGAGAAGGTGGCGAAAGTATTGGTACCAAATAAATTCTTGCGAAGAAGAGAGACTCAACTAAATCCCAATTAACATCGGTTTCTTCTGGAAGTAGAATTGTGTTGATTTTGGTAGCAACTGTTATACCATCGTTTCTCGTCTCCACGGCCGGTGCACCCCACATCATCGTAGTTTTTAGTTTGCGTCATGATTGAAAACTGTCGCATGGATTCACGGCACACAGACGATAGCGCACTTATACAGGGAATGTGACCTCACAAACCACTCTCTTCGGATTGGAAGTCGGACTCCGCATTTTGACCGAATTTTGTAAGGCGTGCTAGGATTGGTAAAAGAACTCGATGAGTTTCGATCTTCTCTTCCACTATAAATAACCGCAGTTCACTGCATGACCTCCACCTGTTCTCGTCACAAGATGTGGACAAACGTAAAATCCTCTACTCTCGTATCGCCAATGCTGTTCCGCATGGACGTACCCATGTATGTGAAATCAACATGGACAATTATCAGAATCACCGATACGAGCATTTAGAAGAAAAGAATTAATGTGGAGAGTTCTTATCTACGAATCAGAAGTCATAAGAAGTTTGAGGAAGAGAAGAAGACCTATGCGATGCCATATGTGTTAATGAAATGATGTTAACATAAAACCCACTTTCCTTGTTTGTATAGAGAACCAATATTCTCTATATTATATTCCCATTGTCCGTATACGAGCCCAGGGTGACCTGAGAAGTCTTGTCCGTATACATGTCCGGGGGGGGGGGGGAGTCTGTAATGTATTTTCCCATTGTCCGTATACCGCCCCCAACTATTTAATCAGTATACGTTGGCACCAGGGTGTCCCGCAGAATTGTTTGGGGGTGGGGGAATTGGACAAACATATAGTGGTCAGCCATGAAATTTTACGGATGTAGGCCAAACGTGTTTAGAGGTGAAATCGGTGGCTGGAGAATTGGGACAACAATGTTTGGCACGAATATTTATTTTCGTTGTCAACATAGCGAACATAAATGTTTTATATTTAAAAAAAAATATAACATGCAGTCCAACAAAATTCTCTGGGATCAAACACATATTCTCTACCTTTCGACAGATTAAATATTGTGTACAGATTATTAAAGTACCAGTGTTACCAATGAAGTTGCTCCAAGAAGTTATTATATTGATTTTAAAATTGGGGGTGGGGGATTGGAGTGGTGTGCGGTGAGGGATGGAGAGTACACGTTTTAAAAATATTTCTCTGACCAGCTTCTTCAAGAAGACAAACAGTTCTCCGCAGCGTAATCTTGGGTGCTATGATCTTTTTCATGACAAGAATTGTATTTCTCTTTATTTCTTTGTAAAGTTTAAAAAATCTCATCTTTATTTTCTTTCTCATATAATACCAATATAAATTATATTACTTGAGCAGCAGAGAGGGTGAACCCTACAACGTTTTGAGACAAAATTTGATTGAAATCTTAAAACGAGCCGTCCTATAATCTCATTTTAACCAAAAAGAGGGTGAACCCTACAACGTTTTTAGACAAAATTTTGATTGAATCCTTAAAACGAGCCTTCCTACGATCTCATTTTAACCAAAAAAAATGTCTCAGGGGCAAACCCTACAACGTTTTCAGACAAAAAATTGATTGAAATCTTAACGAGCCTTCCCTACGAAATCTCATTTTAACTAAAAAAAATGAAAACGGAGACTTTTACGATTTTTTAATTAATTTTGGTCGCAACTTGTTGTCATCCACCCTCTCTGCTGCTATGGGTTAACAAAAAATAATAAATGATTTGATCAAGTCTTTAGGATCTCACAAACAGACTAATCGCTAACACCTCTTCTTGTAGATCAATTAGATTATTGGACTGATCTGTGAGTTTGAAATTAATTCTCGTTAACGAATTATTATGGCATCGCATGTAGACAGGATTAATTGGGTTTTCAATAATTAGGAATCCTGGAGGAGCTGTTGGTGTAAATGAATAAAGAATATATCCCTGCTGAGCTTGATTTGATTGTTCTAGATTAATCTGATAGCTTCCTTCGATAACATCACATACTAAATTAAGCGCAATCACTGAGGATATATTCACGTTGAACGGAGCGATATGCCTACCGCCACCATCTGGATCATTATTATGTTTGAGGATTTTTATTTCCTGTGATGCTGTTTTTTTCCATGCATCATGAATTATTTTAAAACCAACATCGATGGTGTCACTGAGAAGTTTTTTTAGTTCCGGTACGTTATATCCCGGTAGTTTGAATGTCGGAATATCTTTGACGGGAAAATTATATTCTGATGCAAATCTTGTTCTCGATAGGGGATTATCGTCATCTAATATATCCTGAATAATTTTCAGATTAAATGTTTCCATATCGTCGATAATTTTATTGCATGTTTCTACGACGCTGATAAATTCATCTCGGGTGAGAGAGCCGGATTTAAGAGATATTAACAACAGCGATAAATCAGTATTCATTGCTGTGAAATTTTTAATGATTTCAGGTTCGTTAACAAAATGATGTTCCTCTATTCTATCCCCTGGCTTCTCTCTTCCAGTTGATCGGTATCCGAAACCAAAAAAATCTATAGTGAATTGGTGATCTTTATAACTCCTTATTGGATTATCAGGTTTTATTCTGTCGGTGATATAATCAGTTTTTTGTGGTTCTGGTAAATCAACGGTTTTCCCCCCTGGTGGTAATTCAGGCCATCCTAGTACGGTTCTAATAGAACTTTGATAGATATCTACGACGTATCCTTCTGTGTTTATCTCAATTGCGGATGATAGCGTCGGTTCATGAACTGTTATAGCGATTTTTGACTCTACTCCAGTAATCGATTTTATTCTACGCGCGAATTCATTATTGATTTGTTCGATTTGGTATGACCCTGTTGGTATCGAAACGACGTTCCAGTCTGGGGTACCGTCGTCTTTATTCTTATACGAGAACACCAGTGAATTATTCGGTTGTTGACCACCAAATGATTTTGATCTGATATTAGGCCAACTGTGGTATACTCGTAATTTTGCTAGCGCTATCTCCTTCACGGGGACTGGGCTAGGGAAATTCACACTAAACTCGGGTTCCGTTGATGTTATTGATATCATACTTGTTTGTACTGGGTTCGTGTTCTCCACTATTTGTTGAAGTAATTCCATCGGTGTTGTCATCGTTGCTATACTGTTGTTGTCGCTCTAATTTTGACACCGCGGAATCATAAATACTGACCATCACTGAGAACTCACAATTTGGTATGGTTGAGATTATTGAGATCATTTTGGTTTTCGGGTTCGTGTTTTCCAATTCCATCGGTGTTGTCATTGTTATTATATTCATGTTGTCGCTCTAATTTCGATATCGCGGAATCAAAAATACTGACCATCGCTGAGAATTCACTATCTGATATAATCGTATTATCGAGTGACGATGATATCATCAATGATAATTGCGAGTATGCGGTTGATACAATATGAAATTGAATTAAGTAATTCTGCAGTTTACTCTGGCTGCATGATGATATCTTTTTTGCTATCCCGGTTGATATACCCCCGATTGTAGCCACCGCAGAAATGCAAATTGGAACTACGACCGGGGCAATCATTGTAACCGATGCAAGTATTATTCCGGCGCCAGCGAGAACGCTTGACACCGAGTACATAGTAATATCAATTGCGGTGATTCTTCGTCGGTATTTTTTTATTTTTATTTGATACTCCTCAGTGAGGGTTTTGAGTCTAGTCTGAAATTCTCTGACCTGATAATAGCGACATTGCGTTGATGAAATCATTTTTATTTTAAAAACACTAGTGTTTTCAATTATTTGCCATCGTTAGCGGGAATTGCTAGTACTTCAGCCGGAAAAATGATCTACGAGTTCTATACACCAGGCTATTTTTGATCTAATGGTGGAGCTATCAACCGCGACGAATTGAAATTCTGGTGTTATGCCAGTCTCGATAATTAACGTCGCGACGCCACCAGAGTAGGTTCTATTGCCCATGATCAGATTAAATTGATCGATAGAGGCCCACGTTAACCTATAGATACCATCAATCTTCGCTTCTCCATCCTTCGAGAGAAAGGCGGCAATTCGAGGATTTCTTGTCTCTCTTATCCAATTCTCGATTCCATGATTGGTCGTATACACGATATTTTTAATGTCCTTGTGCGGAATCCTTACCTTTTTAAAATCTTCTATTAGTTTAGAAATATCGAGATAATTTGCCTTGATTTCATTTTCATTCATCATCCTTCCCGCGTCATTGTTAAAAAAGAATAGCGATAGATAGTTTTTAATTTCAGCGAGAGTCATGCCAACCACAAGCGGGGTCCCAAAGAATTTATGTACGACATTTTTGCGAAAAGAATTGTAACCTCGTATATGATCATCCAGCTCACGGCCGTGGGCGGTAATCTTGTTGTCTTGGGTGGTAATCATGCTGTCTTGGGCGGCAATCTTGTTGTCTTGGGTGGTAATCATGCTGTCTTGGGCGGCAATCTTGTTGTCTTGGGTGGTAATCTTATTGTCGTGGGCGGCAATCGCGTCGGTGGTCGTAGACACAAGTGCGCCTGGTTTGAGTTTACCCTGATCGGAAAATAACGCGATAGTATCCTCGATTGCGTTTCGTTGTTTAACCAATATATCATCCAACGACACATCACTGGTTTTCAATTTACCCTGTTTGTCTTGAAACACAACTATTTCATTCGGGTCAACACTTGTTAAATTTAACGTCTCAGCTATTTCATCTTTGATTAGTTTTTTTACATCACCGGTTGCAGTGTCATCGGGTTTGGGTTTCAAAGATCTCCCCCAAATATCGATCATATTATTTTATACACTTCACTCTAAAAAGCGATTACTAGTGTATTCATTCACGACAACATGTGGTGGTTTTCTAGATGCTGAAATAGCATCAAGGACATTTAATACTTCGCTGCCACATATTGGTGGGTCATTCATTTGTTGTGTTGGTAGCGTAGAATACCAAGTCTTCATTGGAAGGGTTTTTATATAACGCATAAACTCTTTTGGTGGGGCTAATCCATATGAATCGAAATAGACAATCCCACGTGGATCAATAGCGTATGCAACCCAGTGAGTTCCGGGTCCGGTGCTGTTATCTAAATTAATGATTCCGGTTTCAACGCTGTTTGGTTGATGTGGTAATTGATCTTTCATAAAGACACCTCTGAAGTTTTTAATCGCGAGTTTTTTTTATCAGCATCGAGTAAATCAAAATTGGACATGGGAACCATCATAGACTCTCCAATTAATAAACCGGTCCTAGTCTTAGACCCTTTCCGCTGTACCACGAATACGGGGTTCCTGGTAGTCTTAGACCCTTTCCCTTTTTTTTATATCCTTTCCCAGTTGCCTTCTTTAGTGCCATTCCTGCTGCAGTACCAACGGCTCCTAACGCTGCCGCTTTAGCCACCGCTGGGGCTGCTGCTGCAATCAATGCTGGTATCGCAGCTAACAATGGAAATATACCGCCTGTTTTAATCATATTTTTGATAGCAGCCGCAGAGAGAGTAATCTGGACACCCTTTTTTGCTACTAGTGCATCATTGAAATGTTTCACCTGACGAGTTGTCAGCGATAGTTTATTTGCACCACCAGTCATTTGGTTGGGTTTCAACGTGATTGTGGTTCCACATTTTTTAGCTGATTCCGATTGCAATTTTTTGATTTGACCAGGAGTTAACGCAACACTAATATTACTATATGACATTATACATAATTGATTGATTCTAAATCGTTTACATGTTTTCCACTGGTGCATCTACCACTCTCATTCTTCCACCAACACCTTCAAGTAGCATTGATTTATCACTGAGAATGACAGCAACCGCTCTGTAATTAACAATACCACCAGGACGGGTTACACGGGCTCTAAAGTGTATATCAACGACAGATTGTCTCATCAAATCGAGATGTTCCAGTGAAAAGTAATAAATCGGATAGAGGCTTTTAAAATCCAATTGTGATATTTGCAAACCAGTATCCACATTTTGATCACGTGCCATAAACGACAATAGGTTATGATAGACACGTGCAATATGGTTGTGAGTGTAATCGAGTTGTATATCCTCAGATGGTTCCTGTTGGCCGTTTATTCTCAGCGAGACTTCTCTAACACCTAACTGATCAAATATCATATGGCTTCGTTCTTGATTACCAACTCGCGCAGTATTCTGTAACGCAATAAATATATGACGTGGAGCTGAAACACCTTGTTTTGATGCCAGATGCCAAGTAAATATATCATCAACATTATCCTGTTTAATATCCGTAGTCACTGATAACCAACTCAACAACGACTTTCCTCCTTGATCCATAAATGATAGTAGTCGCTGTTCTTCGGTGATCGATGGAGTTAACACTGGCATCCATAATGCTAGTTTTGATAAAATGACTTTACCATCAGCAACACCAACATCACGCCAGATTGCATCATTATCAGTACCCTTTCTCACGAGTGCTACTGTATGCTTCGCTCCATAAATAACTTTTCGGACATTTCTACAGAATCCAAATATATGATGCAGTGGGATCGCACATGAAAATTGTCGACTCTGTCCATGCAACGTTAATACGCGTGTTGCAAACCCTAGGTTGTAGTTAGTAATATTATTTATGACATCAAAAGTACCAGCTGGTCTTGTATATCCGGCTGGTGCTGGATCAACTGCGGTAGCTTGTGTTGCCTTGACTCTAGAATACTGGTTGTGTTCAGGGTGATCAGTAATATCCTTAGAAAACATCATAGATGGACCAGCTGATCTTGTATAATCATCAGAATATCTCGCTAACCCTATGATTGTTGTGGCCACATCAACATCACGATCAATGGATTCAATTTCTTTTCCATCAATGAGATATTTAGCGCTTTCAAATAACGCCATAATACCGTTATTGACAAAGCCAACTTTGATAGTTGGGTTATTGTCATATGATGGATCATCATGAGCAGCATCATTTGTTACAAGTTTTCCTTCTACTTCAATAAATGCTTCACACGGCAAAAAGTATTTACTGGTATCATGAACTTGAAGTTCAATTCGCGATCGGAGATCGGGTTGTATTGCATGATAAGAATAAAATTGAAAATCACGTACAGAATCATCTTTACGCACTGGGACATCCATATCAAATGCTGGATCAGGTGACCTTTTGAACATTTTATTCTATTTATCAGAGTCTAAATCGCGATTTTCCATTTCATCATCGTGTTTTTTTAAAGCCACTTCCTGCTATCATGTTTGCTATCATGTTATTTTGGTCCCCTTGATTTATCAAGGGAGTCACCATCTACTGTGTTATTTATTATTTTACTAACACTTGCAGGCATTTCTGCTGTAGATGGCAATGGTACCGGTTTCTTTTTTCGTCTCACTAATGATGTTATTTTATTCTTCGCGGCTGAAAACGCTTTTCCAGCAAGATCTCCAACAGCACCAATACCCTTATCACGAATAACATCAATGGCTTTCATTGATAATTGTTTAGCTAACGGCATCACTTTTGGAGCCATTCTCGCAAATAACCCTGCAATGGTATTACCTAAACCATCTCCGTAGTATGCTCTATAAACCGGAAACCGTGAATTAACTACGTAGACGGGGGTTGGTTTATCATGATTGTAGTATATGATCATTATTTGAAATCAGAAACAATTTTTCAATTGTTATTTATCTAATCAATTGACTTTTCAATTCAGTCACTATGATACCCACTTTCCACTAACTCGCCAATGAAATCTCGATATGTGCTGATATCCATGATACCACCCTGAAATAATCGTCTACAGATATCAGCTGCTTCATTAATTATTTCCGGTGAGTTATTTCCGGCTCGGAACCCTCCTACAAGAACCTCTAATCGTGATATATCACTGAGAACACTACCAGGACATGAAACGCTAGCGTTTCCAACTAGATCACTCCCCAGAAATTTCTTCTCATCGTATGGCTGTCTTATTTGGAGTTGAAATTTTCTCTTGAAGTCTCTGTATTCCTTCATCCTTCTATCTAAACCCCCAGTATTTATTTCATACACTATATCAGCCCATTCATTATGTGACATTCTATAATCCGAATAATTGTCCGTGAAAAACTTCTCTTGTGAATCATAGCTGTTAGCAGCGAATTCACCTAAATTGTCTATATCCTCGTTGAGAATTTGTTGTTTAGCGCTCTCGGTAAATATAATTGATTTAGGTAGTCCACTAACTAGTTCTTCCTGAAATCCTTTAAATTTTCGTTTCGAAGCGGTTGATATATCCTGAGGAAGTGATTGCAAGGATTTTTTTGTTTGTTTAGTTCTTTTTGCTATTTTTTCTAACACAGGAATAAGACCCTCTTCTTTTCTTTTACCGTCAGGATCATCTCCCAGTATAGCACGCTCTATCTCCTTCGTTGCTGTGGTTACTGGTTTAAACAATTCTTCAGATCCCGCAGCAAAATCAGTCTGAAGACTCTGTCGTTGTTGTAGTTTATTCCGTACAGAGTCACGAATTGGTACAAATCTCTTAATTGCATCCAGTCGTTCACGAGCCAATCGGGTTGTTAATGCTTCATTGACCATTATTTGAAATCAGAAACAATGTTTCAATTGCAAAACAATTTTTCAATCCGACCTAACACCATCGTGGAAGTGTTAAGGGCGTTATCATTGATGTTGAAAGTGTCATAATTGCTATAAAAATAATTAATATCACACTTTCAACATTTTATGACATGTCGGATGAGTTTTAATACCACCGTGGAAGTGTTATGTCATCGTGAGACACGTTCTATCAGGTATGTGGAAAGTGTGGAAACCATTATAAAAATAATTAATACCACACTTTCCACATTGTTGTTTTTATTGATCAATCTGAACCGTCCATCAATTTTTATTCAGTGTGAAATATTTTCACTGTTTTTGACATTATCAATCAAAAAATGCTAAAAAAAATTAAAATCTCTATGAGTGTCGGTCACAATCAAATAATGATAAATGGTCAATCAAAATTGTTCATTTTCTTGAATTAACGCCCGTAGGTTTCTAATTTTAGAATTAACCTCCTTTTTCAATTCGTATTCGTACCCCAATTCTTTTCGTATTCGTTCTACGATGGTATACAACGGAGCGAACACACTTACGTCACTGGAAAATGCGAGAGAGTCCCGAATAGAATTCTGAATTCTCTTGATGAACGCATACTTCTTTGGTAGCATATATTTATTGTTGTTAACTCCGTATTCAATATCCTGAAAATCAGACATGATTTGATCAGGATTTAACCCATCTGATAGTTCAATATCCCAACTTTTCAATTTTGAAATCTCGGATAAAATGCTATTCATGTTTTCAGAATTCATTATTCTATAATAATGATATATTTCTAAATGAAAAATATGACGCATTAGACATAACTAAATTGAACTTTTTGTCCCGTCCTTTTTGAAACAGCCGATTGATAAATCCCCTCTGCAACATATCGTACTGAGGCTCTACAAATATCGAAGTGCCTACCGGCTTCATTCATTTATTGAAATATTTTTTCTTCGTTAGTTATCGTATTCAAAGATTTCACAGGTCTCTTCCCAGCCGTTTTGCATTTTCCAGTCTCTCCTCGTTTGGTATTCTCACTTTGTGTGATAGCCTGCAGATTTGATAAAGAATTGTTCTTTGGATTAGAATCGATATGATCAATAACAAAATCATCCTCGATCAATCCATAAAAGCATTCAAATACGAAACGATGATTGAGATAACATTTTTTTCCAGCGCCAAACTTCAAATACCCCATACCATTATCAGAACCAACTGGTTTCTTCAGTCTGCGGTTTCTTACAACACCATCACTGGATGCTTCATAATTTGTGATCACAGGGTGTTGTCTGAATTCTTGGTTCATTCGTATACTAAATACTATTTGTCTAATTCATTGTTTGGTTTAATGATGAATCTTTCGATGTAGTCTTGAGGAGTTCTTATGATTTTGTCAGGGACGTTGTCGCTGACAGTGTCAGGGTCAGAGACTTTATCAGGGTCATAATTTCTGATTGATTGTCCATTTTTTATTCTTTTATCATAATAACGCTTCAACTCCCTGTATCGCTTTCCACCGCAATTCAAACACAACTGAGATTTTCCCCTAACCCCAACCCCACATCGTATGCAGGGTAACGGGCCAAGGCTTCCACGTCGAAAGCTTTGCATATGATACCCACAAAACTCATTTCTGCATGATTTGTTACACGGGGTTATTGATCCAATCATAAGCCACTTACAGTGATTCATTATACATAAATCCTTCATTTAAATGCTTGTTTTAATTATAGCATGAGGGAATTAAGGAGAACGCCTTCGAAAAATGCTGAATTCAATGCTGATAAGGAGTTTAAAAGATTATTGAAAATTAATCCTAAATTTAATCTCGATAAACCAAAAAAACGTCCAATAGACGGAAACATGAAAGAGTTTAAGAGATTATTGAAGATTAATCCTAAATTTAATCTCGATAAACCAGAAAAACGTCCAATAGACGGAAACATGAAAGAGTTTAAGAGATTATTGAAGATTAATCCTAAATTTAATCTCGATAAACCAGAAAAACGTCCAATAGACGGAAACATGAAAGAGTTTAAGAGATTATTGAAGATTAATCCTAAATTTAATCTCGATAAACCCATAAAACGTCCAAGAGACGGAAACATGAAAGAGTTTAAGAGATTATTAAAAATTAATCCTAAATTTAATCTCGATAAACCCAAAAAACGTAACAAAATTAATCCTAAATTTAATCTCGATAAACCAAAAAAACGTTTAATAGACGGAAACATGAAAGAGTTTAAGAGATTATTAAAAATTAATCCTAAATTTAATCTCGATAAACCAAAAAAAACGTCCAAGAGATTACCCTGGAAAGATGCTCAATTCAATCTCGATATAGTTTCTAATACACCAAAGAATACAATTCTTGATAAAGCCATGATTAGTAAAATCAGAGACTGTTTTAATGAATTCAAGCGTGATGGAGCATCTTATTGTTGGTCAACATTTCGAATTGATGGTGTTGTTGATGCTACCATGACTGATGAAAAAGCAGCAGTGATAATTTCACGTGTTGGGGAAAAAAAGTATTTTTTCCGAATCAAATTCATTATCGAAGTCGATGGCAAATGGATTATTAAGGATAAATTTGAACCAATCCTCAAGAATAAAAAAGCTGTCATTGTGAGTAGAGATTCCAAACCAGGAATTCTAACCGGCATTGACAAACCATACTACGAAAGATCTTATCCCGTAACAGCAATGGTTTATGGGATATATCCGTTAAATGATAAACCCGATATCGCAAAACTAGCTCCTATGAAATATTCTAGTTCACTGAATTGCGTGGCAACACGGGTAATGGAACACTTCACAAATGCATCCTGAGGAAATAAACTAACTGATCTGCGACGTAGGAAAATAACCGAATGGGAACTGACAGTGAAACAGCATGGTGCAAAGATTTCTGATATAGCTAAATTAGAAACATCATTAAGATTTCCAATAACCGTTATGACGATAACCGGAGAGGTTTTATACGAACCGAAATATAACAAAAATGGAGCGCCAATACAGATTATTGATCATAACAAACACGCGTGGACACCTGCGGTAACAGTATTTCCACGAGAACGAACCGTGAAATATATCCCTAAGGAGTTCGTCGGGGATGTTTTCTATGAAGAGAAATTATTCGATGTTATTCATGCGTTGTGTAAAGATGATCCTGTGTCAGTGTGGTTACTTAGAAGTGATGAAGATCCCGAAATAGGATTCGATCAATTTGTAAGACCAAATGGTGAATTATATCGCGTTGAAGAATTAGATAACAGAATGAGAAAAATCGCTAGTGATTTTTCACCGGAGAGTTTCCATGAAAAACTACTCACGGATAGTTTTACTATTCCATCAGTGGTAGCTCACTTCGCAAGAGAAAAAAACTCATGGCGTCCAACACGAAGTGATTTTCTCGAGGATGTTAAATTGAGTTGCGTCAAATTTGGTCATGGAGGACTGTGGAATACGAAATACTCACGTGATGGTATGATTTCAATTGATATATCCGCGTGTTATCCCGGAAGTTTTCTCGGGTATGGGGAATGTGCTGAGTACTTCAAACGATTTGGACACCCAATGACTCGTGTTGCGATTAATGGACCATTGCCTGATTTTGATTTAACCGGATTCGCTCGTATGATATCATTTGAATTAGCGTCAGGATTACATCCGTGTAGTTATGTTTGGCTCGGTAGACACCTATCTGAAAAGGCCTGGATGCCAATAGTGCTATTGAGATATATGATTGATTGTGGTATGCTAATATCGTTGATTGTTTCCGAGGCTATTATATGCTATCGAGCTCAGAAAGAAGTTTGGCTACCACAACCCGATCTAGATAGAATAATCAGCGAACAGCGAAAACAATTCCCTGATTTCAATGAAGAACAAATCATGAATCGGTCTAAGAAGTTATTTGAAATTAAAAAAGAACAAGCAAAAGATTTTGGACGAAGAATAATCGGTAAATTTACCCAGGGTGGAAGATACGACAACGCAAAATATTCTTCGCGGTTGATCATAGACGTCGCTGAATACGATTTTATTGTAACGGATTTAATGAAACAGGGAAAACTTGTATCCCGTAAGGATGCTTTTCTATCCAATGGTGAGAAAATGGGTACGGTTGTTACCTACTGTGATGGATATAATTCCCAGTATACACATTTGAGAAGTTCAATGCTAGCCTATGCTTCTATTAATCTATTTTCGATGATAAATAGATTTCCTAATACCGCGGTTAGAGTGGCCACTGATTCGATGTATATACACAATAAATACAAATCAGCTGTAGCGGCATTCACAGATCCCGAAGAAAATTGGGGGCGTTGGCGATTTAAAAAGGAAACGCTACATGAGTATTGTGAATCCGCAGACGTTGCCATGGATGATAAATATCTTTGTTGTAACCGTATTGAAATTCAATCAGAATTTTCTAATGCACCACCGGTATCTGATCCAGTATGTAGATACAAGACAATTTATTTAAACGGTTGTGGTGGGTCAGGAAAGACAACTCGTGCAATTGAATTATTTCGTCGGTCAACCATGATTGTGCTAACACCGACTCACAGACTCGCCAGAGAGATGATACAGCGAGGGGTAAATGCCTGTACTTACCATAGTTTCTTTCGATGGAAGGGTGACAAATGGACTCCTGAGCGTATGGGTGATAAATTCATTCCTGAAATCATAATTTGGGATGAAATATGCACAGTGTCATTAGATGTATTACAAACATTTCTCGAGTGGTTGTTAAACAAAAACACAAAAGTCGTCATGTGCGGTGATCACGGCCAACCACCACCATTTGTCGGTGCATCTCCACATGAATGGCTAAGGGGTTTTGTAGACTATTATGAAGAAATTACCACTGATTATAGATCACTTGATGAACGATTACGAGAATTCAAAGCGCTAATTAGATTACAACCGGATAAAATCCAATGCGAAATAGCGCGTGAAGTGATTTCAGAAACTCCAATGAATGATTTCTGGGAAACATGGAGACCAAATGATTTGATAATTGCAAGTAGAAAAATAGTCAGGGACACACTTCAGATGAAGTTATTTGAATTGCATAAAGAAAAATTTGCAACGCTTCCAGTACCCCTTTGTTATAGGCCATCGGATACACGAAAACAGAATATTGAAGTTGATATTCCAGGACAGAGTGAAAAACAAATTCTCGTATTAAATGATATTGTGCTGGTTGATATCAATGTCGTTGAAGATGCATTGCGTGCTAATAAATCCCCGTGGACGCTAGGATACGCAGCAACAATACACTCTTCACAGGGATTGACTATATCGGATACAATTGTTTGGATGGTGGATAATCACATCGAATGGTCGAATTTAGTCTATCTCGCAGTATCCAGAGTACGAAAAATAAATCAGCTTCGAAGAATTGTTTTCGATGATAATGACACAACAATGGATGATATTGATGTTAAAATTATTGATAAAAAACTCTCCGGTTACAAACAACAGGACAAAAAAAAAACAACGAGAATTTGATATTGATGCTGAATTAATAATTACGCTGAAGAAACAACAGAATAATCACTGCGCGAGTTGCAATTGTATAATGCGTTGGCAGTATTCGGATAAGGATCCTCGCCAATTCACCGTAGACAGAAAAAATAACAGTCTCGGTCATGTCAGAAATAATGTGATGTTGACTTGTCTTGAGTGCAATAGACGCAACGGTGCTAGTTAAGACCATGCGGTGGCAATTGAGTATCCTCGGGAATTACCTGTAGTTGTTGTCGAGTAAAACCCCGCTGAGGGGCAGTTGAATCCAGTTTATAGACTGGAGGTCTACCAGTTGATCGTGTTATACTAGATATCTTGTGTGCAGTAACACTCCAAATAGGATCAGTAGCCCTTTTTCTACCCCCTTCAAGCTCTCCTGGTTCGTATAAGTACCTAACAGTGACATTACTACCAAGAATTGGTTCTTTGAAATCTTTTTGTGGTTGTACGGGTATAGACTTCTTTTTAATAGCGTTGCTAGGTTTCATGTTGATTGTTCTAGTAATCTCATTATTCAGTGCGGTAATCACAGCTGGTAACCTTTTGACCCATTCACGGGATCGCTTTTCTTGAATGAATTCTTTTGCGTATTGATATCCAAATAACCGCTCAGCAATCGTCCGATTAAATCGTTCTACAATGGCCTGATCGCGATGTAGCGCAGTATGCCCTCGTCGTATGGTGACATTATGATGTTTCATTGTAGATAACACTGCACCCTGAAATTCCTTGCCAGGATCAACCTGCAATAGATTTGGCCAGTGCAGAGGACCTCGTCGATAAATCCTTTCAAATGCAGAAGCGACTTCAGTGGCTGATTTTGTTTTTAACGGTTCTGCTTCTTTGTATCGACTTGCAATATCAACTACGGTTAAAGCGTATTTGTAACCACGATCATGTGGCAGAAATAATATATCAGCCTGATGAACTTCATTAGGAGCGGTCACATCAAAATGCGAGAATTGAATTTGTTTAGGCGGTGGTAGATAAATTTGCCATAGTGCCTGTTTGGATAACCAATTAGCCGCAGTGGTTTTTTTCACTTTTGCAGCGCTAGCGAGTTTATGGACTGCTGATTTACCCCTCCAGTATCCTCTTGAGGAATAATAAATTGATTCCATATTATTAATTACCGGCACCTAACATCAATTTACTTTTCATAGCCGATTTTATCAAAAAGGAAGCCAATTTTTCTTTGAAGGATTTATCAGGAATAGCATTTAACGCATGAATTAATTTCACATCTGCGAGATGCCTGTGTTGCAAATTGCTGCTTTTATAAGCAACATCATGAAGGTGACAGGCCTTATCAATGGCGTTTATTGGTTCTTCACCGGGGTTGGGTTGATTTTGATTATTGAGTCTGATATCAAGTCTGGTTCCCGGTCCACAGTAGCTATATCCTGGAAGGTGCTTTTCTCCGGGGTACTTTGCCCATGGGGTTCCAGGGAGCTTTGCCAATTTGGCTGCGATATCACCTCCTCGTTTTTTTTTAAATCAGATCTCATAGACACAAATCTAAATTTCTTTGTACCACATTGCACGCATTTACCAGAAAGCGCTGATCGGTTATTTCTGGTTGTAATCGTTGTCACGTCATCTGTGCCAGTACGCGTTTTACACTTCACACAATATAGATCCATAATTTATGTATAGAGATATGGATATAATTGATTTTTCAGCGACTAAAACAAGAGAACCAATTAAGTATCATGCAGCGCTACCAAACTCTATCCGGATGATTATAATCGGGCCATCTGGATCCGGTAAAACGCAATTGTTACTCAATTTAATAATGAGATGGATGAAGTGGGATAAGTTGTATTTAATTGCCCCTAGCGTAGATGATCAACGATGTTATGAAGTGCTAAAAGATTTTAACGACAGCGCGGTAGAAAAATCCGGAGAGGGTATTATTGAGTTTATAACCGATATCGATGAAGCACCGAGCATTGATGATATTGATGGAGATATTAACAATTTAGTCGTATACGACGATATAATGTTAGATAAACAAAAAAATCCTGCTAGGATCTTTTCCCGTGGGCGTCACAAAAACACTGACGTGATATATGTCACTCAACGCTACACTCAGGTTCCAAAAGTCATCAGAGATAACTGCAATATTCTTGCTGTATTCAACGGAGTTGATACTCATACTCTTAGAAATATATGGCAGACATGGTGTTCTGATATGGACTTCAATCAATTTCGAGATTTCTTTAGTCATGCTCAGTCAACCCCGTACGGATTCGCAACAATAAATTTGCATGATCCTCGGACACGATATCGTATCGGACTTGATCAAATATTCGGTTAAAATCATTTCTTATTTTTTGTTAACCTGTAGCAGCAGAGAGGGTGGATGACAACAAGTTGCGACCAAAATTGATTAAAAAATCGTAAAAGTCTCCGTTTTCATTTTTTTAGTTAAAATGAGATTTCGTAGGGAAGGCTCGTTAAAATTTCAATCAATTTTTTGTCTGAAAACGTTGTAGGGTTTGCCCCTGAGACATTTTTTTTGGTTAAAATGAGATCGTAGGAAGGCTCGTTTTAAGGATTCAATCAAAATTTTGTCTGAAAACGTTGTAGGGTTCACCCTCTTTTTGGTTAAAATGAGATTATAGGACGGCTCGTTTTAAGATTTCAATCAAATTTTGTCTCAAAACGTTGTAGGGTTCACCCTCTCTGCTGCTACTTGTTATATTAAAAAAGCACTGTGATCATAATTACAAATGTCTCTTTTTGAATGTCTCAACAGCTGTGTTTTGTTCTCGTTTATGGTGTGAAGTTTCATTTTTAAGGGTGTTGTGTATTGTTTTATTGGTGTCAGAAATATATATCTTGCTGAAATATCTTGTAGTAAAATTTTAATCAGACTGAGGTTGTTATGCTATGCAAAGAGACTGACGTCCCTGTATGGTGTTGCGAGAACTCTCGAAATTCGTGTGAAAATGATGACTAGAAAGCAACACAGTTATGTGTAATGAATTTTTGGAGGAGTATCCTGTACTTGAAGACTTCAGTAATCAGAATACCATACATACATGTGTTAAGTCAAAGACCAAGACAAAGTAGTGAAACTAACTCATTTTGAAAAATAACCCCTAGCTTGTAGAGTACATTAAGCTTTAAAAGTATATTGGACAATTACTGAGAATTTGTTTCTTTAATGTGGTCTTATAAGACAAAGAATTTAATTTAGAGTTGTAAAAATGTATCGATATGTCATTCGTTTACCTTTCTATTCTTTTAAAAGTGAGGGACTCGCGAATTTATGCCAGCGACTCTCAGAAAATAGGCTGGAGACTCCTGCGTTACATAATGACGATTCCAGTACTCGTCCCTGAAACTGTTGAAGCCTGGTACTTTGCTGCGTCTTCTAGTTGACTAGTAGAAGTGAAATGGCTGTTTTGGAATTAGGTTACTGATATAGATCACTGCCTTCTACCACCATGACTTTGTGCTCATAGTCAGCGTGTGTGCAAAGGAACGCATATGTTGTAGTCCATTAAATTTGCCAACAGGCATAGAATACACGAATATAGTCATGGGATGTGGTGGGAGGTAGAGGGCAGTTACCTACATCAGAAATCAACAAAGAAAATTCAATTAATGGTATGATACTCGTCTTTGAGATTTTTAAGGTGATAAATACAATCTTTACTTTTTGGTATATTCATTTTTTCTTGTTTTTGAAATAAAATACCAGTTTTTTACTGGCTCTCACTGGTTCTGTATCTCTGTTCGGAGTTGCCGGTGGTTTTCCAGTTTGTCAACATAATTTCGAACTCAGCCATACTAATTATTCAATCTTCAATCGAACACAGTTTATTACTAGTACTGAGACCACTTTGTACCGATGCGAGAAGTTCTGAATACACTTTTCGCGAATGTAGTCGTCGCGAGATTATTATACAAGCACAGTCAGTCACACCATTTACAATTACGTGTTTATTTATTGTTTATAACATGTTCTTCGCCGATGACAACCTTAACTTTATGATAGGAGATCATTATTTGAAACGGCGTCAACTTTCAATTACATGTTTTCTGCAGGGACTTCAATAATCCTCATTCGGTCATTCAAACCCTGCATCAACAGATTCTTGTCTGAGAAGATTAAAGTAAAACGTTTGTACTCGGGGTCATGAGCTATGTCAAGATGCTCAACGTTAGAGTTTTAAATTGAATACAATGCATGAATGTCATCAAGTTAAATTTGCAAGTCTGTGTCATCTTGATCTCGGCCCATGTATCTCAAATGCCGATGATACACACGGGTGACTTGATAGTCACCAAAAGTTTGCAAATGTTTTCACTGAGTTCTTGGGACAGTTAAACCTTAAGGAGACTTGAACCACTGCCGGTCTTACAAGTATCATTCAATTTTCCAGCTGGGTGTTTAGAATATCCACCATCTGAAATGCTATAAACATGTGCCGTTGTGCACTGATACCAGGATAAGAACTTATTTGCCAATATAATTCTCCTCTGATTTCATTTTGTTTAGAACCTATGGTCATCGCGAGAAATTAAATAAGAGATGTTACATCAGACATCACACATGATGTTCAATGTGCGCATGTGGCCACTGATGGGTTCATTGATGGCATCCAAGGTGTACATTTTGAGATCAGAACTTTTTACCATCAGTGGCGACATTATTACGATAAACTGCCTTGTTGGCGTTGCTCTTACAGCTTAACACTATTGTGTGCTTCGACCCCAAAAATTTAACTTTACGAACATATCTAAAAGCCGAAATATGTGTGAGAGTGAATTTTGCAGGAAAAGTCTCATGCCTGAATTTAAGGTTGTATCTTTACGTACTGTACATGATTTGTTGTGTCTTTGATGAACATCATGACCTGGCCAGCAGACTTTACTTAACCTTCTTAACGGGCCAGTCTGAGAAATGTTGTAGCAACTTCCATATTATCAAGAATTGTTTCGATTTCCTTTCTGAAGATGAGATAATGTGCGTTCTTGAACAGTGCCGTTATGCCATTGTTGCAAAATCCGACTTTACTGTTGACACCCTTTGCAGCGTTGTATATACTGACCTGAGTAGTGCTGATAATTTTGCTGGCTTCTATCTTCCAACACAGGATGTACTTCCATTCTCAAATGAAGGATCAGATGCATATTTGAAATAAACTTTTTTTTAAATACAACACAGCTTTGATTAATACTTTTTAGAGAACAGCTGTAATCGACTTCCAATGCCAGATTTGCTGTAATTATTTGGATAACCTTTGTTGAACGGCTTCATTGATGATTTTACTAACCGGAACCGTCATTATATCTGGTGACGATAATGTATCTGGTGTCGCCTTTGGTTGTGGAATCCCTAGATCTCGAATTTATTGAACTGTTTGCACTTGCAGATTTTTGCATGCTTCAGTGACAATAATATATCTGAAATCTCATCCGGTTGTCGAGTCCCTACATCTCGAATTCATTGAACTGCTCGAAGTTACAACTTTTTATATGCTATGAACGACTGGCTTTGCGATTAATTTAGTGAACAGTAACAGTGCCGCAAGCACCCGTTTTGCCTGCAAACAATCCTTGTACAACATCGCCAAAGCCAACAGTAGCGTAGCTAGGGAGGTGCAAGTTGCACTGGGCGCCGTCTTGGGGGGGGGGGGGAGGCCTCCGGAAGAAGAGGATTGGAGGATTCAGTGTATACTTTTACAAAGTCTGCATCAGAAGAAACAACTAAGTAAACAACTAAGTCTGTGCCAGGATGTCTGGATGACTGAGATTTAACTCTGGTTCAGACTGAATCTGGGTCACGCGTACTTATCCAGTCACCTCGGGTGCCAAGACTCTCCGCTACGCCGGGAGGTGGGGGGGGGGGGGCGAAAAATATTAATCTTGCACCGGGCACCGAACACCCTCGCTACGCCACTGAAGGCCAATTCATTTTATGTTATGTAAGTACGTTTGCTTGTGTTAACAACACGCACTTGTATTACATCTCCATGTTCAATTGTCATTAAATTTAAACGCCAGGTCGATCTCCAATGTACATTTGTATTGCCAAGGTTTCTCCGCACAGGTCTAACATGTACCCATCTGGATCAATTAAACGAAGGTTTGTCAACTTGGGATTGTGGCATGGAAGCTATATGGGAATGGGAGTAATTGATATCAGATCACGTGGGACATCAGTAGGGGAAAAGAAAAACAATATAAATCCGTATGACACCAATATTGATGAAGCTGAGGCTTCAAAACTACCATTAATGTGCATCACAGATTAGGTTTACTAGAGTTGTCATGGTAATCCTGAAAACACCAGGCGTGAAATTGTAGCTGCTACCGTCAAGTGGTCCTGCACTCAAGATTTGTTAGTTTGGGGAAATATCAATATGCATACTTTTTAAGATTGAATCGAGATTGTACAGCTAAGCATGGCGTCGTGTTTGCGTATGAAAACATAGCATCTTTTCCATACGACGTCAGAACTAGTTATTCGTTGATTCAAGTTCATATCCATAGGAAGCTCAACAACAATCTAGGTGGCGCCACTGTTTGCCCAAACCACGAATGAGTTTTCGTGGGAAATTCCCCAATGAGTGGCCTTTGAATATTAGGCCAATCGCGATAAATGCTCAACGATGCCAATGTTATTTTGGCTGTGCATGATTCCTTAGCGGTAATTGGGAGTTGGAAAGAAAAAAAGTCATATAAAATCCTGGCTTCATGGACGAGATTTTAATCAAGCTAATGCTTAGGAATTTGTTTGCAACAACACACTGCAGCCAGCATTAATTTATGCATAATGTTAAGTGATTGACAACTCATCATCAGGACCATTGAATAAATACATCACCGATGTCCTCAACAAGTTCATGCATTCCAAAGTGTGTGGCCTCGTTAATACCTTCCGTTGCATTGTTATCAGCGCAAACTGACCCCATGTTTTTTTTTTCTCCAATCGATGCTCAAGGTTGTGCGGATTACATGGTCCACCATGGCCGCTTCCTTTGATTGTTTTTATTTTCTTCTCATATCATTGGCAAATTCTTTGTCTTCAGTTGAATCTTTAAGTTGTTTCTTTCCCATGTGGGACTACATATATGTGCCTGTGAAGATATAGGTAAATCTTGGCGTATGTGAATGTGCAATTGTTTCGATTTTACTACCAGCAGGCTAATGAAATGAGTTGATTTCTTGCCATGGGTTCGCGTGTATCATATTCATATAATGGTTTGGGTTCAAGAGCAGATGATGTTTTGGCTTAATGTTCGGTTTTTATAAACGTTTAGAGAAAATATCGTATTGAAACTGTTGGGCCATTGGGGGGTGGGGAATAGCGTTGCATAGGTAGGTGATATGAGATCATTCCTAGTGTATACAAATTTTCTATAATTAATTATCTTTGTTCTGGCTTGCAGTTTGAAAAATTTCATAGGCTCTTCATTATAAAACAAACAAAAAAAAAACAACCTTAACCATTGGCCACACCTGTGATCTTGCCACTAAGGCCGTTCCTCATGTACATGTCGAGAACGCACCTTCTTTAATACATGTACTTTCAACATAAACTCTGTCCAGCAGAGTGGTACACTACTAGCGGAATTTTTAGGATTGTCATGGATTCAAATGCGAGTATCTTCAGTCAAATAAAAAAAAATTGATGGTCTCTTGTCTTTTCTGACTTGTCCACGGGTGGTTATGTGGATTATTTTAAAGCCTATCTGTAAAGGTCTGCTACAGTATAAAAAGCGTAATTGGCAAGCTATCAATGATTTGACTGTCCAGAGAAGTGGACCTGGTTTTATTCTCTTCCAACAACTTTCTTCGCATATTACGCGGTTTCCTGCAATCTTTGATGCATTTGTTTTTGTTGATTTGATCAGCAGTGTAAATGTTTGTTCAAAGCCTGTTGTGAGATCTTCCCGTGCATTTTGCTTTGACTGAAACATATCTTTAATGCGTTTGCGGACACAACACATACACACACACACACACAATATATATATATATATATATATATATATATATATATATATATATATATATATATATATATATATATATATTAAAAGAAGTTCCAGGTGCTTGAATGCAGCTGAACATACGATACGTCACACAGTTTGCTGACAACGTTGACGGTTTAAGTCATTTTGTATTTTTATCAAGATTGTTAAGTTGTTTTATCCCAACCAGTTCGATACTTTTGTTGGGGTAGTGAGAAAACTCTGTGTCCTTAGTGACCTCAGCAATCATTATCTTTCAAAGATACCCACAAATGGTGACCGCACATTATGGCCACTGCATGTTTGCAAGACCATGGTCAATACCACGAAATATCACCGACATATTACAATTGTCTCATATCACTTAAGGCATGCGGGGAATTATTTTCGCTGAAATAATTTTGTCTTCTAGCATACTTCGTCATATACAACTAGATTATTCAAATTTAAATAAAGATTGTCAGTCGTACAAGCTTTATCGATTGTGGGTAAGAAATCAGCCGTGGATGACGATTTGGATTTTTTGTGGACTTATTTAAACGTAACTTTTAACAATTTTTCAGTAACATTGCTACGATGTCTACAGTATGACAGTTTATAGTGATATCTAGCACTGGGGCATCATGCTGCAGACATGAAGTATGATGTCCTACCCAGTCACATTATCCTGACACCAGGCCGACCAGTCCTAACACTAACCTCTTAATGCTGAGCGTCAAGCGAGGAAGCTGTTAGTAACATTTTTGTAAGTCATTGGTTAGACTCAGCCGGGGATCGAACCCACGACTTTCCGCATCCGAGGCGGACGCTCTAACCACTAAGCCATGGATCGGTCCCGGGGATGATGATGGTAATAACCGAAGCACTACTGTAATATCCTCGAGTACATTATAACACAGTTCATCATCAGCCAATGGTGCTATAACGCACAACTGATCCCATGTTAGCCATCTCAAAATCATATCCAGCAACAGGTTAATTTTTCCTGATTAAACCATACCAATGATCAATGAGTGAATGAGTTTTTTAAAAAAAAAAAATTACAGGGTGTTTGAATGGTTTGGACCTTGCAGAAAGTCAATGACGGTGAAAGCAGACCTTTTCTTTTAAAGCTTAAGAGAAATTTCTTTTTCGAAAATGTCAGCACAGTTTTTGTATATAACACAATCGTGGATTCATGTGAAGCTGCATGAATACATGTACTACAAATCCAACTCGAGTTCAAACATGTAATAAAATAGCCACCATCAAACAATTTCCTATGTAGGACAACAAATTCATCATCAAAACTCTTTCAGGATTCAATAAACCTTCGAACCTTATCTTGTTCATGATCACAAACAATGCTGACTCGAATTCAATTTCGAAATTTCTCCATTTTCTTTTTCTTCAAAACACTGATTTCTTCTTAAGCTTAAAAGTCTTTCTCCAACTAATTTTTTGCAACTGTTTGAAAACTTGTGTTCATCTGTATGTACGGCTCCCAACAAGCTTGTTGGTGAAATTCAAGGACTTTACTTGCATGCATTCTTAATCACAAATACTGATGCCGATTTTGTATGTGTAATGCATGAATATTTTCAGTTATAAAAGGATGAAGAGAAAATTCAACTTAAAATTTAAACTGAACTGACATTTCAAATTATGCACATAAAGAGGTACTGTTGCACATACAAAGAATAACTGCACAGAAATGTCTGTATCTTTTAAGAATTTATTTCATCGGACCCTGTCATTGCACAACTGCCCCTAGGGTAAGGCAAATTCAATAGATAAGTGTCCTCATTAGGACAAAACAAGGTGAAAATATTTACAAAATTGGGGATTAACATGCATGTATATACCAATTAAAATTTTTACATTAAAAACAGCACATACTGAAAATATAAAAATACAGATGTATATATGCTAAGAACCATGGAATTTACTTGTTAAAAATGAGGAGCTGTACGTGTCAATTGATCTGGAGCTACTAAAAAATTACAATATTTGTGTATATTCATACAATCTGCTCAAATACGCCAATCAACATTTACTAATATCTCTTTCCTAATAGTTCATATTATTTACAGATATAACATTTCTGAACGAACATAATTGATCTTGTACTTGGATAATTTTCTTATCCCCATCATTCCCAACATCAGTTGAGGCCTTTCCACTTGAGGCTGGAGTGGAGGAGGGAAAGTATATATCATAATGTGACATTAAAAAATATATAATTAATTCTGTATAATGCTCATGAACAGCACAGACTCTTCTGTAAATTTAGGTCAAGGTTTCCAATGATTTTAAGTAGAATGAATGTGACCTTGACCTCTCAGTACCTTCTCCGATGTAAAGCGTGTCAATTCTGTTTGCAGTTGGGTACACATTACATCTACAGATGACTAGAAATGTGTTCATGGAAAATGAATGCCTAACAACAAAATGGCCTCAATGCATAAAAAAATAAAAGATACAGGTTACATACTCTCTCATGCAAACATTTTCAAGGAAACAAAAAATACAGAAATCTCATGTATGGAAATATCTTGAGATGTTGATAAGAAATTATAAGAATTAAGTTTTGCTGTGCATGTATCTACAAATTAAATCGAGTTTGCCTTCTATTAAAAAGATGGACAAGATTCTCATCCTAGACATCAAAACAAATGGTTAACTGGGTTGACATACACCAAAAGTACAGGGTAATAAGCATGGAATGTAATATGATTGATACATGCATGCATTTGTGTGTGTGAGTTATTTTTCTCATGTGCTATATGGGGGAATTTTACAGCAATGCCCATCTGTCTGTCTGTCCATGAACATTTTCATTTCTTGAGCATAAGTCTCAAAATATTCAAGGTTTTTAAATCAAATGTGGTAAACATGTCAAGCAAATCGCAAAAAAACTGTCTTTGATACAAAGAATTTTCTGCATTCTATATTTTGCATATTACCATGGAAACAAAATGTAGTACAAGTAGTATGATCATTGAGAGTGCAGGTCCATACAGTATTAGTGTTTTTCAGGGCAAAGATTGATGGTGGCAGATCACAGTGTTCATATGGTGTTCACATAAAGGACCCAACATCAGTGAAAAGTGTACATCCAGGCCATAGCTCATGTACAACTCACATCAAGCAGTGAAAAGTGTACATCCAGGCCATAGTTCATGTACAGCTGGCATCAAACTGAAAAGTGTACATCCAGGCCATAGATAATGTACAACTGGCATCAAACAGTGAAAAGTGTACATCCAGGCCATAGTTTATGTACAGCTGGCATCAAATGGTGAAAAATGAACATTCAGGCCATAGTTTAAGCACAACTCACAGCAAACAGTGATAAGTGTACATCCAGGACATAGTTCATGTACAACTCACATAAAACAGTGAAATGTGTACATCCAGGACATAGTTCATGTACAACTCACATAAAACAGTGAAAAGTGTACATCCAGGCCATAGTTCATGTACAACTCACTTCAAACAGTGAAAAGTGTACATCTAGGCCATAGTTCATGTACAACTCACATCAAATGGTTAAAAGTGTACATCCAGGCCATAGTTCATGTACAACTCAAATCAAGCAGTGAAAAGTGTACATCCAGGCCATAATTCATGTACAACTCAAATCAAGCAGTGAAAAGTGTACATCCAGGCCATAGTTCATGTACAACTCAAATCAAGCAGTGAAAAGTGTACATCCAGGACATAGTTCATGTACAACTCAAATCAAGCAGTGAAAAGTGTACATCCAGGACATAGTTCATGTACAGCTCACATAAAACAGTAAAAAGTGTACATCCAGGACAAAGTTCATGTACAACTCAAATCAAGCAGTGAAAAGTGTACATCCAGGCCATAGTTCATGTACAACTCAAATCAAGCAGTGAAAAGTGTACATCCAGGACAAATTTCATGTACAACTCACATAAAACAGTGAAAAGTGTACATCCAGGACATAGTTCATGTACAACTCAAATCAAGCAGTGAAAAGTGTACATCCAGGCCATAGTTTCACACAAACATTGTAAAAGTTTCTCATCAAATTGAAATCCTTCATTATTATGCATATTACACTTCAGCCAATATCAATATTTTTCTCATGTATTAAGAGTTTAAAATTTGAAACAGAAGACATTTAAATCTTCAGAAATGAGTCAAGGAAATTCTTTCAAAACGTTTCTGAGATCAGGCAAGATTTCTGCAAACTGCATTGTAATCCCTGATACAAAATGAATGTTATGTGAAATACACAATTGTTACCAACCAATTAATAAGAATGATATTTAAAACTCTAAAATTAAGGAATAAATTATGAGATATTTAAAGATGATCTTTTAATTTCAAAATGAATTGGTTCTCTTCTTACCTAAAGTGCAAGAAATTCAGAAAGGCTGGTCCAGGTATTTGAGCTATAACTATTAATTTTGTGTCAAAACTATTTTCCTTCTTCAGTTACGAAAAACCTGACCTTTGACCTTTTGTTTCCAAACTCAACAAGCTTCTTCCATACCCCGAATGCATGAAATCCACAACGCTTGATAAAGGCTGATTGTGTAAGACTAAAGTTATTATGCAGAAGTACAAAGGCAACTGATGGACATATCTGGCAGGCATGTAGAAAATAAATCTGGTGAGTCAATTTGTGCCTAACTCTATCACAATTTTCCAAACGATAAAATCTTTTCAAAAGAATTTTGAAAATTTTGAAATAGAAATATTATTAACAGTTTTAAAAAAAATCTTCAGAAAAGTTCCAGTAAACAAGTATTACCATCTACATTTATGAAAACAAAATAAGAAATACAAACAAAAGCGAGGTACCAGCTCAAACTGAACAGATATTGGATGTGAGGGAATTTTTCACAATATAAAACATGCCTTGAGAAAAACAAAACACAAAGAAACCATAAAATAAAACTTAAGTGAAAACAAATAAAATTAAGAACTTTTAAACATTATGAAATTTTATCCTTGATTATTGATTATGCCATGAAAATGGCTCAAAGTATTTGAAAATTAAAAAGTTTACAAATAACAGAATCTATTTTTGTACAATCACAGAAATAATTAACACACAGCGAAACTTTCTTACTACATTTAATTCTGATGGAATATTCTCTCTTCCATTTGTCTTAAAAGGTATGATTAACCTGTTTACTATAATCAATGAGTAAAAAATATATTAAAAAATTTAACTGATTTTGAATGATTAATGAAATAACACAGTATAAAGCACACATATAACAATATACAAAATTGGGAACCTAAAATATATTCCTGTGGAACTCCTTTGAACTTTAAGATATACTTGTAAAACAAAACATAAATAAATCTTGCAAAATATCATGTCTGAAAGGCTAAAAGTAGGCTTCTTGTTATTTCTGATTTTTGTTCTGCTGGATTGAATGCAAATCAGTAAACTGACTTAATAAAAATTCAATTTATAGGGACAATAATGTTCTAAACCCATACTTTTTATGACTTTGGAAAATAACAAGAGTCACTCACAAAGGACCGATACTCTACTGTATGAAAAGAATTTCCAGGAATTCAAGATGAGGCTATTTCTTCCGTTCAACCGCTAAGTGTTGAACCATTACTGATATTCATTAGTGATAGCAAAATTTTAAAATTAGCTGCTGTGGTGGACAAAGTTGATGATGGATTGGCACCATTTTCATTTAAAAGAGAGTAGACATCAGTAGAAGCCTTTTGGTGAAAACAGATGTCATCATGATAATCCACTCATGTGGGATAGTTAGATTTTCAAGACCAACATTGTGGCAGCCATATTGGATATCACAAATGGCAGCCATATTAGATATTAGATTGGTACATTTTTCATTTAGGACCAACTCAACATCAAATCAAATCTTTTAGTGAAAACCCCATATTAATAAGACCATCCATTCAGGTAGAGTAGTGATAACAAGATTTTTCAAGATGGCCACTGAAGTGGCCATAATAGGTATTCAATTAGCACCATTTTCATTTTGGATAACTAAGCTAGTGGCTTATGCCTGTTTAATGTTTCATGGCAATCCACCAAGGAGTTTAGGAAGAGTAGTGAGAAAAAACTTCTGCAAACAGATGGACAGAAGAATGACAATCCCATAAGCTCTTCTGGTCTATAATGAGAACAGTCAAAATAACCAGAAAAGAAATATTCACCATATCGCATTTCATACTGATAAAGTATATTGATTTCTAAACAGCACCAAATAAAAGGTGCATGTTTCATCAATTTTTATTAAACAGATCTATGTAATGTATCATGGGCAAAACTGTTAAATTTCCATGATAATACAGACAGCAATAATTTGTATTTTCATTCTTTAATTAAAATAAATACTCTCAAGACTCACCCTGAAATGACGAGTCTTTAAAAGGTCAATATCAGCATCAAATATCTTGTAAATTATTTGAGATAAGATCTGTGTAATGAGATGATATGAAACAATTGTATTTGCCATGCATAAAGTGCCTTCAACCACAAATTGCATCCCGCCTCACAACAACAATTAGAACATGCTGATTTCTTTCTGAGAGTCAAATAACTTTGACTCTTTTCAAGAGACTCAGTGAATCAGATAGCTTCTTGCTAAAATGGTTAGGTTTTGGGTGGATGAATATTTATTTCGTTGTGGCAAGCTCAGATCTTCATATAAAGATCATAATTAAAAATAACATTTTGTGAAATTTCATTCAGTTAAATATCTCCAGTTTTAATTTTTCAATTTTACATTATTCCTGCAACCCTAAAATGAAAAAAGTTGAAATGATTCAGTCTCAATAACCTCAACTATTACTTAAGTTGTTATTAGTGATGACATGTGAAGAAGTTCTAATAACATCAACATCAATTATGATAGAACAACATGATGAAGGCAGTTAAAAATACCACCATTTTACATCCAAGATCTTTTTCAAGCATGTGACAGAAAAGACAGGTTTTTCTGATTTAAAAAAAAAACCCAAAGGAAAAAGGAAAACATATCTGCTATTACATAGAGCACTGTTTGATCAGGGTCTACCCTGTTTGTTCTTCATAAATTGCCCTAATCAGCTAGTGCATTGTAACAGCATGACTAGGGCTATTATGTAAAAAAAAGCATGTTATATTTGAATAAATATTGTAATGTAATATCACTGTTCAATGGTTTTGACTGCTGTGTTTCTCTTTTCTCTATATGGCCTTATTGGTTGCAAAAAGACCTTGCCAACACCACTTATTTCACTGACAACATTATGCATGCTGTCTCTCACATTATTTCTGAAAATGGTGGGAATAAATTACCTATGCACATGTGATCTGTATAATCATTAAAACAAGACATCCAAGTGGGTCTGAGATTACTCTCCTGATTGACATCTATTTAAATACCAAATGCATGACTGGCTGGCTATAAAATCAAAGTTAATATGATGCTTTCTAATATATCAAGGTTTTTCTATTTCAGTAATGCTGGCCATATTGGATGATAAACTGACATCATTTGCATAATCAAATAAAGCCCAATGTCAGGAAGCTTTGTTTCAGCTGTGGTTAATTTCTGTTCTATGACTTGGGAGAAAAACTGGGTTGAAGGTTTTGTTTAAATAGTGTCCATAGCAGGTGGCAGATCAGCACTAGTGCTATAAATTTAAAACTCATCCAGTGGCTTTTGAGAAAGAGTTGAAAATAACAATTGTTGCCAGATGACTCATGATGTACAATATACATAGGACCATACCATACACATACTAGGCAAAATGATGAGGCAAGTGTAAATAATTTCAGATGGACTGAATATACGAAGCTGAGTATTATCTCAAATCTTTTCACAAAGTTATACTAAATCTTTTAGTTCATGTGTGCAGGGCAATTCTATCTTGCAGATATTAACAGCGAGTTTATTCCCATTACAGCTAAAGTGCATGATGAACATAAAAAGTTGTAAATGCACATATTGTAAAAACTGACGAATAACCAATGATATAAGAAAATTGAACTCTGTCATTTTGAGTGGATAGTTCATTTTGTATATATTAATTCTATTATATGAATAGTGCTAGATCAAGAGAGAGTTCAGGGGCTGAGACCATTTGAAGGCCTCTGTGCAAGTTTCTGCAGTTCACTTTTCAGCAAAAAACAGATTTCATAAAAATGAATCACCCCTTTTTGTTCTGTGATGATCAGAGAAAAGCCACATGATCAATCATTTAATGATGGTTTTCAATCAAATATTAAAAAAGAAAATTAAGTTTTCTTCTTGAGAATATTTTATTTTGCACCGATAAAATTTTACGCCTTCACTTCATCACAACACTGCATGTTCATCATATCGATGATAAAAAATTTCAGACAAGTAGGTCAATGGTAACAAGCATCAGACATATGGAGATTTTGTAAGTTACCCTGGGGATAATGATAAGTCTGTGATTTCAGGGACACAGAAACATTTTTATGCATGCAAAAACTCCATTTTCCATAAGAAATATATAGAAAATATCTCCAATTTAAATCAATGATTGATTGGTTATCATGAACTGTTGATCCTTTACTTATAAATTGAGACCAATTCCTAATGCAAAACCCTTTCTCATTATTCAATCATTGAGATAAAAAATCCTGAATCACTACTAATCTCAAGACTGAATCATCGAGAGAAACAAAAATCCTCTATCTGCCATTAATATCAGGATTGAATCCTTGAGAAAAAAAATCTGGATCTGCCACTAATCTCAAGATTGAATCATTGAGAGGAAAAATCCTGGATCTGCCACTAATCTCAAGATTGAATCCTCAAGAGAAAAAATCCTGGATCCGCTACTAATCTCAGGATTGAATCCTTGAGAGAAAAAAAAATCCTGGATCCACCACTAATCTCAGGATTGAATCCTAAAGAGAAAAAATCATGGATCCACCATTCATATATATATATACTGTAAACTATTTGTAATATGCTCAGCAGACTGATTCAAGTTTCCAATGTAGGAAATTGCTAATTTAAGCTCAACTGCTGATTTTTCTTTCTAAAATGAAATTTTGTGTTATAAGTGAAATTCACTAGTTATAAACAGCAACTGCTTTTCTTCTCCACACATTAAGCAATGTTCTTAATACAATACTGTATAATATTATTACTATACAATGCAACTTGACAAGACAAATACCTGAAGAAGAAGAAGAAAAAAAGCTAAATTGTTTACATGACTATGTAATTTTGTCTGGAATCTATTTGTTCTTAGCGCATATATATATATATATATATATATATATATATATATATATATATATATATATATATATATATATATATATATATATATATATATCTTTATCTTAGCATACTTCAGGTGTTTTTGGTGAAGCCTGGAAACTAAAGAGTGTCTTGATTGAAGCTTGCTGATATACTGTCCTTGTGAAACATTTCAGATATGTCCAGCCTATTGCACACACCTGACATTACAAAATCACCTCACTGTTTACAAACATGTTACCCAATCATTAGAAAGTTTGCACACCTGACATTAAAAAATCACCTCACTGTTTACATACATGTTACCCAATCATTAGAAAGTTTACAAACATGTTACCCAATCATTAGAAAGTTTGATCAAATATAGTAATTACGAAGCTGTAAAAAAATAATATAGAAAATAACATGATCATTTTTTTTCTTAGTTTCACTTTATTTGTGGAATTTACTATCATAAGTAATAATCTCATAGTTGATTACCTTCATTGAACTGTTAAAAAAAGTACATGTACAGTGTACATTTTATTTGCAATAATAGTGTAACAATAATGAATATTAAATATTATTTTAAAACATTATTATTAAACAACTGACAATCAAAGATTAAATCATTTTATTAAGATAATACTTTTTGTACAGATTGGTTATTAACATCTGCTTATCAGAGGGAGATAACATTGGAGAAACATCTATAAAAAAAAACAGTAACCTTACCACACCAATATTTCACACTGGACACAGAATGTAGTGGTTTGGACAAGTGTCAATGTATTTGTGAATATCTGCTGCTTGTTCATAATAACAACATTGTGTTGACCAACATACCATTTGGCTCTTTAGCGTTGTAAGTGAAGCTGATTGCATCTGACACCAGATGCATTTAAGTTCTAGCCATGTATGTTGCTGTTGCCATGTATGTTGCTGCAGATGGAAGTAATGGTGGTAATTAAAACAATAAACTACAAGTCCAACTTCAAACAATACAGACCTTGATCTGCAATGCATTTCAGAATTTGTGTTTTTTGTTTCACTGATTACTTCTAACTGCATAGACCCAGATTGGACCAAGCATACACTGTACAGCCATTTAGCCTCATGGCATAGCCTGTTAATTATATTACACATAAATACATGTAATACTAATGACTTCACTAAAGATCCAAAAATAATGTGGTGACTCTACCAGTTGGTGGATGACACAGAGCCACTACCACCATAGTAAAATCCTTCGTACCAATGATGATCAAACTTTATCCATACAGCAATATTTTTGTTCTAGATGACGATGACATGCATGGCAAAGACAGTGGCTCTGGGTGTATCAGCATATACTTGGTGGCACTCTTGGCTTGTATATAGACAGTTCCCATCTGTGGGTGGTACTGCAGTAAATGGTGGCAAGTATAACAGCACTGAACTTCTTAGTGTATAACAGTGCGCATTGCAGTGGTGTTGAAAGCAATTAGACCCAGACACCATTTGGGTTCTTGGTTGGAATGGCAATGATGCTGAGAGATGCTGGCAGTTTTGTATTTTTCCCACCTAGGTGTGGTGAAAGTCGCCCCTCCAAGACCTTGAGGACCACTGGCAACAGATAAAAGAAAAAGTATCAAATATAATTGCTAACATAGACTTTGTATATACCTGTACAAAATTGAATCGGAGGGCCATATTGCCTACAGAAGAACAAGACCTACATAATTTTCTCCTGGACCCTCTGCAATTTGTATTGACTAAAGCGGTGGTTCCTAACCCTCAGGTTGCACCCAAATGAGGATTGCAAGGATGTTCTCAAGAGTTGTGGTGGGTCACTAGAATATTGTTGTAGGTTTTAAAACTGATCAAAATGTGAAAACAGGGTCAGGAGATAAAGAAAAAAATATTTATTATGATCACAGCCAAAAAAGTTTGCAAAACATTGGACTAAAGAAAAGCACTTCTAAAAAGAGATACTCTTTTTTCAACACTGCATCCAGATGGTTCACTAACTAAATTTGATGATGAATTATTGCTTCCAATGAACAATTAAAAACTATTTGGAACTTTATACCTTTATTTTAAGAAATTTTTTTAATTTTAGTTGACCATAATATACATGAATGGAATGTTCAAAGCATACCTCTGGGACAGAAGCCAACAAGTTGTTAATGGGAACATTAAATCAGAGTTCATAAACAAACGAGTTATACAAGGATCTATTTTATGACCACTTTTATTTATATGATATTTTAAATGACTTCTCCCTACAAGTAAAACATTCAAAAACCAATATTTATGCAGATGGTAATATTTTGAATAAGTAGGATTCTAATGTTAAAAGTTTGAACAATCAAGTGGGTGAAGAGTTATATCAAGCCGAACTTTAGTGCTCACTAAATAACGTTTTTCTTATACTCCTTACAAAAAGTCCTAAAACAATATTGCCTGGAACTAGATAAAAATTTTATCAGTGAATTGGTGAACAGAAATGCAAATTTTGAGCTATACTTAGAAAATAATCTCACTCAATGGCATAATAAAATGAACAAAGTATGTTCTATAGTCCGCTTAAGACTTTATTATTTATAGAGGATATAAATTTATCTACTATGCAATTAACGACAAATATTTTACTATGCAATCATTCTTCATTATTTGGAATACCTCTAAACAATTTCAGAAGAAAAAAAACTGATAGTAATAATGAAAGTATCCACCCTACAAGCATGGGCAGCAAGAACTATGATTTGATACACCATTCAAAATTCTTTGTTTTAACTGAAATAGTTGCAATCTGAATACAGTCTAGTTTACCAAAAGCCTATATTAATATTCAAAGCATTCACTGACCTTTGTCCAAAATATCTGTTTGACATGATACACTTCAAGTCAGAATAACAAAACCACTGACCTAAACTGTGATCAATCACAAATGATCATTGCATAACACCACTGCCAAAAACTAGGACTTTAAAAACTTACATGTTTAATCTGGAGCTCTTTTTTTGGATTGAAACTCCCCAAACCATTAGATCAGAAACAAATCTAAATGTGTCATAACATTATATGATCATCATCCGGAAAGGCAGTTTTCATTGTAATTTGATTTTTTTAATGATTATATAATATGTATATCTGTATTTTGTGCTTCAACTTTTTCCAAAATCAACTTATTGTACCTAACCAGTGACATTTATTTTGTAAACAACATAATATAAAGCTAATATATCTCTATGAGTATAGATTATATATTCAGATCATTATTAATTGTAAAAATGTTTACTTCAGTTTTGAGTTAAAGATACAGTCTTGATTCTGACCTAAGAAAGTTCCAGAAAGGAAATTTTCCATCAAGTTGACGGAGTATTTTCAGAACCCATTAATTGCAACTTAGGTCAAGTGGAGTTGTATAAAAAGTTGTTTACAATAGGATTATCCACTCTTGCCTTAACATCTGAAGCAGAATCATTTTATTCTTGTGTTCAGTTTTTAATCTGGGTGGATTTATTCATTAAAATTATAATCCACTGACATTACAAAGTACTCAGGAATATCCTTGGATGAAAACAATAATTTGTAATTATAGTGAATTCAGTCAAAGGCATTTTGGATTATATGATTATGATACATCAAAAGACTGTTAACACATTACCACATTCCATGTCATTGGCACATTAACACATGCAAGACTAAGGGCACATCAACAAATTCAATATTGGAATTTATTTTGAGTACCACTGGAATTCAATTGGATCTTTTGTACATTTGGATTTGTGATAAAACTTTGATGGCTATTTGGGATTTAATTCACAATAATGTAAATTCTTTTTAAAAGCTTAATTTATTTTCCTGGGAAATACATTATTTGTTTTAATTCTACAAAACTTGTTTGGTTTCACTCTTTTCTGTTATTTAGTTAAAAATGCTGAAACACAAGAACTCTAATTTTTTGTGTGAATGCATAACATAAATTTTAGCTATTTTACATAATGTATTTCATCGTGCTTTATATTTTATATTCACAACATTTTTGGAGTCCTGAAAGGCCTCAAAGTTACCACCACAAAACGTAGTACATTATTATAAATATTTTACATTTTTCTTATTTGCCAGCAAATGCTGCCATTTATACTTTCATTCATATTCTTAATAACAGTCTTCTACCATTTTTGTCCTAGACTTATGATGTGTGATTTTATTTCTGAATAAGAGAATCAGTTAAAGGAAATCAATAATTTTCATTCAATTTTTAATAGTTTTATGCTTTTCTTTTACTCTGATCTAAATAGAGGTCAAAGTGTCCTTGAGAAATCTAGAGTAATGTTATTTCCTACTGTTGCTATTCGGATAAAAATTAAACAGTTTCGTTATAAGAGAAAAGTTCATTAATATATATATATATGTGTGTGTGTGTGTGTGTGTGTGTGTGTGTGTGTGTGTGCAATGTATAGAGAATATACAAAATGATAATCATCAAATTACAAATATGCCACACTTACTGAATTTAAACAATGTGCAAGCATCAATAAAAACTGTAAATCTCTTTGAAAATCACATACACTGACTGCAGCTGCAAAAGCCAATGCTGAAGAAGTTCAAAGTTTAAGAGACACAATTGGCATAGCAATATTACAATATCAACATGTCATCTACCCATATGTACAAACATGCCTGTATCAACTCACAATCCTGCTAACAAGGTTGTCACCCCTCTAAAAGTTTAAAAAAACTGAAAAAATGACAAAATTGCTTAAGCAACTGAAAAGTCTCATTAGGTCAACACAAATTGCTTACAAATAAGCCAACCAAGTTTTGTTTGTCTGTGTCAAGTAATTTTTTCAAAATTTTACTGACGAAGGTTTTACCAAACAAGTCAAAGTAAAGAATTATTGAAAAGTTTAGAACACCGTGGTACAATTGCTTTAAAAAATCTAATTAATACTAACAAATATATGCCAACTAAATTTCATTTATTCACATCATCATTTTTGTGAAATCCAGCTAAAACAAACTTGTGGTGATGGAGTAATGGAAATGAAAAGCTGGCTGCAAATGATCACCATTAGATGTTCCCCTTGAAGCAGTCAGGTAAAAAAAAAAATCATTTGCTTTAGATAAGCCTGCAAGGATGATATAAAAAAGGGAGATAAATCTTAAATCAGATACATGTACATGCATTGATCAACTGGTAAAATGCCATCACACAGTGGAATGACAGATTTTGGTCTATGTTGTTAGCAGTTGTATGTGATTTGTACATGAGTGTGCATGGTAAGCAAGTACAAGTTTCCTGATACTTATCATCTGGCAGATTACAGGGGTAAAAAAAAGAAAACTTGATGATTTGCAAGGTATACCCTAAAAAAAAAAAAATCAAAATTTGTTGCAGGCAATCCAAAAAGAGATTCAAGAAGTGTTTTGTCTTTTGAAGAGACAACACATCAATTTCCTATATTGAAAGATGTGGAAAAAACCTTGGTCATCCATCTATAAAATAAAAAACTGCATGCTCCACAGATGTTTAAAAACAAATCTTATCAAATACATGATTACACAGTTCTTTCTCTTTACGTACTGTGTATCCTGTCTTGTAAGTCAAATCAAACTGCCGAAAACATAGATCCAGCTCTGCCATAGCATAATGTGCCTGCAGTGCAGAGTCTATATTGTTGTTCTACTGATTTTTTTAACAACTATTTAAAAGCAGATCTGGGTCTGTGCAATTTGCAGTTGGACTCTTCTAGTGAGTGAATAGACAGTAATGCAAAAATGCTAAAAATTGGAAAATGTTTTTAAAAGTTCAAAATCTATTATGTTTGTCACTGTGAATACAAATTTCTGGAAGATCAATTTTATTTTATGATAAAACTTTCTATCTTTGTCTATCAATAGATGACAACATCAATCGCTGTTGCTGCATCATCCACTGAAAGCAGTGCCTATATTTCCTTCCAAGTTGTTTTTTCTTTCTTTCTTTCTTTGTGAAACATTTTACCCTATATACTTCCTAGGGATAAACTGTGCCAAACAGCAGTGTAATAAAGAGAAAGAAGTGTGATTAAGACATCCCATTTTTGTTGTTGTTATAATTCATGCTACAATAGTCAGGACTGAAAATTGCTTTTTTAAAACTTGTTAAAAACATTTTGCTACCACCCATTGTCTAGAAGGTGAGAATAATTGATGAAAACTCTACTGTAAATATCTAGACAATTATATATAAAAAAAACAATTTACATTTATGTTACTTTTTGAAAAGTATCAAGAATAAAAATCACTGAATAGCTTTGTATATAATGCATATAGAATGTTTTTTTTAAAGGAATATTTTAAATGAATAAATACACTGGTAATTGACATAAAATTTTTCTCTGTTTAACTTAAATTTGTTGCAATCTTTATTTAGTCAGATTTTTTCATTAATGCAACCATTAAAGCCAACAAAACGAAACCAAAAGATATAAAATACTCAGTGCACTAACCGAATTTCCAGTTACCATACAGTATACCACTCCAGTGGCCTAATGATTATGTGTCTGCCTTGGATGCGGGAGGTTGTGGGTTTGATCCCCAGCCGAGTCATGCCAAAGACTTACAAAAATGGTACTAACAGCTGCCTCGCTGGTGCTCAGCAGTGGTTAGTGTTAGGACTGGTTGGCCTGGTGTCAGGATAATGTGACTGGGTGGGGCATCATGCTACATGTCTGTGGCATGATGCCACAGTGCTAGACATCACTATAAACAGTTACACTGCAGACATCATAGCAATATGACTGAAATATTGTTAAAGCTACATTAAAAATCCAAATCACACACACACACACAGTTACCATACAGCTGCAAGTACCACAGATCTTGATATGCCATAATATAATGATCTTAATGCTCAGGGTCTATGTTACTTGTTCAACTGATTATTCCTAACAAGCTGCAGAGAACCAGATCTGCCAGCACATTATATGACAGCAGATCTAGGTCTGTAAAGTTTGCAGTGGGGACTCATAAGCGAGTATGTACGGTATTAAAGATGATTCATTTATAAACAGTTGCAAATGTAAACGAATCCCTTGCTAGTTTTTTTTTCTTCTTAAAAATTCTTTGTAATTTAAAAGTTAAGCTTTAATGAGAACAAGTAGCAAAACAAAAGCTTTTAAAATCTGGCCAATTGTTAATTGGATTGTTTGAAAAGTTTCAGCCCTGGACCTTTTGTATGACATAATTTATAGCACCAGCCAAATGTGTATGATGATGGGAAAATTCAAAATGCCGCCAATATGCCTGAATAGAATGCCCCTACTCCCATAAACTTTTGAATTCTGAAACAAATAAACAATAAAAAATGATATAAACAACAAACTGCAGTCTGGAGTCTGCCCCATGGATGCAACCAGACTATACCCTGAAAATTGCAGATACAAAGAAAGCACTATAATAATAATTTTCTAAATGTCCATCCCAGTCTTTTCAACTTGTTCAGTAGTTCATTTTTTTTTTTTATTACAGCAGTGTATCTGCAATCTTTCTAAGGCAAAATAATTAAAGATATTAGAAAATATACACTGTCAACACCAATATGTATGTACCAAACCATCCCTGGCCAATATAACAATCAATTCATGACAGTCTTCAAGAAAATGTGATTATTTGTCTTTGATATTTGCAAATAGTTATAATTGTTTAACACAGACCAACCTTTTTAGTCTTAGAACAATAAAATTTGTAAGAATCTAGCAGATCATAGAAATGTATATCTATAAACATCATCTCAAACTCATTGTTTTCCCCTGCCAATTTGGAACAAGAAGTGGTTTTATTTATGTAGTGTCAAAATCACATGACAAGAAGGTAGACCCAGATCAAAATGACAAGAAAAATGGTTTGAAAAAACATAAATGACTAAAGATAGTTTAAAATGGAAAATATAACTAAAACCTGAATATCTTAGTAAGAATCCTCTGGCTTCTTAAAAATAAAAACAAAAAAATTGGTCAGAGACATTGTTAGTCCACAACTCTCATCACATATCACCATTTGGTATTTTACTTGTCATGGCCTAAGGATTTAGTTACATATGACAGTTATTAAAATTTATTTTCGGAAATTTAGATGAAAAAATATGTTAGAACTGCATTATATCTAACAGATACTGGGTTACAACCCCTGAATAATGGTCTGGATGAGAGCTTACAGGCAAATATTCCTCTAATAGTATCTGTATAAATTAAGAAACGTGAAAATTGTGGGTATCATTAATGGTCAATCATCACTGTTTGGCCTTTAGAGGCACTTTTAACATATTGGCTATAGCCTGCCAATGAAATCACAGCTAAATACTTTTCCCAAGGACATGCCTAAGCAGCCAATCAAGGTTGGCCTGGTCAATTATAGAACCCATATCAAAGCTGAAATGCTAGGATTGCCAATCTGTTGCTCAAACAAGTGAGCAACAATATTTCCTAAAGCAGCGAATGAAAGCTTTTTATCTGTAAATTTAAATATGTAAAACAAATTTACATTTCAAGTTCAAAGGAAGGTTGTTAACTTTGCAAATTTTTAATCGACATCAGGGATTGAATGGTACATTGAATTTACACCGTATGACTACAAATTTGTAGAATATGTGCAAGAAGTACCATATATAACCCTTGATATGTTTTCTTGTCAACCTCTTCAGTGCCTTGGTTCCTGTTACACTGTTACTTTTTATCATCTTTTTGAAACATGTATCAACATTATATATTAATTGATGTTATGAAGCATGATGCAACAAAAAAAGCACTGAGACAGGACTGAATGCTAGGGCTAATTAATTTTTGTTTATGAAATGCAAATAGCTTTATGGTACAGGAAGTTAAGTGCATGCCTGTTTTAGCTTCTAAAGCAATAAATTCACTTTGTGATGAGTTTATCCTTATAGGGTGAGACATTATTATAAAAGGGGGTCAATCATTATTCATAAATAAACATGAGACAATCAACTTTGTAAAGTGTTGATCCTCAAAGGCTGAGATCCCATTCTATAAGGGAGGTAATCATTAAGTTGGGTCAATCCAAACTGGACTTTTGTCAAGGATTGTTGTTTCTGAGAGTGATTAACAATTTGACATCCAATTAAAGATTAATTTTAACTACATGTAGATAGTATATATTTAGAACAGTTCCATGCACCTGGGGATCAGAAAATATATGTTAAGTTTTTCACACCTTCTTTGCCTTGACAGGATTATATTGGACATCTCTGTCTACTTGACCATCATATCTCCTATGTAATGAAAACTGTGATCCCCAATTTGCAACCCCTTTCTAGATGTTCTGGCCAATTTTAGGATCTCAGCCTTTAGGTCTTTGCCATAAACCTTCACAGACAAAGGACAGAATTAACTTGTTTATTGCTACAGATTGTGTTTATCTTCAAAAGCTGTCGAAAACTGCCTAAAACAATCACCACCCCATTCCCTAATAATATTCAAAATTTTGATTGTTGATACAATTATGGCCCTGGTATTAATTATCAACATGACCATCATTGTGGCTTCTTTAGGAAGACCACTCAGTCATTCAGGATCAACTTTTCTAGGCACTGAAAGGGTTGTACTAATTGAGATTAAAACTGCACCAAGTCCCTCAGATGCTTGTTCCACATAGCTTGTGTACTCACATGTCCACGTTGTTGAGATGTAGCAATTACTCTGTAGTTAGGCTGAACGACTGGAAGAAAGGGCAACTCTAACATGAAAAGCTTGGCTTCTTCTCATTTATTATTCTATATTTCCCTGAAACCAATAGTTCTTATATGTTTGCTCAGTATTCAAAAACTTGCTATTGACATCTAAAGCAGTCCATTGCTATAATACAGTGGAAATAATGAATACTGGATCCAGCTGGGACTCCAGTCAAAGGGACATAATATACTGTTAAAGTCAATGACTTGTACAACAAGCAATACTGTACAAGAAATCATTTATATTGTCAGAATTATTGTAGTAAATGTAAAACAAACACTTAATTGTAAATTACAATGTCTTTACGTTACATGTATATATGGATTTATGAATTATCTTTCCAAACATCTGCAATATTTGCTTCATCTAACTACAATATTTACTCGCTAATACATTGGGTTATGGACCCTGATCTGCTGTTGTATATGTTGCAGGTAAGTGTCTATGTTGTTTGTTGTATATGCTGCAGGTCAGTGTCTATGTTGTTTGTTGTATCAACTAAAAACAAACTGAATAGATCCAGATCTGCTGGGCATAATGCAATAGCTGATCTTGGTGTATGAATTGTACAGTTGATCTAGCTGATCTTGGTGTATGAATTGTACAGTTGATCTAGTTGATCTTGGTGTATGAATTGTACAGTTGATCTAGCTGATCTTGGTGTATGAATTGTACAGTTGATCTAGCTGATCTTGGTGTATGAATTGTACAGTTGATCTAGCTGATCTTGGTGTATGAATTGTACAGTTGATCAAGCTGATCTTGGTGTATGAATTGTACAGTTGATCTAGCTGATCTTGGTGTATGAATTGTACAGTTGGATCCAACTTATAAGTGAGTATATATAGTACACGATTTTAACAAAATGTTTCCAATATGGGCTTCTATACCTATTAATGTGGGGGATTTGAAAGGCTGTTAAATTCTCAAGATCAAACATAATCATGTGGTTTTTGTTACTGAATGTAATTGTTGCTATTTAAATTTCTTTTCCATTTCAATTAAAGTTGATCTTTTGTAAACTGTAAAAAAAATTCATACCAGATCCTTGATAACATAGATTCCATTGCAACGTGCACAGTTCCATATTGACCATTACATAATGTGCTGGCAGATAATGTCCTTGTCATTTATTAGGACTAATCAGTCAAACAAACAACACAGACCCTGATCTTCAGGCATATAATGCAACAGAAGATCTGGGTCTATGTTGTTTGAGGTTGGAGCTGACCTATACATAGTGTATATGGTATATGTATTTCCCAAATAATTTATGTTGTAAGAACATTTTGCATTTTCAGAAGCAGAGAGGGTTGTAAGATCAACAGGCAGTCAAATTAAATTGTCAATCTTTACATATGGCATTCATTTTGATTTCATAAGATCCATAACTATAGATGATCTCTTCACTTTCTGTCCTGCTTTCAAAATGGTCCAAAATATGTATCAAAATGATGCAAACTAGTCCTTTACAAGCATGACAGCATTGTCCAACGATTAAATGATGATACTGAGGAGTTTAGAGGATACACAAGTATGAACATGCCAGCAGTCAAAAATGATTGGCTTCATTCTCAATGAGGATGCAACATTTTAAAAAATCAGTGTGAAAGAGGTGCATATGGGAAAAATAAGTCCCAGGGATCAAAAGAGAACAGATGAAATAAAAATTGTAAAGAAAGTCATGATTATACAAGGAGTCAGACAAAAATCTCTTATGTTATACTAGTATATTGTTGGGTGGGGAACTGATAGTGAAAACTTGGGTGCTTGAATGCCTTTTATTTCTCTACCAACAATCTTTTTATCCCCATCCCACCCCAAATCTCTCCATTACACATCCCATTAAATCATATGATCTAACACACACACACACACATCACACACAGGAAATCATTGCTTTCTTTCTAACACTTTCTGGATACAAAATAAATTACTATTGCTATATCATAGACTAGTGTGGCCAACAAAAAGTCTGTTGAGAAAATCTTGTAAGGGAGGTAATTCTGTCAGACAAAATCAATACAAGGGATGTAATTGAATTATTGTTAATATCTGCATGTCAAGTTTACCTTTAGCTCAAATAATCCTTTCTAATAAGAGAAACGAAAAAGCTGCATATTTACTCCATGCTAGTTAAAATATTATCTCAAATACTGCACAGCCCCAATGAAAAGTAAGATATACAGAAAGACCTGCCATGAAGATGTTACAAACTGATCATATGCTGAAGTCATAACTTACTTGCAATTCTGTTATTTTTGTAAATTAATACATTGTGAGAAGATACATCTGCTTTTCAATGCCAGATGCACTGACTTAAGCTTTAAATGATCCTTTTTATTATTTTTGGAAAATTCTTATTGACAGCATAGTTAAGTACAGAAAATTCTGCAAGTTTATAGTGATGTCAACATTTGGCAGCAGTTGCATTATCCATGCTGTAAGGGACGGTAAGCCACTATATGCTCTAAGTAGTTGCTAGTGTTGAAATTTCTACAAAATTTCTGAGTTTTGTACTTAAATTCCTCGTACAATACTTTCATTTGAATTTTTCAACACTCAATATATGACTGTAGAATATGTGAACTATGTTTCATGCTACCATGAATCAGTTAAATTGCACATGTATTAATTAGATAAATTATGAAAGTATTAATTTTAGATAAATTATGAATGTATTAATTAGAGAAATTGTATTAATTAGAAAAATTATGAATGTATTAATTAGAAAAATTATCAATTAGGTCACCACAAGGTCCCAACAAATATGAGTGTTTCTGCTAAAGGCACCAAAAATAATTTGGGTAGTAAGGCCTGAAGTTTTGGAATTACTGTCTGTTTTTAATTTAGTTTATGTTAGTCTTGTCACAGTTTCCAATATAAAGTTACTGGTTTAGAGGTGAAAAACTGGGCAAGACTGGTACCAAATTATGTGTGTGATCAGAAGTTACTGATTCAGGAACATTAAAAAAGGGTAGATCAGGTTACCAGAATATAAATTATCTTATTATTTCGTTAATTTTGATCAATATCTAATGGCTATAGTACACAAATAGACTAGATAATGATGGTGATAAAGATAACCAACTTCAAAGATCATATTTAAATAGAAACATTTCACTTTCTAACAGATGTGAAAATGTTACTGTCCAACTGTAACCATGACAGCTCTATCAAAAAATAAAGAAACATTTGTCTCATTTTTTTTTGAAGACCTACCCTCTCCTGATTCTTGCTGGGATTTCCTTATTTCTGAGGTATCAAGATCTTTTATATTGAACTCTCGCAGCTCCTTTTCAAAAGCATTGACCTCTTCTTTCTTTTGGCTGATTATCTTTTCCACAGATACCAAATCCTCTTCAGACATTTTCACATTTCCAATAAGTTTATTAATTTCTTCTGACCTTATTTTCAACTCTTTCTCAAGTTCGGAGATTTGTTGCTGAATTTTTATTTCTTCATCTTTTCTCCGTTTCTTGTCTTTTTCTATCACATCTTTCTCTTTGCCCATTTCCTCACTACACACTTTGACCTTGGCTTGAAACTGCTTAAGGTCATGTTCACACTTTTCAAGACGTGTCTTAAGCGAAATTAATTCATTCTTTAATACTTTTTCTGTCTGTTTCTCCAGTTCTAACTGACCAATCAATTGTCCAGAGTCTAGCTCTCTAATTTCTATTTCATACTGCTCCTGTAAAAGGGCTAACCTGGAACACTCCTTCTGGGCCTCCTGGATCACTTTCTCCAGCTCCAACTCCTCTGCCTCTTTTGATTTCAACTCTAAAATAAAAAAGTGATATACTTTAAGACAACCAGTCAGAAGCCATTTCAAATTCAAAATCAGCTATAGCACATATTTCTCTGTTTACTATACATACTTCAAGATATTTTTATATGCCTTATTATAAAAACCAATTACAACATTGTCAAATGTTGTATTCTTAACTTCCAAAGTAAATGCATGGTTAAACTAGATAGGATTCCAATCTCCCACCAACACTTCAACAAACAGGAAAATGTTCCTAATAATAATAATAATAATAATAATAATAATAATAATAATAATAATGACTTTATTTAAAGAGGGTGACACAATTAGTTGCATGGAACTATAATCCTCCTTGTGGCCCTCTAATATATGCATATTTACATACAGAGTACATGTGCATAATTGCATAATAATAATAATAATAATAATAATAATAATAATAATAATAATAATAAAACACTGATAATAAACTACATGTATATATGAACATAATAAACAGAAAGTTTTGTAAAACAAAATCAAGCTAGGTACATTGTGTATATACAGTATAAAAATTGTGAGACGACAAAATGGAAGGTTTGAGACTATTATGCTTTAAGTTGTAATGTATTTGTCAAATCAAACAGGTTCCACTTTTCATCCATTGAATTTGATGATAATTAAATGTATTTATATTTGTACTTTCTCTAATTTTCTTTGGGATTCGATTCCAAATTAGTGACCCTGAATATTTAAAACTTTTCTTAAAGAGTTCTTTTTTTGTTTTTGGAATGCAGAGGTGGTTAGCTGAAATTGATCTTAAATTGGGAGTGTTGCCTTGTTTTCTAGCATGAAATAGTTCTTTGAGATATGATGGGGCCATATTGTTTGAAAATTTGTGCATAAGTCTAGCCTTTCTCAAAAATATTCGTTCACTTACTGTTAACATTTTAATATTATTCATTGCATTTGGGATGTTTTCAGCATTATCTAAGATAAAGTTTGCAAGATCTTTTTTGCAAGCGAATAATTTGCAAATATTCTTGTCAGAAGTGTTTCCCCAGATAACTTTATAGTTCTGATTAGTCTTTCTTTTATATGATCAAAAGTTTGTTGTCAATTTAAGTAGCACACAAAAATATTTCTTATGTCTACCTTGAATTTCTTTTGCTAAATCATGATATCAAGACTTTTGCCAAACAAATGACAATAGTTCATAAATGTTATTTTCAAAAGGGAGCAATGCTCTACTGGGTAAAAAGAATTTCCAGGAATTAAAAAAAAGACAATTTCCTCCTTTTAACTGTGGAGTGTTAAATCGTTTTGATATTTCTAAGTGACAATAAGATTTTCAAATCAGTTGTTCTGGTACCGATACAGGATGTCACCTTGGCACCATTTTAATTTAGGACAAAGCAGACATCATTAGAATTTTTCTGGTGAATTATTGTACAAACATGAAATTAGTAACATATGGATGAAAAACATAATATATTTTGCCATATGGTAGGCATATAAAAGTTGTACAAATCATGTATAAATTCCTACCAAAAAAAGCCCCTCAAATGCTTATTTGTCAATCTCAAGTGATTTAAGTTTAATCACGTTTACAAGTCTAAAAACTATTAAAACTGTATTTAAATAAAATTAAAAAAATTAATATATGGAAAAATTACTAAAATGGCCTGGGAGTTAACTCATGTCATCTAGTGATTACATATTAACAAAAGCAACCTGATCAAATTTCATTTGATTGTCTCAAGTGAATTTTGTTTCATTGTGTTTGTAATATTTTAATGTATAAATAAAAACCAAAATGTATAAAATTCTATATGAAAAATTTCTAAACAAATTGCTGAACAGAAAATCACTAGAAATTCTAACCAGGCCACCTATCTAATGATGATATATAAGTCGACTGGATTTCATTTGTTTACCTCAAAGTCCAGGCTGTGCTAAAAAAAATAAGCTGACAAAAAAGGCTATAGAATAATTTATCAGGTGCTGTGACTCACTCAGGATAATAATCAAATTTGATTTCTTATGGCACTTTAGAATTTGAGCCAGGCATCTTGCTTACAAGAAAGTCTGGTGGATGGATGGACAGACGATGTTGTATAGACCAATGGAGAGTTGCCAGTATAAATTTGTATTTTCATTTCCAGTAGGTGTTTATATGGCTATACAGTAAAGATTTCATTAATTCCAATTTATGACTAAGTGGCTAAGTCCCTGGGTAGTGTCAGTATGTCAGCTGCATGCATAAATTTGTCCTTTTATGCCCTGTGAACTTTATTTGGTCATGCAGTGAGGATCAAAACATAGTGCAGCTTCAAAATATGATTTAAAGACCATGGTGGTAGTGATTGATCCTGCAGCCAATGTCAATCACACATACAGATAGGTCTGTATTCAGTAAGCATGTACACAAGGTTATCAGGGACAGCAAAATCTGTAAAAGTGCATTCCTTTAAATTTTGAATGCATTAAAAATTCCAACACCCAAGTCAATGGTATGCAAGTTTTTTGTGGTAAACTTGCATATTATTTCTACAAGCAGGAATCAATCATATATCATGTGGGCTGTAACCAAAGTTCAAATGACTTTAAAGAGATTCGGTGAAAATCCATCAGTTTGATCTTAGCTGATATTATAAGATATTAAAACACCAGTTAATTAATTACTGGTGTCACATGATTGTTTGATCAAAAAGCTATTCCACTTGTACTCTCCACCAATGTAGAGTATAAAACTCATCTGGGGGTGGGGTGGGAGGGGAAGAGGAATGCATAACTAAAGATTTAAATTTAGCAATTTTTTTTAAGACCAAAAGATCACTTGATTAACTATATAATTATTGTGAGATTGGAATTAGCCTCAGTGTTTCCTCTACAGTTAAAGAAAAATATATACATGTAATGATTTAACTGCATGTCTGCACATTATTGGCTATATGGTACCAATTAAAAGATACCATAAGCTATAAAAATGTAAAGATAAAGAATTCCAAATGAAGCTTGAAGAAGAAAAAGCCTTGCAACAAACATGAATATATATTAACTACAAAATAAAAGGTGATATCTTAAAATTCTAAAATATATACAAAACAAAAGATAAATATTAACAAGAGGACCAAGTGGGCTTGAGATTGCTTACCTGTCTCAAATAACATGTCACTTTACCATTTCAATAAACAAAGTTAAGCAGTATTGTAAAAATAAAACTTATGTAAACTATCTCCCAAACTTTATATCATGTTAATTTTACCTATTTTACTATTTGGCTATGTATTATGAAAAAAATTTGTTATGAAGATAATCACATAATTAATATGCACAGTTTCTTGCTTATAACTGGAATTATCCTGACAATATAAACCCATTTACCAAGTTTAAAAGAAAATGAATGAGAAAAATAGTATAATATAGTCCCTTGATCGAGAGAGGTAAAGGTCAGCCAATCAGATACAAGAGCCTCCTTAATACTGCCTAGATTTGAAGTTTGATCAAAGTCAGAAATAAAATTGGATCTCGCTCAATATCTTACTTGTCTAAGATGTTTCACATTTAATAAAAAATCAGCCAAAATATGGCAAAAGAGTACCCCACTAATATGTGTAAATTTCACTAATTATTGACCTCTTCAAAAATATGAATTATATAAATATGTACTCCAAGCCCGTTTATAACTGGATTAGAAATATGGTCATAAGAGTGGTAACGAGGTTAACCAATCAATTGTAAGATCACCTCATTAATATGGCAGAAATCTCACTCATTATCGTATCTGTACGAGATTTGTCTACTGCATAGGTTTACCAAATTTCACAGGTCATACTTAGCAGTAGGACAAATGCTTAGGTCTCACTGGATAGTTTTGTATTTTGACACCTTCCTAATATTTAAGGTAGAAAGCATGAGCATAATTATGACATTTCTAGCATTTTTCAGTTCACACATAAGCTAAATCTGTAATGTGGTTGTCACGAAATTGTATACGACTATGTTCAATATGTATATGTGGTCAAAAATCTAGTCTCGATTTCGTTACTGCGTACAGCCTTACCGAGGGTAGTTTATTATTTTATGGGCTTTTTAGTTATTTCGGCATAATGAGTGAACGCTCAGCTCATGCTGCATATGCGAAATTGCCTGCAGTTTAAAGTACCTAGCTGCGCATATCTGTCACAGCTAGGGGTATATAAGGACGAAATTATAAGACAGAAATCACATAACGATCCAGTCTTGTCGGAAAAAGCTTCCATCCTAAACGGAGCAATCTATCAGCTAAAAGAGGTAACAATATATTTAACTTTGTTCTCATTGCTATTTGTATTATGATATAATTCATTGTTTTACATATTAGATGTTTAGTATTTATTATAAAATCTATAGAATAAATACGTAGGTTAGGCAGCGCCATTTTATCAGAAGTACTATATTTTGTTTCATTAGTTCTTTTGTATCTGAACATAATTGAGTTCAATTATACGCTGCATGCTTAACGTTAAATGTACATGGATAATTATTTCATGTGCGCGCATGCGCTACATATATGTGTGAGAATACTTGACCGTGTCATATGTATTACACGGTTCGGTTGTTTTAATTTTAGCTGACGTGGTGTGGTAACTGAAGTGGTGTGGTGCCATATTGCGCTGAAGTGTTGTGACGTAGTGGTGACGTGTTGTGCTGAAGTGGTGCAGTGTTGTGGTAACTGCGTGTGTGGTGACGTGTAGTGTTGAAGTGGTGCAGTATTGTGGTATCTGCGTGTGTGGTGCCATGTTGTGGTGACTACGTGTGTGGGCTTGTCTATGCTGACCGTGTAATGCCCGTGTGTGGTGCCTGTGTATGGTGCTTACGTATGCTGCATATATCTCGTCATATGGACGACGTAATATTTATTTAAATATCTTCTTTGCAGTTTCGTTATATGAACAACACCTGCATAATTTCATTCTACACAAATCTCGTCCCATGAACGAGAACTTCAGAACTTAGGGTTCACAATTGCATATATCTCGTCATATGGACGACGTATTATTTATTTAATATCTTCTTTGCAGTCTCGTTATATGAACGATACCTGCATAATTTCATTCTACACAAAATCTCGCCCCATGAACGAGAACTTCAGAATTTAGGGTTCACGATTGCATATGTCTCGTCATATGGACGACGTATTAATTATTTAATATCTTCATTCTAGTCTCGTCATATTGACGACGCATTCTTTGCATATTTGCATCTATCTCGTTATACGAGCCTTTTATATATATATATATATATATATATTCATATTTGTAAATTCATTCTTATACTTCTTTTTTGTCATTACGTTACTGAAATTCATAGTTCCATGTTAGGAACATTTATATAAATAGATTTTTCTTATATTTTGTAAAATATTGGTGTCAGAGTTGATTTGTTAAAATTGCGTTTATAAAATAAACATCTTATTAACGCAGTTGTGTTCCGTGTCTTCACTAATCCAGTCCCGACTCGGTCTATCATGTGACAAATGGTGTCAGAAGTGGGATCATAATTGGATTAGGCGAAGCACGGATTTTAAATTGCATAGGTCCTGATTGTGGTAAGTTTTGTTTTAAAGATTGTTTCAGATCAGAAGCTTCCTGACAAGACAAATCAGGCTGGTGAGTTAATACCTCACTCATATTCTGTTTTATATATATACATATATACATATTGAATACATTGGGAGGAGTAATATACGGTTCGTTCACGTAATCCCAAGAATTGTATGTGTTATATGATAGTGCATTTAGGATTGGTTATCTTATCAATAGCATTCACCATGTCGTCACTCAAAGATCTAGTTGAGTTGGGCAAACAGTTTGGGTATGGGGGGGAGACCCTTAGAAATTTTGTTCAGGAGGAGCAGGCCCGGGAAAGGGATCAAAGGGTAAAGGAAAGGGATATAGAGAGGGAAAAGGCCGAAATACAAATCGCCTTTGAAAGGGAAAAGCTAGTATTAGAAAGAGAGAAGATGGTATTTAAGGAAAAAAAGATAGAGTTAGAAAAACAGGCAGAAAGGGAAAAGATAGAGTTAGAAAAACAGGCAGAAAGGGAAAAGATAGAGTTAGAAAAACAGGCAGAAAGGGAAAAGATAGAGTTAGAAAAACAGGCAGAAAGGGAAAAGATAGAGTTAGAAAAACAGGCAGAGAAGGAAAGGATAGGATGGGAAAGGGATGCAGAAAGGGAAAGAATAGAACAAGTACGAGAACTTGAGGAAAAAAAGTCAGAGGGGGAGAAACGAGCAAGGTTAGAAGCTATTGAGTTAGAAGACAGGAATATGGAAAAGGAACACAAAAGGAAATTTGAATTATTAGAGGCTAAGAAAGATGGGCAACACGATTCTAAGTTAAAAGGCCCTAAATTACTCCCTTTTGATGATGACAAGGACAATTTAGATAGTTATCTGCATAGGTTCGAGCGATATGCCACCATCCAGAAATGGCAAAGGGAAAATTGGGCGCTCCATCTCAGCGCATTGCTTAAAGGTAAAGCGCTAGATGTGTATTCGCGTCTACCCGTAAATGACGCACTGAACTACGACACATTAAAAGAGGCACTCCTTAAAAGATATGAGCTGACGGAACAAGGGTTCCGTAAAAAGTTTAAATCAAGTAAGCCCGAAAAAGGTGAGACATTCGCCCAGTTTATATGTAGGACCGGAAATTATTTCCAACGGTGGATTGAATGTGGCAAGGTACAAAAAACATTCGAGGGTCTTACCGATTTTTTACTTAGGGACCAGTTGTTAGACATTTGTGGTAGGGAATTGTATTTATTCCTGAGGGAAAAGTCTTTAAGTAATGTATCCGATATGGCTACCCAAGCAGACTATTTTGCCGAAGCCCGAGGAGGAACCCAGAGTGTAATTTTAAGGGATAACAAGGGAGGTTATCAAGATCAGAGACTCAGAGAACCCGAGAAACTTGGAACCTATAAAGGTGGAAATTTTCAATCTGGGAAGGGTTCCTATCGTAGTGATAAACAATGTTTCACTTGTAAGGAATTCGGCCACATCACCCCCGATTGTCCGAAGAGGAAGAGTTTCGTCCCGAAAGTTGCGGTTGCTATCGAAAGCAGAGCGTGGTCAGGAGGCGGCAAGCGCGATGGTCTTTCTCGCGAAGGGTCTGAATCTAATAACGCGAGTAAGGTCTACAATTCCAGATCGCGTGTGCAGGTCGGTCATGACGTTATCCAGTCCATCGGCACGTGCTTTTTCCCAGAGGCGAGGGTGCCGACTGCTACAGGTACCGCCAACGGACAAACAGTCACTGTCTTACGCGACACCGGGTGCACGGGTGTTGTGGTAAAGCGAAGTCTCGTTAGGGAAGACCAAATGCTTGGTTGGAAATCCCATTGTATGTTGTTAAATAGAACAATCGATCACGTCCCCGTTGCCAGAATAGAAATAGAGACGCCCTTTCTGAATGGGACTGTGGAAGCACTGTGCATGGAAAACCCTATATATGATTTAACCATAGGAAATGTCGAGGGATCCAGACTCCCAACCCTCTCTGATTTCCGGTTTCCCATCGTGCAAGCCGTCGAAACTAGAGCGCAGGCGGATAAAAAGCCGCTACTTAAATTGAAAGTTCCGGAAGCCGTAACCGATATCTCACATGATGAGTTTACACGTGAGCAAAGTCAGGACGAGTCTTTATGCGCACTCGCAGAGAGAATCTTGTCGGGTACCGCGAAATGTTGTAAGGGCGGTGGGAGCTCTAAATTCGTACGTACCAAGGGTTTAATGTACAGAGAATTTAGCACGCGAGAGGGGGGAAAGTATCTTCAATTAGTTGTCCCTCAGAAATTCAGGTCACATGTATTGAGAGTAGCGCATGAGTCTAGTATGGCAGGTCATTTAGGCATGAGAAAAACAACAGACAGAGTTTTAAGAGAGTTTTATTGGCCTGGAGTAAACGGTGACGTAGCACGATTTTGTCGGTCGTGCGACGTTTGCCAAAAGACTGTGTCAAAGGGAAGAAATACCAGAGTACCTTTAGGTAAAATGCCTCTTATAGATACCCCATTTAAAAGGGTAGCCGTTGATATTGTGGGACCCATATTTCCTATTACAGATAGGAAAAATCGATATATCCTCACTCTAGTGGATTATGCTACTAGATACCCAGAAGCGATAGCATTACCATCAATTGAAACTGAACGCGTGGCTGAGGCACTTGTCGACATGTTCAGTAGGGTAGGGGTACCTGAGGAAATCCTAACAGATTGCGGAGCCCAGTTTACCTCCGAACTAATGTCAGAAATTAGTAGGTTGTTGTCAATTAAACAGTTGCGCACTACACCGTATCACCCCATGTGTAATGGATTGGTAGAGAGATTTAACGGCACATTAAAACAAATGCTCCGTCGAATGTGCGCGGAGAAACCGCGAGATTGGGACAGATATTTAAACGCGATTTTGTTCGCGTATCGCGAGGTACCGCACGAGAGTTTGGGATTCTCGCCGTTTGAATTGCTATACGGTAGAGCAATTCGGGGTCCTATGCGGATTCTGCGCGAACTATGGTCAGGTGATGTCGCAGACGGAGAGGTTAAAACCACCTACCAGTACGTCGTAGACTTGCGCGAGAGATTGGAAAGCACGTGTCGAATGGCACATGAAGAGCTTGTGAAATCTGGTCGCAAGTACGCGAAATATTACAACCGGGGAACGCGAAGTAGGAAATTCGACGTGGGTGATCGTGTGTTGGTGCTACTCCCTACTAGTAGAAACAAATTATTGGTCCAATGGAAAGGGCCGTATGAGGTTAAACAGGTCATGGGTGAAATGGATTACCGAATTGACATTGGAGGTAGGATGAGAATATTTCATGCCAATATGTTAAAGAGTTATGTGGAGAGACCTAGTCAAATTACTGAAAAGGGTGTTTTGAACGTTGTGTGCATTGCGGTCGTAGAAGACGAATCAAGCGACGAACCGCAATTGGATTTTAACACAGACATTCCTCTTGAGTACCCTATGGTTGTAGGGAAAGAGGGAATAGATATGGTCACCGTATGTCCGGATTTACCTAACTGTAAGCGTCGCCAGATAGTAGAAATTTTGAATAAATACCCCGACGTATTTACAGATAGACCAGGAAATACTGGATTAATAACTCACGAGATAAGTTTGAACACCAGGGAGCCGATCAGAATTAAGGGATATCCGATACCCTTTAATACACGGGATAAAATCGATGAGGAAGTGGGTAAAATGTTAGACCTGGGAGTAATTGAACCCTCAAACTCCCCTTATTCTTCCCCCGTGGTATTGGTTAGTAAAAAAGATGGAACAACTAGATTCTGTATAGATTTTCGACAACTAAATAAAGTCACTGTGTTTGATGCTGAACCGATGCCAGACATGGAGGGCTTGTTTTCGAAATTAGCAGGGCACCAGTACATTTCTAAAATAGATTTAACAAAAGGATATTGGCAGGTGCCCATCGCTGAAAAATCCCGTGTATTAACTGCATTCGCGACCCCTAAAGGTCTTTACCAGTTTAAGGTGATGCCTTTTGGTCTAGTAAATGCCGGTGCGTCGTGCGTGCGTCTTATGCGGAAATTGTTGAAAGGCATGAATAACGTAGATAGTTTTGTCGATGATATTCTTGTGTATACACATACCTGGGAAGAACATGTTAGGATATTAGTTGTTCTGTTTGAAAGGCTCCGTAAGGTAAATCTCACCGCGAGACCCTCCAAGTGTAGTATAGCGTATTCTAACTTGGAATGCTTGGGACATTTAGTAAGTGGGTCAGGGCAGTTAAAACCTCACCCCGACAAAGTTGGGGCTATCAAAGATGCTCCTAGACCCGAAACCAAGAAACAAATACGATCGTTTCTTGGGTTGATAGGTTTTTATAGGAAATTTGTTCCGAATTTCGCCGCCATAGCTAGTCCGTTGACGGATTTAACTAGGAAGGGGCAGCCAAATAAGATTTCTTGGGGTCCTTGCCAAGAAAGAGCTTTTAACGCTCTTAAGGAAAATTTGATCAGTGCACCAATCTTAAAGTTGCCGGAATTAAATAAGTCGTTCATTTTGAGGTCTGATGCGTCAGAGACCGGGTTAGGTGCAGTTTTGCTACAAGAGCAAGAGGGGGTAAAATTACCCATAGCCTATGCTAGTAGAAAATTGCTGCCTAGGGAGCAAAATTACTCTGTGATCGAAAAGGAGTGCTTGGCACTGGTGTGGGGTATAGTTAAATTCCACACGTACCTTTTCGGAAGGGAATTCGTCCTTGAAACGGACCATCAGCCTCTCATATATTTGAACAAGGCAAAAGTTGCCAACGCAAGATTGATGCGTTGGGCACTGACTCTACAGCCATATCGTTTTCGGATTGAAGCAATCAGAGGGTCGGAAAATGTAGGGGCTGATTACTTAAGCAGACTGTGATTTGCAGTTTTTTTTTTAATTATTTTTATTCCTTCATAATATCACGTTATTACTGTAATGCAAATAACGTCTCATATCGCATTTTTGTTTCTGCCAATTTCGTTGGTTTTTCTAAAAGTGTTTCCACTTTTTTTTGAAGGGGGGAGGTATGTCACGAAATTGTATACGACTATGTTCAATATGTATATGTGGTCAAAAATCTAGTCTCGATTTCGTTACTGCGTACAGCCTTACCGAGGGTAGTTTATTATTTTATGGGCTTTTTAGTTATTTCGGCATAATGAGTGAACGCTCAGCTCATGCTGCATATGCGAAATTGCCTGCAGTTTAAAGTACCTAGCTGCGCATATCTGTCACAGCTAGGGGTATATAAGGACGAAATTATAAGACAGAAATCACATAACGATCCAGTCTTGTCGGAAAAGCTTCCATCCTAAACGGAGCAATCTATCAGCTAAAAGAGGTAACAATATATTTAACTTTGTTCTCATTGCTATTTGTATTATGATATAATTCATTGTTTTACATATTAGATGTTTAGTATTTATTATAAAATCTATAGAATAAATACGTAGGTTAGGCAGCGCCATTTTATCAGAAGTACTATATTTTGTTTCATTAGTTCTTTTGTATCTGAACATAATTGAGTTCAATTATACGCTGCATGCTTAACGTTAAATGTACATGGATAATTATTTCATGTGCGCGCATGCGCTACATATATGTGTGAGAATACTTGACCGTGTCATATGTATTACACGGTTCGGTTGTTTTAATTTTAGCTGACGTGGTGTGGTAACTGAAGTGGTGTGGTGCCATATTGCGCTGAAGTGTTGTGACGTAGTGGTGACGTGTTGTGCTGAAGTGGTGCAGTGTTGTGGTAACTGCGTGTGTGGTGACGTGTAGTGTTGAAGTGGTGCAGTATTGTGGTATCTGCGTGTGTGGTGCCATGTTGTGGTGACTACGTGTGTGGGCTTGTCTATGCTGACCGTGTAATGCCCGTGTGTGGTGCCTGTGTATGGTGCTTACGTATGCTGCATATATCTCGTCATATGGACGACGTAATATTTATTTAAATATCTTCTTTGCAGTTTCGTTATATGAACAACACCTGCATAATTTCATTCTACACAAATCTCGTCCCATGAACGAGAACTTCAGAACTTAGGGTTCACAATTGCATATATCTCGTCATATGGACGACGTATTATTTATTTAATATCTTCTTTGCAGTCTCGTTATATGAACGATACCTGCATAATTTCATTCTACACAAAATCTCGCCCCATGAACGAGAACTTCAGAATTTAGGGTTCACGATTGCATATGTCTCGTCATATGGACGACGTATTAATTATTTAATATCTTCATTCTAGTCTCGTCATATTGACGACGCATTCTTTGCATATTTGCATCTATCTCGTTATACGAGCCTTTTATATATATATATATATATATATTCATATTTGTAAATTCATTCTTATACTTCTTTTTTGTCATTACGTTACTGAAATTCATAGTTCCATGTTAGGAACATTTATATAAATAGATTTTTCTTATATTTTGTAAAATATTGGTGTCAGAGTTGATTTGTTAAAATTGCGTTTATAAAATAAACATCTTATTAACGCAGTTGTGTTCCGTGTCTTCACTAATCCAGTCCCGACTCGGTCTATCATGTGACAGTGGTTTAGATTTATTTTGAGTCAGACTTGGAATAGGATTGACTTAGTCTTGTTGGTGACTGTGTGTCATAGTTAGACTAGCATTGGAGATCAAATGCATAACTTGGGCTTCAAATGAACAGCCGACTTGGCTTGCGTCTTTACATGTGTCTGCTAAAGAGGTAAATATCTAAAAATCTAGAAAGTTGAGGTGTGATAAAAAGTATGCTAATTTGTTACAGTACTAGTGAACTTTATTCATGTATAATTCACATACTGATTCTTTTAGCTGTCATGTCAAAGGAAAATATTCAAAATAGCTCTTTCCTGAAAAAAATGAATGTAAAAATAAAAGGGGTTGGGCACAGTGTTGGTTCAGTATAAAAGCCACTAGTTGCATAAGGAATTCACTGAATAAACCTCAGTCAGAATCATACAAGCATCCTTTAAAAAATCATTAGTTAGTTTTTATTTGTGTCTTTAATGTAATATTATAATCATTTATCTGCTATAGGTCATTGTCGGACACAAATTTGCCAAAACAACTGTCCAGTGAGACCTTACCTTATACTAACCTAGGTAGTGTACAGTTCTAATGGTCCTGAACCAGTGAATTAGAAGCAAAAAAGAAAAGGCCTGGATTGTTTGAAGATTTTGTGTTCAGACATTTCTGTTACCAATGGGCATCTTGTGAACTTCATTAAGGGATGGATCATTTACTTTGTTTGGTCAGGGGAACCTATCATTTTTAATTTTGATTCCAACCAATATTTGTTTTCTTTCTTTATTCCAAAATAATTTTTAAAAAACTAATATTAATGGAAAAATAATGTTCTTTATTCCCAAATGTCCAATCCACCCCCCACCCCCCCCCATAATGCTCTGTCCATATTGCTCCATTAGATGAACTGGCAAATACCATATACAAGATACCCCAACATAACACCATGATTACCCAGCTGTCTGTATTACTGGATCAACATCCAACAATGGATATCATCTTCTGTATACATAACCCAATTACTGCAAAACAGCTTTGGTTGAAGATGTCCAAACTACAAGCACATGCAAAGTCAACCTATCTTGCCAGGATTGGGCCAAGGATCTTAATCAGATATAACTGTTTATAATATCAGCAGCTGGGTCAAAATAAGGGTGGATAACTAAACATGCAGACATCTTGACATACAAAATGAGCTTCAGGCTGATTGCTGACTCAACCTTACACAATAATAGTGAGGTCAAATTTGGCAGTATTCAATTTTGAAAGTATATAATAAGTGATACCCTAAGGGAAGGGGGGTGCAAGGTGGAAGGTTAACCTTGGGCTGCAGGGGTGCCATAATATTCTATGCTCCACATGAACTTGACATCAGTCTATTAGTCTGATGATTGACATGATTTTTGAGCTGAGGATTTATTTTGAGAACCTGTACTACCCAAAGGGGTTTAAATAGATCTAAACAAAACAAAACCCACAAAAAAAACACATATAGTACTTTATGTATGTTATGCTGATTTTGGATAGCACTGAATGCTCATGTCAAATGTCACAATGTGATCCACATTATCAATTAGCTGACCTTATGGCATGAAATATGGGCTTCTAATGCCCAAGGCATCTAACACTCTGTTTATGTCTCACCCTCACAATAGCAATAGCCCACTACCCAGGAAAATATTCATGTTACATACATTTTGTATTCATCAAACAATGGCAGAAACTGACTTCTTGCAACAAACTAGGAGCCTGAAAGAAGATTTTGCCAGAAACCAACATTGACACACTTATGATGAAAACATACATTTTGTATTCCAACTATGAATTCAACAAATGAAATGTTTGAATAAAAAAAGAAACTGGAAACTTGAACTGCAATTTTGCCCCAAATATTGGATTTAATATTGAATATGGGTGTTTACTTGAGCCCAGAACTATGAAACAGAAGAGCATTGTGATAAGAAATGAAAGTACATATACAAATGTTCCCACAATGAAATAATGGAACAGACACATGCTGGCAGTTGTTGCTATTGAATTTGCATATTCCTTTTTGATGTAATGGTGTCCGATTTAATAATTGTGTTAGTGATAACCAGATGTTAAGTTTGCGAGATATTAGTTGTGTATGGAGCTTGTTTGGATATTTTCTTCTTCTTAGTGAACTTATGTACCGAAGCTTACTTAATATAATTGATATTTCTAAAAGGATGATTAATTTACACTGCATATAATTTATTTCTGATGTGATTCAAATTCTTTTTCATTCTTTCTTTATCAATTTTCAGTTTATTAATTTAAAATGGATGTTAAATTATTGAAAATTAAATTTATTGTATAAAATATGCCGACTCCATTGCGTTTTATCATATTTTATCTTAGATTATTTAATGCATCTCTCTCTCTCAATCTTGTGTGCATAAATGTTTATTAAATGTTTATTAAATATATTATAAATAGTTATTACAAGGATGTTTCTGCTTTTGTTCAATGAATTATTTGTGTATTTTGCATTCTGGGCAAATTACTGTTTTTGTTTTAATTTTAAATCTTTCAGTGGTCCTGTCTGTATTTATTGCTGCTGACCTTGACAAGGTTAATGTAAACATGCACTATATTGGATAACTGATGATTGGCGTGGAGCTTAGATGTACTTTCCAAAATATGTAAGTTTTAGTATGGTGTTTAGGCTCTGCCTACTGAGATATGTTATACCAGTAGTTATTAGAAATTTGAGTGGTTAAGAAGAGGTGGATTGAGTGATACCAAGGATAGTTAATATTATGAGAAATTTGAGTGGTTAAGAAGAGGTAAGGTGACAGTGTGGCAGACGACTTAAGATTGTCTAGTTTATTCGATTTCAGTGATGTGGATATTCTCAGAAATGATTTTGATTTACAAAACATTCCAAGTTTGACAAAGGTTATGAATATCCCAACAACAAAAGTAGAATTTCTGGATGAATGACAAAATCAAAGTTGCACTTGCATCACCCCTATCTGCGAGTAAAAATAAAAGTGTAACAGGGGAAAGGAATTCATAAATAACATGCCAAATAGACAATTGGGTTCTTTGTCTGTGTGAAGAAAAAAAATGAATTCTATGCCATCAACAACTCCTGAGGATAGGAATTAATTAAAGAGGATTTATATCCAATGTAATTAAGAAACTTGTGCTTATTAAAAGTGATAAAAGAATTTTGAATGTATCATTTTGAAAACAGTGCATAAACAAGGTTCAACCTTTGCTTTCTTTTTTAATTCAGCATATCACTGTCTCTCTTTCTGTGTCTCTATTTCTCACTGTCAACTGTGTACCAGTCTGGTAACCAATCACCTAGATGTTACTGGTACCTAGTTACAGTAAGCTGTGTTTTTCACTGCAAATTTTATTACACCATGTTACCAGTGAAGAGCCAAAATTGGAATCCTTTTGATCATTAAGTATGGTACTTAATCAAACAAATAAAGAGACATGATTGGTTAAAAAATTAGGTTAAGTTCTAATCTGAATAATTTAAGCAATTTAAAGAGTTTCAAGGTATATTCAGCAGCACACAATACAACTGTGTAGCGAACTAAAGTTACTGGGTAGAAACCATGATAGACAGATGAAATGGATGGTACATATCCATGGTTTAAAATCAAATTGTTGCTGTGTGGAAACCAAAATGGGCAGATAGAAGAGAGATGGGCAATGATAACCTAAGCTCTATCTTACAATGAGGAATACATAACTAAGTTATCAAATGACAAAGGTTAAGACATCCTATTTGTTTGTAAATTTAATGATACCTATCTGATTTACCTCTCAGTATTTTATTGGACAGGAACAAGATATGTCAGTTAAACAATTAAATAATTACAATATTATCATCACCGATCTTCCCCTTGATACAGTACTGTATTCATTTACTTAATTCCGACCAACTAGAAATTGGATAACAGGTTATACCCTCTCCCTGCAAACGACACTAGAATGTTATGAATATGTGTGTATGTGTGCATAATTTGGATTTTTAATATAGCTTTAACAATTTTTCAGTTGCTACAATGTCTGCAGAATGGCAGTTTATAGTGATGTCTAGCACTGGGGCATCATGCTGCAGACGTGTAGCATGATGTCCGACCCAGAAACATTATTAAGACACCAGGTTGACCACAATCCTAACATTAACCTCTTAATGATGAGCACCTAGCAAGGCAAATTAAGTACCATTTTTAGTCTATGGTAGGACTTGGCCAGGGTTTGAACCTGTGGCCTTCTGCATCTGAGGTAGGTGCTCTAACCACATGGCCACCAGAATGTTTTTATATAAATAAGAAGATAATAAATCATTACAGATATTGTAAAAAGAGTGAGCCCAAATTTTTAACATTAAAGATCAAACACATTTTTGATAAATTCATGAGGCATAATTCAATGATTTGTTTTAATCTTGCATTCCAACTGTTATAAACTGTTACACTTATAATAATAATGATGATGATGATGATGATGATGATGATGATGATGATGATGATGATCTGTGCAACTTAGATGTTTACATACCAGGAAATTTCTGAAAGAGACACAAAAACAAGGAAAGAAAAGTTTGGAAACAGTACAGTCCTCTGGTAAGGTTAGTGCTTTAGAGATTTTCCAAATGATGAGAACCAAAATAAAACCAAAAACTGTAACATGACAGCACAACATGCCTATACACAATAATGACAACTGGAAACATTTGATCAAGCCATTAGTTTTCCATTTACTTAGGCACAGCTAAATGCCAACTTCTTTTGTAACCTTGTTATGCCTTCCACATGTTGTTGTAAATATGAAATGTGGTCTTCAGCTAGCAGCATTGTCTTCAACTTATTTTTTTCAAAATTTCTTTCCAATGTCTCAGTTTTGCTTCAATTTCAGGATTTTGCTGTAATATGTACTGAAAAGTAATTGCAGGTTAGTTTCTAACTTAGTTTGCTTTATTAGTTTTTTGTGTTTAATTTAGTGTTGAACTTTAGAATAAAACTGGACAAAGTCAGGATCTGCGATGAGCACTTCATAATGATATATCCAGAGAATGACAAAAAATTATTTAAGACTTTAGGGAATAAATGTAATTGAAAAAATTGTTTAACCAAAACCCTAATTAAAATTTTCTATAGTTATGACCTTGACCCAAAGATCAAAAAGGGGCAAGTGAATATGTCACAGAATAAATTGTCTCCACATTATGATTCAAGCCAACCATGTTCAAAATCAATCAATGAATTTAGGAAATAAAAGCAAATGAAAAGAACTGAAACCAAATCACAAAACAAATTTTTTATGTTCTTGACCCCAAGGTAAAAAGGATACGCAAATACATGTATGTTACTGAGTAAACTGTCTTAAGCTTTATAATACTTCATGCTAAGTATGGTGAGGTTCTATTGATAGGTTTAGGAAATATAAGTAGGGCCTAACCGAGTAGATAATTTTCGCTGAGTACCGAATCCAAGTATTTGGATGTACTATTTGCCGGATCCGGGCACGAACTGAGTAGTAGGTGCGACTCCGGAGAGTACCGTTTGTTTCATTATCGTATGCGAAGCTTAAACTTTTCGTATACCGTATATATCGCCTATAAGATGAAAATTTTTATTATTAACTAAAATTATTATGTATTAAAAAACATTTTTTTTAAAGTTCGATATTTATTGAATTTTTTTTACTTGTAACCATTTGTACGCGTATTATTTGCAGAGGCGAATACTTCTGAATAGTACTGAAAAACCGGATATTTGGCCTAAGCGAATGTCCGAGGCGATTTCCGGTTAGGCCCTAAATATAAGGAAATGAAACATTAGCCAAAATCTGAAGAAACTGCTGATACCACAGCTGATATAATTGAAAAGCACGATCTTACTATCCATGTGTGTGTGTGTGTGATATTGAAGTAGTGCTGGAAAATATTCTAAATGGCTTTTCAATATCAAATCAGTACTGGAAAATATTCTAAATAGTTTTTGAAATATTCAATCAGTACTGGAAATGTTCTAAATGGATTTCAAATACTGAAGTTGCTGAGGAAAATGTTCAAAATGGCTTTTCAAATAGTGAAGTTGTCCTAAAAAATGTAAATGGCTTTTCAAAATCAAAGTAGTACATGTATTGGAAAATATTATAAATGGCTTTTCAAATATCAAATAGTACTGTAAAATGTTCTAAATGACTTTTTAAATATAAAAATAATACTTCTGAGAAAGGCGAATAACCATGCTTGGTAAACAAACTTAAGCTTCTAGTACTTTACTATTCAAATAATTCAGCAATATTCTCTTCCATGCTGTTCTTGTAAAACTTGATCAACCATGGATTTTTCTCTCCCCAAAATGTGGGTAAGTATGAAGTATTGCTGAATGAGAAGACAAAACAACAATATTCAGACAAAAAAGTGGACAGACTCTGCAAGACAATTTTTTACCCTTTTCTAAAATCTCCAGCTGTGTACTCTGTAGCTTGATCCGCTCCTGCTGACAAGCGACCAGATGACAGAGTTTTGCTTTCTCCTGATGTTCCTTAGTTCTAAGTAATTCTTCCTCCTCCTGTCTCCTTTTGAGGACATGTCGACCAGGAATTTTGTACTCCTCGATCACAACATCACGATTGGAATCCTTTACCACATCTGGAAAATTACTATCCAAATCGTATTCCTCCACCTCTGGTTTGGGTGTCTCTATTCCTGAACCTGGCACAGAGGTCACACTGTACACTGGTACACTGATATCGTTGTCCACAGCAGGTGGTCTTGATAATTCAGGATAATTGTTTGTATTGTGCATCCTTTGTTTTACAGCTTGAAATGCTGAAGTCCTTCTTTGCACCACAGACAAAACAGCACCATTTGGTTCCATTTTGTTTCTTGAACTTGTTGGAATGTTTGATGACAAAGATATAAGTTGTGTCAAATTCTGGCTACTGATATGAGGTGGTCGAAGAGATGGGAGTTCAGAGCCTATTCCAGTTTTTTGTGTTAGAATGGGATTAAGAGAATTTGAGCTAGTTTTTGGCAATATTCCTGATAAAGATGAATTCTGAAATGGAACAGATGATGAGTCAGGCAAATATTCTCCATTTTGTGTCAACCTTTCTTGGTTATGAGTAACTGTTAACATTTTCTTACTTGGTCCCTGAGCTGGTATAACATTGTAAAGATGGTTAGGAATGTTTGATGTGTGTGCACCACTGAATGTTAATGAGCGCTTGACACTTACTTCTGGCTGTTTTGGGGGTGGGGTGAAATTATGTGTGAACCTGTCTTTGACTCGGTTTTTATAACCATAGCCATCTTTCTTCACTTCCTTGGTGTCTGATCTTAATAAAGTTAGTTGAACTTCATTTGCAAACTCACCCCATTTTTGTAAAACCTTCAAGGGGCACTCTGAAGGGGACAGTGGTCTTTCATTGTCCCTCCATTTTTCTATGAGGGTAAATCGCCCTGTTTGCCCCATGGCATGGGCAAGGGCAATAACAATATCTTGACAAGTTGTATTATCTGTAACTCCACACACCACCCTCTTTATACCATCAACCCATACTTTTAGTTCCATTGTGAAGCTTCCTTACACCTTTTAAGATCCTTACAACATTATAAACTGTTGAAAAGGACACAGGTGTCCATAAAAAGTCCATCGCACAATTGAAACTGGAGTTGTCTCTTTCATATAATGAAAACTGTGGCAGACATTACATTTATTTACTTTGTCTTCCATATTATCATGTAAACAAATGAATATGCGTTGTTTCCTTAAAAAGCAACTATTTCGGTGAATCAATAGATAGAATAAAAACTGATTCTCACAATATCGTGTTATCCAACTCTCATATGATGTAATGAATCTGTAATGAAAAAAACCTCAAGATGTTTCTGACAGGTGAAAGTGCCATGCTTATTGTTTCTCCGTGAAAACATTAGGGTTGATTCTTGCAGTTGTATTGAAAGATCATCCAGAAGCAAGCTATGTTAATGAATTTATGATCCAACTATAATTCCTGCTTAGATTTGGATACCCTAATTCTGAAAGTGGTTTCTGGTGGACCAGTTGACAATGGTTTCTGGTGGAGTATTACCTGAAACAGAAAAAGCAAAAAGCATATTAATTATCTCTTACTGAAGCACACTTAAATACTTTTACATATCTAAAAATATATTTTTATGTTAATAATTTCTAAGTGTATCACAGATTAACAAAGATGGTTTTTAGCTCTAGTAAATCCATGACTCAGATTACATCCTGACATTGTAATAAAAAACTTAACTTACTTTCTGTGACAGTACGTATTCCATTTTATGAAATTCTGCCAAAACTGCTCAGCATTCAGAAGTGGTTGAACTTTAGACTGAGATAAAACCTGAATGCACCTATGTTAAATTTGAGATAGAAGATTTGACTTTATAGCATTTGTGTTCCATTTTTAGACATTAATTTCCTTAAATTGTGTGACTTGATTAATGGCTGTGAAGTCAAAATAGTGCTCAATTTAGCTTCTGGAGAACACGTTTATCAGGTTCATTTCCTGGTTTGGTTGAGATATCTATCGGAGTTGGTACTTGCTTATTATAAAACATGAGGCACAAAATGGCCTGATTTCGTACACCTCGCTGACAAATATCTATGTGCCAAATGCATGAGCAGATGACAAAAATATCTAGGTCAATAGCATCCTTTCTGTAGAAATATTTTCAAATGTTGTTTAATGCAGATGTTCTAAATAAAATCTTCCAAGGTTTTTCAATTCATTTTGCATCCGTATCAGATGGCACATTTTCAACATATTTTATACTGAAAGACTATTATGCTAATGTAGAGTGGCATACTGGCAACATTTGCACAAATTTGAAAACCACTGTTGCCCAGCTTTTTTGGTAGAGGGCAGGCATTTTAAACATTTTCTAATTTTAGTTATATTGGCCATATATAATATTGCCTTGGCATAATTTGGCAAAATTATGTTTTTATTTTTAAACATTCAAAAGTCTTACCTGCAAGGACGATTTCTGCAAAATTGTGTCAAATTTTGTTAAGTAGTATTTTTTTAAAAGTTATTTTTAGCAATGGTGGCCATGTCTGATAACAGATCAGAATGATTTTTAAATATCTGAAATCCCTTTTTTTTTACAAAATGCCATCAAATTTGGTTAAATTTTGTTTTCTGAGAATTATTGGTCTTCAAAAAGTTTTTCTATTATAGTAATGGCAGTTGTATGATAGAAATTTGCGAAACAACTCAAAAGAACTTCCAACAGGATGTTATCTGTCAAATTTGGTCATATTTGGTTGAACCTTTTGGAAGAAAAATGTCTTTGGACATTTTGCTTTTAGTAAGTCTCTTGCAGTCATATTTGACCACAAATTGGCATCATGATTTGAAATAATCAGAAAGTTCTTTATTATAACAGTTTGTTTTGATTGTCCTTTGTTTCAGGATACTTTAGGTAAACTGTTAACCAAATTCTGTTCTGCAGTTATTTTTGAAAAATTTGTTTAACATTTTTTCAATTTTTAATAATGGCAGCCATATTTGTATAAGCATGAAAGCTGTTCATGTCAGGATGCTCCCTGTAAAATTGGTCAAACTGTTCAGCAGATTCTGAGAAGTTCTTGTTACACCGTTTTCTATTATCAGTATTGGAGGCCATTTTTAATAGCCTGTCAGTGGCCTTTATACAAAATTGAAAGCCTGTCATGTCAGAATGCTTTCTTTAAAATTTTATCAAAAATCAGTGGATTTTTAAAAGTCATTTCAAGGTTTTTCTATGATTAGTAACAGTGGACATATTTGATGGCCTATAAACAAAATTTTTAAAAATTCAAAAACCTTTCAGGCCAGGATGCTCTGTGCAAAATTAGGTTGCAATTGCTCCAGTATTTTCTTCAGAAGTTTAAAACAGCAAATAATGTTGCACAATACACAAAGAATGCAGGGCTATACCACAAGCTCCACTGGGCTTATGACCATGTGAGTCAAAAGTCTTGCTTAAACGAAACAAATTTAAAAAATAACAATTTTTCTAGGCAAGTATCATACACAAAGAAACTCTGGCATAAAATTAGCAGTTGTCGGCTAACCCAAGGATGGTAAATTTCCAGTTGGACTGAAATCTGATGGCTAGATGAAGTTTATATTATCATCAGTCATTGTTTTGTGTGAAGGATTAATGAAGATTCAGCAGAAATATCTATACTCTATACTTGTCCTTCTGATTAACAAGAAATTCAGGTCAAATTATAGGCCTGTAAATTTATGCAAGAAAATATTTCTAATGGCAATTTTTCATAATACATGTACCATATTTTTCAAACATAAAAACACTTCCTGGGAATGGAGACTAAAAGCATGAGTTTTGTATTGTATTCTATGACTTTATGGCTGTAAACCTTTTTTTTAAAAACGCATGGTATATTAGAAAGACAACAGTATCTCTCTCTCATGATTGATGAAACTTATTTGTTGTTGTTAAACACCATTTTTCAGCACAGGATATAGGTTATACATGGTGAACCCAGGAAAACCCAGGTAAGACAGTATCAGAAATGGGGAGACTAGTGGCTATTGTTGCTTTCATCACAAATTAACAACATGCAATGAATACAAAGATTGTCCACTGCCCAAGTTATTTTACAAAATTCTCATGCTTCCAAAGCAGCCACCCATTTTAAAAATTAATTTCAATCTCTCTACAAAGAATATTTTATTTATAATCAGTTAGCGGCACTATCAATTTCTTCCATAAATAACCTGTGCTATTAGATAATTACTGTGTATAATGAGTAAGCCAGGCCATGAACCTCAGGATGTACTTAGTGTGGTATAAAGAATAATCTTGTGACAAAAAGCAGGAAATAATTATGTACAGAAATAAAATGGACATGATGTGATTTGTAGGAATAAAGTAAACGGGCGGAGGGGAATATATGACATTTAAGCCTTAAGAAGATAAAGGAATTTTAATGAATAATTACAAATAAGGACATTATTTTGAGCTATGTCTAATGAGGAAAAGAGGAAGTGTTCCAAGAACAAATATGCCCTTGCAATCCATGAATTTCCCAACAGACCAATTTAAGTCGATAACAACATGACCAACTTTTGAGAGGAGATTGTTGGACTCACCAATATATATCCACATTAACATACAGGTAAATTAGCATACAGCTAACAATGCATAGAAATTAACATAAAGCCAATCCACTGTTGAGTGAAATATAGATCACATTAACCTTCTTTTTTTTCTGGTGCAAAAGTGTACCACTCACAAGGGCAGGCTCACAATTGTTTGAACCTGCCGCAAAAAGTGAATGAAGACTTGGCATTTATAGACAACCTTAACAAACATGTTATGGTCAACATAAACATGAAAAAGGTGAATGTATGTTGCATGGCATAAAAAAGTATTCACAATTGCAGGTGCATGACATTAAAGAAAAACAGGGCACCAGTAGTTTAAAGGTAAAGCATTCTAAAGATATGAATAAAAAGACAACATAATGCTGTATTTTCAAGTACTGTCTCCATTCATTTTCATTTAGAGTGACAAGGAACATATCAGAGTGACCAAGATCATATCAGAGTGACCAAGATCATATCAGTGACAAAGAACATATCAAAGTAGCCAAGAACATATTTGAGTGACCAAGAACATATCAGTGACCAAGATCATATTAGAGTGACCAAGATCATATCAGAGTGACCAAGATCATATCAGAGTGACAAAGAACATATCAAAGTAGCCAAGAACATATTTGAGTGACCAAGAACATATCAGTGACCAAGATCATATTAGAGTGTCCAAGAACATATCATAGTGACCAAGATCATAGAGTGACCAAGATCATATTAGAGTGACTAAGATCATATCAGTGACAAAGGTCATTTATAATGACTAAGATCATATCAGAGTGACTAAGATCATATTATAGTGACTAAGATCATATCAGTGACCAAGATCATATTAGAGTGATTCAGATCATATCTGAGTGACTACAATCATAATAGTGACTAAGATCATATTTGAAGGACTATGATAATATCAGAGTGACCAAGATCATATTTGAGTGACCAAGATCATATTTGAGTGACTAAGATCATATTAGAGTGACTAAGGTCATATCAGAGTGACAAAGATCATATTAGAGTGACTAAGATCATATCATAGTAACCAAAATCATATCAGAGTGACCAAGACATATCAGAGTGACCAAGAACATATCAGTGACCAAGATCATATCAGAGTAACCAAAATCATTACATATCAGAGTGATAAAGATCATATCATAGTGTCCATGATCAAATTAGAGTGACCAAGACATATTAGAGTGACCAAGAACATATCATAGTGACCAAGATCATATCAGAGTGACCAAGAACATATCAGTGACCAAGAACTATTCAGAGTGACCAAGATCATACTAGTGTGACCAAAAACATACCAGTGACAAAGAACATATTAGAGTGACCAAGAATATAACAGAATTACAAAGAACATATTAGAGTGACCAAGAATATATCAGTATGACAAAGAACAGAGAGTGACCAAAAAGTAATTATACTGACCAATACTAGAAAATAAAAGTTTCAGGATCTGATCTATTAAAGCATTAGTTACATAAACAGTTTATATGTAATATGTATCCAACTACAAACAATGTAGATCTAAATGAAATATCACTTCATGTACTTGCAGGTCTGGGCCTGTACTGTTGATCTTCTTTCTAATGGTTTCAAGGGAGCTGCAGTAGCTATGTTGGTAGAGTAGCTGACTAAATTTGCAATGCAAGGGTAGTGTGCTTAATACTTTATATATATTTATGGCATTAAAATGTATGCTTCTAAATCAATACATTAAAATATTACCTGGAGTAGCACATATATGCATGCTACTGCAGATTTTTAAAAATTAAGTCTTTCAAAAGAAAGAATTTTAAAAAATGCAAAATAATGATGTCAGAATGGATATTCACTTACTGATAGAAATAAGACTAATAAACAGTCCAATTTCAGTGCAATGAACAATACAGTGAATGGTATTTTACTGCAAAGAAGCAATGAATAATGCAGTGAATCTTATTTTAGTGCAAAGAAGCAATGAATAATGCAGTGAATGTTATTTTACTTTAAACAAGCAATGAATAATGCAGTGAATGTTATTTTACTTTAAAACAAGCAATGAATAATGCAGTGAATGTTATTTTACTTTAAACAAGCAATGAATAATGCAGTGAATGTTATTTTACTTTAAAACAAGCAATGAATAATGCAGTGAATGTTATTTTACTTTAAACAAGCAATGAATAATGCAGTGAATGTTATTTTACTTTAAAACAAGCAATGAATAATGCAGTGAATGTTATTTTACTTTAAACAAGCAATGAATAATGCAGTGAATGTTATTTTACTTTAAACAAGCAATGAATAATGCAGTGAATGTTATTTTACTTTAAAACAAGCAATGAATAATGCAATAAAAGTATCAAGATGCTGGCTGTCTGAAACACTCAACCACCCAGTATATGTCTGATATAATCCATCATGTAAGACTAACTACTGTTGATTAGTCAAAAAAATGACTGATTTTATGTTTTTTTAAAAATACTAAATGATCATATTCAGAACAACAGCTGCAAGAATGACTGTCAACTGTTCTGATAATATGATTATGTTAGGCTCTGCTTATTTACATTATATTAACCTTCACTGTAATAGCCAGCTATCAATCAATGATCACCTTGCATGCCCAGCTGTTTCTCATCTTCCATATTTCCAGTTATCAATGTATTTCATTTACCAACCACCTTAGCATTTTACATACACAACTCACCAGTGATCTGCTTTCAGGCTGTGGTCAACTGAATGCTTGAGTGTCCATGCCCAATCTTCTTGCAACCTGAAACCATAATAGAGACATAAATCATAGGTGTTAATTACAGGTACTGTATGAAAATTGCTCTTGACTGCTGTATAATAGATTTGTAACCTAGATTTCTGATGAATGTGTAATTTAATGCAAATGACTGTTGTATATTATGTCCCATAGCCACCTGTGATCTGGCATTTTGTGTTATGGTATGTACTTTTGGAACGTTTTATTTTTGTGTGAGTAGGGGGGGGGGGGGATATTATGCTCATATTAAGCATATCAGCCCCAAGGGGTCTTCTTTGTTTCATTTTTGTATATACCTATTTGAAAGTTTGCTGCTGGTGTTCACCAATAGTATATATAGCAGAACCTGTCTTGAAAGACCTCTCCTTCTGCAAAAAAAAAATAATGGTCTCTCAAGACAGGTGGTCTCTCACAACAATAACACTAATGAATAAATCTGTGCATGGAGATTCTGGTCTCTCATAGCAGTGGTATCTCAAGACAGGTTTTACTGTGTTGACATGTGCAAGGCCTGCAACAAGCTGCACAAACCAAGATCTGCCATATCACATAATGCAGCAGCCAATCAAATTCTATGCTGTTTCCATGAAATCTTTGACCTTGCTCTGCCAGCACAAAATATGATGGCATTTGGAAATCTATGCCATTTGCAGCTGGTGTATGATGTACATGTATAAAAATATATGGTGTGTGTGTGATATATAGCTTTAAAAAAAATTTCAGTCATAACGCTACATGTCTGGAGTATGGCAGTTTACATTGATGTCTAACACAATGGGCATCACATGATTACTCATTCTGATTATTTTATTTGTACAAAAATTTGGTGGGAACAAAAGCATCTGTTTGCTGTATACTCGATTACAATTCTATAATATACAAAAAATACTCAATATTTCTATACTTTTTCACTACAAAAAACTTTGGAATTTACATTTAAAAAAATCAAACTATTGAAAACATTTTTGAATTATTTAAGTTTCCTCCTATTTTTGTTACCATACATAATGGTTCAAAGACAGACCATGCTTCTAATTTCTTTAAGTAGTTTTGTTGCTTTCCACCATTTTCTTTTGTTTATATTGCTCATGGAGATTTCAAAAGTGATTTTAAAAAAATGCTGAGCTATCACATTGAGTGACAATGGTTACAATTAACATGGTAATTAACAATAGTAACATTTTGCTTTCTTCAAAGAATTTAGATTTTACTTAAAGTATCATCTGCTCCTTAGCAAAAGTTAAGTACCTAATTAGGAATTCCAGCCCTGGGAGATACCAGTGATAAATATCAATAACACCTCCTAATACCCATAATATAATACCCATAATAATGTATAACCATAATAGCCTAAACCCATAATACTCTATAATTATCTTTATTTTCTATGTGAAATGTGAAAGTGTTACTTTTTTAAGAAAGGTATTAAGAAAGAACTATGACCCCATAATTTATCTTTGAATACATTCTCTGGTTTACAGAACAAAAAATTGCATAAAGACTGCACATCACACTATCATACTCTAGCAGGCTTGACATACGCTAACGCCAAATGGAATGAAATCTTATGGTTCAACCATGATCAGCACCTAACTTAATTATAAAATGGATATGGAAGGTACATTTTACACAAAAAAAAGACAGAATAATCTCAATTATAATATCAAAACTAAGAATGTGTCTACTCCTTGCATGGTGAACAGATAATCTTTACATATTAATTTTTAATGAACAGAATGCTAAGTTATTTTTGTAGGGTTTAACGCCATTTTTCAGCACAAGATAGGCTATACATGGCGGCCAATATAAATGGTGGAGGAAGAACCAGGGAAAATCCTGGAAAGAACGAGAAGCTATAGGCATGCTTTCTCACATGAAATAGTCATTCAAAAATAACTACTTGAATACAATCTGCTCTTTTTGTTCACTCCAATTACACATAAACCAATATGCATGCTCTATATTACATACTTCAAAGTACAATTCAAGTTCATCAATCAATCAAAACAAACAAACAGTCAGAACCAAGCAATAAAAACAATTGATAATTAACCATTTGAGAGAAACTCCATTCAAAAGTTATTCCATGGAATCTTCCTGAAACTTTGACACTTTCGAGTGCTGTTGAACATAATCAAGGGTAGTTAGCTTGTCCTCTCAATTCTCCTTGCACACAATGAACCACAAACATGAGTTATTGTAGTGAAGGTTTTGTTTCCAAAGAAGATCCAGTTAAACTGAGACTATGCAATTCTTGACAAGTCAATGCACTAGAAAAGCTTTATTATAAACCTAACTGAATAACTACCCACCAAAGGTGACAAAAGAACTCAACCAGTCTTCCATATTGTATTGTTATCAACAAACTCTAGTGGTGACAACAACACTAAACCAGTCTTCCACACTGTATCCTTATTAGTCCATTCAAGTACAGTACTATGAATTTCATATTTAAAAGAAATACTGGTACCTTAGACACATTAAGCAGCAAAGCACAGATAAGTACCAGTCTAGTCCACCTGAATATGACTTTTTTTTGGCTTCATGTCAAGGTGACCATTGGCTTTGGGTGTGAAATATTTCATGAGCTTGACAAACAGGTAAATCAAACTTGATGTATTGGTTAGAAACATGTATGTAAATGGCCCCTAGTGGCCATGTGGTCTAAAGTGCTCACCGTTATGGATCACTACAATCTGATGTCTCTCTGTGTGGGTTTGAGTCTCAGGCTTGGCCAACGTGGGTATGTGAGAAAGCTTGCCAGTAACTTCTTGTGGGTCCATGGTTATTCATGGGTTTTCATGGTTTCTTCCTCCACCATTAATACTGGCTGCCGTGTATAACCTATCATGTGCTGAAAAATGGTGTTAAATACTATAGCAACAACAACAACAACAATGGTACAAAAAGTACAAGTTTTGTGTTCATCTGAAGCCCAAAATGATAAACATTTTCTCATTTTCTCTACCTGATACTGTGTTAAAAAGTGCAGTTAAAACAAAAACAATTACCAAAACAAACCCAAAAACAAAATGGCTGACATTGTGACCAAACATGCACCTTAAAGAAGTTGGAGCATAAATTCTTGGCAAGCATTTCTTAATGCTCTCCCTCTTACCTCAATGAATGTCCAAATCAATCACATACAAATGTAATATTATTAATGGACAAGGTTTTCTCAGTAATTTACTGTATTAGTCTGGCAAAAGAACAGACATTCCTACCAACTTTTTGACCCCAAGAAAGATAGTTTTCACAGGACATAGATTAGCCACACAATCTGTAATTAAGTGCACAACTTATCTTACGAAAAACATGTACTTCATGTAAACTGATTCTGACCCCTAGATCAATTTAGAAAATGTACACCAGAAAAACAATTTGAAAAAAGATGTCATATGTATACAACAGGACAGATAAGCCAAAGTTTTTGGTGTGTGTGTGTGTTCGTTTGTGTGATTTAGATTTTTAACATAGCTTTAACAATTTTTCAGTCTTATCGCTACAATGTCTGCTGTTTGGCATTTTATAATGATTGTGTGTGATTTGGATTTTAAAAATAGCTTTACAATTTTTCAGTCATGCTGCTATGATGTCTGGATGGTGTCAGTTTATTATAAGTGATGTCAAGCACTGGGGCATCATACCACAGACATGTGGCACGATGTTCCACCCAGTCACATTATCCTGATACCAGGCCCAACACTAACCTCTTAATGGTGAGCATCTAGCAAGGCAGCTGTTAGTACTTTTTATATAAGTGACTGAGATGACTCAACAGTTGTTTAATCCCATGACCTCCCAAATCCAAGGCAGATGCTATAACTACTTAGGCCAGCGCAGCAGTCCAGACTGATTATTGGACATTAAATTTTTAAGGCAGATAATCAAGAATTTTGAAGATGAGAAATATGCATATATTCATTCCTGTCTTTACCACACTTATTTAATTATAAGTACACTCCCAGTTTTGCTCAATAGCTAATATCTACCATAACTATCTTTATATGCAAAAATAGAATCGGCTAGACAGTCAAATAAATGGAACAGATTTGTAAGTGACCTGCATTATTCCAAAAAATGTAATATGGAAAACTGTAAGTATGAAGTATATGTGAAGGCAGATAGTGACCTACAAAGTTGTATGGACTGTGTAAAAAAAAATATAGTACTGATATATAGGTCAAGGTGACCTCAACATATAACTCACACTAAGAGTTATGAATCTGAATAAAGTTGGTTAGTCTGAAACTATGAGGCTGTAACTTGGCTAAATAACATAGGATGCTGACACTTTAAATCAGCTGAGTTTTCATCAATAATAATAACAATGACAACAACAATAATAATGATGATGATGATGATGATGATGATAATAATGATGATGATAATAATGATGATAATAATATTAATGATAATAAAAATAATGATAATGATGATAATAATAATACAAATAATAATGATGATACTAATAATGATAATAGTGATGATGATGATAATAATAATAATAATAATAATAATAATAATAATAATAATAAAATTAATAATAATACATGTAATAACTTTATATATGATGGTAACAATTAACTGAAAAACTAATCTTCCTTGAGGCCCTCATACAAAGGAAATTTATTTTAACTGACAAGTGTCTGAATATCAAATTAGATTGAAATTGGATTAACATTAAAAGAGGTATTGTTCAGAAAAGAAAGTGAATGAGTGTGACAACTTATAATCCATTACATAATGATTTTGAATGAAGATATCAACTTTAGTAAAGACCCTATTGCTATAAGGCAATCCATTAAACCAATCAAAACTGGCTGTATATTAGGGGCAATAAGTAAACTAGTGATGTAGACTGCTGACAGTCACACTCAGACATTAAGCCTTTATCAAGCTTTTTATTAATTTAGTTCAAGGGAGTTATTTTGCAGAAAAAAAGTCAGTGGGTCAAATAATTATTGGGTTAAACCTCTGTTAAATCATGCAGAATATTAGCAGACTCTGCAAAGGTAAAAATCAGGCTGCATAACAAATTAGGCTGGAATCCAATAATAAGTTACTATGTCAAACATAAAGTATGTGGGTCTGATTAGTGGTTGTTATAACTCTGTTAAATGTGGAAACAAGGTTGGTGGTGGGGGTGGGGTGAAAATCAGAGGCTATAATTCCACTAAATGATAAACTAAACTAATCAAAGATCCAATTAATATCAAGCAGTACAGCAGATATGGTTTAAATCCAATGATAGTTTATGTATGTTATTGTGATGAACAGATGGATGTGTGGATGGACAGAAAGAAATAGTTTGGATGGTAAGGTGTTTAATGGCACCACAATACAAGTAGGTTATTCAGTGCCAAGGCAGGGGCCCTGAGTGACTGAGTGGTCTACAGCATCTCACCTCTGCATGGGTTCAAGTCTTGGGTTCCACTATTGTTTGTTTTTTATAGTTTAATGCCATTTTTAAGCACAATATAGGCTATACATGGCGGCCAGTATTAATGGTGGAGGAAGAACCCGGAAAACCCCCGGAAAGAACCACCGACCCACGAGAAGCTACTGGCAAGCTTTCTCACATAACTACATTAGCCAAATCTTAGACTAAAACCCACGCAGACAGAAGTGAGATGGCAGTGATTCATAATGGACAGTACTTTAGACCACTTGGCCACTCTGGGCAGCCCATGGGTATGTGAGAAAGCATACCAGAAGCTTCTTGTGGGTTGGTGGTTCTTCAAGGGTTTTTGATGGGTTCTTCCTCCAGCATTTATACTAGCCATCATGTGTAGCCTATCCTGTGCTAAAAAATGGCATTAAACCCTACAATAACAACAACAATGCCAAGGCAATTTGAGCAAAGTGACTTGCCAGGGATGAAATAAAGTAGCTCACCAGGGCTGATCCATTAGTAAGGATTTGAACCCACATGCTTTTGGTTACAAGTCCATCACATTAACTACTACTGGCTGCCATAGACAAATCCAAACAATTTAATTAATGTAACTGTATTTCTACATAAATGTAGGCAAAAACTATAAACTATAATTAATGACTGAATTACATGCAGTGCATGCAACAATATGACAAATAATGATTTAAAAATTGCTCAGTTGCATACAGTCAATCCAGACACATGAATTAGCCATCAGATAGGCATTCTAAATTGGAATTTAATAATCAAAGACCTGGCAAGTATCAGATGTCATCCAGTACAGTGCAGTGACATTGGTTATATTTATGGCACTGGGAATACATATACATTAAGGCAAATACCTCACAAATGTTCTCACTTGGAAAAATTTCCTTAAAATTAAAAACTTAATTGGATAGGTGGATGGACCTACCTGCTCAATGTACAAATTATGATTGCTTACAGCCTGATGACAAAACATCTACCGCAAACTGTGACAAAACATTCTGGGGTATGTTGATGCAGGTACATAACATTAAAAACTTGTTAGATGTAATGACTTGCAAGGACATGTAATACTAAAAAAAATAAGATGAGCTTATGAACTGTCATATCATTAACTTGTTGAGATCATGACGAAATCACATACCAGACAAATTAAGTAGCCTCAGAATAATACATGGCTAATAAGGCAGTTAATTGATTCAGTCTGAAACTGAGTGACACAACATGATACAAGAGGATACAATAAATTCTAATTTGAGCACATGCTGAATTATGTGCTTAGGCAATTTTTAGAATATGTGACCTGGATCTGGCATTTTGTTTCTACTCATGATTCACATGAAATGGCACAAACCTTGATCTCCCAACAAACATCTGACCACAGTCACTAAATGATCTGATTTGTTGTTGTTGTAGGGTTTAACGCCATTTTTAAGCACACGATAGGCTATACATGGCAGCCAGTATTACTGGTGGAGGAAGAACATGGGAAAACCCCCGGAAAGAACCACCGACCCACAAGAAGCTACTGGCAAGCTTTCTCATATAACTACATTAGCCAAATCTTAGACTCGAACCCATGCAGACAGAGGTGAGATGGCAGTGATCCTTAACGGTGAATGCTTTAGACCACTTGGCCACTTGAGGCCCCTTAAATGACAGACCCATAGTCACTAAATAGTTATTAAATATCTGACCATAGTCACTAAATGATCTGACCAAGTCACTAAATTATCTGACAATAGTCACTAAATGATCTGACCTAGTCACTAAATGATCTGACCATAGTCACTGAATGATCTGACCATAGTCACTGAATGATCTGACCCAGTCACTAAATGATCTGACCATAGTCACTGAATGATCTGACCCAGTCACTAAATGATCTGACACAGTCACTAAATGATCTGACCATAGTCACTGAATGATCTGACCCAGTCACTAAATGATCTGACCAGTCACTAAATGATCTGACCCAGTCACTAAATGATCTGACAGTCACTAAATGATCTGACCATAGTCACTAAATGATCTGACCCAGTCACTAAATGATCTGACCATAGTCACTGAATGATCTGACCACATAGTCACTAAATGATATGACCACATAGTCACTAAATGATCTGACCCAGTCACTAAATGATCTGACCACATAGTCACTAAATGATATGAACACATACATAGTCACTAAATGATCTGACCCATAGTCACCAAATGATCTGACCATAGTCACTAAATGATCTGACCACATAGTCACTAAACAATCTGAATCCCCTCCCCATAACTAAATAATCTGACCACATAGTCACTAAACAATCTGACCACATGATCATTAAACAATATGACCACATGGTCACTAAACAATCTGATCTCAGTCACTAAGCAATATTACCCAGTTATTAAAGAATGACCCTTTAGTCACAAAACAATTTGATCCCATAGTCACTAAACAACTTGATCTCAGTCACTAAACAATATTACCCATAGTAACTAAACAATTTGACCCCATAGTCACTAACCAATCTGACCTCATAGTCACTAAACAGTCTTACCACATGGTCACTAAAGATTCTGACCCCATAGTCATTAAACAAGCTGACCCCATAGTCACTAAATAATCTGACCCCATAGTCACTAAATAATCTGACCCCATAGTCACTAAATAATCTGACCCCATAGTCAATAAATAATCTGACCCCATAGTCACTAAATAATCTGACCCCATAGTCACTAAATAATCTGACCCCATAGTTACTAAACAATCTTAGCAACAAAAACTTAACTCAGATTCAAAACTACCAAACTGAAATACAGTCTTAGATTAATTCAATAACATCTATTTTTGGGATTCAAACCAAAAAAAGACCATGCCAACAACTTCTTAATTCTAACCTCACATGGAAATAAGTAATACTAGATTAACCTGAACATGGCTCGTGTTCCAACAGTTTTGTGGCTATGGAGTCTGGCCCCATCATCACAAAATGTTGAGGCTAAAAATGAATTTCGACACCAAACTCCTAAATTCAAACAAATACCAAAATCTTTTAAGATTTTTGAAAGTTGGCCCATTTGCAGAAATACTCAAGACTCAAGACTTATATTTAAGTTCAATTTTTCTGTTACATAGTTTGCATGTGTGTATAGCAGGGATGCCCAACCCCCAGCCCAGGAACATGTTCTGTCCAGCCCTCTGGGCAAATGAAAACAACACAGAAATCTGGCCTGTGAACAGTAATTATGTTAACGAAATTAGTGTTTGTGGCCCTAAAGTGGTCTCAGAAATTGCAATCTGGCCCTTGGCCAAAAAATGCTGTGCCTGGTGTATAGTCTGCATGTGTACTGTTTGCAGGTGTATAGTTAGCATTGTGGGAGCCTTGCTACATGCATGCCTATATATGTGGCATTAACTTACCATAACAGATCAAAATCCCAGAATGTAAAATTCCAAATTCCAAGTTATGCCTTCCACTAAAAATACTGTAAAATGTTTTGACCTGGTAGAGGTTAATTAACCAGACATGCTGGCTAGCTTTATGACCAAGTCACTACCACTTGTGACAGCAAGACTAGTGGGCTGACAGTTTTATGATGTATGTGTGTGTGATCTATTAGAGCTGGGCTTTAAAAATGTCTCTAATACCACTACTAGAGGTATTGCCCTTGCCTCTCAAATCACTGTTAGCAATATTGTCATGCCTCAAATATCAATTAGTATTGATCTTGCCTCTCACATCACTGTTAGCAATATTGCTGGTACCTCAAATATCAATTAGTATTGACCATGCCTCTCACATCACTGTTAGCAATATTGCTGGTGCCTCAAATATCAATTAGTATTGACCTTGCCTCTCACATCACTGTTAGCAATATTGCTGGAACCTCAAATATCAATTAGTATTGACCATGCCTCTCACATCACTGTTAGCAATATTGCTGGTGCCTCAAATATCAATTAGTATTGACCATGCCTCTCACATCACTGTTAGCAATATTGCTGGTACCTCAAATATCAATTAGTATTGACCATGCCTCTCACATCACTGTTAGCAATATTGCTGGTGCCTCAAATATCAATTAGTATTGACCTTGCCTCTTACATCACTGTTAGCAATATTGCTGGTGCCTCAAATATCAATTAGTATTGACCATGCCTCTCACATCACTGTTAGCAATATTGCTGGTGCCTCAAATATCAATTAGTATTGACCATGCCTCTCACATCACTGTTAGCAATATTGCTGGAACCTCAACTATCAATTAATACTGACCTTGCCTCTCACATCACTGTTAGCAATATTGCTGGTGCCTCAAATATCACTATGTATTCACCTTGCCTCTCACATCACTGTTAGCAATATTGCTGGAACCTCAAATATCAATTAGTATTGACCATGCCTCTCACATCACTGTTAGCAATATTGCTGGTGCCTCAAATATCAATTAGTATTGACCTTGCCTCTCAAATCACTGTTAGCAATATTGTCATGCCTCAAATATCAATTAGTATTGATCTTGCCTCTCACATCACTGTTAGCAATATTGCTGGTACCTCAAATATCAATTAGTATTGACCATGCCTCTCACATCACTGTTAGCAATATTGCTGGTGCCTCAAATATCAATTAGTATTGACCATGCCTCTCAAATCACTGTTAGCAATATTGCTGGAACCTCAACTATCAATTAGTATTGACCTTGCCTCTCACATCACTGTTAGCAATATTGCTGGTGCCTCAAATATCAATTAGTATTGACCTTGCCTCTCACATCACTGTTATCAATATTGCTGGAACCTCAAATATCAATTAGCATTGACCATGCCTCTCACATCACTGTTAGCAATATTGCTGGTGCCTCAAATATCAATTAGTATTGACCATGCCTCTCACATCACTGTTAGCAATATTGCTGGTGCCTCAAATATCAATTAGTATTGACCATGCCTCTCACATCACTGTTAGCAATATTGCTGGTGCCTCAAATATCAATTAGTATTGACCATGCCTCTCACATCACTGTTAGCAATATTGCTGGTGCCTCAAATATCAATTAGTATTGACCATGCCTCTCACATCACTGTTAGCAATATTGCTGGTGCCTCAAATATCAGTTAGTATTGACCATGCCTCTCACATCACTGTTAGCAATATTGCTGGTGCCTCAACTATCAATTAGTATTGACCATGCCTCTCACATCACTGTTAGCAATATTGCTGGTGCCTCAACTATCAATTAGTATTGACCTTGCCTCTCACATCACTGTTAGCAATATACCCTTGCTTCAATAATCACTGTGTATTGCCCATGCCTCTCACATCACTGCATACACTACCAGCATTACTTAACATATGTAACAGTTCAACTGCAACTTCAGACTGGTTTTATAATATTTACTAACATCATCATATGATAACATCTACTGTGAAAACATCTATTATTAGCTGAATGTGCACCAAGCAATGTACGAGATTCTAATAGATTATCTAATTGACTCCGCTGACAGATGTAAAACGCTCCACCTACTTATTTCTTATTGGCATAATTAATTTCTGTAAAACTAGCATTTTTGGTTCTGAAAACTTTTCCAGTTATTGCAAAAAAATTGGTTAGTATGTTGGATGAAAAATGTTAAAGTTATTACAAAATAAATTCATACATGTTACAAAGCAAAAACATTCACTGTTTTCTATACTCTCTTGGGCAAGCTTTTCTCTGACTGTTAAATTATGCAATGATTCACACCTTTTTGGTAATCAAATTTGTTAGATCCATTGGAATGTCTGTTATTCAATAGCTGACTGGCAGATGCTATATTTTGACCAATATTTCAAATATATTACCTGGATACTTTCTCTGTCTAAATCAAGTGGCAGGTATTTGTATCACCAACTCCATAAAGAGTATCAAAGATAAGCTTCATAATTTCCACATAAACCTTTTAACCAAAGCATGTTGCATTTGTGAGGTACATAACAAATAAACTACTTCATAGCTGCGAACACAAAATTGTTAGGCTTTTTATATTAGCACATTGACATTAGAGTTACAAAGGATCAAATTAAAGAACTTCAAAATTTTTCATAATTATATAGCAGAAAGGTAATACTGCCAAGACAATTTGGTAAAATATTTATGTCATATTAGTGTTCCATTATATTAAAGAGAAATCCCTTAGAAATGCTCTGCTCTTACCTATCCATAATTGACTACATATCAATCTTACACATTTTTAACAAGGACCATCAATAATCAACTTTCAAAATATCAAGGTACATGTATATGATTATGTTAGTTAAACAAACATATTAGCATTTTTTGTTCAGTATGATAAATCTAGACAAGGACCCGCTTACATCTGATGGCAGACAAAGCTAAGGCAAAGACACCAGTGTTTAATTAGTACACTATTTATTATGTCTTACATGCTTACATAAATTGGTCACATGACTAGTCTCATCCAGAACACTGTTGGGGTATCAGAAATACAGAGACTTTGTGTGGATATATTTGATCAGATTTAGCAAAGTAGATATATTCTAAAATTCTCTAAAAAATAGAAATAAATTGAAAACATTATTATATGGTAATCTGATGAAAGACGTGTGAAATTTTACCATGGTGGATAGAAGAAAATTTAATTTATTGTATTACTGTCATTATACTAAAAATGGTGTCTATTATTATTTTTATCTGGCTGACCTTTAAACACTACCCAAGTGGAGACTGGTCTCCTCTCATGTACCAATCACTGTCATCTCACCTCTGGCTGTTTGGGTTTGAGTCTTGGACTTGGCTATTGTATGTATGTGAGAAAGCTTGCCAGTAGCTTGATGCAGGTCAGTGGTTCTTCCCTGGGTTCTTCCTTCACCAGCTAATCTGGCCACCATGTAATGCCTATCATGAGCTTGAAACTAATTTTAAACTCACAACAAGCACCCCCATTGGTTGGTGAGACAAACATGAATAAAATGTGACAAAGAAATAATTATATCTGAATTAAAACTGGTCTTAGAGTAGGTAACAATTTATTCCAACTCTTTGATTTATGTCTGGAATTCACTTCCATATTCCATACAAGATGAATGTCTAAATATTCAAACCACATAAATTCTGTGCTGCTGTTCATTTCACTTTCTTATTGATTGCAGATCATATGTCAGCCTATAGCAATACAAAAATAAGCTTAACCAAATTATTAAACGGGTATGGATTTGAATCCAACCATTGGATCAGTCCAGGCTGGCTGTGACCATAGCGGATTTAGCAAGTCACTTTATTCTATCTGACTCTGTATTCAACAAGAGAATCATGGAGACAGTAGGTTTTAAGAGAATGTTGATGCAAAGCATCAAGTTTAATGGAAATGGTATTCACATCGGGGAGACAGTAGGTTTTAAGAGAATGTTGATGCAAAGCATAAAGTTTACTGGAAATGGTATTCACATCGGGGAGACACTAGGTTTTAAGAGAATGTTGACGCAAAGCATAAAGTTTACTGGAAATGGTATTCACATTGGTGAGACAGTAGGTTTTAAGAGAATGTTGATGCAAAGCATAAAGTTTAATGGAAATGGTATTCACATCGGGGAGACACTAGGTTTTAAGGCTAAAAAGGATGGATTTAAAGTAAGTAAAGCAAGAAATGCAATAGTTGTACATTCTACATCAAATTATGGAATTAGCAATTTTACCATCTTATGACTGGAACCATGATTTGGTTACAGAAAGTGAACAATGTGATTCTTGTCCAAAAAGGTCAAATGCTGTCAGGTTTCAAAAGGATGACGCCATAGAAGTAGTGAAAACAATAAAAAAAATCTGTTTTGGGTTCAGCAGATTTTCACAAAATAGCTGACCTTTTAAGTTTGACTCCATGTGTTGTCATAATTCTGAAATTTATGACACAGTGTAAGTAGTCCAATACCACCCCCACCAATTCTTTAGTACAAGTACTATATGATCTTGCCTCTTGGTCTGGTCTAACTGCCAATACAGACCCAGATGTGCTCTTGCATGTTTGTTTGTTTGTTTAGGATTTTTAACGTAACTTTAAAAAAAATTCAGTCATATTGCTACGATGTCTGCAATGAGGCAGTTTATAGTGATGTCTAGCAATGAGGCATCATATCGCAGACATTTAGCATGATATCCCACCCAGTCACATTATCATGACACCAGGCGGACCTGTCCTAACACTAACCTCTTAATGCTGAGCGCCAAGCCAGGCAGCTATTAGTACCATTTTTGTAAGTCTTTGAGATGACTCAGCCGGGTATCGAACCCATAACCTCCCGCTTCCGAAGCGGATGCTCTAACCACTAGGCCACTGGAGTGGTTAGATCAGATCAGAGTCTATGCTGATTGTTCTACTGATTAGTGATAACAAACTGTATATACCCAAATCTACCTGTATGTTATTCAACAGCTGATCTGAGTCTATGAATTTAGCAACTGGATAAGACTTTTAAGTGAACATATATGGTTGCTAATGGAATTGATCCTGTTGATCCTGTTGTCCTATATATGGAGCTATACTAATTATCAACATTATTTAACTTGTATTGACAGCAAGCAAGGACAACAAAATGTCCAATATTGACATATCCATAAAACTCAAATATATGTGTCACAAATCAAAGTAACACAATCTCTTAAATATCTACAATTGCCCTAATTTGTAATTACCAAATGATGCATATCATACCTGAGTGACTCCAAAAATTGGTTGGAGACAAAGGAAATCATAAAATATAAAATATCAAATATGTATTGGCATAACTTCAATAGAAATTTGTTAAACTGTGGGAATTTGTTAACAATAAATCAAATGAGATTTCCTTGACCTTTTTCTGTTCAATATATTGAACCAACACAAGAAAAACATAGCTGAAGAAGTAAAGTATTTGTACTTATATCAAGAAAAAACAAGTCACAAAGAAAAACACAAATACATAATGGCAAATATGCAGCAACTTATGACTGACTTGTGCTTTCATAAACAATCCTATCTGATGTCCAGGTGAAAATCAGGTGCTATGTTAGAAATGCCTGTGCTCCCATTTATATATTTTGATCACTACTGGCAATAAAATTCCCTATCTTTCCAATCAATGTTGCTAGTAAAGAGAGTTCCCTTCCATGGGTTGGTCTAGTCAGCACCAGGCCCTTTACCTGTTTCATTGTTTGTATCTCAGAGTTTGTTTTTTTTGGCGGAATCATTTGTTCAACTGATCAATGTGTCTTGTCAGTGTGAAGTTTATGCTTCTAGCCATCGAGTTGCTGCCATTGCACATCTTGCACACCTCCATTCTGGAGGCTTTAACTACTTGGAAATTCATTGACAGTGCCATTATATTTGTCTATATTTTTCTTCTACAGATTATCATTATTTCTGGAACTAAATCATTAAGTTGAAAGGAAACTGGATTAAAATCTGCCAACCAAATAGCTAGCTACCTTAAATTATCTTCAACTTAAATGGAGAGGATAAGCTGTGAATTTAAGGGCATCAATTACTCATGTATTTTGTGTGTGGCGTTTTCCCAAAAGATCAGTGACTACCAGTACACTACCCTGCTGCTTCTCCCTGTACAGTGGTATAAAAGATCAACTTATCCATGTGCTAATCCTGTGCACAGATAAATTAATCCATGTGCTTATCCTGTGCACAGATCAACTAATCCATGTGCTAATCCTGTGCACAGATCAACTAATTCATGAGAAAACCTTAGTCCAAATTCTGAAGGGCCTTTTAATTTTGCAAAATTTTCTTGATGAATTATTTCTTGTCTGGCACCTGTCTATGATATAAGAGTACATTTGCATTACTGTTGATACCTGTGATTACTCTTAAATATTGAATATTACAATTTACTGCTAAGTCCAAATGAGTGGGAATGTTATGTATGTAGACAACCAATAAATTACTGTCAGAAAGTTTCCCTTTAGAGGCAAATATTTAGTATTGTGACCCTTTGTCGTATAATTTGTAGCTCTTTCATTAGCTGTAATGTACACTGCACTTAATATAGAATGAAGTAGTTATGGAAGTAATTTTTAGTTATTTAGCTGATAAAGAAATACTTTATCACTAAATGTAAACTGTTGGGGAATTCTACTACAAATTAAATATGTCGCAAATGTGGGTATGATGATAGGGAATCACTGACTCCAGGTTTTTGAGAAGAACACCAATGTGTCAATTTAATGTCTAGTTCTTATGCGTGTTTTGTTAGGAAGTTGTGTGTCTTTATTTATAACACTTACAGTACAGAAATAATGTTTTACTTCCGGTATCTGCCTAGACTGATAAATGATATCAGATAATGAATACACTACCGTTAACAGGTGTAAAGAATCAGATAATGAATACACTACCGGTACATTAACAGGTGTAAAGAATTAATGCGATGCTATCTATCAGGACACTAAAATGTTGTTTTATAACCTTTTCCCTGAATATTGTGATGTATGTTTCATGGATACATACATATATACACTAAGAAACCAATTTACAAGCTATTATTTACTGATATAAAGAAACACAAAAAAGTCACACAAAGCAAAAACATATGTAAAAAATCACACAATTACATGGGAAAAAAGCCACAGAAAAAATAGACATAAGAAAAAAAGTCACAATCAAGTTTGGAAAAAAAAAGTAAAACTGTAAAGGACTTAAAAGTAATATAGTTTTATTATTTAATCTGTAGAAATGTCAATGCATTATAACATAAGATTTCATACATTCTATAACAAAACTGGAATGTACCAATCATTTACAACACAAATCCAAAGGTTTAAATTTTGGCACACAAAATGACAATCATTACTGATGAAAATGATAATTATTCTAACCAATACCATACAAACAGCATTTGACTGTCATGTTACAAAGTCTATTTACAGATAAAAACTACAATGCCAAATACAATTAGCTGGACAGAAATAGTAGTGGTGTAAAGATTTGAGGCGATTAAACTTTACAGCAAAACAAGCAAATAACAATTCAAACCATATCATGGACACATTTCTAGTAACTCCATGGTAGACATTTGGAATTCCAATATGCTCTTGTTTAAACCGTAATATTAACACAAATGTAACTATTATTTGATGAGCTATAATTGATCAAGCAGTTGCCCCATTGTTGCCCAATAAACATTTTATTTTTTTTATTTTAATTTTAAATTATCATATAAATTTAATCCTGCTGGTTCTTGATAAAGCAAGTTTGTAAAGTTGTTACCATCTGAAAAATAACTTTAATCATAGCAATGCTAATAAATTAATTGAACAATTTTAACTTGACTTACATTTATGAAAAACTAGCATAGTTGTATCGTTAATAACTGTGACTTTTTCTCTTGTGACTTTCTGTCCAGACTCTTTTCCATGACTTCTTAATTATTATTTACTTGTTTATTTCATGGCTCTCTGCTATCAATGTAGTCAAGTTAATATTCTATAGATAATAGGACTTGTTGTAATAATATAACTTGATAATATTATATTAATTATTGTAGTAATATATTAATAATTGTAGTAATATATTAATTATTGTAGTAATATATTAATAATTGTAGTAATATATTAATTATCATAGTAATATATTAATTATTGTAGTAATATATTAATTATTGTAGTAATATATTAATAATTGTAGTAATATATTAATTATTGTAGTAATATATTAATTATTGTAGTAATATATTAATAATTATAGTAATATATTAATTATTGTAGTAATATATTAATAATTGTAGTAATATATTAATAACTGTAGTAATATATTAATTATTGTAGTAATATATTAATTATTGTAGTAATATATTAATTATTGTAGTAATATATTAATAATTGTAGTAATATATTAATAATTGTAGTAATATATTAATTATTGTAGTATATTACTTGATGGTAATAGGACCATTCCTGATAATAATATATTAGTTATTGTAGTATATAAGTAATACAAATATATGACCTGATAATAATATAAATAATATATTAATTGTTGTTGTCCATGGCCGTAATAACAGAGGACTTGTTGTAATAATATATGACTTGATAATATACTACTACTACTACTACTACTACTACTACTAATAATAATAATAATATATTAACTATTGCAGTATATGACTTGTAATAATATATGACTTGTAATATATCAGACTTTTTGTAATAAGATATGACTTGGTAATAATATATTAATTATTGTTTAATATGACTTGTTGAAATATTATGACTTGTTTAAATAATATATTACTTGTAATAAAATAGGACTTGATAATAATATACTAGTTAATGTAGTATATAACTTGTTGTAATAATAAAATAACAAATATAATGAGAACCACATGTTTTGGTAAATTCAAGGTGAATAAACAAATAAAGAATGCCATGCCCCAAGGGCTTGAAATGTTCACTTTAAATATCTCAACATAGAAATAAATATCATTGGATTTAGAACCCAAAATGTTAGGCTCCAATTCATCAACCTGACATAAGTAGGTCAGACATATGTTTAATGATACATACAGGTAAACAGGTGATATATACATTAATGTGAACAATGCACTTCCTGAAATGTTTGGATTGACTCTGTTCTGCACCCACTGATAGTATCTGATACACATGCATGCACACACAAACATACACACATAGTAGATCAAAAGAATATTTGTACAACCTGTTTTTTTTATTAAAAAAAGGAACTAAAGCTGTAGATTCATTGGCAAATGCTTTATCTCTAGATAGCACAGAGCAGCTTCAAAATTAAAAAAAATCCTCTGTTTAAGTAACTGCAGTGATCCTTCACTGAAACAAGTTCAATGGTATAAAAGTGTACCATCTTGTATCTGAGGTTGCCTGTGGCGAGGTGGTGTTGGTGGGTTGATTGGCAGATTGTACCCTTTTACAAGGTGTCCACTGTATTCGGTTTTCATTATGTATTTTTGTGATCGCCCTCCGGGTGTTGTTGCCCGGTTCGAGAAAATATTAAGTGTGAATAGAGATCAGAGCAGATATATAGAACAATGAAAATTTGAGCCCCCAGACATAAAATACAACAATTTAATCAATTACATAAACAAATGTGATAATACATTACATTAGGAAGATACTCTTTTTTAAATAAATCATTCACCGAATTTCAAGCACAAATATACGTATATAAATAGCCAATCTGTTTTAAATGATAGAATTGGTTCATCATAAAATCGAGTGAATAACTGAAGTCATTGCCTTGTACAACTTCATAACCTGCTTTATTTCCAGTTCACTAAAACTTCACTGTAGCTGTTTCTCTTGGTTATTTTTCTTTTCTCTTCTCCAAACTCTCTATTGTCTTGCTGCTTTCGGTCCTCAAAATTTGTGTGGGTGGGTGGATACAGTAATGTATATACTTGGACAAGTAGGTACGTGAATACGTCAGTGGAGCAATTTCCCCTTAATTATGCTTTCAAGCCTTGCTCACTTCAACCGCCAGAATTGTCCATCAACTTTCCAGACATCTGGTCCCTTGCATAAATGTTTTATGAGAGAATTTCTTCTAAATCTAATCTTGATGGTCTCCTATATTTTCACTCTTGCAGCAAAATGTAGACTGATTAAATTGTGCAATGGGGCATTATTAAAACCAAAAATTTTTGTTCGGAAACACCCCCCTTATTTAGCGTAACCAATCAGGATTTAATATATCTGCTTTTATACCTATGCGGCAAAATTGTGGTCACCCTGACATCTAGATTTCCAAATAACTGATTCTGGACAATCTCAACTATTAACATTTTTTATACAAAAGATCGAAGCTAACCTTTTCCTTCCAGTCTGTCTGACTGTTAAATAAACGAAGGCTTAATTAAGAATCACATCCTCTCACAACACAGACACGAAAAATCATTGCAGTATGGTGATTTAACATGCACCTGTCACTATAAATCTAATTAATTGTTCTTATGCCCAGATTAATGTGCTCTTTACAGGATGACAGAAATGTTCATCCTTACAATGCCCTTAATAATGGGCTTCATTACAGAGTAGTCATCATCTTTCATTACAATGCTGTTTAACAGCCATAAAAGTGTATTATTATTTCGCCTTACAATCGACTACATTATACAGTGAACACTCAATAACGGGGCCCCACGTGGTCTAAAGCGCTCTCTGTTACGAATCATTGCCATCTCACCTCTGTCTGCATGGGTCTGAGTCTAAGATTCGGCTAATGTAGTTACGTGAGAAAGCTTGCCAGTAGCTTCTTGTGGGTCAGTAGTTCTTTCCGGAGGTGTTCCCGAGTTCTTCCTCCACCAATAATACTGGCTGCCATGTATAGCCTATCGTGTGCTGAAAAATGGCGTTAAACCCTACAACAACAATATAATGCTATTTCAGGGAGACATGAAAGTATACTATTAAAAATCATGTTGCCTAATAATTGGCTATAGTACACCCTCAATATAATAGTGTTCAACGGAAAGATACAAGTGTACTGTACGTAATGTCACCTTAAATTGAGATACACTACATTGAACCCTCAATATAATACCGTTCAACGGAAAGATACAAGTGTACTGTACGTAATGTCACCTTAAATTGAGATACACTACATTGAACCCTCAATATAATACTGTTCAACGGAAAGATACAAGTGTACTGTACGTAATGTCACCTTAAATTGAGATACACTACATTGAACCCTCAATATAATACTGTTCAACGGAAAGATACAAGTGTACTGTACGTAATGTCACCTTAAATTGAGATACACTACATTGAACCCTCAATATAATACTGTTCAACGGAAAGATACAAGTGTACTGTACGTAATGTCACCTTAAATTGAGATACACTACATTGAACCCTCAATATAATAGTGTTCAATGGAGTCATAAAAATATCCTGTATTATAACACATTAACATGTGAAATGCACACAGACAGGTGAACCTGTGCAAAAAGTGGGATGAGGTCGACATTTTCAATAAAGATTCTCCATTTAAGCAAAAAAAACAACACAAAAATAAAAATAAATAAATAAAAAGAATTGCTTGGAACAGCTGACATATTAAGATGTATTCAGAAATAGTCCCCAAAATGTGTTTCCTACTCGCATTTCATGTAAAAACAGCAAAAAAGAAAAACTACATGTACAATGAAGACATTGTGTACAAGTTACATTAGCAACAGACTTGTCAGTACCCTTTACTTTTGAATTTTGAATAATAATGTCTCCATAATTCTTCCAATATACAAGTTCTTTATAACTAAACTTTGGTTACTGATTGCCCAACTTATCAAGGGCCAAAGAATTACCATATATACTAGATTATAAGTTGGGTCTGCTATCAACAAAGATCCTGATCTGCCATAACATAATGTGCCTGCAGATTAAGGCTATATTGTTTGTTCTACTGATTAATTCAATCAAAATGCACACTCAGGTCTGCCAGAATACTGTGAAATGGCAGATCTGGGTCTGTGCAGTTTGCAGTTGGGCAAGACTTAAAAGTGAGTAAATGCAATATGAAACCATTAAACACAACTCCAAAATATCTTTACAATGCATTTTAAAACACCAATTTCAGAAGAAATAATTTTCCAAGTTGAGATAGCATGGAAAGGATCCAATTTTACTGTGAAATACTATCAAAATTTTCCATGGTCCAATTTGTCTATTATTTAGGAATGTTTTGTCACATGAAGATTGCATAAATAAGCTGATATAGACGTGGTAAACAAGTTCCGATACTATTCAAAAAGCATGATAACAGTCTGCATGTGAACATGTCTTCCCACTATCCTAATTATGGCATGTTTTGAGATCACAGTTTGTTTGTATCAATAACAATGTGGAATCATAAACTGAATGATTTTTCAAACTGAGAGTAAAATAAGAAACTGAATTGTCCCAATAGTAATAAAGGAGTCCACATAATGTTCTCCTGTAAATAAAAAAAATGGGACATACGTAACGAAGCTGGTAAAACATAAAAAATAGTGGTTCCTTGAAGGAACAAACACCCAAATAGGTGAAAAGAATATCTAGGATTTCAAAATAAGACAAGTTCTTCATTGTAACTGCTGATAGTTGACACAGTCTCTAATATTTTTCAGTAATAATAAGATTTTCAAATTAGCTGTTGTTGTACACATAATGGAATTCAGATTGGCATCTTTTGATTCAGACATATTTAAAAGTCTCTAGGTGAAAACTTGTTATCAGGGGTGTAGTGTTTTACACAACAACATGGCAGCCATAATGGATGTAGTACTTGCACCAGTTATTTTTAGGACCAACTAGCTATCATAAGAACTCTATTTGGTGAAAACTACATGTTGATATAGCACCCCATGGGGAGTAGAGATAATATTTTCAAGATAACCACCATGATAACCATCTTGAAGGTTGGTCATTTTCATTAAGGACCAGGTAAACTGAAAAAGAACTCTTCTGATGAAAACCCATGCCAAATATACTTAAAAATTATTTTAAAAAAAGATATTTAAGATCCCCATGTATTGGCTTTCTGATGTGGTACCTTTTAAGAGAGTTCTAAAAACTCACCTTTTTCAACTGCAGGAACAAACTTATAGACCTAATAATGTTTTGTACCTTAAATGTTTTCAGCATGTTTTATGTTTTCCAATTTCATGATTTTTGTTTTCTGTAGTGTAGTCATATTATTATAGATGTTGTAAAGCACTTAAAGCTTCTAAAGATTATGCGCTATACAAAGTCCTCATTATTACTATTACTATTATTATTATTATTATTATTATTATTATTATTATGCATCATTTTAATTTAAGATGAAGAAAACATCATATGAGGTCTTTTAATTAAAACCTCATTATATGTCCATTTCATCTGGAAAAGTAGCAATAACAAGATTTTGAAGCAAACCACTGTGGCAGCGTTTTTAGATTCTAGATCAGCACCATTTTCAATTAGGCCAACCAGATATCATAAAAGGTCTCTTAGTGAAAATCTAATTTTGATACTACCATCCATTCAGGAGTAGCAAAGGTAAGATTTTAAAGATGGCTACTGTAGTGGCCATATTGGATATGAAATTAGAAATCACTGCGACCATCAATTCAGGAGTATTTCTAAGATTTCAATATGGATGCTGTGGTGGCCATACTGGATGTGCAAGCGGCACCATTTTCTGATAACAAAGATCAACTAGACCATGGAATGAATGTGTGTATAAAATTTCAAGGCAATCTTCAAAGTAGTTTAATTATGAGGAATAGCGATAACAAACTTGTGCTAATGGATGGATGGATGAAAGATAAACAAAACCATCCTAAATGCTGGTCTGGTCTATGAAGAACTAAAGATGTCTTACTCTCTACTGCTTGCAGTTTAATGGATAATTTATATGCCTTGTTCTTACAGAATATCTTATTTTAAGTTTATAAAAACCTTAAATGTTGAGGGTACTGAATTACTCAAAGAAAACATTCTAGCTTTCACCACCATTTCAGTATCCCTTTTGTGTACTGTTTCTTAAAATCTTGCATGAAACTTAAGAAAACTTAAGAAAAGTGAAAAAATTCATATCTTGCATAATAAGGAAATCAAACCAATTCTTATTCAATATACCATAATATAGAAATCTGACGAATCAAACCCACAACAACCATCTTTTCCGACTAATTAGATCAATAATGTCCTGTATAAATGAATGTCTTTAATTCTATCTCAGTCAGTGTCTGGGACTTCAATAGATTGTATGGAATTGTAATTTTCAGTTAGGAAAATATTAAGATAAGAAGGTTTTATTTCAGACTATATAGTCTATACATCTAAATTAAAATATAGATATACAGTAAAAACACTGTAAACATAAAAGAACATATGTATATATATATATATATATATATATATATATATATATATATATATATATATATATATATATATATATATATATATATTATAATAATATTAATAATAATAGTGAAAAATGTACATTTTTATGAAAAATTAGTGCATATTCACTTTGTATTACCTATAACACTTCAGTTAAAACTTATAAGGAAGTTCTTAATTTTGATGTGGAGTGAAGGAAGTGGCTACAAATTTACATTTAATCTTATAAACAGATGTAAAAGGAAACTATGAAAGTGTAAAATATACTTTTGACCCAATCCTGTAGTGTTTCAGTATCTTTGTCAACTATTAAACATCTTTTTGGTTCTTGGCTGTACTGACTGCGCTATCTGGTTTTATAATAGTCAGTTAACCCAATTACCTTGCTAAGAAGAGGGGGGGGGGGTCATATGAAGGGCAGACAAGTTTCATATTAACTTTCAGGGCCTATTATTGACTTGCACCAAATTCCTCTTAGTTGATTAATTAATTACAAACTTAATTAGATTTTATGCCATTACCTGTTAAGTGGAGTTCACAATAAACATGACATATTATCTAGTTGGTGTATCATGTGCTTTTGAACAGAGAAGAAAGCTGGTATTTATGATTCAACTGTCTATAAAGTAATTCCAAATATTACAAGAAAAAAAATCTAACTTCATTTCCTTGTATCAAGCTAATTTTGCTTGGAAAATCCCTGTAACTTATACAAGATTATTTTGGGATTAATGGCAAAATGTGCACACAAGCAGTTATGAATTTTGTGCTAAAAACCCAGTCTTTCTGTGTCTGATCAAATTGCTAACTCTTCCTTATAATTAACACTTTAACAACTGGAGGTTTTGCTGTTTTCGCATGAAATGTTCGTAGGAAACACATTTTGGGGACTATTTCTGAATACATTGACTTCCAAGCAATTTTCCATTAACCCAATGCCTAGTTGTGCTAAAAACAATATTTTCACATTCGTTATTTTGCTCGCATGAGCAGAAGGTGAAAAGTTTTTTGTTTTTGTTTTGCATAACAGACCATAATTTTCTCACGGAGAAGACTCTTTATTATAAATGTCCACCTTATTATCATTTTTGCCTAGATTCACCTGTTTGTGTGCACTTCAGACCGCTCTGGCTTAGATCTGAGGCCCAAAAGTCTAAAATCTAGACACAAAATCAGATTCCGACCATGGGCGAATTTCGGGTGGAAAAAAAAAACAGGTACAAAATATTAGGTGTATCCCTGTGTATTTTGTAATGCAATTAAAATTTGGTATCATATTAGAGCTAAATCTGTCTACCTTTTTATAATACCACCCACTTTAGTGTATTATACATGACCTCGACGCTACAGACCTTGGCAGTAGGCTACTGCCTCCTGCCCCTTTAAACGTAGTGCTAGGGAATAATGTGTTAATGGCCCTGGGGGTGGAATGACAATTTAAATGTCAAAAGAACTGGCTAACTGTCAGGCCAGTGCTGGGCACAAATGTGATAATATTGCTGCCATTTCAGTGTCACTGCATCAGATTTCTAGATGTACAAAGACATGTGTAATCATGTAATTCAGGTTAGTGTGTGTGTGTGTGTGTGTGTGTGTGTGTGTGTGTGTGTGTGTGTGTATGCATGCAATTTGGATTTTAACACAGCCTTAAACAAATTCAATCCTATTGCGTTCTAAAGTGTGGCAGTTTACAGTGATGCTCTGGAGAATCATTAATGCCACAGACATGTAGTATGATGTCCCACCCAGTCACATTATCCTGACACCAGGCTGATCAGTCCTAACACTAACCTCTCAATGATCAGCACCTAGCAAGGTAGTCTTTGCCGTGACTCAGTCAGGGTTTGAACTTGCAACCCTCCTGTATCCAAGGCAGAGGCTCCAAGGACAAGGACCTCGGAGCAGTCTAACATGTTTTGCTTATAATGCAAAGAAGACATACCTCCTCCCCCACTCTTGTGACCTCTGAAGCAATGAAAAGTTAGGTATGACTGCATGCATGCTACACTATAGAATGAAAAGTGAGGTATGACTGCATGCTACACTACAGAATGAAAAGTAAGATATGATTGCATGCTATGCTATAGAATTTAAAGTGAGGTATGACTGCATGCTACACTACAGAATGAAAAGTGAGGTATGGTTGCATGCTATGCTATAGAATTTAAAGTGAGGTATGGCTGTATGCTACACTACAGAATGAAAAGTGAGGTATGACTGCATGATATGCTATAGAATGAAAGTGAGGTATGACTGCATGCTACACTACAGAATGAAAGATGAGGTATAACTGCATGCTATGCTACATGATGAAAAGTGAGGTATGACTGCATGCTACACTACAGAATGAAATGTGAGGTATGACTGCATGCTATTTTACATGATGAAAAGTGAGGTATGATTGCATGCTATGCTATAGAATGAAACGCAAGTTATGACTGCATGCTTTGTTATAGAATGAAAAGTGAGGTATTATTGGATGATATGCTACAGAATGAAAAGTGAGGTATGATTGGATGATATACTACAGAATGAAAAGTGAGGTATGATTGCATGCTATGCTATAGAATGAAAAGTGAGGTATGACTGCATGCTACACTATATAATGAAAAGTGAGGTATGGCTGCATGCTACACTACAGAATGAAAAGTGAGGTAAGATTGCATGCTACATTACAGAATGAAAAGTGAGGTATGACTGCATGCTACACTACAGAATGAAAAGTGAGGTATGACTGCATGCTACACTACAGAATGAAAAGTGAGGTATGACTGCATGCTACACTACAGAATGAAAAGTGAGGTATGACTGCATGCTACACTACAGAATGAAAAGTGAGGTATGACTGCATGCTACACTACAGAATGAAAAGTGAGGTAAGATTGCATGCTACATTACAGAATGAAAAGTGAGGTATGACTGCATGCTACACTACAGAATGAAAAGTGAGGTATGATTGCATGATATGCTATAGAATGAAAAGTGAGGTATGATTGGATGATATACTAAATGACAAAAAGTGATGTATGCATACTAAGTCACATGTACCTTAAGCAGATTAAAAGAAGTGTGGTATTTTTATTCTGACACAAGCTATTTTCAGAGCATGTGTAACACAATATCACTGCCAAACAGCCAGTGCTATAAATTCAACAAAGACAAAACATTAGTTTTCTTTTAAGTACTGATCCTGATAGGCCAGAACATTATTATCCAGTAGATCAGGGTCAACACTGATTGAAGTTGGACATATAAGCATGCATATATGGTTACATATGATGCTTATGAATTGGTGGCTACTAATATCTATTCCCATTAAAGGCTTTCAAAAATCTGTCTATCTGGGTAGGTGTTATTTTTTTACCTATAATTTAAAACATTTTCATGCAGGCAGACACCAAATTTAGCAACATTTTATTTTCACATGAATTCTGTGATTTTAATACAGGTTCCTTAATTTAGGTAGTAACTCTCATCAACAGTATAATACATCCAAAAAGAATACAATGCATTTAAAAAGGAAAAACAATTCATACAAAGAGAAATTTTACTTATCATCCAGTGGGAAGGTTTTAATTGAAGACTAAAGAACTGCCATGGTTTTGTTTAAGCAGCAAATGAAACCCATTAGTGTCTTCACTTTAGATCGCTTTGTCTGTACTTGCTTATAAGACGAGTCCAACTGCAAACAGCACATAAATGGATGATCTGCTGTCATATAATACACTGACAGATCAGTGTCTGTGAAGTTTTCCATATTAATTAAAAGAGTGCAATAGGAAACACATACATTTTTTTGGCCTTAGCAGTAATCAGTAGATCAAACAACATAGATCCTGATCTGCAGGCAAGTTAGACAACAGCTGATCAGGATCTTTTTTGTTTGTAGTTTGACTTGACTTATAAGCAAGTATATATATATATATATATATATATATATATATATATATATATATATATATATATATATATATATATATAGTATATGCCTGCATATAATCGAAAAACAACTAGTATCTACAGTCTGAACAAGCCTTATACTGGCAAAGAGTGTGATATTTTCATGACTGAAAAAAACATTATGGCTGATCTTGAGGTAGAAAGTAACACAATAACATTAATGTGACCAATATAGATTATGAGAAACGTGGATATTTAACACTCCCAATACAGTCAGAGAGGACCTGACCTCTTCTTCCGAAATATGTCCCCCTTCATAATAGTTAACGCAAATACAAGTACACTCAGGCATTTCAGAATGCTTTAACAGAAATAAGTGCAATTCTGTGTATAAAAGAAAATCAAAGTTGAAACCAATGAATCTGCTTTTTTTTAATGATTATTTTAATGATTTAATTTATTTAATGGCAGTACTTTGCAAATTTTCTCCTGCTTTCCTTTATTGCCATCTTGTATATCTTTGATCAATCATTTTTATGATGCTGTAAAATTGGGTTCAAAATAGATATGAAAATTGACAAACATTGTGTCAAATTTCATTGTCCATAAACAATAAAAAAAAAAAAACAATATTCACTAATTTAAGAAATAACTATAACAGATTTTACAGTATTAGAGAAAAATATGTATTCCACATGCTAATGTACCATAATGTATTTCAATTATTGAAACATACCAACCAAATAAGAAAAGTTAAGACCTACACTCAAACCATCAACTGAGCAAATAGTTACAGTGAAGTGAAACATTTACAAACAAGGGCATAATATTTACAATGGCAGACAGCTGTCAAATTTACACTGCTCAGCTATTGTAAAGTTAACAAGTTGTGAATTGGCAAATCAAACAAATAAATGTACAACTGAGAATTGCATAACACAGAGAATTTATTGATGTATGATCCAGCAAATCAAAGCCTATATGTACATAAGTAACCTGTAAGACCTATGTACACATATCTGAAATATAGGTTATAAATGAGGCATATGTATTTTGGCATCTTCACGGTGAGATCAGGAATTATTATACTTCAAAGCTTTCATTTCACTATGTTTGTCAAAAATAACATGAAAGACTGTCCTTTTAAAATTATCAGCCCATGACACTTACAGGGGAGACAAAAGTCTCACATACTGGCAGCTTAAGAATTTCAGCAACATTTGACAAATGTAAACCAGCTGGGACTAAGACTTAACTAGTCTTGGTTCCAAATACCACAAAAATATGAAAAATAATTGTAATAAATGCAAAAAGAAACAAATATAATGTCATACTAGAAATTATTGTTGACTTGATTCCAAACGACGATGTTCACTGCTGCACATTGCAATAGGCAACTAATAGAGGCAACCGTTTGATCACCAGGTTGCATAATCTATGACGATGTTCCAGCTGAGAAAGGGCTTGGACATTTCAACAAAATGGGATTTATATAAAAGATTTTGACTTTGTATTTTAAAGACTTTACCCCCTTTTTTTGCCTTAATTTTTATTTATATGGCATTTTTATACCTTTAAGATTTCTTCACAAAATATAGTGCTGATCTGACAGTAAACATTATACATACATACCGGTACTCAACTTCAGTGCCTTGGCTCTACAGTCATATTTTCACCTTCAGTTACAAACATCTTAATACAAATATGATATCCTATTTAGTTCTTGTTATCACTGATTATATAGAATGTACTTTTAAATCCCAAGATTGTATTACTAGTGGTAAAATGAGTAACCCTTCCTCTACAGTTTTGTCAAAACTAATGATAAAACCAAAGATCTATGAGAGATGACTTTTATCATGACATAATACTGGAAATTATTTACTCTAGACCAGTACAATACATTTCCTAACTGTCATGTCAGTATAATTAGACATCTAGGGGAGAGCTGACATACAACTATGCCACCATTAATACTGGCCACCATGTATAGCCTATCGTGTGCTGAAAAATGGCATTAATCCCTACAGACCAAAAACCAACCAACAACTATGCCAGAATCAACAAGATGTTCTCTTCCCCCTTTTTTTTTTTTTTTTTACAGTGATGGGGGGGGGAGGGAGGGCAATATCAGAGAAAAACATAAAATGAAGAACAGATGTTGGTCTACCCAATTGCATCAAAATAAATCATTAATTGTATACATTTTTTGAGGAAAAAAAAGAATAAATTATTGAAAAAGTGATGCACTGAAAAGACAGGTATTTAAAAGCTTTGTTTACAGTTGTGTTGTTAACACAAAGCAATGGTTTATTGTAATGAAAGAAATATAATAAAAAATATTAAAGATAAAAGAAATGGCTGTTTTTTTTAAACAGAATTTGATTCATTATAGATGTATGTATGATCAATGTACTAACAGCAATGAGATGAAACTATCTCATTAACAAAATGTCAAGTCAGAGCAGCAGTCAATTACAGCTGTCCTAATGTAACTATCTTCTATCATCATGGGATACATCAAGCTTATACCATTATGGGACACATCAAGCTTCTATCATCACAGGATACATGAAGCTTCTATCATCATGGGACACATCAAACTTCTATCATCATGGGACACAGCAAGCTTCAATCATCATGGGACACAGCAAGCTTCTATCATTATGAGACACAGCCAGCTTCTATCATTATGGGACACATCAAGCTTCTATCATCACGAGATACATAAATCTTCTAACATCATTGGACACATCAAGCTTCTATCATCACAGGATACATGAAGCTTCTATCATCACAGGATACATGAAGCTTCTATCATCATTGGACACATCAAGCTTCTATCATCACTGGACACATCAAGCTTCTTTTATCATGGGACACATCAAGCTTTTATCATCATGGGACACATCAAGCTTCAATCATCATGGGACACATGAAGCTTTTATCATCATGGGACACATCAAGCTTCTATCATCATTGGACACATCAAGCTTCTATCATCACAGGATACATCAAGCTTCTATCATCATGGGACACATCAAGCTTCTATCATCATGGGACACATCAAACTTATATCATCATGGGACACATCAAGCTTCAATCATCATGGGACACATCAAGCTTCTATCATCATGGGACACATCAAGCTTCAATCATCATGGGACACATCAAGCTTCAATCATCACAGGATACATGAAGCTTCTATCATCATGGGACACATCAAGCTTTTATCATCATGGGACACATCAAGCTTCTATCATCACGAGATACATAAATCTTCTAACATCATGGGACACATCAAGCTTCTATCATCATGGGACACATCAAGCTTTTATCATCATGGGACACATCAAGCTTCAATCATTAATGGACACAGCTTCTATCATCCAGCTTCTATCTATCATCACTGGACACAGCTTAGCTTATCTCATCGCTCGACACATCAAACTTCTATCATCACTGGACACAGCTTAGCTTCTATAATCAATGGACACAGAATCACCATTGGACTTATATTGGACACAATAATATCCTATCATCACTGGATACATCAAGTTTCTATCACCAATGGACACAGAAAGCCTCTATCATCACTGGACACAGCAAACTTGTATTATCAGTGGATACAGAAAGTATCTATCATCATTGGACACAGCAAACTTGTATTATCAGTGGATACAGAAAGTATCTATCATCATTGGACACAGCAAACTTTTATTATCTATGGATACAGGAAGCCTCTATCATCACTCCCCAAAAACACTAATTACACCAGCAAACTTCTGTTATCAATGGATACAGACTGCATCTATCATCACTGGACACAGCACACATATATTATCAGTGGATACAGAATGCATTTATCATCACTGAACACATATTATCAGTGGATACAGAATGCATTTATCATCACTGGACACATATATTATCAGTGGATACAGAAAGCCTATATCATCATTGGACACGGCAAACATCCATAACAGTGGATACAGAAAGCCTATATCATCATTGGAAACAGTAAGCTGAAGATGTTGATTGGTAACAGATGATGTTACTTTGAGGATCACTGTTCTAAAGAATGTACTTAAATTTCAATACAATATAAAATGATTTTCTTTGTAATACTGGTAACCTTCATAGATTTTACAATTAAAAACTATTGTTTTGCATATTTTTTTGTTGGGTTTTGATAAAATTCCAAACTATGTTTTAAGTAAAATTTAGGTACCTCCCCCCCTCCCAGTTACAGTGTCATACATACATTTATCTATATTCACAGAAAAAAAATGTGAGCATCGAAAAAGAGCATCTTTTGCTTTCCCAGGCTTTGATTCAACCTTCAATAGCATCATGCAATAAGACTTATTCAAGGCACAAAAATAAAAAGTCAAATACTTACAAAATAAACATATACATTGAAAAATTGTTATAACTTGCTCATGTCTTCAAGAATAATATCCAGTCTTCTAACAACAATGAAGAACATCTCAGCAACTCCTTGAGTGATAACTAGACTGTAATTATCACTCTAACAAGGGGACAATCATAGAACTGAAACTGTATCCCAGTCTCTTAATTGCTATTTTAAGGTTGGGCAGAAGATAAATGTCTGAGGCAATCCAGTTTTGTCTGGTTCCCTTGTCACCATGGGCATTTAAAATGGCAGCCATGTCATATTGAATCAAATGCCTTGCTAATTCAAGTTAAGGAAAGAATTTCACATACCTTAAAATCATAGGAAAATGCCCTGTACAGTGTGGTAATTGGTGGATGGGATTTCTATTTATATTACTAACATAATACACTGTTGTTTTTAATATGTGCTATTGTCAGTGAAATTTATTTTGATATAATGATTTCAAAAGTTTTGAAATTTAGGTTTAGAAATAAACTGTAACAGCATACTATATGAATATGGTTGATTTAAAAAGGATTGACAGCAGGAAGGCAGACTGAAAATGAGGTAAACTGATTAAAATTAGTGCCATAGGAGCGCAGTTCAGTCCTTCAAGTATGTTTTTCGTATACACACATTTTTTAATTCAAAATAACAGATCTGCATGTACTTATTAGCATGATGCATATTTTCACATATGTACTTTAAACGTTGGGTCCAACTATACACAAATAGACCCTGATCTACTGGTGTATTATGCATGGGTAGATCAAAGTTTAAGTTTTTTTGTTACACTGATTAGTCCTAAATAACTGAATATACATCTAGCTGCAAGCACATTATGGGATGGCAGATCTGGGTCTATGCTGTTTGCAGTTATATCCAATTTATTAGCAAGCATACACAATAATTATTATTCATGTTTTACACTAGCTATGGGACTGCTCCAGTGGCCTAGTGGTTAGAGTGTCTGCCGCAGAAGCAGGAGGTTGTGGGTTCGATCCCTGGCTGAGTCATACCAAAGACTTACACAAATGGTACTAACAGGTGCCTTGCTTGGTGCTCAGCATTAAGAAGTTAGTGTTAGGACTCGTCGACCTGGTGTCAGGATAATGTGGCTGGGTGGGACATCATGCTACATGTCTGCGGCATGATGTCCCAGTGCTAGACATCACTATAAATTGCCTCACTGCAGACATCGTAGTGATATGACTGAAATATTTTTAAAGTTATGTTAAAAATCCTAATCATACGCACACTAGCTATGGACCCATTGGCTGTAATTTACCATATATACTTGCTAATAAGTCAAGTCAATCTGCAAACAACAAAGATTGTGATCTGCCATAGCATAATGCACCAAATCAGGGTCTATATTGTTTGTTCTACTTATTACTTCTAACAAACTACACAGACCTTGCTCTGCTGGTGCATTTGAGCTTGGTCTCTATCCATCTCATAAGCAAGTACATATGGTAGTCTATAAAGATTCTTGTGAATAGTACTGTATGTGTTTATTTGACCACACGGTAATTTGGTGACACCAATTACTAACTGCATGCATTGACTTGGGTGTTGGGGCAATTTGGTCAAACCAATTATTACTATCATTTCATTCAAAGAAAAATATATGTGGCCTGCAATTAAAAATTCTATCTTGAAAAATCACTTACCTACATTTTCATGATCCCGACATTAGACTTTTGAATACATAAATTGTTTGAGATTTTCAAATGGCTCCTGTGAACCTTTAAGAAATGTTTGATAAAAAAATCAACAATTAAGCAGATGGCCTGATATTCAACTGGATAACATCTAAAAATTCAAAATCAGTTGGTGGGCCCTGCGAAATGGAGTTCTTGAAATAAAGAACAGTTCATGAACTTTATGAACTATTCTTGAACTGAACATGAAATGTGCTTGAAATAGTTTTGGGCTGTTCAAATTTAGTGATCACATGCCTACCCTTAATACTTCCCACCCAAAAACATTGAGGCTTCCATTTCTTTGCTCTCAAGACTGACCACGTGACCAGCGTCATCTCATGTCATGTGATCACTAAGGCACTTATGGGGTTCATGAAATTAGAATCAAACTTTGACTTGGTAAGTCTTGTTTAATTTATCAATTTTAAATTCGAGCTGTAGATAATCAAACCTTGATGCAACTCAGCACTGATTGCATTCAATGTCACAAAGAGTATTCAAAATTACAGCAAAATCACACAGAACTACCAGTACACACATTCAATCTGATTAAAATCACATCTCCACTGTTCTAATAAAGATCTGGCAGTGACTGCTTAGGGGTCATATTCTGGTGACCTCTGAATTAACCAATAAGAATGCAACTTTCTGAAATCTGAAAGTGAATTAAATAGTTTGGCTAAAAATTTCTGTTCTTCAGCCATACTGCTTAGTCTCACGAGTGTAAAAATATAAGACTTCATCTGATTGGCTGATAAAATTAGCAATTATGGTAATAACATAGGTCACCAGAACATGGCCCCTGAGTGGTTGCTGTCACATCTTCACATAGGATAGTATAGATCTGATTTTAATCTGACTGTACATGCAACTCAGCACTGTTTGGTTTCATTGTCATTCAAAATGACAGCAAAATCATACAGGATTATATGCCTTGCAATGTAATATGAAGCAACTCAGTACTTTTGGTGTTTTCCAGGTCACAAGGAGCATTCAAAATGACAGCAATATCATACAAAATTAGATGGCTTGCAATGGAATTATAAGCAACTGCACACTGTTTGGGTTCCTGTCATAACATTTTAAATGAAAGCAATATTGCATGCCTTGCAATGAAATTTTAAGGAACTCAGCACTGCTTTGGTTCCTTGTCATAACATTTTAAATGAAAGCAATATGGTACAATACTACATGTCTTGCTAATGCTGTAAAATTTACAACTGGTACTTCACTTTCCAATTCATTGAAATTGTTCTCTGAGCTATAATTGACTCTGGCAAGGGCAAAATAAACTTCATCCCGACCCCTTCAAAGTACCAAACTGCAATTTGACAAAATTTTCAGAGATACGTGTATGAGTAAATTCTGTAAGGCATGATATTTTTTTCTTACGCTCTTCAATCTGCAAAATGCCAATTAAAGTTGACCTTCATTTTTACCATATGTGTCATTTACCACATTGTGTGGAAATGACTGAAATTTAACTTAATGCACTATTACTCCAATTCACATCATCTTATGAAAACATCTGCATAGTCCTCTGGTGCACACACATGCATGCACACACACACAAACAACACCAGAATTGGAAAGGTCGGTAGCTGTCTATATAACAATAACTGATTAATAAACAATTAATCACATTGATCATGGACTCTTCTTATTAAAAACATAAAGAAATGGTCATTTTGGAGGGTTGAATTTGCTCAGCTTTACATATTTATTGAGATTATATCAGTTTTCTACAAGACCTGAGCAACAGATTTACAGCAGGTAATACATTGCTAAAGATTTCCAAAGTTCTCATATACCTTCAATGAAGCAACAGCAAGTACGATTTTTACATGTCTTTGGTATGACTCTGCCAGGGTTCGAACCCACGATGTCCAACATCTGAGCCAGACGCTCTAACCACTAGACCACAGGAGTGGTTTTATTTAAAGGAAAAAAGTGACATCATTTTGATGCTGCCATAATTTTTTTTTTTTTTTTTTTTTTTTTTAATGGTTTAACGCCATTTTTCAGCACAATATAGGCTATACATGGCGTACAGTATCAATGGTGGAGGAAGAACCCGGACAACCCCCGGAAAGAACCACCGACCCACGAGAAGCTACTGGCAAGCTTTCTCACATAACTACATTTGCCGAATCTTAGACTCGAACACACGAAGACAGGTGAGATGGCAGTGGTCCGAAAGGACAGCGCTTTAGACCACTCGGCCACTTGGGGCCCCTGCTGCCATAATTTAATGTTTACATCATTGTGAGCTGGGCAATCAATTTTAACAAGGGCAACTGTAGAGTATAAGATTCTCAGGAAGTTTCTTGTCAGCACCTAAAATGTGTAAAAATGACATGAAATTGCTAACATACGACAATACATGCATATCATATGCAATTTTATTTTCAAAATTGACATTATTAGAATCTTGCAGCAGCTGCTTAATCCTGAAAAAAAATGTTTAGGCAATGACTTAAATATAAACGTTATATTGGCGTGTTACTGTGACTCAGGTATGTACAAAAAGTCTGGGAACAAACCTAATCTGGCCAAGCTTTATTTTAATAGATTCATTAAAAAAATTCATGCAATAAAGGAACCGTTTCTACAATTCGTTATTAACACCCAAACAATTTTTTAAGACTTTCACACTCTTTAAAATAAGTGCTGATATTGGGGAGTCAAAAGTCTACCACCTTTGACCAAGATTATACAAATAACTTTACTGTCACTTAATGAAATGGGTTTCCTGTAACTGGAATTAAAATAAAGTGCCTTATAGTGAGGGAATGCTACATTAAGCTGAATACACAACAAACAATATCTGTATCTATTTTTCCCACTGCTATTATCTTTGCACGATATATACAAAATTTGTCATGTGGATATCCATTGTGGAGCCTTCTCTGTAACATATATTCTCTTACCAGGGAACATATAACCATTATAATATAGAGCAAGCTGTTGAGGAACATTACTGTGGTGTAACTCCAAATATAGAACAGGTTGTTGATGAATATTACTGTGGTGTAACTCCAAATATAGAACAGGTTGCAAAGGTATATTACTGTGATATAACTGTCATATAAATTGCTCCAATCATGTTTGCTGTCACCTCATTTTAAGCTGTCCATTGTCTGGAATGCAGTGTCTGTCTGCATTACAAAGTCTTTAGAATACAAAAGATATCAGTTTACTCAACAAAGTCATATAAACTTGTTAAGGTCCTGTTTGGTTCCATAACAAAACGTGAAATTAGATTTTTCTGTCAGACATGTCTATGAATAGCTCACATGGGTGATTAATTACAGGTGAGAATAGGAGCTGACAGGTATTTAACAGATATGCCTTTCAACTCAGAACTATAGTGGCTCAGACATTATACCATTGGACTTGTGACAAGAAGAGTTGATGTTCAATTAATACCATTGATCTGGCTCAGATAAGCTATTATAACATGTCTTTTGAAAAAGATATTTTACTTGCTTTGGCATAATATAACCTTAAAAGTGTTGCTGTGTCATGAAACACAAAACATTTCCAATCTATTTATAATAACAACATTTAAATTTGTACCTCCCTTGTAAGGGGAGTTATGGAAATGCAGGTGGTAGAGTGTTGGGCTTGTAATATGAGGGTTATAGGTTTGATGCCCACCCAGAGCAGGCTAAGTTGATTGCTTCAGTCAGTCCCTGAGAATGGCACTTACCTACCTCCCTCTGCATGATATATCTAATACAAAGTGCTGTTAAAGCCAACAAAATCAAACCACTAAACACTTGTAATGAAATCCATCATTTTCATCGATTACATACAATTTGGCTCACATGTCGTATGGGTTTTTGATCTGCAATTAGTTGAACTCTCCAATGATGGAGATGAGTAATTCAGTGTAGGGTCCTGGTAAACCTTTTGAACAGCAAGAACAGAAACTGGAAATCAAAGTCATTGATACCTGTGCAAGCAATTTCACTGTTATTTATTCACATAAACAACGCTTCATACAATTAGATACATCATTTCTAACTTTGAAATGATGATTAAATGAAAACTGAAAGAAAACCCCACTGATTGTCATCTTGAAAACGACAGGTTTCTTTTAGATTACTACTCTCCATTTCCAGAAAACATGTACAATCTATCAAGGAACAAAATGGAAGGACTTGGCAATGTGCATCATACTCTTCTGTCATTTTTAAAATAAAAATTATTTTACAATTCAAGTAATGAAAATATAAACAACGTTTTCTAAGCAAGACCTTGAGAATAGATGTTATTTAACCTAACCTTAATATTCAGTCTTGTACAAACACTGACTACAAAGGGACATTTTTTTAACTTTGTAGGGCAGTAGTTCAAGTCACATGTTTCATTCATTTTGTGCACACAATTCAAAGTTTAAAAATGTTGGTTGTGAATAGAATTGCAAACATCAACATCATCAAAACTACACATGCCAACAGACAAAAGTCACTGATCACTGTTGTTGTTGTTACTGTAGTTGTTGTAGTAGGGCTTAACACCATTTTTCAGTGCATGGCAGTCATTATTAATGACAACAGACAAATGTCACAGGTCATACCATAATCCTCGAGTCAGCAAATGATCAAATGGTACAACTAAGGGAGATAACCTTTTACCTTGAAAAATTCTGGTGCAAAAAAATAGGTAATATAAGTAGTAGTAGTGTTTAACGCCATTTTTCAGCACACAATAGGCTATATATATACATGGCGGCAAGTATTAATGATGGAGGAAGAACCCGGGAAAATCCCTAGAAAGAACCACTGACCCACAAGAAGCACCTTTCATTTAGGAATAATTAGATTTGGGATGCTGTCTGTGTCAGGTTTTGTGGCATTCCTCCAAGATTAGCAATCACAAACAAGGTTAATTCTTATCTTTGGCTACTGAGGAAAATCAAAACATACATTCCTCTTCAGTATAGGGTCATCTTTTATAAAAGTTATATTCAGCCATATCTGGACTACTGTAACGTAATTTGGGCTAATACCTCTAATTCAAACATAACAACACTTATAAGGCTCCAAAAGAGGGCTTGCCATTTAATTCTAGAGCAATGTATAGACAATTTTCAGGATGCAATGAATAATATAAAGATTTTAACAATACACGAAAGAATATTTCTTAGAAAAGCCAAATTGATGTATAAAGTATCCAGAAAATCCATTCCTGTCTATCTAAGCAATATCTTTCACCAAAGAGATGCTGATGGTACTCCAAATTTAAGGTCTATAAGAAGAAAAAATTACATTATACCAAGGCCCAAGAAGGAATAGTTTAAAAAAAGTTTTCAATATACTGGTCCAGTAGTATGGAACAACATTCCCAGCAACATAAGGCAGGCTCCTAGCCTTTCTTCGTTTCATAATCAATGTCTTAAATGGATGAAATCTTTAGAAAATTGAACAGTGCTAGTACCAAAAAAAAAAAAAAAAAATACTGCCTGCTTGTCTGTTGTTTTTCTGTGCATCATTTTCAAAGCTGAATGTTTCAACACAGAATGATATTTTATGTTTCTTATATGTTTGTGTTTTTACAGATGCCTGTGCATGTGTTCCAGGCTTGATACTTTGAAATTTAAAATTCCTTAATTATTTAGCACTGAGCCAGACTCTTCACATCATGTTGTATGTATTGTATATATTGTACATAACAGATAGAAGGCCTCAAGGTAGATTAGTTCTGTAACTAATTGAGTTACCTTCTCTAAATAAAGTCTTTATTATTATTATTATTATTATTATTATTATTATTATTATTATTATTATTAACATGTCCTACATATATAGGACAGACAACATATATCCCGCTCAATCATCAGATCTATGACCCGTGGAACTAAAAACTAAAAAGTTTCCAAAAAGAACAGACCAGACATCATGTACTTTCTTTGCCATCATGATGACAGACAGCTGTTATTTAGAGGAGTCAATGACAGTAGTACCTGCATATTTTGACTGGGCAAGTATGTACATAAATTATGCAAAATATAGGCATTCCAAATGTAAATAAATTTCATGGCAGAGGTTTGGATCAGTGTTTAAATATGACAGCTGAGGTTAAAGTTCCTGTATTTCAAAGTTTAGATGTCCCCATGTATTTAAAATGAAAGTAACAAACATTATAACCCAATTTTGACATTCATACATTTACTTGAAATGCTGAAATAAATCTGACATTCTTTAAACAGTGAGAAACCTGACTATTATGAATTCCAGATACATATGGTTACATTGGATCCCTGAAACATAATGTGATACATAGGAATGGTATAGTAACAGTTGTTTTTTGTTTGTTTTTTATGGTTTAATGCCATGTTTCAGCACAATATAAGCTATACATGGAGGAAAGAACCACCGACCCACGAGAAGCTACTGGCAAGCTTTCTCACATAACTACATTAGCCAAATCTTAGACTCGAACCCACGCAGACAGAGGTGAGATAGTAACAGTTGAATGTATCAGGATTGTGACCTAGCTATCTTTCATCTTGGTTGTGCTTTCAAAAATTTATCTCTGAAATACTTGAATTCAATTTACAGCTTAGATTAACACTAGTAATGATATCATATCTTACTAAAGGAGTACATTTTATAAATACATTATTACAATTTGCACTAACTTTAAAATATATTCATTTGGTCCCAAAATTGTGAGGTGATATGCAACAAGAACCACAGTCACAATGGTCCTGCTGACATCAACTTGGTTAGTTTTATTAAAAAGACAAAATGTTAAAGTACAGCTTACATCAGCTTGGTTAGTTTTATTACAAAGACTAAATGTTAAGGTACAGGTGACATCAGCTTGGTTAGTTTTGCTAAAAAGACTAAATGTTAAGGTACAGCTGACATCAGCTTGGTTAGTTTTATTACAAAGAATAAATGTTAAGGTACAGGTGACATCAGCTTGGTTAGCTTTATCAAAAAGACTAAATGTTAAGGCATAGCTGACATAATCTTGGTTAGTTTTAAATAAAAAGACTAACTGTTAAAGTATGGCTGACAAAGGATTTAGCATTATCATGGTATAAATAGTTCACAGTAGTGCCCCCATTGAATTTTTTCTTCCATACATGTAAAATCAATACATGAGTTACGTCACCTATGTACAATAACTATTTCAAATTCTTTCTGAAGGGTGAATATATCAAAAGTAATCTCTGTGTAACTCTCTTAAATAACACAAGTCTGACCTTGATAATCACTGTACTTTCGAAACAAGAAGGTATCCCATTTCTTTACAGAAACTTCTCTTACATATGACTAAAAAACTTTTTTTAGTGGTGACAATTGGATTCATATGATAAATGGAAATTATTTTGTCTTCACAGTATTAGCCATATCTATTTCTTTTATCTGATCCAGGAGTGTGAAACCCATCAAACTGTAAAAAGTTCAATGTTCAAAATGAAACTTGATTGTGTAAAAAAACAATGAGTTACCCTTGTAAGTGAATACTGCCATTTTGTTTGTGCAAAGATGGAAAGTGTATCCGTTACAAGAAATCAGCTAGCCACAACCCAGTCAAAATATGAGACACAAGTGGGGTCTGATATTGTTCATCACTGGTTACATAATATAACAGTTGACCATTTCACTCAAGCAAGCTTGTCACATATTATAAGAAATAAAACCAATAAAAACTATAACTTCCATCTATTGTTCATCTTACACAGCACATAATTTTGAATATGTTTAAAATGCTTGGCAAATAACTTGTACCTTTTACTCACCCTACATAGCAGTTACCTTGTACCTTTTTTTACTCACTCTATATAGCAATTAACTTGTACCTTTTACTCACCCTACATAGCAATTACCTTGTACCTTTTTTTATTCACTCTATATAGCAATTAACTTGTACCTTTTACTCACCCTACATAGCAATTAACTTGAAACTTTTACTCACCCTACATAGCAAGTAACTTGTACCTTAAATTGGACAAAATACTAAATCTGCTTAAAATACTTCTGTCCAGTTGGATGAACATTATGAGAGAGTGACTTGACCACCACTCATAAATATCAGCAGACATGTAGAAATTTCCACACTGGAGAAGTTCAGGGAAACCATGAAAGTTAGTCCTGGAACTGGTAAGGGAAGCCATATAAGTGAGGTTGCTTTTTTTTCAGGGACAGGGCTTGAAAAACGTTCAATTGGCTACTTGTTTTGCCTAGTAAGTGATATAGAACTTTAAATTTCTAACATCAGTTTTATGTATACAGTGTACATAATTCTCAATCTGCTTAAAATGCCATTGGCCAGTGTTATGTATATTTAATTTGTATTATTTGTTGGCTTTTCTTAATGATTATATGTTAAGTACATTTCTATTTTGTCCATAACTTTGTTCAAAATCAAGGTCACAGTGTACCTGACCAGCAATATTTATTTTGTAAAATCTCTTGAGTGTGGATTGAATATTCAGATCATTATTAATGGTAAACATATTTATTTTAATCTCACTCTAGTTAAGTTTTTCACCTGAAAAATCCTAAACTTGTTGACAGCTTTGAAATTGTTTCATATTATAGAATGACCTGCAGGATAGTGTACTAGCTTTTATATAATGTTGCTGACTTGAAAAATTACTCAATCTTGCTTTAACATCTGAAGCGGAATTGGTCTTCTTGTTGTGTTCTGTTTTTAATTTGGGTGGATTTATTTATTCAAATTTGTATACACTGGAATTAAATATTCTTAGAGTTGAACATTATTTGTAGTTAAAGTGACTTCAGACAAGAACATTTTGGATTATTCTGATACATCAAAAAGATTGTAAGCATGCATTCAAACTCAATGCCATTGGCCCATCAGCATGTTCAAGACCATATGCACATACCATTTAATATCAAAATTTATTTGGAACCAAACTGGAACTTCAAACATCTATGCATGGGATAGAACATTTTAAGACAATTTGGAATTTAATTCACAATAATGTTAAGCACTTTCTAAACTTTTTTACTTTGTATTCTTGGTAAATAAATTATTTGTTAAATTGTTCAAACCTTGTTGGTTTTCGCTCTTTTCTGTTACTTAGTTTAGATTCATAGAGTTGTAACACACATGTTAAAAGCGTGACTTGCCTTTCCTAAGCTCTTTTCTGTTACTTAGTTTAGGTTCATAGAGTTGTAACACACACAGGCTGAAAGCATGACTTGCCTTTCCTAAGCTCTTTTCTGTTACTTAGTTTAGATTCATAGAGTTGTAACACACACATGTTGAAAGCGTGACTTTCCTTTCCTAAGCTAACTCTGTTAAATACATGCATGAGAAGAATCTTTTAGCTTTTGAGGTAAAGTCTGAGTACATTAGTCTTCCTACAAATGGGATCTATTGCATCCTGTGAGTTATGTAGGACTGTGCTATAATGAGGCGAATTGTCTAAGTGTCATACAGGGTTGCTTTGTCTTGAGGTATCACTGGATAATGTACAAATATAAACAGGTAATATGAATAAGAACACAGGACTTAATACACATAATTAACGTGGTTTTCACTGTATCAAACTTTTACTGAGAGATACCTGGCAAATTTGTACAAATTTTATTTTGATACAGCAAAACAGGAAGCAGACTGCTGTCTGCCACAACTCTCATATTGTGAACATAAAATATTTTCTAACTTCCACTGTCAAGAGACATATAACTGCCATCAAAATTTTGATACATTTCTTCTGGTTGCAAAATGACACCTTTTAACATGTCTTCATAAAACTCTACAATGTTTCTTATACCACCTAATATCAATGTAGAATATATTGTAGATTTAGATCCAGATACCATTACTGCTACATCATATGCTATTGCAATAAAAACATATACTCACTTACCTTGACGATCTTTGCCCTCTACTATACCACGATATATAACAATGAATTGCGATGACGATCTCCTGTATAACTGTACAAGAATATCCATAGATAAAAGAAAAACATTCCCTTAAAACATCTTCAAACATATCTCCTGCTAAATTACCTGTGCAAATGTCAGGTAGAAAAGAGTTGTATCTATAGTACAGTAAGTGTAGATAGCCCAAATAAGCATGCTAATACACTAGTCTAAATTTTCATACATACCTGAATTGACTCACTTTACTAAAGAGAATATCACAACACAATTCATGTTCACACACTGTGACTAAAGCCTCTTCAGTGTTTAAGATCCGGTGTGACTTTCTGAAAAGAGACAAGAGTTTAAAATAATATCACGGTCTTCATGACTGAGAGAATTTGAATTATAAGCATCTGATTGTGTCTGAATCTGAGTGTATTCCCTGAGATAAGAACCTGAACAGTCATGTTATTCAAATGTATTAAATGGGATGTTAACAAGGTAGGAATAAATAAGTTTTGCTGAGGGGCATGATTGCATTTATGATTATCTCCACTTCCCATTGAATTTAATCTCCTCTTACTGTCTTATCCCCCTGCTTCTGCAATATTGAGATACAAATAGTTTGTCCATTTTCTTTCCATCATTACATACATCCAACTGTACTTAAATCCAATTGTATCTTAAAGGTGGAAAACAACAATTTTCTCTTCAAAAACAAGATTATTTGTTTCAGAGATGAGAATCTAATCAATTCAGGTTTTCCACAAAGATCACTTGCCTTACCATTATTCTGTATGCTGTAGATCAATGTTTTACCAAATCACACACAACCATCAACATAATTGTAGATGACACAACATTATCTAAGACATTATGTAACATAGATCAACTGTCCAAGAGCTTAGTACTAAATTAAATCAGGGCTTTGTTAATGTAAATAAATGCTTCCAGCACAATGGTATGAATATAAATGCAGTTAAGTCAAAATACATGTCGATCAAAGATATACAAGCCAAAGAAATACTTCCAAGTAGTACATGTAATGACAAAAGGAATAGATATAAAGCAGTCTAAAAATATTAATACTTGGCATTATGGTTGACAATATCAAGAGCAGGTAAATGCGAATTGAAAAAGGTCATTAAATAAGAAAACTCACTGCTTTACCTCTTAAAAAGAATAAAAAATTAAAAAGGTCATTAAAAAAGTAGACTTATTGCTTTACCAATTAAATAGAACAAAAATTGGATCACCCTCAAGAACAGAAATAATATGCTATAATGCTCAAATGATGCCAGATCTAGAATATTGATCTTCTGAATGTGGTAACTGTGATACAGCAAATCAAGAAAGACTACCAAAATTGCTAAAATGAGCAGGTATGGTTATTTGTGATATTGATTTAGAAACACCAACAACTAATCTGGATAACCAGTTTTTAATCCATAAATGATCATCTTACAAGTAACATTAATTAAAGTTAGGCAAATGTAATTAATAAATCTCAAAACAACAATTATTACTTAATAAAAAAAAAACAATTATGATGCTTATAAGAACAGTTTTGCCATATAAATGATTTCCCTTCCACCCTAAGGTTAGCTGACTTTTAGGGACTGATCAATTAGTTGTGAGGCATGCAATTTTCTTTTCAAGCTTGAATAGATTTGTTCACCTCATGGTACAAATTTTTGACTAATTTTAGTAATAAATTGAATATAGTAGGGTTTTTCCTCAACAAATCAGAGCAAGATTTTTTTTCAAGCTGAATGAGGACTTAATATTTATTTCCAAGAAAGTCCCTGTCCCCCCATTTATTATTTTAAAAAAATGATTTTTCTGTGCAGTGGAGGTAGGGAAAGGGGGGAGGAGAGACAGACAGAGGGAGACAGACAGAGGGAGACAAACAGAGAGAGAGAGAGAGAGAGAGAGAGAGAGAGAGAGAGAGAGAGAGAGAGAGAGAGAGAGAGAGAGAGAGAGAAATTATCAACCAATCACTTCAAATGGATGGTTCAGTTTACTTGAGAAACTTCCATATTTGGTCAATTTGGTTATTATTTTTCAAACTTGATTGTGCTAAGTCAAAGTTAGTTTTACCATTTATAGCACAGTTCGTTAAGTTTATCTTGAAATCTGTGTTATGTGCTTTGCTCTCCATTGCCAAAAATAATAAAAGTATAAACTGCAACTTCTGGGGAGCAATTTCAATCACATTGCTAGTGCACCAACTTTAAACGAAAAAAGACATTAAGACACCATTTGTTCAAATTTCTATGACAGTAGTCTGTGACATGACAGATGTAAATCAAAGAATTTCCGAAAGATGATGTAAAATTTTATATTGAATTGTAATGTTTGCTCAGCCCAAGTTAGTAAGTCATACATAAACTAATGTATTATTACAATCCATTGGTCTGATGTCTAAACATTCCCGCAGGCTAGAGTCAATCTCTTCTCAAGGTTACCATGACCAGACAGAAGACCTGGCATCTTGAATCGGCACAGGCATTCGATCGTGCAGCTTCCTACCTATGTGTTACAGCTTTGTCCTAAGATCAGAGGAACCCACGAGGGGCACTGGGGCATGTTCTAAATCTGTGGACAGACAGCAAGGACATTGTCCGCTAAGTTTGACTGGATTGGGTCAGAGCGACACACAATCAGAACTGAGATAGCGGGTGTGATAATAATTTTGATCCAAATTATAACTTCTAACTGGCAAGTGAAAATTTGGTTGCACCTAGACAGATTGCTGAGCGATATAGGGTTACTCCGAGGAAGCCACTTGTAATTTGGCAGTAAAACTTAGAAGATTTTAAGGAAAGACAAAGCTTCATAAAAGGAAGCATTTAGGGGGACAGAACTTCCGGTTCAGTTGAGCCCAGAGTCTCTAAGAGGAGAGATGGAAGTGAGACTAACAGAGCAGTCAGAGTTGACAAAGTCTAGTCGGTTGAGGGAGTCGAGGAGAAGGTGAAAAATGGGTCATTGAGGAAGAAGAAAAGGAGTATAGAAAAGTTGAGGAAGAGAAGGAATTTGTTGAAAGTCTGGAAAAAGAGGAAAAGGAAAAGAAAAATCAGAAAGAAGATTATTCAGATGAACAGAATACAAGGACAGTTGGAAAGCTATCTCATACAACTAATCAAGTGAGGCATTTAACTATTGAATTATTATTAAATTGTTATTCGTTGACTTTCACATTTTTGTATCATCAATCATTTAACCATTGACATTGCTGACTGGGGACTCAGAGCTTTACACATATTTCTTTCACTAATTTAACTTCCAACCATGCCAGTAGCATCTTGTGGGTCGGTAGTTCTTTCCGGGGTTTCCGGGTTCTTCCTCCACCATTAATACTGGCTGCCATGTATAGTCTATATTGTGCTGAAAAATGGCGTTAAACCATAAAAAACAAAAACAAACAAACTTCCAACCAAATTTGTGCCTTAGTGGGACTTCTATAATAAGTTAAATCAAATATTGGGAGCACCCCATTCCAACCATAACACACCTACCACAGTGGCAGCATAACAACCCATCACACCACATGAATACTGAAAATCAAAATTTTATATTCTAGAAAGTCCACCTTGGTAATAAGTACTTATATTATCACAACCAAATCAACCCAAAGGAAGATTATTTGATTTGTCTATGATTACAAAAAAACTATTTTTGTCTATGACCAATCGGTTATAAGATTTCAGCATTCTAACGTGACATGGCAAGTAATAAAATTGTCAGGTACTTGATCAAATCATCTATTTTAACATCTTTGACACTTAGATAAATAAATCAGGATTCAGCATAATTATGGAGGTATTTGTTAGTACATGTAGTTATGTTATCAGAAAACATGTTTTCAACCCATATCCTAGCAACCAGGAATGGTTAAGACTGTCAAACATCCATTTCAATTACCTTTTTTTAGTATGTGTGATACTTTGACAGTTTTTATATAAATAAAGGGATATAAATTGTTACAATGTCTTTTTTGCAAATATATGATGTTTTGCAAGCATTTTTCTAGGTATACTGGTAAAAACTTTGTTGGATTTAAGAGTAGAGTTGCTATCATTCTTGGTGGGGCCTCGAGTGGCCAAGTGGTCTAAAGCGCTATCCGTTACAGACCACTGCCATCTCACCTCTGCGTGTGTTCGAGTCTAAGATTCAGCAAATGTAATTATGTGAGAAAGTTTGCCAGTAGCTTCTCGTGGGTCGGTGGTTCTTTCCAGGGGTTGTCCGGGTTCTACCTCCACCATTAATACTGGCCACCATGTATAGCATATATTGTGCTGAAAAATGGCATTAAACCATAAAAAAAAAAAAAAAACTATCCTTCTTGGAAATTGCTGATGTACACACACTGCAAGAAAGATAACTCTGCAGCTACATGTACTATTTAAGGGAGGTAGATCATGTTATCAAACTTGACTATTGCAACAGATTCAGACTTTTGGAGAATGCTGGATGTGACTGTTAAGTTTTTATAAAGATGAATTAAAATTACTGATTGTTGGCTTGAAAAATATTCCATTATTAAACATATTTTTGCTGCCCCTTCTTGCATTGTGTCATTTTTCCCCTCTCCAGGGCTGCATTCAGAATTTAAACCTATTTCTGACATTTTAATTCCTCATCCATGTTGATTAATATTGGAAAGTTACAGTTATATAAAAATTCAGAAAATATAAGTTACATTATTACATATTTTTTTTTTTACAAATTGGGTTCATTCTAAGTTGTGCCCCTGCACCAATGACCTCTCTTTTAGACATATTTGTTCCCTCCATGGTGCTCATTAGGCACATAAAAATGACCCAGCAAAATAAAGATCAGAGATCATTATGGTTCATTATACACTGCATCCCAACTTTACTGAATTGCACAAGAAGCTTAAGAAAGATGATCAAAAAATTCAAGATTACATGAAATCTTGATCAAAACACAAGCTGGGTTTATTACCAAAGTAGTGAACTGAGAGAAACAATGTATACTATCATGCTGAAAATTACTATTATATGGAAATGGTCACCTGCACATTAAGAATTCAAATCCCAGTACTGGAGACTGGAGAGGCTGATGATGATTACAGATTTTTCGGTCAATAATTAAATTCTAGAATCAATATTTACTTTTGCAGCATTGCATACTTTGAATCAGTCATTGTTTAGTCAACAGCATAGTTTGGTACAATGTCTTTGTCAACTAAAATAACCATGACATGTTAGCCACAATGATGTGTCTCCGGATAAGTCATGTGATACCAAATTGCAACTGTACAATATGAACTTTCATGTATTGATATAATATTAAACACCAAGCATAAATGTCTTTGAGCATGTCTGTGACCTACTAAATACCACCACCTTAAACATGCAAAAGGTACGGTTATATTATATTCATCCTACTGACACAGAATACTTCCACATTATATCCATCCATATTATATCCAAACTCCACAGTATACTTCCACAAAGAAACGATCACCCTCTCCTATTAAAACTAAGTGGAGGGTGGAGTTTAGGTCCTAAGTATTGACTGATGGACAAATAAAGGAATGGATTTTTTTAAACATAGCTTTAATTTTTTTTTAAAGCCACATCGCTATGATGTCTACAGTGTGGTAGTTTATTGTTATGTCTAGCACTGGGGCATCATGCCGCAGACATGTAGTTACATGATGTCCCACCTAGTCACATTATTCTAATACCAGGCTAACCAGTCTTAAAACTAACCTGTTAATGCTGAGTGTCTAGCGAGTCACCATTGTTTATAGTACCATCTTTGGCATGACTCTGATGGGGTTTGAACCCATGACCTCCTGCATCAAAGTGCTTAGGCCACCAGAGCAGCAGTCTTAGAATAAAGGATCAGCTAAACACACAAACACACTGCACGCATGCACACACATAAATTATGGTATATAAAAATAGTTTCTTAAACATTTCCTGCTGATATTGTCTATATGAATATCAAACAGATCATGATAAGGGGTGGTTATACGATGTACAATTTTACAAGGGATGCGAGTTTTCTGCAGCCTGCATGTAAATAACTTGAACTTTGAACTCTCAAGCGTACATGTAATACACTGCTGAAAACATATATACTTTACTTAAACAAATATATTAGTTTTATCTTATTTGTATGTTTATTGCAATTGTTCTACATTAAATTTTTTCAATAAAACTATGAGATATGACAGCTTGTTTATCCAGTTTATTTCAAGTTTTTATTACCGTTAATCAGCGTATTGTAATTTGTAATACTGTCAGAAAGTACTTGTATCTGCTGGAATTTCTGATGACTTAAAGTGGTAATATTGATATACCTCTCACCTACTTGAGTCAACAAACAATTGAGCTTTTTCTTGTCTCCACTTAATTAAGTCTTAAAAACTACACAATGAACTATACACAAATCATTGACATATCACTTAATAAGGATCACAGTTTGAACCAATCAGTGAGTCAGTTCTCCTTACAACTTGATACATGCAAGGCTTGATTACATGGCCTGTCTTTGGCTACAGTGATTACAGTTAGAAAGAAGATTACATATAAGGCATATTTCAAATTCAGGGTGGGGTGGGATGAGGTGAGGGGAAGGTCAAGAGTGGGTCAAATAAACAACAAAACAACACTATGCCACGGCATAGAAACAACGTACATGTAACTGCAATCAAATCAACAAACAATTTTGGCCTTAAAATTTAAAACACAAATCTTAATAAAATATTTAAAATTACACTTTAAAAACTTAACATAAGGAAAACAAATATAACCAAAATGGGGACTAAATGAAAGGAAAGGAAACTGCCCCTGGGCTTAACTAGTCCTGAGGGGAGGGAGTACAATCCTAGTTAAAGACATACAGAGAAGGAAACCAGAACTCGCTGCAAGCTCTAACAGTGAGTGCAATACCCAATGCTAGCTCTGGCTGAAGGTAGGGAGTACGACCCATTTGTCTCTTTTGGGATAATGTAACTCAACAAATATGATGAAAAAATTAAAGAACAACCCATGCAAAAAACTTTAAATTTAAAAAAAATAAAGAAACACAAATATATCGAACACAAATGGGTAGACCGGGAAACCTTAGACCAAAATAAACATTTTTAGAAAAACTAGGGTGTTACCCAAAACTCAAACTAGCTAACATGCTAGAGAGAGTTGATGGGTATCAACAAAAAGAGTATGTGTGTGATTTGGATTTTTAAAGCAGCTTGAACAAATTTTCATTAATATCACTATGATGTCTGCAGTGTGGAAGTTTATAGTGATGTCTACAAGTCTTTGTTATGACTTGTCTGGGTTTTGAACCTGCGACCTCCTGCATCCAAGGCGGATACTCCAACCACAAAGCCACTGGAATAGTGGGGATAGGTCAAGAGGATGCTGCTTGTAAAATTATCAGTGATAGCACATACAGTGATATTTTTGTGGGGTTGGTGGTGGTTATGTATCAAGGTGTGAAGTCTGATGGAAGAATGGTCCATACATTTTTTATTCACATAAGAATTTTTTTTTACACCAGTCAGAGAGGGTAATTACTGCAAGCACCCACCCATTATCCAGCAGTGCTCGCTTGCACGTTTTGTCTGATACTTTAGACAGTATCAATAATCAGGTTTGGCTATTTGATTTTACAGATAACGAAAGATAAAAGCCATATTGTAAGATTTGTCTGTGTGATTATGATTTTTAATGTAGCTTTAAAAACATTTCAGTGACATATCGCTACAATGTCTGCAGTGTGGCAGTTTATAGTGATGTCAAACCCAGTATAATTATCCTGACACCAGTCTTTTGTAAGATTTAAAATATAAGATTTAAAAATCTGTTAAAAATGTTATTGTGTTAAATTGAATAACCCACTGTACTGTCTCCATTCTTGTTTCACTCTTGTGTACATGTACTTTTTATTTAAAGGTCCCTCGATTTTTGACAACCCTCTTCTGACTTCATCAAAATAGAATCAAATAAAGGAGGGAGATTGGTGACATAGTATAAGATGTCCATTGAACTGTTACATTCATTATGGGTGATACAACTGTGGGGTTATGACCTTTTGGTTACATGGTACAGGTATTAAGTACATCAAGTTCACTTATATACATCAAGTGTCCTTAACAATAATCCATCTCACTCTGAAATACATCATTGAGTATGTATTCTGATAGTTCAGTACAACAATAAACTGCATAGACCAGATTTGCCACACAGGTGCTCTATGCAGTTGATGTGAGAAAAAAACCCAACAATAATCTAAAGGAACAAAATCAGACAGTGACAAAAATACCTTGGATTACCCCCATGACCCATTCTGACATAGGACCCTCTTTATCATACTATATAAAAAGAGTATATAGTATGATAGAGAGGGTCCTTTGTCTGAATGGGTCATGGGGGTAATCTAACATATTTTTGTCACTCTGTATGATTTTGTTCCTTGTGATTATTTGATTTTTTACATCGATCTCGCTTCGAGTACCTGTGATTTGCCACTGCACAACAAGAACCCTGATTTGTTGGTGCTTAATACACTAGATGACAAGTATTTATGTTGTTTACAGTTGGACTCGACTTATAAACATGTATATATGGTCATATCCTACACTAGCTCTTATACTGGGAACAAAGGCAATGAATATCTGTTGTTTTTTATGGGCAGGGATGATCTAATCAAACTGACTTATTTAGACTTTGTGTGTGCATGTGTGTGTGTGTGTGTGTGTTAGATTTTTAACATGGTTTTAAAAAACTTCAGTCATATTGCTAAAATGTCTGTAGACTGTGACAGTTTATAGTGATGTTTAGCACTGGGGCATCATGCTGCAGACATGTATTATGATGTCCCACCCAGTCACATTATCCTGACAAAAAGGCAGCACAGTCCTAACATTAATGCTGAGTGTCAAGCTAGGCAGCTGTTAGTACTAATTTTATAAGTCTTTGGTATGACTCGGCCAGGGATCTAACCCATGACTTCCCACATGAGGAAGATGTACTAACCATTAGGCAACCAGAACGGTCTGACTTATTTAGTACAGGGGCCTATTGGTTATCAACATTAGAATTTTCAACTATGCAATTTGGTTAAATTTTAGACTTTAGCTAAATGATAGGCATACAAATTTCTTCTAAATGCCTTGCTAAGTATAATCTTTGTCAAACAGGTTTTGTAGCATTTCACACACACGCACACACACACACAATACACAACACACACACATATATATATACAAAGGTATACACATGACTTGGCATTTTGTACATCTTCACTATAATATAAGGATGTCAGATTTAGTAAATAAAGAACAATGCAAATAGAACTTAATGGAGGTATGTGTTTCACTTTACTTTGAACTTGAGAACACAATTCCTTTCCATTCATTCTGGAGCTGGTCATGATCAAAACATTCACAAGGGTGTGGACAGCTAACCCCGATGATCAAAACATTCACAAAATTTGTGGACAGTTGACCCATGATCAAAACACTCAGGATGAGGGAAGTCAAAGACTCATTACAGTGGTCATTACCATAAGACATCAATTAGGGAAAATCAAAGAACAGATGATTATAGGTATTGTCTGGTAGACAGACCCTAATGCTTACCTAGCAACAATCTCACCATGCCAATGAGGTCATCTGAGTAATCCTACATATGGAATTTGATATACTTGTAATAAAAACATCCAACAATTTATTACATACATGTAAATAAGTCACTAATGTCTGAAATATCAATGAGGTTAGGAAAAGTACAAGATGAGATGGCATTTTTTAAAATGTAATAGAATCTTAAAAATAAAAATCAAAGTACCAAGGGTACTCAAATGTTTATACATGTAGTTATATTCTTTTATTAACCCTTAGAGTGCTACTTTGTTTTGCACATCCGTCAGTGCTGAATTGTTCGATGGAAACTGCAGTTTTCAAATTAAATGTCTCTCAATAAATATACACAATAGATACACAAATCCTATATGAAAAATGATGGTGGACCCACAACCTCCTGCTCCTGTGGCAGATGCTCTAACCACCAGGCCACCGGAGTGGTAATACCAGCCCTGGTTGGGTGTCTTAATGTGTCCTTGCTATAGATACTTAGTTTGTCCATTTCCTTGCCATAAAGAAGTCAAAACAAAACTTATGAAATTGATGTAAAACAGCAGTCAACAATCTACTCATGAACATAATTTGTTTAAAGAAAATTTAAAATGTTCAGTTTATTAAAAGAGAGCATAGACAAACAATTACAAAGCTAAATGAAATTTCACGAAGAAAAAAGATTGACAAAACTGCAACTTCATTACAAGTTTATACAATCTCTGAAAAGGCTCGAAGTTGTAGTCACATTGTTACCAGTCATATTAAAAACTATGAGACAAATGAAATAATTATTGAATATCCTCTGCTGCATGTATCAGTTTGGATTGCTTACACAAATCTGGGACATGCTAATTACTAATCTTTACCTCTAAAAAAGAAAAGGACAGAATGAGATCTGGAAAAAGAATATAAGATTTGCAAGAGTAAAGACAACATTTTCTAGGCACAAGTCTGTGATGACATGCAAAATATTTTCTGTGATATTTTTAAACAAAAAATGTCTCTGTAATGATAGCAGCCATTGGAGATATCCATAAAGATAAACTTATTCTTTACTGAAAACTGAGTCTAACATGTGTGACACAGATCCTCAGTACAATGATGGACATAGAATGGTCAGTAAAACATTAAAACGCTGAATTGCACAGAAGCTTTTGAAAGATGAGCCCGTCCAAACAAATTCAAATTTGTAAAAATCTGCCAAATGTGTATACAATAAAACATTATTAATATTTATTATACAAACTACATTCTCTCAAAAAGTCAAAAGATTTTTTCAGAATACAACATCTTATTGTTCTTTTTAATTGAATTCACATAACAAAACTTTGTCTCAAAAGGGTAGAAGTCGGTGAAGAAAGTGAAGAATGGGAAAAAAGGAATTGTGAAGGAGAAATTGCCATGTATGCAAGATACAGTGGACAAGTCTGAATTCAAGCGGAACATCCACGAGGCCAGATTATATAGAGAGAGGAACAGATTTCTAGAACAACATTGGATTGAGCAGTGAACGTGGTTCGAGGATAACAGGTTATGAAAATCGAACAAAGCATAGACTTCGATTGTGACACTCGATCCTATGATGATTTTTAACTATCAGTAATAGAACAGCTAATTTGTTTAATTCTATTTCAAATCTATTTGTAATTCGGTAAAAGTTTATTTCTAAACCGCGTGTATTCCTAATGAAAGGAAATTTCATGATTGTGTATGTATTTGATTAAATTGTTATTTATCTTTACGGGGGCTCAGAGTTGTTTTGTTCAATATACCCGCTCAGGTTACCATATACATTCTCTTACTCGAACCGGGCAATTATACCTAGGGCGGTCATCTCTTAGATAACGAGTATCAGAGGGGAGTGGGTTATAGTGTTTTATTATTATATGTTGTGCAATACCCCTTGACAAAGTGGGACATAACACTTACCCTTTGACAAGTGGGGCTTATACAATTATTATACAAGTAACACTCATGACCTGTGAGAACCTGACATATCATAAATGTAACCCAGATACAACTATTACAAATATATTTGGTTGACAAAAACTTTTTGTTTATATTAAAAATGATACTTACAAAAATACACAAAAGAATCTTGTTCTTAATTTTTTTCCAACTAATATGCCATCATTGAATAACTCTGTGGCTAGCTACAAGATGTAACCCATATCCCATCACTTGTTTGAGAACAGCTATTAACTGTATACAATAAGACAAAAGCCTGGCATAAATCACATCAAGGAGCCTTGCTCTTGATAAAGGACACTGAAGGTAATTCCTCTAATTGTCCTCAACCACTCTGGATTGCCCTATAACATGATGTGGCAGATAGGCACTGGTTCTGCTTCATTTAAAACTGATTAAAATTTGATAAAACAGACAGGCATGGCCAGTATATCATTACCAGAAGGCTCCCAATGGCAGACCCATATATAATTAAATCATTGAACAATTTATCAAGATTCAATAAACAAGAAAACTGTTAAAGGTGGCAACTAATGTTGGACTACAATCCTATAAAGCAGTCCACTTTTGTAAATAGATTCTAATAGCATAACTCAACAAGATCATTATTGCATTATGATACATCACTTTTGTACCGATGTGTATCATTATTGCATTATGATACATCACTTTTGTACCGATGTGTATCATTATTGCATTATGATACATCACTTTTGTACCGATGTGTATCATTTTGCTATGAACTAACTCCAGGAGATATGGAACTAAAATTACATAGTTGTAAATTTTATAAAGCATAAAATAACAGCACTGTGAGAGAAAATCCTAAAGAGAAGGTCGTGGTCAGCCCCATGTCTTCTATTCCTGGATTTTCCTGGTCTACATAAAAGGTGGATACATCCAGCTTATTATAAATTTTTCCACAATAAACATATTTCTTCAGGAGCTCATCAAGATGGTAAAAACCACTTGTCAGGAATGCCCAAATTTTAAGACTGATGACTGGTTTTGCCTAGATGGAATCACATCACATTTAGTATTTCCAGATCAGTAACCATGATGTAGTTCTAGTATATTTTTTAAAAACATTTTTTCTTCTCTCATTTTGGTAGTGATAGAAGAGTTATACTGATGCATTTCTGGTAGTGATTTTAAGGTAATTGTTTATTCTTGAGAATATGAGCTCAGAGAGTGGTTGTCTGTGTATTTTGGCAACAGTGCACATTGAGTAATAAGGCCTTGGTGATGATCCGGATGTGAAATCTGTGTTCTGTTTACAGTGAAGCCTTTCAAAAAAATGCCGGTGAAGCTTTGACAAGAACTTCATAATGAAGTCATCTTTGGATGTATTTTAGATTAACATATAATTTGTACTGACTGTCACACAGTAGAAAGGTCAGTACTGAGAAATATATGTAGAGAACATATAGTAAAATTAATTGTGATGTAGGTCCAGATTACCGGTAAGTGGTTTTCAAATTTTGAGCAATGCTATAACTGGCCTTGCTTTTGCTCCAAGATCTTTTAGCACAAAGATGGGAGATGGAGTACTTGCCTTTGCTGCCCACTCTCCAGTATTTCAATATCCAGTATTTCAAATAGCCCTCAGCAAAATTTGTCCCACAGCTGGTCCACAGTTAGCCTGTTTGGACTCCTTCTGAGACCTGGAGAAATCAGAACTAGTCCCATCTCAAGATTTTGATTATGTGCAAAGAATTTCATCACCAGCAAGGGATAGGGTGCCATGTAACTCTCCAGGATCAAGGAATACTGAAGGAAGAAGGGCATTTTTCTTTCCTTTGTAAGTGTCCTGGCTTTGAACTGTAGATATTATTATGATTATGAATATAGTTTTAGTTTATATTCATTGTGTCGTCATTGATTGACTGATTGATTTTTCATTACTACAATCATTATTTTGTGTGACTTTAATGAGTCATATAGGGCACTTACCATTACTATGTTTGCACTAGACTGAATTAAATACAGTACTTGCATACTTAATGCATAATGTCTACTAAAGGTAAGATCAGGAAATTCACTCATCCTCTGTTTCGGACCAGGTAACAATTGGCTGTGCAGATTATAATGGAACTAATATTTATTCATCTCTGGGTCTAGCAGATGGTGATTCCCACTCCAAGAATAAATGTGTGTATTTTCAACCCTTGTCAAGTACAAGTTAAACATTGCATAACATCATGGTAACATCAATCAAGTATTGCATTTATTACAGTGCCAAGTTTAATTGTTTCAGGTGGTATTGTAGTTAACTATGTCTTACATTTATATAAAATTTTCTTGATACAAATTAAAAGTAATTATTGTCTAGTTATAATACATCTGTACTTACTGTAAAATATACTAGCAACATTTAAACAGGCTGTTAACCAGTCTGGTGGGGTATGATACATCAGCAGTTCAGACTGACAGGCAAAGTGAAACAAGCAAACCAATTATTGGCTGAAATGGTGTGTTTGTTGACTCAATGAATTAATGATATCAAGTTTCCCTTTATAGCAAAACATTTAGATTTGTGATCATTTATTGCACAATTTGTAACTCTTTCAGTACTCGTAAAATAGAATTAAGAAATTACAGTGTAATTTAAATTAATAACCTCATAAGGAAATATTTACAAGTAATTTCCAACTTAATATTTCATTAAATCTTACTAAAGAAGTGTGAATAGAGAGCAGATACATTGTTATTTTATTATAAGATTTAGGTTTTGGGCAGTTCAGTTTGTACATCAGATAAAAGACTTCAACTGACACATTCAGACCATAAGGTCAGCATTAATCTAAAAAGGCCATCAGTGAATGCTTTCTCTTAGGTTCAGCTAAGATCATTGATTAACTAGGGTCAACCACAGAACAGAGAGAGTGTCAGTCAGTCAACATATAGAACAAAAGGCTTCAAACTGAATTAAAAGCCACCCCAACCTACCCTCTTGTTTGTCTAATTTGCCAAGCAGTGCATATTTACATCAGATTAAGCACAGCAATATTTTTGCAATGCCTTGAAAATAGCAGTGATCAGTGGCAACTAACACTGATGAAAAACAAAATTACAACCATGTTACATTTTCTGGTACCTGTGATCCTGTGATCTGTGAGAGGATATTGGTAAGGTACTGAAAAAAAATATGTGTTGAGTAAAAACATGGCAGGGAGAAGTTATTAGTCTACTCCCTCATCTTAAGGGCAAAAACATGGAAACATGTCACTATGCCCAGGAAAAGGTATTTGCACAGTGGGAATATGCAACTGCAAAGGTCAAAATTAAGAGCATAATACTGGACATAGACATCTGCAGAAATTTTTCTGGATTGCAAAGCCATTTATTAAACAGTTGGGGGAAGGGGGCTACATCAGCCTGCTCGCTCTCTTCCTCACCTACTGACCCTTAGGCATATAGATATATTAGTGGGTATAGTTGTTAATTTGCAAACCAACCCAGCAGAGTAGTCTAAAGTGCTCTCCGTTACGGATCACTGCCATCTCACCTCTGTCTGTGTAGGTCTGAGTCTCAGATTTGGCTAATGCAGTTATGTGAGACAGCTTGCCATACTGGCCGCCATGTATAGCCTATTGTGTGCTGAAAAATGGTGCTAAACTCTCAACCCTACCACAACAACAATAAACCAACCCTGTGGTAAATACTTGTGTTATACATAAATGTGTCAATTATCATACATACAAGTTGTGACACAGAATCAATGAACATATGGCTACTTCTTTTCTCTTTCACTGCAAATTCCTAATTATGAATAATCTGATATTATATGTACAATAGTAAAATTTAACAACTGCATTATCAAAACCTAAAAGCATTCTCATTTTACGGTACATGTATGCCAACAATAAGTTTCCTAACTATCCCAACTTGTTCTTTTATTTGGTCTTTATAATTTTATATCTTCCCTACTAATGGTGCCTCCAGCAAAAGTGGCACACCATGCTCAGTAAATTTAAACTTAATAGACCATAGCAGTGTTTGCACAAAATAGTACAAATATTGAGGTGTGTTAAACACTGGAAAATAAGCACACCTACATTAAGCAGACAAAAGCGGGAAGCAATGGGATTCCAACTGCCTAAATTCCTTCCTGTGTAGTTTAACAACAATTCTATAATACTATCTTATCTAAGGGCTTATGATAAAATGATATCATCCTTTGAAATACAGTACAACACAGCCTGATACAAAGTACTAACTTTTAATCCATTAAAACCAATACTGATACACCTGTTGACAAAAATTACATCACAGTACAAGCTACTCATCAGAATGATTTAATGGCTGGTGTGCTGGGGTTAAACTAAAAATAAAAACAGTCTTCTAGAGATTACATATTCCTCCATTCCCTCTCCAATGTCGTCTCCTCCTGAAAGTACCCTTATATATCCCTCCAGACCATCACTTATGTTAAGACCCATACATACTCCTCCAGTCCCCACTTATATCAAACCTCTTACTAAAAGTACCAGACATATCCTTCTAGTCATCCTCTTATGTAAAGTCCCCTGAAAGCACCCAGAAATATCCTTCCAGCCCCAACTTTTATGCCAAGTCTCCTACAGAAAGTATTATCCTATATCCTTTAAGCTCCCACTTATATCAAGTTTTCTATTGAAAGTACCCTAACATCTCCTTCCAGTCCCCACTAGTGTCAAGATCCTCTACTGAAAGTCTCCTCACACATACCTCCAGTCCCCACTTGTGTCAAGACACATCCCCCCCATTGAAAGTACCTTCACATATCCCTCTAGTCAACACACTTGTGTAAAGACTCCTGTCAAAAAATACCCTATTGCCTAGCTGTCAAATTTTATACTACTTATGCAAATACCCTAGGGTCTCACAATTTCTATACTATTTATGCCATATTTTGTTTCTATGGTAACAATAAAGATATTAAATGCACAAAATTGTAAGCATGAAAAAGCACCTCTATATTTTTTATATGCATACTTTAATTAAACAGTCACTTTTCATGATGCCACAAAATTTGAATATTCCTCGCGTATTTAATCACTTGTACATCAACACTGAACATGAATTACACATTTTGCCATTCCGAGACAATTTTCTAATTTTTTTTTAAAATTCTTGTTAACACATTAACCCCTAGCGACGACTTTACGGGGTATGAGGCAGTAGCCTACTTCCATGGTCTGCAGCGTCAAGGTCATACATGATACACTAAAGTGGGTGGTATTATTGAAAAGTAGACAGATGTAGCTCTACAATGAAAGCAAGTAATCTGGACATTTTAATTGTATTACAAAATACAGAGGGAAAAACCGAAGTTTTTGGACCCGTTTTTTTTTCACCCAAAAATCGCCCATGGTCGGGTTCCGAATTTGTGTCCAGATTTTAGACTTTATGACCTCAGATCTACGGCAGACCGGTCTGAGACGCACACAGGCAGGTGAACCTGTGAAAAAAGTAGGATAAGGTGGACATTTTGAATAAAGAGTCTTCTACATACGAAAATTATGGGTCCGTTAAGCAAAAAAAAAAAAAAAAAAAAAAAAAAAAAAAAAAAAAAAAAAAAAAAAAAAAAAAAAAAAGAACTCCGATTTTTGCCCTTCTGCTCATGCGCTAGCAAACTAACCAATGAAAAACATTTTCTGTATCATTAGTAACCATTTGTCTAACAGATTATTGTTTGGAAATCGATGGATTACGATGTATTTAGAAATAGTCCCCAAAATGTGTTTCCCACTCGCATTTCATGCGAAAACAGCAGAAACCTCCAGGGGTTAATGTGTTAAAGACTGGACTGTTGTAACTCAATCCTGTCTGGTTCATCTCAATATCTACTCCAGACACTTCAAAAAGTTCAAAGCACAGTTGCTCGGATCATCCTTAGAGTACCATGATCAAAGCACACCTCACTGCTGCTCTGTACCCTACACTGGCTCTCCATTCGATCCAGAATCAAACACAAAATTTGTTCTATGTGCAACATTTCACTGATGGACTCCAGTCCAACATACCTATCTGGCCTCACCCATATGTACACACCAGTAAGATGCTTAAGCATCCTCTTCTGACAATCATATCCTCATTACTCCCACTATGAAAATGAAATCATAGGGACAAAGTTGTTTTGCATACTGGGGCCCAGCAACATTGATTGAATTGCCCATTGAAATCAGACACAAAGACACAGTTATCCCTTTCAAGAGTGCTCTTAAAACTCACCTTTTTCGACTGCTGGAACAAACATAAAGACCTAATAATGTTTCCTACCTTAAATATTTTAATCATTTTGTATGTTTTCTAATTTCATGGTGTTTGTTTTTTGATTTTTGTAGTCATATCATTATAGATATTATAAATCGCTTAGAGCTTTTAAAGTTTAGGTTAGGTGCTATATAAAGTCTTCAATATTATTATACTAAGTTTGCTTGAAATATCTTCAAGAATTGCTACTTCTCAGACTCTGAAATTACCTGCAGATGTAAAGTATTACTGATGCTTGAAATATGAAAGTGAAACTCGATGGCAAAATTACACATAACACATAACTTATTTATCACTCTTATTTCCCTTCAGCATAAGAATGTATTAAACATTTTACAACTTTTCAGCTAAACATTGGTACAAACTTTATACATACCATTTACACTTGTTTATATGTCCAACTGCAAACTACACAGACTCAGATATGCTGTCATATAATGCAACTGAAGATCAGGGTCTGCGCAGTTTGTTTGGAACATCAGTGGCAAAAACAAGATAGACCCTGATATACAAGCACATTTTGCTACCGCAGATCAGGATCAATGTTGTTAGCACTTTGACCTGACTTATAAGTAAGTACATACGGCATATATACTGTATGTAAAATCTCTACAAAATGTCTTTCTGTCCTCAGGTATTACACCAGGAGATAGCTGAATAACTTCTAGATAATACCAATATAAGCCCTCCAACAGATGTGATCAATACAGAAAAACAAACACTCTCACCATGTTAGGTTCCAAAACAAACTCACCCTATAGATATTCAAGTGGGCTTAGCTGATTTCTCCCCTTTGTCCAGCTATTTAAGTGGCTATATTGTTATCTCCCCCTTTATTGCTATAGGACTTGCTAAAAAGACCGAAACATATTGGTGAACAGCAATAAAAAGAATCAACAGAAGAGATTTGCCAATATTAGGCTCTTTATAATGGATGTATTGTGCAGACTGACTATTATCCCATCACTGGTACTCAAAACCAGTGCTTGGTCCCAATCAAGATCGTTCTGAATGACTAGGTTACCTCTCACAAATTTCATTAGTGCAATGATAGCAGTGCTCTGACTGCTGTGAGGAATACATTAACAACAACAAACCTGTTTTCTCAAACCATAGAAAAGCAACAATCTTACCTTACCTTGTTTTTAGAAATACTTATAAGGCAGGGTTATCAATAGGAACATTTAGCAGCAAAGTTTCAAATATAATTAGCCTGCATTAGAGTACTGGCATGAAAAATGGACTTTCAAATTTATTCGAACAAACGAAATGTGTCAATACAACATGGCTATTTCCAACCTTAAGATCTAACTGAATGACAAAGTTTAAGTCAATATTCAAAGCCCTGTTAAATTCTGATGGAATATACTAAATATTTAATATGACAAATTTTCTCAACGTAAATCCTGGAATCAAGAATGATTTTAATCCATTTACAAGACCTTCAACATGTTATTTTTGGTTAGTAGGTGGGTTTATAACTAATTTTAATTTTGCAATACTTAACTGTCACTTTTGCCCAATGTCTCCCCATTCTGAGGTTCTGGCATGACTGTTCTATATGCACATGGTCATGTGAGATGCATGAATGGGCTGTGACAATTAACCACTATGTGGGAGGATGTATTCATGCTGAATGGACAAGATATTTCAACATGAAAAACTAACAGCTGCACAATAGCAATTTGTTAAGTTAATTCCGCCATTAAAACTTAGTAGAAATGCAGTTTGCAACAGATGGGATGGAATGTGACATAACAGATATGTACACAATATATGCCCCTTCATATACATGGTTGATGCAAAAAAAAAAATGGCATAAAACCAAACTTTAACATCAATACATGATTTCTGCATGTACAAAAAGTCTCCAACCACTAGTCTGGTTTGGTCTTGTGCTATATAGGACAGCGACGCATTAATTTTATTTCATGCTGAGGCAATTGAGTAAAATCCCTTACCCAAGGAAAATCACAGTAGTTGACCCAATGGAAGGATTCAAACCCACACCCTTTCAGTTGTGAGTCAAGCACACTAACCACTGTGGCTCCTTGGATTTGGTTGACTATGCATAATAATCATTGAAATGAACAATTAACTGATTACAATCTCTGCTATCAATTTGGTTGAAATTCATTTCTGTCCTATTCCCACTGTTTCTGATGTCAGGTTGCTTGAAAAATACCTCAATAGCTTCTGTTTTGGCTTAACCGAAAAATATGGTAAATTAATCAGTTATTTATTGATCATCAATTAGTTGAAACCAATGATCAACCATAAAATTTTATGATTTCTATAATACCAATAACTTTCCAGATTTTGCCATGTCATTGTTTTTATAGGTTAGATACACATCCCTGAATATTATATATCCTGAATACGAGTAGCTGAAGTTGATAAAATCGGTTTATTACAGCTTGTACCGTAGGTGTCTCACACAGTGGTAAAAAACATGATTTGCACCTGTGATTCTGTTCATGTTCCAACCACAAGCAAGGTGCATTAATTTAACTGCCCATTCATTTATTTTTTGTTTCATAAGGGCTATCTCAATTTCCTCCAACATAAGGGCTATCTCAATTTCCTCCAACATAAGGGCTTCCTCTAACATAAGGGCTATCTCAATTTCCTCCAACATAAGGGCTTGATCTAACATAAGGGCTATCTCAATTTCCTCCAACAGAAGGGCTTTCTCTAACATAAGGGCTATCTCAATTTCCTCCAACATAAGGGCTATCTCAATTTCCTCCAACATAAGGGCTATCTCAATTTCCTCCAACATAAGGACTATCTCAATTTCCTCCAACATAAGGGCTATCTCAATTTCTTCCAACATAAGGGCTTCCTCTAACATAAGGGCTATCTCAATTTCCTCCAACATAAGGGCTATCTCAATTTCCTCCAACATAAGGGCTACTCAGATGATGTCAACAAAGCCATGCGAACACTTGATACAAGTTTAAGAATCTGTTGTAAACTCAACCACTTGTTATTAATGTCACCACACTTATTGATGAACTAAAGAGGCAGATAACACATGTATCAGAAAAGCTACACGTAAAAATTTATGACTCTTGTCAAAGCTAATTTTATTCTGCAGATCGGCTGTCAATGATATTTACCAAATCTTTCAACAAATTAAATGGTTTTAGGTTGATATAAAAAATAAAAGGGTCTCTTAATAGAGGCACAGTTTAGTCCTGTTAGCATTTTTAAGATCAAATGTAATTGATTACCAGATTATTAAATTACCAACTTTGACATAATTTTCTGACATGCCATTATTTCTTTCTTCAAAACTTGCATACAAATATTCCTGACCAAATTAATGCATCTTCATTTGAATTCACACTATGGGATCAATGGCTATAAAATCACCTTAAACATCAAACTTTTCTTGTATCTTAGCACCACATATCTAGTCCATGGTCACCACTTAACCTTGTAGTTTAAATCAGTCTAAAAAGCATGCATGTGCATTTATTCAGCATAACCATACATAGATTGATAATTTATTTCCAAAATAAAATTCCCAACATAACAAACATTTTTTAAAAACAATCTCAGTATGATAAGCTTTAATTTCATGAAATTTACCCCAATTAATAATTTTTAAGTAATCTTTGCCAGAGTAGAATACAGTAATTTCTTGAAATGTATAATTGCAAATTGCATTATAGCAAAATATCTTTACATTACAGTAAAACACTAATGTATAAAATATTCCATATTCCAGTTACAAAGATTATGGTCACAGGTTACAATGAGTGAGTTAGAGTACTGGATTAAAACTTCAATTTTTATGTCCCATATTTTAGACATGACTGTAACTGTATCTCCAGCATGTGCTGAAATCTCCTGAAATGACTGACCTAAGCTTACACAGTATTTTCCTGATATGGTCAACTCGTGTACCTCACATAACCATTTGCAGAAGTCATCATTTTCATAGACAACATTATGCCAGAGCATAAGGGTGAGGTGGGAGCTGGACATCTTTAATCTTTATCAAGAAGAGGGAATCAATTACGACTTGACTGGATTTTGTTATTATCAAATATTGTTGTTGATTTGATTGCTCATCTTCACATAACATTCTAATGAAAGTTAGACACATATTCTGCTTTAAAAGATGCATAGAGCACATACTGTTTTATAGTTGAAATTTAAATTACTGCCTTTGAAAAATAAAAGATTCTTCTTATATGAGAAAAAGATTGATATATTCAATGGGAACCAGTCTAATGGGGAATGGAAATCTTGTACTGGTGTAATGATGTGAGGCTGAGTAATCATATTAAGAAGGCTAACATGTATACACAACAAGCTCTTAATTGTTTACCTTACTGATGTAATCTGAGAATTTAAGACCAAATGCAGGATGTTTTATAATGATGTCATAAGTAATACATGGACCAAAGGTGGTTATGACTATTATTAAAGCCCCAAATGCTGCCGTTAGGTGCAAAATGTTATATACGCCAAATCATCGGAATAATAAATAATACTAAATCTTGAAAGGTTTTGGTCCTTAGCTTGGATTCCATTAAAACCTGTAAACATAGACATTTCATCACATTATGAACCATGTAACCATATAAACTGACACTTTTCACATGATTGAATTTAATCTGATATTAATCAATGACATCCATGGGTCAACAAGCAAATGTTGTTATTAGTCACTAACTGAATTTGTCATTTGTATCAAAACACTCTTGTTGGAGCTATCCCGAGAATGAACAGAGTTATGAGTGACTTCATTGATTAAATTAAGGGGTTACACCTCTTAATTCAAAACTTAGTATTTGAATGTCTTTATTATTTGAGAGAAGGGTTTATATCAAATTGCTTTTATAGCAAATCATTTCTATCCTTCCAAGCTTTAGCCAGACTGGAAGAGCTATTTGTCATTGAGGATGAATGGCACAACCATTTTGTATGTCTTCAACCTGATCAATATATTGTTTTTACAACTAGCATAGCTGGTAATATATGTACATATTTGACATTCACTTCCCATATCAATGTCATGAATGTTTATATATTTGTTTATCTATCTACTTAGGCATAAAGCCCACATACCTTCTCTAAGTACCATAAATAGGTCAATGAAGTGCAATTTATGTACCCCATGTCTGCAAACATGATCAAGTTTATAGTGCCTAAATTAAAACAGGGGACTTGTTTGGTTTCAAATGAAACATGCATGTGCATTGCTGCTGCACATGTTAATAATTATATCCACTGCATGTCATATATATATATAATCCTATTTTTCATTTTTTTGGGGGTGGGTGGTGGGGGGTGGTGGAAAGTATACAGACCTGGACTTCTTCAGGGTTTGCAAAATGATTTAAAGTAAAATACTCCAAGCACAGAATTGGTTGGGCCCAACTCCTTATTTTAAATGTATTCAATAATGAAAACCTGAAGAATGTGCACAATGAGCAATGTCTGTCATTTGTTATATATTAAAAGACCACTTGCCCACTGACCATTCTTATTGCAGGCTATGAGTGAAAAGTGCTCCAGCTAGGAAATTCCTAAAACAGTAGAGAACAAAAGTGATATCTTGAGCAACTCTGTCACTTTTTGGAACAACTGAACATTTTGGTGCAATTACAAGGATCTTATGCATCTGAATATCTTTTCTACAAATTTTTTTATTTTTTTCCAGAAGATGAAACAGATAAATATTCATTTATATGTATTATCCTAAAATTAAATAAGCAAAACAATAAGCAAGATAAATAGAAAAAGCAGATGGGACGGGCTAGATGGACACAATCCAGATGTTGTGCCATAGTGTTGTATTACTGTACCATGCCATTTTTACATTTGCCCAGGCCATGTTAAATTAACTAACCCATTTTATCACTTGCAAAATTCCCCTTTTCATGTATCACTAAGAAAAACCGTTGCTAATATGCTTGATTTCATTGGTATGAACATACCTGGCAATGCATTATGTGTCCATAGCTTAGGATTGCCACTGTGTCCTGGCAATATATTATGTGTCCATAGCATAGGATTGCCACTGTGTCCTGGCAATATATTATGTGTCCATAGCTTAGGATTGCCACTGTGTCCTGGCAATACATTATGTGTCCATAGCTTAGGATTGCCACTGTGTCCTGGCAATATATTATGTGTCCATAGCTTAGGATTGCCACTGTGTCCTGGCAATACATTATGTGTCCATAGCTTAGGATTGCCACTGTGTCCTGGCAATACATTATGTGTCCATAGCTTAGGATTGCCACTGTGTCCTGGCAATATATTATGTGTCCATAGCTTAGGATTGCCACTGTGTCCTGGCAATATATTATGTGTCCATAGCTTAGGATTGCCACTGTGTCCTGGCAATACATTATGTGTCCATAGCTTAGGATTGCCACTGTGTCCTGGCAATACATTATGTGTCCATAGCTTAGGATTGCCACTGTGTCCTGGCAATACATTATGTGTCCATAGCTTAGGATTGCCACTGTGTCCTGGCAATACAATATGTTTCCATAGCTTAGGATTGCCACTGTGTCCTGGCAATACATTATGTGTCCATAGCTTAGGATTGCCACTGTGTCCTGGCAATACATTATGTGTCCATAGCTTAGGATTGCCACTGTGTCCTGGCAATATATTATGTGTCCATAGCTTAGGATTGCCACTGTGTCCTGGCAATACATTATGTGTCCATAGCTTAGGATTGCCACTGTGTCCTGGCAATACATTATGTGTCCATAGCTTAGGATTGCCACTGTGTCCTGGCAATACATTATGTGTCCATAGCTTAGGATTGCCACTGTGTCCTGGCAATACATTATGTGTCCATAGCTTAGGATTGCCACTGTGTCCTGGCAATATATTATGTGTCCATAGCTTAGGATTGCCACTGTGTCCTGGCAATATATTATGTGTCCATAGCTTAGGATTGCCACTGTGTCCTGGCAATACATTATGTGTCCATAGCTTAGGATTGCCACTGTGTCCTTGAGTAACACATGCCATGAAGCATAAACAGTAATAACAGATTTCCTTTGTTTATTGATACACTTATCACAACAGTATGTCCACTCGGTGACCTTTTTCATTTCCTGGGAACATAAATAGTCACTTACCTACTTGATTTCATTGAATATTTTTAATGATGTAAGCAGGAATTTACCTGTGCCCAAAGCTCATACTAAATACTGTACTGATTAACACCGTCTGGTGATGAATGAAGAAGGTGTATACTGCCATTTTAGCAGAAGACTACATTCTCAAAAAGATGAAATTAAATGGTACACAAAATGCAACAATTGTAGCAAAATTCTTTGCTTTTACATCTATGAACAAGTAAACATGCAGACCCTGTCCATCAACAAATTAAATGATATTGTATCCAAGGAATTTCAAAGGTGAATGAAAGAAGAAAAAAAGAAATATAAAAGAACAGTAAAATTTAGGTATTTCTCATATGTAATCTATGGTCATTATAACTGATGACTGATGTCACTAACAGTAAGATTTTAATGTTATGACACTAATTAACACTGCGATCAACTTCGAAGCATTACCCTCTAATGTATCTTTTGTTAAACAAAGATGAAAAATGAAGAAAATCAATATTGAGTAAGACCTTATCAAAGAGTTTTAAACTTAATAATAATAATAATAATAATAATAATATCAAGAGCACTTAAAAAACATGTGGATCAATCTTATAAGAACCACATATTTGTTCTTGACCTGTTGTTGTTTTTAATAATAATAATAATAATAATAATAATAATAATAATAATAATAATAATAAATACTATTATTAACAACAAGGACAAGAACAGCAATTCATGATGAAATTAGGTGTTTTTTTTTTGAAAATTATATAAGTATTTAAAGTACTCTTCTAGGAAGATACATGTACCATGTTCTTTTTTGATTCTACATTTTCAGCAACACATCCCCATGTATCCTTTAAGCATTATATTCTTCATAAAGTTATCTAGTCCATGCAGGCTGCAAGTGTTATTGTGAAATCCTGCTTACAGCACAAATTGTAACTAGGCAACAAAGATGCAACCAAAGAGAGGTGCATGTCAGGCTTGTAGACAAAAAATAATAAAATCTGCCAAAGAATACTTAATCTAGCTGATGAAATGTGGAAATGTATTATCAAGATGTTGATAAATCTGCCATAACACGGTGTAATCTGATTAAAATAAGATCACCACTCTCCTACATGATGTGGAAATTTAATTTTACAAACTGTAACATAGCACAGCATGCTGAAACACAGTTTTGCAATACTCCTAAACCCTTTGATATGGTCGCAGTTTGAGAAAACAGTTTTCTGTAATCTTCGAAAACAGAACAAAGCCCCACCACTTTCAATTTATATGCCTGTTACATATAGTGGTATCAACGGTAAACAGTCATGATTAGAACTGATGTAAAACTATCCTTTGGGCAGTTTAAATAGCAGCAATTTTAAAATGCAAAGACGTCATGTATAATTCACCATTTCATATAATTACTTAACTGGCTGACAACAGCTAGTGAGACGTGTTTAAAGATGACAGTCTTCTAATTTGCATATGTATGATCAGGATGTGGAACAACCCAAAATAGGTAAATCAAAGAGATGCTAGATACATGTAGGAGAAAAAAATTTGTTACATATCACTACCTGACAGTGAGAATGTTTAAGCCATATGTATTATAGACAAGTTTGTGCACAGTGATGATGTTTCTCTGAAGTCTGATATTTTTAAAACTACATATATAAAATAAAGCATTATTATTTTCATTTTTAAGCCAATTTAGGCAGCAATTAGCTATCAATAAATACCAACAAAAGTGAGTTCAGAAATCCTAGTCAACAGTTTTACCATAAAAAAGGGGTGGGAAATAATTTTTTGTGCATACTGCAATTATGCTGACATATGTTAACTTGGTTCTGCCCAGAATTTGCTCAGAGAAACCATCTGAGAAATTCGGAAATAAGGACCATCTATTCTCTAGTATTACTGCTCCAGTGACCTAGTGGTTAGAGCATCTGCCGTGGAAGCAGGAGGTCATCGGTTTTATACTAAAGACTTAAACAAATGGTACAAATATCTGCCTCACTTAGCGCTCAGCATTAAGAGATTAGTGTTAGGACTGGTTGGTCTGGTGTCAGGATAATGTGACTGGGTGGGACATTGTGCTACATGTCTACATGCATACCTGCGGCGTGATGGCCCAATGCTAGACATCACTATAAACTGCCTCACTGCAGACATTGTAGTGATATGACATAAAAATTGTTAATGCTATGTTAAAAATCCTAATCACACACATATTCTCTAGTGAGTGTAATTATGAGCACAAATGACACATGCATTCCCTCAAAACCCCATAATGAATTTACATTTGAATCTAACAATTGCAAAGTTTTGTGACAAATAATATTATAAAGGGGAACATTTTAGGCATATGGAAATCACAGTCCAGACTTGTGATTTTTTTTAAAAAGTTACCAGCCATGGACCTGTGTCTAAAAATGTTTTCTTTGAGCGAGCATTGAATAGACCTAGCAAGTATTAGTTGCAGACAACAAAGTTTGTATTGAAAATGACAATTTTATTATCCTTCACATAAACAGATTCTGTTTGTTTAAAAAATTAACAAGATGACAATGTATAGGACTATCTGGCAATAATTAGCTGAGAAATTATAAATTGATTGATGAAATGGCTAAGTTTTTTTTACAATCTTTATAAACTGGATGTTTGTCAGTTTTAAAATCTGGTGGAGGGGTACCAAAATTAGGAGGGTAAGTGAATAATAAAGTTACTAGTTAATTAAGTAGTTTAGTTTAAGTTAGGTATTACAGTAAATGCAACAAACAACAAAAAATGAAATATTAATCACATCATAAATAAGATGAAGAGTTTTAAATCTACTGTACTCTTACAATACACTGTATTAATCCAATTGAAGTAAGTAACCATGGGATTTAAATAAAGGAGTTATCTCCTTTCAATTTGTTCATTAAAAAAATATACATTTCAGTAAACATATAATGCTGTTTTCTAATAAGTCAAAATGTTCTTTTTACCTTTATAAACCATTTTAATTATTATTATGAATATTTCTCCTTTGTTCCAATGATATTTTTTAAAATTGCAATGTTCTTTTGCTTTGGTTTGTAAATTTTGTTACTGTACTTAAAGTTTATGTGGCCGTCTATTTAACAGTCCCGTGTTAGACCAACATATAAGATTGGATTGGTGACACTGTTCAAGCAACAGTTGATTTCGCAAGGAAACTGTGAGCCGTCCATTGCTTTCAATAACCAAATTAGCTGTAAGATCATTCACCATGGATACTTCTGAGTAAAACTGTTGTTTTGAAGAAAAAAGAAAAGGCTATCAAACAAAAGCAGGAAAGTAAGTGTTTTGTTGTCTTTGATGTTTAAAAATGGGTGCCTGTTAATTTAACTGTTTGACACACTTTCCACTCAATACAAGGCAGATGTTGTAATAGTTTTAACTGGAAAGCCATTTGTTTTCCAAAATTCGTTTCTGGGTATATCATGATTGTTTATGTGAGTTTCATATGATCGCTACGTAATGCATCGTATTTCGATTATGCATAAAAAGCCAGAACTGATCAAATAATAATAACGGAACCTAAGGATGAAATGGATTAATCGTACATTATCAACTGTCTAATTTAGTCCAACACTTTAAGACACTGACCCTGATATTTATGTTTGCATAAATCACAGGGTCGAGGTCTTACATACAGGACTAAGTTTAATGTAACTTAAGCAGTACATGTGATAAGTGAAAGGAGAATGAAAAGAAATGTACTTTAGTGAAGGAAACAACAAATGGATGTCAGCATGAAACTATATCTAAACATATATTAAATAATTATATCTCAAAAGTTTAAAAATTAACCCACCTACCTGTGCACCTGAATTTCTATCATAGGTGAAAAACAACACTTCCTCCCTTCTTCGATATACACAAAGTTTAATGACGTAGTGCTCATGCTTACACATTATGAATACTTCCGGTACCCATGCACAAAGTGCACAAAGGTACTTTGTTGATGTATAAGTGTTCACGGAAAAGTCGACGGATTATTGTTTCTAATCTCATATGCAGCACTTGCTTTATAAAAGATAAAGCGTACCAAACAGCAAAACAATAAGAGTAAAATTATATAGATACAGATTTTGCACTAAACCAAACGCATGCGAAATATTGAGTGCCATTTCAGTACTGAGTTTTTACACGTAGGACTATATAGAGTTTATACTACTGTACTTGTAAAATGTAGAAAACAATGGTATAGAGCGTGTCTAGAGCGTAACCGACCGACTTTTCGTGACGCTTTGTGACAGACGAATCAAATGATACCATGGAAATTTATAGCTATCGATATGTGCGCAAGATATGCGTGTACACATGACTATATGTTGATCGTTTTTGTTGACATACTGTATATAACAGTACATTTTGGAGTAAAAACAACTGTTGTTGTTTTGGGGGTTTAAAACCATTTTTCAGAGCATGATAGGCAGTACATGGCGGCCAGTATAACTGGTGGAGTAAAACAACGCTGATCCATGAGAAGCTACTGGCAAGCAGTCTTAAATACACATTGGCCAAGTCTAGTCCTACATGTAAGACCTTGACACTGATATTTATGCTTTGGGTGTCTAGATCTTACTGTTCAAACAGGCGCACAGTATAGCATATTACGATATCTTTTAACATCGGAACGATAAATCAAATTTTCATGAACATCTCACACTTGGCACCCCATATCAATACTTTTCTTCAAATTAAAGATGTAATGTTTTAGTATACTTTACTTACTGTGGTGTCTTTTTCTTACTAAATTAAAATTCCCACACAAGCAAATGGACATGTGTTCAAGTTCTGTTGGCCAACATTTCAGTTGGCTGGAATGCTATAGAAGATGGAATGCGATGTCTTAAACGAAACGAAGAAACACTTTCTTCAATATTAATATATTTGCATTCATTTCTTCAAAAATAATGTATACTTCTACTTAACCAGATTTCAGCATTCCAGGTTTCCATCGCATTTCAAGCAACTGAAATGTAGGCCAACAAAACTTGAAAACAGATCCATTTCTTTTGTGAGAATTTAATTTTTTGTTGTTGAGAAAAGACAGAGTATAAGTAAACTCTGACTAAATCATTATGACTTTACTTTGTAGAAAAGCGTTGTTATTGGCTACAAGTAATTTATTCCAGAAAATTTGACTTTCCTTACTATGTTACACGACATCAAAACCTGCTAGACAGTACCATTATTTAGGCATTAAGACTTAGAAGCCCAAACATAAATATCTGTATCAAATGTCATACCTGTAGGACTAGGCCAATACCAGTTACTAATAGAACCTATATTTCATCGATGGGGTTTGTAACATAAGCCCATGTGTATCAATGGAGCAGCAGGGTGTAATTTACACCCAGCACTTTTTGAGCCTATCATTAAAATTTTAAAATTTCCTCATATATTTTGCAATTTATTAAATATTCTTCTAATTTAATAACAGAATTTCTGATAATAATGTAGAAATTAATGTAAAATATAGTGCAACTTCTTTGATATTTAGGTTTTAACTGCTCTCCATAAATTTTCATCTCATAACTACTAATATTTTCAGCCTTATTTTTTCAAATGCCATATAAGTCATTGCTGCCTTATTTGGAAACATAAGCAGATCATTGTAAATATATTATGTGTTGATAACTTATCATAAAATATCCAGATATGGCATAGCAAGCCTTATTTTGAAAACAAATTACCATGAGAATATCATGTTAGCTGTCGTGTTGGACAAGGTACAGTTACTGTAAGCATTCGATTATAATTTACCTAATATATGTTTAAAAACTTTATCATTAGCCAAACATTATGATAGTCATAAGTCTATTTAGGTAATATATTTTAACTAAAATTAATTATCAGTCTTTTACAATATTTATTTAATCCATTGTAAGGTATAGGAGCAGTGAATTAAAGTTGTCTCTGAAGAAAATCATTTGTCTTTGAGAAGAAATATGAGTTACATTCTTTTCATTATGGTTAGTGCTAATTCAGTATTCAAAACGTGTCCATAAAGGCAGGTTGGTTCATGAGCCACATTGAATTCGCTTTTGATATTTTTTGTTTATCATAGGCTTCTCACATATGTTAATTTTGATCTTGGTTTGTTAAGCAACTGACTAATCCAGATATTGTTTTGTTGTGTAAACAGGCATATTTTAAAATCAGTGATGATTTAATTAATGTTCAAAAATAAATTTTAAAATGCAAATGCATGTTCAGTGCACACCTGTTTGTAACAGCCAGTCTTGCCTTCTCCCATGATTAACCACTAATGACAGGCTTGACTATAGTAACTTTACATTTCATGCTTTCAGATTCTAGTCTATGTCAGAAATTATACCGAATGGGACAAACAAAAAGTTCCTTTGACTCGCCTCCCCAACTAGGGCTGATTCAGGGCAAGCTGGAGCACCATCTTGAAGTAATCAAACGACTGGCTTATATTTCTTACAAGGAATTTGTTGACTCAGTCATTGAACTCAATAAGGTGTAAGTAAATTCATTGATTGAATGCAAAGACAATGTAAATGTTTATAAAGTTTATATTTGATGTTGAATACTTTTATTACCTACCATGAAATCGGTTGGGACATGCATTGCCTTTGTCTTTTCATATGTCTGATTAAGTTTTGCATTTTGTGTTAAAGCCACTTTTTTAGGTACTTTGGTGGGATCTATGTGTTTAAAACAAACTTTTAATTTTTATAATGGCAAGCTAAGTTAACATTCATAATGCACAATTGGAGTCCTTGTGGTTTGTTTACACTTATTTAGGTCTGACATCATTGTTTTCTAAATGAATTTTCCATTTATGTGGGTAAATTTTGTTTTAGTTTTATATGAAGGTAATTTCTTTAGTATTTAAAATGTTGACTGCATGTCAGATTTAATCCAAAACTTGATGCAAAAGAAAAATGTTCCAGTTGTAGACATTATATATAATATATTAATTTAATTGTTTTTGTTTTGTTTTTATGGTTTAACGCCATTTTTTCAGCACAAGATAGGCTATACATGGCAGCCCGTATTAATGGTGGAGGAAGAACCGGAAAAACCCCACCGACCCAGAAGAAGCTACTGGCAAGCTTTCTCACATACCCACATTGGCCGAATCCGAGACTCGAACCTGTGCAGACAGAGGTGAGATGGCAGTGATCCGTAACGGACAGCACTTTAGACCACTCAGCCACTCGGGGCCCCTTAATTGTTTTTGTGAATGCTTAACCTTTGTTCAGATGGATTGATTTTTTTTTTCTTCTTGACTTTATTATTAAAATACATATATCCTTTAAACTTACTGCAAAATCTTTTTTTTTTAATTTAATTGCAAATATCGACATTTGTGAAGCTATATCAGTTGTATGTATCATTCCTTTTTGTAAGTCTTTACTTGGAATGAGTTTCAGCTGTTATTACAGTTGGACTAATTTGAATTTTGTTCAACTTTCAGCTCTTCGTCTTTCACTGACTGTCGAGGTAAACAACTCCATTTCCAAGTTAAAAGTGGCACAGATGATACAGTTTTATGGAAAGGCACTGTTAGAATCCAATGCCAGAAGGTATTAGTAAATTGTTCAAAAATATGTAAACTACATTTTACACCATATGTCATTATTTAATTATATGTTATATATGTACATTGCATAGATTAACCAAATGATGAAGAAAATGTCCCAATTTCCTCGAGTCTTTCTATGCCATCTGCCTCATTCCTTTCTGGACTTAACAGTCTATTCTGAACTCATAACTTTTCTTTTTATGGACTTCACTCATGACTTCTCTTTTTTCTGGACTTCCATCTTCAGAATGTCTTGTCTTGTCTTTCGGAAAGCTGTTTCCTTCAAGGGCAAAATTATCCCTAAGTCTCTATGTGTACCATTTTCTGGACTTGCTTAAAATTCGTTACTCAGAAGCATACTGGCTATCTACACACTGTGTAAATTCTGACAGTATGATAAAACATTACCCTCATCTCACAGCAACACGTCATAAATTAACACGTGAGCTGTCTTTTTAGCATTAGCATATTCTTTTGCCATGCTACTAGATGTTCAATTGCTATTGCATAAAATTTGCTAATTCACTTCAATCCTTTAACAACAAGACTATTTAAACATTATAAAATTAAATATAAAAAGGTAATTATCGTTAACTCAAGAAAATCAGTATTGTCCTAACAGACAAAGGAAATTATTTTATATACCCTAAGAAATCCTGCATGTTTGAAAATTTTGATTGCATTTATCAATTTTACTAATGAACTAATAACTAAAATTACAAAAATAAATTGCATAACAACTCTAGCTTCAATTCATTTCCATGAAATTGAATAAGATAATTTTCATAACTCTAGCATCAACACATTTCCATGCATATGAATAAACGACACATAATATGGAACATCATCATATCAAACGGGTTTTTGCATAAAACAAACAGTAAAATAATAGAATATTACGTGAAATTAAAATTGCGTATCTTAATGCTGTTCTCTTTATAAATTGTGTGCCCTAGCACTAAACCCTGTCTTTTCTCACAAGACAGCCACCTGGTAACTTTTCTTTGTTTAACGAGAAAAACACTATTGTATTTTAGGCTTCTCCAGAGCCAAACTTATCTCTCAGGAAATTTCAGATTAAAGAATTTCGGCCAAGGTTGTCACTTTTAATTCACATTATTTCCAAAGTGTATGCCTTAATTTCACTTGGACCAATGGTAAGCAGTGGTTCCTAAAATTTTCTTACATTTATTTCGTCAGACAGAATCTTTGAATTATGTTATATAACTCTTCCCTTTGAAGAATGACTATTTGACTTGGATTCCTATCAAGTAGTTAGGGATTGGTTGGTCAACTCTCTGCTTTCTCAAGACCATTCTAAGATATTTTGGTCAATTCACTGAGTTGGAAAGCTGGTCTTTGAAGTTTTAACACTGACACGGGGAAAAATGAAGAAGAAAGGTTGAAGTGACCCTTCACAAAGACTTCTTTGGTTTAAATGTGATAAAATCTTTATGCTCAATGCATTCAACTTTAAGGTTTAATGCTTATTAAAACTTCAGCATTTCACAAAGACTTGCTAAAACAACCATATTTTACAGATTAGTTAGCAAAACATACATATGATCCTTGGATCCAAATCCATGTATGGACTTCCATATCCTTGGATCCAAATCCGTGTATGGGCTTATTCCAGATCCAGGGTTTCATCTAACACTTCCTGGAGTTGTCAAGGAACAAGAAAAACTTTACCAGAAAAAATAAAATACTGTGTACACTCTATCTGCAAAAAACCCATTTAATCAAGCATTGGGGTTGTATAGCATCGTCTGGAGGTAGCATCTAAAAAAGAATGTTGATGGTGAAGGTAACATTCCATCACTTAAAAAAGTCCAAACAATTGGGCATGGGGGGAAGCATGAACATTTATTGGACATTGTGCTGGTTTGACTTGAGCAATGTCACAACAGATGGGATGATTGATGATTGTGTGGCTCTCATGTAACTTAAAAAAGACAATAATTTACTTCAGATCATTAAATTCAATGGTTTTTTTTTTTTTAGTGCAGCTTCTGAAATTGAACTGGTCATTCGGACTAAAGCATACTTTAGAAACATTTTAGTTAAACATGAGACCACACCTCTGAACATTTCAATTGTATGTTTCCCAAGCCAACAGTAGATCTGAAATTTATGATAATTTGTTACAGTTTACTAAAAAATTGGTCAGACTTCTGCAAAAATATTGACTGCATTAGTGGGTCTTTTCAGGGTTGTCAAGGTTTGCGTATGGCTCAGAAACACTAAATAAATGTTTACTTCGATTAATATCATAATGGTATTACTAAAAATCAATTAATACACTAGTGTAACACATAGTAATGCTACATTGTAACATCACTGAGTACTGCAAGAATGTTAAATAGAGACTGTCTCTATTGGTTATCATGTATGAAACTCATTGGATAATATGATAGTACAATGCAGACCACAAAGTGATGGTGGCAGAGCTGTTAAAGCAACCAATATTATCTCATTAGTGCATTATGTACTGATTATTTTATTTGACCTTCTAAATAGTGTGTCCCTCAGATTTGGAGGGAGATGGGCATGGTGTCTCCTGCCCTTGGGATCTTATCTGCAACACTGCTCTATGGCAATAGGTACTAATAGAGAGAATTTCCATATAAATAATTTCTTTGCAAATATTTGCATTTTTTTTTACTTATTTGAAAATAACCATGTCAGTTTTTTTTCCACAGCAAGTGTTCATATTTTGAAATCCCTCTCTTTTAGGTTAATGTAAGTACTCACTTAATTGAATCAACAAGGCTTCTAAATCTGCGACAATATATACAGGTGTACAAGGAGATCACAGATCAAGTATCCATCCTCCCATCTACCTTATCTAATGGTGCTGCCAGCAATATTGACATTTGTGCTTCCATAATTTTGGACCAGTAAGAAGTGTTCCTCTCTCTCTGTGTTTCTCTCTGTCTGTCTGTAGTTTGTTTTTTATGGTTTAATGCCATTTTTCAGCACAATATAGGCTATACATGGCATCCAGTATTAATGGTGGAGGAAGAACCCGGAATACCCCGGAAAGAACCACAGACCAACGAGAAGCTACTGGCAAGCTTTCTCACATACCCACATTGGCTGAATCCGAGACTTGAACCCATGCAGACAGGTGAGATAGCAGTGATCCGTAATGGACAGCGCTTTAGACCACTCGGCCACTCAGTGCACCCACTCTGTAGTTAAGAATTGCATATTAAAGCATGTTTTAGCAAGCTATATTGAGATGTGTGCAGTGCTATGAGCAATGATAAAATCTGACATTTTGCATTTTCCTTAAGAGAAACTAGTTGGAATGTCTATTGTCTTTTATATTTATTTGTATTGTTCTGTTGCTTTCAGACTTTCATTGTCAGTGAAAGTTGTTGCAGATTACCAATAACAAATACCCACAAATGAAAGATTTAACATGCAACCACTCCCAAAAAAAAATTAAAAAAAAATGAAATCAGCAAAAGCCATGCAGATTTGGTTAGATGTGAGTTGCATTTACAAAACGTTTAGCACTAAACTAACCCACTCAGATGCATTCCAAAACTTAAAATAAAATTCACCTTGTTATGGTTGAGATTGGTAAATGTTTCACAAATTCTTAAAGAGATTTTTGAGCAAGATATAGTTTTTAATCATCCTTACTAGCCATTTTAGATTACATTTAAGGCAAATCTGCTACTGCCACACACTCAGTAAAAAAGATTTTTAAGGGCTGTTGGTACAGTGTACCTTAATATGATTTAGTGCTAATACATATTTGTAACATGTACCACAATAAAACAATGAAATTATTTCATGGCAAAAATCAACTATTCTAGTTATTCAGTTTTTAAATTTTAATAACATATTCTCTTGCATATTGAATTTGTAAATTTTTTTTATTGTGGTTGCCCAGTATATCATGCTGGTTACCCTGGGGTGATCTTTTTACAAATTTTTTTCTTCCCCCACTTGAATTCTAGATAATGCTCTATAGAGCTCTGTCATGCCTTGGTATTGGGAAAATGGTTTATACACTCTAGAGCTATGTCATGCCTTGGTACACCTCTCCCTCGATAAGTCACGTACAACAGGGTCCACAAACGAAGATCGCATTGTAAGCAAGAACGCGAGTTACAGAATGACCTTCAAATTTTTAAAAAAATTGCTTTGAGATCGAGAAAACCGTAGGGGGGTTGGGGGGAGGAACAGCGTTTGGTAACCGGGCTGTTTAATAACTGAATCCTGATTTTACAATCACGTTGATAATAATTTTTAATAAAGCGCTTTTTCTAATGAAGTTGTTCATTATTCTGTTTATAAAACATTTATTTTCAAAATTTCCAACATGTGAAAGATCATTCCAATTGGTTTCAATGACCATCGTATATGCAAAAAATTTGTGTATTACGTCAATTTTTTTATATTTTATTTTTAGATTAGTCTTGTTTCCCTAGTTGTGTTTACTAGTGTCCTACCAAGTTGGGAGCCCTTAGGGTAGGGAACTAAACTATTGATACACCACCAAACAAGATTCCTTTTTTTAAATTAAAAACAAGCAACATTTATTTCGTGAGACAATCGTCTATGTTGAAACTCAATTTTTGTATTGTTCAGTTAGTACAGTATTGTTGTTGTGATTTCATTGGAAGTAATAATAAAACTTCTTATCATCCTTGAGGATATCTCTAAGTGCCAGTTCAAGAATTCTGAAACTCTCTTGCCCACAGTAGTGCGAATTTGTGAAATCAAGCTCTTTATTTTACTAGATATCCATTTCGCTTTTTGTTCACAGTTATGAAAGAGTCGGTTAATTTGAGGGAGTTTATGTTACATAGTAACATTTATGACAGTGTTTGATTGATCAAATAAAGTAAGTTCACCCAACATATGACCAAGGCCGCTAGATTTTAAGTTCGTCGGACTTTTGTGCCTTTTAACTTTTTTTTTATTCCCCCTCGTGTATTTGATTCAAAAGACATAATTAACATGATAATACACAGTAGGCCTGCTTTTAATTCAATGAAACAATTCAACAAATACTTTTGCAAGTCAATTATCAAAACATGGTTGGCACTTTAGGTTCCCAGAGAAACGCTTGTGGACATAGCTGTTACGGTAGATTGACGCAATTTACGTTTAATTGCAAGCGGACATATTGCATTTATGATGATTACACTTAAAAGGAACTAAAAGATAGAACTGGAACACAAATTTCAATTGATAAAAAATTATTTAATTTGTATTTACTTATTAAAGTACTGCCTCCACTCGGCGTAAGTGTCATTTTGGTTGATCACAATTTCCTATCAGATTGTTAATTGAGATGTACTAGGAATGTCGTTTGGAAAGAAAATGTGACAAACAGTATGACCAATTTTTAAATTTGATTTTTTTGTAATATTGATTAAAATTTCCAGGTCCTGTCTACCATTTTCAATGATAAAAAAGCGATATATCAGAGTTTCCGTTACCAAGTTTGATTGTCTTCAAGTTAAATAGGGATAAATTTTTGGGGTTTAAAAAAAAATAATTCTGGTTTAAAAAATGGGAGCCACACCTGACCCTGCATTATAAGTGGGTTTGCGAGCTATCAGGGCATGAGTTATCGAGGGAGTGGTGTATTGAGAAGTAAAGGTTGATACATATTAGAGCTCTGTCATGCCTTGGCATTGCTAAGTAAAGATTGATATACTCTAGAGCGCAGTTATGCTTCGGTATTGGGAAGTATTGTTTGATACTCTCTAAATCTGTCATGCCTTGGTATTGGGAAGTAATGGATGATACTATCTAGAACTCAGTCATGTCTTGGTATTGGGAAGTATTGGTTGATACTCTCTAGACCACTGTCATGTCTTGGTATTGGGAAGTATTGGTTGATATTCTCTAGACCACTTTCATGTCTTGGTATTGGGAAGTATTGGTTGATACTCTCTAGAGCTCTGTCATGCCTTGGTATTGGGAAGTATTGTTTGATACTACTGTTCTGGAAAATATTAAAATTTGTATGATTTTTATGTATAAAAGAAGTAGTGCAATAAGTTTTATTACTATTGGGTAGTATAATTGTGAACTTGTAGGAGATGGATGAATTAAATTGCTTAAAATTTGTAACATTTAATTTTTTGCAGGTTTGACAACAGTGGAGATTGTTCAGATGAGGATGAATGCTGCATTTGCATGGAGAAAAAGTCTGAGATTATTCTCCCATGTGTCCACAAGTTTTGTGAGCAGTGTATGGATTCATGGTAGGAATACAGATGCAGAAATCAGTTTATCTTTACAAGATTTCTGCTTGAAAATCTTAAACACATAGGTAGATAAATGGCTATATGGGCTTTAATAATCTACTGATGATGCTATCAGTTGTGAAATTTTGATTTGATTTTTAATGAAGCTTTAAACAAAATTTCAGTGAAGTCGCTAGAATGTTTGCAGTGTGGCAGTTTATAGTGATGTCTAGCACACTGGGCATCATGCTGCAGACATGTAGCATGATGTCTAACCCAGTCCTGACACCAGGCCAATCTTTCCTAACACTAACCTCGTAATGCTGAGCGCCAAGTGAAACAGCTAATAGTACCATTTTTGTAAGTCTTTGGTACGACTCAGACAGGGATCAAACCGAACCCATGACCTCCCGCATCCGAGATGGACAATCTAACCACTAGGCCACTGGATTGGTGTGAAGTTTTGATAAATTTCCATGTAAATATTATGGTTATCACTTGAAGATATGCACTTCAACAAATTACTTTGCTGTAGTTATTGCCAGTTTTATTTGTAGCTTGTAGTGTACGACACAGTCTCACATTTTTTCCTGAAATGTTTCATTGATTAATGTAAAACTTATTACATGTTATGGTCATCACTGAAAAAACCCGCATATATTGACAGTTTATGCTCCAATGAGACTGGTCCAACTTAACGCATCTTTTACTTTCATTTAGATGTTGTACTTGACAGAATTGTGCAAAATGCAACAACTCTTGCAGTACACCATGCTATTTCCATGTATGGAGATTGTTTTGACAGTAATCACAGTGATTTACTTGATGAGAGGATGAGTGGTTTAATACCTGTGTGACAGTAATCACAGTGATTTACTTGATGAGAGGATGAGTGGTTTAACACCTGTGTGACAGTAATCACAGTGATTTACTTGATGAGATGATGAGTGGTTTAACACCTGTCCATTTATGTAAACATTTATTGTACCACGCCAACTTCAGGATGTTGGTAGTTACTTAATTTAATTATTAAACAAATCAAGTAACAATCAAAGGAAATAATGACTCCTGACACTTTTAACTGTTACGATGGTGAAATGCAGTAATTTTCCCTACTTCAGAAGTTTGGTGACAGCTGAGTCTATTTATCCATCGGCAAAATCACAAGCCACAGGATAGATTAATATTTTTTTCTAACACTGGGTACAATGCAGGATGGGCTGAGGTATATTTTATGCAATGAAATTGAATTTTCAGTGTAGTCATTGACAGTATTAGTACAAGACTGTGGACTTGGAATATTGCAAGAGAAACATTGACAATTTTCAGTGTAGTCATTGACAATATTAGTACAAGACTGTGGACTTGGAATATTGCAAGAGAAACTCTCTTTCATGATTTACAGTGTAGTAATTGACAGTATTAGTAGTACTGTGGACTTAGAAACACTGACAATTTGGAGTGTAGTCATTGACAATATTAATGCAAGACTTGGCTTGTAATATTGCAAGAGAAACACTTACAATTTACAGTGTAGTCATACAATACTAGGCATGGAATATTGCAAGAGAAACACTGACAATTTACAGTGTAATCATTGACAGTATTAGTGCAAGACTGTGAGATTGGAATATTGCAAGAGAAACATTGACAATTTATGGTGTAGTCATTAACAGTATTAATACAAGACTGAGATTGGAATATTGGAAGAGAAACACTGTTTGCTGATTTCCAGTGTAGTCATTGACTATTAGTGCAAGACACTGGACTTGGAAGATTAGAAGAGAAACACTGGCGATTTCCAGTATAGTCATTGATTGTATTAGTGCAAGACACTGGACTTGGAATATTGTGAGGCAAACACAGTTTGGTGATTTCCAGTGTAATCATTGACATTATTATTATGAGACTGAAGACTTGAAATATAACAAGAGAAACACTGTTTGATGATTCCAATATAATCATTTGTATCACTAGTATGAGACTGTAAATTTGAAATTTGTTTGAAGCTTTATATGGTGGATATTTAGATTATTTTGAGTTTTGTGCTATTCATGTTAAAATCCTTCATTTTGTTATACATATTTAGTATTGAGTGCTTTTTTTTGATACTTTTCATCAATACATTTGATATTGTTAATGGAAACATGGATTTACAAATTATGAAGATATCAATTCAGATAATGTGTCATATTTTATGACATTTGTTTTCTTTCAGGAATGTCACTAGTAAGAAATGTCCTATTTGCCGAGCTGATGTGAGGAGTGTGGATGACACATGGGTTCTGACGGAGAAGCCGGATACAGATGAATATGCCACAGAGGTTAAAGGTTACCTGGTTAGCATCGCTGATAGAAAAGGACAGTCTAAATAAAGAAATCATCAGGAGCTGTAGCCAGTTATTCTGTTGTCTTCATCAGATTTGTTTCTGAAAAAGACATACATTAGTCTGCAATCGTTTTTTCATACCTTGAGAATGGAAGGAGCAATTTGGGTTCCTTGTGTACTTGACTGACACATGAAAATTAGGCCCAAGATAATATTCTGTTTTGATATATATGGAAAAATGTGCAATGATGGTTTTTTCATTTAAAAGTACCAGCAAGAGCTGAAATAGTACTCTTTCTGACACTCATTCCACCCTCCACTGACAGTCATAAGGTGTATGTGATAATATAGACTTTTGTTTAAAGGAGTTTTTATATTGTCATTGCAGAGTTGTAGCTTTTAGAACCTTAAAAGTTGGAAGCTACTTTGAAGTACAGTAAAATCAGTCTATAGAGACCAATGCTGCGAGATACCATCTGTCTTGAGAGAATATTTTCTCCATGCACAGAATTATTAATCATATAGTGTAATAACCTGTCATGAGAGACAGTTAGTTTTTGGGGCAGAATGTATGGTCCTTCAAGATAGGTTTTACTGTACTATTGCTTAGAGCTCCTCAGATTGTATTAATTTTTTAAAATTAACTAAAATGTTTAAATTCCAAATTTTTAAAATTACATACCACCAGCATCATGATATCTGACACTTGTGACAAAATAACAGCAACAATAACTGATAGTGTAATCTCATAAAACCACTCCTTGCAGAAAAATCTGAAAATGTGAACCAAGTTTCAAAAACGTAGGCATCATTTGTTATGTAATTAATTTAAAAGTTGTGTCTGTTTTCAATTATTTGTCACTGTGACAAAGTAGACATAAATTTGACATCATATGCTCATTTGTGAGAGAGATAATGATACTAACTACAATGAAGATATCATTATAATGCATTCTTATTCTCTTTTATTGTGAGGAGCCATTTAGATATGTTGCCAGATTTGTATCTTCCAGTTTGGAGAGTATTGCTTGTTACCTTCATGATTTGTTTTCATAGAATGAGTTGAAGTTATTTAATATGCAGAAAAGTATTAGAATGTTCCAATTGTTAGCAACTGACATAAATTATCAGTTTTTAACAAGTTCTTTATCTTTTAATATCTGAGTTTTTGACCAGTTGAGAACGGTTTTACATATATGAAATACAGTGGTCCCCTCAAGTTATAAGTAGCTTTCCTACTATGTACACATACATATAACACATCTCACAAATATTGTCCCCTTCTGGAAAGGGCACCTGTCATATAAGCACACTTACCCAGTGCAGAAGGGCTGGTCGTATAAGTTGGGGAACACTGTATATTAAATGTCTCTTAGATGGATCCTCTACCTACAGTCCTACTTATCCAACTTAACAACATCCTTCTATCATAAATTTATGTAAGAGGACCATCCTAAAGAAGACTGGAAACGATTCAAGGTAGGTAAATATGCAGACTGAGGCTGATGACTTTCAATACATTATTCATTCTTAACGATATTGAAAGTCATTCTTTGTAACTACATACGTCTATCAACATCATTGACTTCTGTTACTTATATTGGACTGCTGTAAGTGTAATTGATGGGAAATGTGTCAAAGTTCATACAAATGTTTTGTTAATATATTTGTTATATTGAGATGATCAATTTAGATTAGTTGGTCAATTAATTTGTGTACCCTAATCATAACCCTTTTCAATTTTATATATTGCATATATTTGTGTTAGAAATTTTTAATATAGTTTAAGTATAAACGAATTGCAACATTTCAGTATATTGTAAGTTACCGGTGGTTTTTTTAAGAACCATAATCAAATAAGTATTCAGAGAGATACAAAAATAAATCTTAGGTATCTCTTTTTATGTTAATTATGTAACATTTTTGTGTATTTATTTTTGTTGTTGTGTTAAATTTGTTTTACAAGTAAAAACTTCTGAATGTTGTTGCTTTGTTTCTGTAAACTTTAATTAGTATAAAAGATATTTGAAATATTTTTTTTAATGTAGCCTTTGCTGACAGTTATGGTAACTATTCCACCTGTTGTGAGTTGCAGTGTTTTGTTATTAGTAAACACTTAAATGTTTCATGAGAAAAAGTGCCACCATTTTAGATAAATATATGAAATCCAGATTAAAATGGAATAATGTATGGTGTGTGAACCAACCGTAGTTCTTAATATACCTAATTCAAATGTTGCTTATAAAAATAATTTAAAACAGAAGATGCACTTTTTTACAGCAATGCTTTATATTTTCAGACACCTTGTATTAATGTTTTCATATGTTCACATAATTATAAGCAAAAATGTGAACTGTAATGTTTTAGGATAGATAAAGTTTTAACACTTTTAATAACATAGATGTTCTTTATGCAGAGATCTCAGACAAGCACAATTATTATTCTTATGAATAAATTGTTGTACAAAATGATGAGGGCAAAAATAATTGTCACAAAACACAAAAATTGTGTGAATAAATGATGCACAAAAAGTTGAAGACAAAGGTAATTATTATTCCTATGAATAAATGGTGTACAAAAGTTATTCTTTTAAATGAATGGGAAACCACAATATTAGCAGATATGAATAATTCCAGACATTGAAGTTGGACTTCGTGTTGTTTTTTAACGAATTGCATAAGAATTATGAACTATTTTGGCATTTGTTTAAGACTGCTTTAGCCATCTGTTGCATTCCAATCTTTATGGACTACATTTTTTATTTAATTATTATTTTTATTGGTGGTGTTTTCATTAATGAGATTTTTCATATTGTTCCCCAGCAATTTATAGATACTTTATTTATATCTGGCCATTATTGGGTGGTGGGGTCAAATGTTAAATGGATGAGTATTCTGTAATGTTTTCAGTTTGTTTCAATTTCAAAATTATTGTTTTGCTACCTCCAACTATAATTAAAAATATTCATCACCATGAAAAACGCACTAGACTCAATTCATATCTTGTGCATGATTCTGTAAAAAAATTGATAAATGTTATTTGAAGAAAGAGGCAATAATTGTTTATTGAATACTGTGTTCAGTTACTTATGTTTCCTCAACTCTATTTTAATTAATTGCTACAATGCTTGCGTTGTATGCATTTATGTTTGTGTAAAGTTTTTTATGCGCCTGACATGGGACAGAATGTAGCTTGCTGAAGAGTCAGAAGTTCAAAGTTCAAGGTCACTGAATGGAAAATGAAAAATGGTTTCTGTACAGAATGATTAGTTCTACACTCTGGGTAGGAAAGAAGCCTGTTGTTATTGTGATTACAAACTAAAATAAGAAACATTCTTTATTTTGCATAATATAAATTTAGGACTGCATGTCATAATCACATTTTTACAGAGGGTTTGTACTTAATAAGAAAATACTGGTATATTTTAGACACACCTTGCTAGTACCTACATTGGAGACTACTAAACATGGACCAGTCATATTCAGACATGTCCTACTATTGCCTGCATTGTGGACTACTAAACATGGACCAGTCATATTCAGACATGTCCTTCTATTGCCTACATTGGGGACTACTAAACATGGACCATATTCAGACATGCCCTACTATTGCCTACATTGGGGACTACTAAACATAGACCAGTCATATTTAGACATGACCTACTATTGCTGCATTGGGGACTACTAAGCATAGACCAGTCATATTTAGACATGCCCTACTATTGCTACATTGGGGACTACTAAACATAGACCAGTCATATTTAGACATGTCCTTCTATTGCCTACATTGGGGACTACTAAACATGGACCAGTCATATTCAGACATGCCCTACTATTGCCTACATTGGGGACTACTAAACATGGACCAGTCATATTCAGACATGCCCTAGTATTGCCTACATTGGGGACTACTAAACATAGACCAGTCATATTTAGACATGACCTACTATTGCTGCATTGGGGACTACTAAACATAGACCAGTCATATTTAGACATGACCTACTATTGCTGCATTGGGGACTACTAAGCATAGACCAGTCATATTTAGACATGCCCTACTATTGCCTACATTGGGGACTACTAAACATGGACCAGTTATAATTAGACATGTCCTACTATTGCCTGCATTGGTGACTACTATACACGGACCAGACATAATGTATGATTCATAGTACATTTGTTTGAATCCACACATGAAAATCTTGATTACATACAGAAAGTACCCAACATGATTGGCTTTTTTTCTCCACATTATACATGTATATCTACACCAGTACCAAGTTTCGAACAGCTAAGCTGAAGTGTTTGAGAGTTATGTCACAGAAGTGAAAATGTTTAAAGATGGAAAGAGGGATTATAGACAGACATATGGGCATAGTGACAGCTGCATCCATTACATTTTAACAGGGGTGATGGCATTTATAAAAAAGTACAATTGATGTTACTTTAACACCGATTGATATCAGTACCAATGTTTGAACCAAATTACTTCAGTGCTATTGCTTGGCTATCTTATCATAAAATTCTCAGACATCCTAAAATGGTCATCAATTGCAAATAACATCTGCCAACTCTTCCTGTATTAAAAAAGCAAGTCATCTGCCAACTCGTCCTGTATTAAAATGCATTGATCTGCCAACTCTTCCTGTATTAAAATGCATGTGATTGCCAATTCTTCCTGCATTAAAAAGCCAATGATCAGCCATTTCTTTCTGTATTAAAAAATCATGTGATCTGCCAACTCTTCCTGTATTAAATAGCAAGTCTTCTACTCTTCCAGGTATAATAGGTCTATAATCTGCCAACTCTTCTTGTATTAAACAGCCTGTGATCTGCAAACTCTTCCTGTATCAAAAAGCTTTTTGCCAGCAACATGAACTATGCAAAAGTTTAATCACCTAAAATGCATTCAAAAGCGTTGAATTCTAGGGGGTAAATCTCCCAAGATTTTTGTGTTCATTAGTGTACTATTGGCTTATGCTCAGTTTCAAGTTTGAATTGTGACCCAAATAAATAGCTACTGAAGCATTCACAAGCCCAAGTGATAGCAAGGGCCTCTTTCTCTATTGGAGTATAGCATTGCTCACTTTCTGACATACCTTATGATGCGAACACCACCTGTCTGAGTGCTACCATGCTTCTGCCATAGCACAGCACCTAGTCCAAATGAAGATGCATCTGCAGATACAACTATTTTTCAGTTTGGATCATAATGTGCTAAAGTTGGTTAAGATGTCATTTCTTGCATGATATCTTTAAAAGCTTGTTCTTGATCTGGACCCAAAGTCCACGAGTTTTTACCTTTCAAAATCTCATGTAATGGTTTTTATTTTTCTGCCAAATTTGGACTAAATTTGCCAAGCTGATTTGCCATGCTGAGAAATTGTATCTCAGTTGCGCATTTCAGTGTTCCCATTTCAGTTATAGCTTTAACTTTTTCAGGATCAGGTCAGCAACCATTTTCATCAACAACATGCCCAAGAAACCTTATGGATGGTCTCAAAAATTTTCAGTGTTCAAAGTGACGCCAGCCTTTTTAATTGATTTCATGACAAATTCTAGTCTTTAGTCATGTTGTTTCTGCATTTCCCTCAAAACATGAACATCATCCATGTAACAGAGTGTTCCGTCAAGTCATTCCAGAGTTTCTGACAATCTTGTCTGGAAACATTCAGGTGCAAAAAATTATCCCGAATGGAAGGCGATTAAAATAAAACCTACCAAAAGGAGAAATGAAAGTTGTAAGGCGGCGTGAATCTTCTGACAGGTTTATCTGCTAAAAGCCTGAGTTTGCATCAAGTTTGGTGAAAAACTTTCTACCTGCTAATTTTGCAAGTGATTCTTCAACTGATGGTTTTCGCGTTTTAACTGATTCATTTAGTTTAGTTATATCCATGCAAATTCTTACTGTACTGATGGGTTTTGAAACAACAACCATTGTCATGCACCTTTTAGTGGGCTCGTATACTTTTGAAATAACACCCATTTTTTTCCATTCTATCAAAACTCCTCTTGAACTTTTATCAGTATAGGGATAGGATCCTTTTTTGGGGTAGATAAGGCATAATTTTTGTCCAGAGTTTTATTATAACCATTTTGTTTTTCCTAGACCTTTAAACAAATTTGGATATTTCTTGCAATAATCCCTATCTAAATTTATGGGATTATCATTAATTTTGCTTGCGTTTTGTGAGTTTTTATCTGAGGCATTTACTCGGAATATATTTTTACCTGTTCAATAATCTTGAGAGCCTGAATCACGGGCCTGCCCAAGAGTGCCTGATTCAGTCCATTTACAACAAATATATCTCATTTCATCAAACAGTGTCCCAAAAATACAATTATCTACTAACATATAGCTGTAAAAAAATGCCCACTGTTTCTCCCTCTTCCTGTTTTCTTTGATTAAATTTTGCACTCTCAAAAGTTACATTCTTCTTTGGAATGAAATATTGCATGAATCTATCTGTCATGGGCTTCCACTTCTTTTGATCTTCCTCTGTCAGATTGAACGAAGTCAAAATGTCATCAGCCTCACTTCCCATGGAATAAATCAAGGTATTCACTTGAATTTCTTCATCTTTTTCACTAAGTCCAGATGCTTGATGAAAGTGTTCAAATCGCTGAAACTACTTTTCCAAAGTTTCAGGTCTCAAAAAGTCAATTTTGTCTGAATTTGTAGATTGAAATGAAGCCATTTTCAACTCTGCTAATTCCTATCCCATGTTTTTACTGCTGCCACTATGTAATATTTTTTGTTATTGAAGAATAACTGCAGAAGCGGTTCTATTATATTTATTACATTCTAGACATCAATACAATTTGGAAGGGGAGTCAAGTCTGCCCAGAGAGTATATTTACTATCGAACTTAAACCCTAGTGAATGTATAACATCAACCAGCTGTTGGTGTGTATCAGTTCTAGTCCATTGTGGGATATCTGATTACTTTTACTGTCAAGTGATATTTCAAAGCTAATTAGGTCTTGACCTTTTATAGTCAGTCTTAGCCATTCAAAACCAAGTCATTGTCACATGACATAATAAGGCAGAACTTGATTTACTTCACTTTACATTCAAAAGTGTTGAGATTGATGAAGCAAAGATACTTTGTAAAATTCTAATAAATATAGTTTTAAGTTTGAATCATGCTATTGTTAAATTTATTTATAATGCCTTAACATGGATTGTTGGTAAGAACATAAATTTAAATTGATACGAGTAGATATGACACATTTTGACCATTATGTGTTGTTGTCTTTTAAATATTAAAATGTACCATTTACATTCATGTCATTTTTTTCACATTTGTTTTGTGGCTATCTGTCATTTGCTATAGTATTGTACAAAGGGTTATAAGCAGTTTTTAGAGTTGACTGACACTTTTGCTTATTAAGAAATGGAAAGGCATCAAAATACCTTCATTGAAGCAATACTTTAACTTTTGCTGTGATAATTATATCTAGAACATGTGTTTAGTGTGCTGTTAATGCAAATTACTGTTATATCTTTAATTTGTTTGCTTAGGTTTTCTCTACATTCAGTTTTTCTGTCCACTATGAAGATCTTTCTTTTCATAACAGTTTACTATTTCAATTGAAGACTTCTTTCTAGAAATATATTTAGAATAATGTCAACACAGATCTAATTAATAATTGTATAATTTACATGATATGGTGGTTAGCTTGAGTTTCTTATTATCTGAACTGATTTAATAAAGAATTTTCAAATTTAGTTTTAATAATTAATCATGAAGGAGTGATGTATAACGACAAATATTGGTGTTTAAAACAAAAGTGGCTCTTCTAAGCAAAAGAATTTCCATCTTCATTTTCAAAGATCATACAATGGAGTAAATCAGACAGCAAAGTCAGATGATGACATAATGACAAAATTCTTGGAAAGTATTTTATGAAGGATTTCTCTATAATGTGTAGGGATCAAGGATCCAAATTTTTGTCTACTTTGTTGTTGTCATCTTACTTGAGGTTACTTTTTGACTATATTCATGTATGAAGGGTGTCTTTTCACCTAATATATGAAGGTTTCCACTTTTATTCATTCATTTGTAAACCTTTTTCATTTACATTATGATTTCCTTTTCATGTCATTCATGTATGAAGGTTTCATTGTCACTTCATTCATATATGAAAGTTAGTTGATTTTTCACTTCATTCACATACAAAAGTTCACTTTTCACTTCATTCATGAATGATGATTTCCATTTTGCATCATTCATGTTGTGAAATGACCTTTCACTTAATTCATGTTTAAAGGTTTCCTTTTCATTTCAGTTGTGAATGAAGACGAACTACCTTTCACTTCATGCATGCATGAAGTTTATTCTTTCACTTCATACATGCATGAAGATTATTCTTTCACTTCATTCATGCATGAAGTTTATTCTTTCACTTCATTCATGCATGAAGTTTATCCTTTCACTTCATTCATGAAGTTTATCCTTTCACTTCATTCATGCATGAAGTTTATCCTTTATGTATGAAAGGTTACCTTTCAATCAGTTTGTTTATGAAGTTGTTTTTGTACATAAGGGCATTCATTATGAAATTGTTGTACATAGAGCATTCCTTATTAATTAACATTGGATTCAGTATATAATAGCTGTAACTGTACCTGAATACCAACAGAGAAAGTTACATTTTAAAATAAAGCAAAAAAAAACAACTAAGCATAAGCTTCTCTGTGAAACTTTTCTAGTCAGTCTAGCTCATAAAAGTCAGTTTTTAGTTGATGACATTGTGGAGTTGTTTCAGAACAATTGTGATATTTTCAATTTTAGTTGATAAGTGAGACAAGGAGTCTCTTTTCCACCAATGTTGTCAGTGTCGTAGTCAATAGTTTGATAAGGTTTTGGTTCAGGTTTTTCATTTGCATAGATTTCCCAAGACAATTCATTCTCTCCATAAAGTATTGTTCTCCCATTAGATCTTGGGGTTAATGTCACATTGAAAACCTGCATTAAGTTTTTGGTTAACATTTTATTTGTCTATGTTTTCTAAACCTTCGGATGGATTTTATTCATACTTGGGATGCATTATTATGAAGGTAAGAAAATTTATTCTGTAAGATCCATTCTTAATCTTTTTTTCCTTGGGGTCATTATCACACTTTTTATATTATTGATTCGATTGTGGGCTTGACCTGCAACCCCTGGCCTTCTTGTATATGTTCACATCTCTTTTTTTTTTTCTTCTTCATTTTTAAATATTCAAAACATAGTTAGCAGTAGTTAAGGAACAACCCTGTGATATTTATCATAGTCTAAAAAAACAAAGATGATTATATGTTATGACCTAATTTTGAAACGTATGTCATTTTGTGCATTATGGCGGGCTAAAATCCACAAGATTTTAACATTTTATTGTGTATTGTTTTTTAAAATCATATTTTAAATGTTGAAATATTTGTGTTTTTAGTAAATGTGCAAAATGAACAGAATAATGCATACCAATTATGGTATTTATTAATAAAATGATGAAAAATGCTTAAAATGTTTTTGTTATTATTGACTGAATGAATGTATTTTTGTTGCTTTGGAGAAAATTTATATTTTCATCAGTATTTAAATTTGTGAATGAAGGAATGTTGTCTGATGTTTTCACATAAGGATTTATGTCCATTGATTCTTTAAATATGGAATTGGTTCTATTGTTTAAAGCCTCATGTTGAGTAAGATTACCGGTTTTGTTCAGTGCAGAATCAATTATCTGAAACAATCCATCTGTATTATTTAGCCTGGCTATATGGTATACCATTTTTACATGACATGGGATGACATGAAGAATATTCCACATATTGGTGGATATTTGTTTCCTTTAAATGAATATTTGTAGAGATAAAGTTATCAGTATTTTTTTAAAATTACATTTATGTCTAAAAATAAAAAATGCAAAAATGCAGCTCAAGTAAATTTAATTGTTGGGTGAAAATGATTTATTCAATCAGTGAATGTTTTCATTTTTTCAGATGAATGGTTCCAGATCATAAATATGTTATCAAAAATTATAAACCAAACAGATGTAATAAACCTTTCATTTTGAAGAAAATCTTTTTCTAATTTGCCCATGAAAAGGGAAGCATATGAAGGAGCCATAGGACACCCCATTGTTGTACCCATTATTTGGATGTAATTTGAATTCTTAAATTGAAAATAATTATTTTCCAAGATAAGTTGTATTTTTTTTTACAAATATCTTTACTAGATAGTGTGCTATTATTAGGATTGTTATCAAGAAAATATTTACTTCAGTACCATCTGTATGCAGAATGTTGGTACATACCAGTAATATTGTTAATCTAATAATACCATGATTGAGTTAGTGGCTGTGGAATAGACTTCAACTTTTTAATAAATACAGTAGGATCTTTAAGTATGAAGGAAGTGATTTTATTAAAGGTTGTAAAACACTGTCAATCAATTTGGATAGGTTTTCAGTAAATGATATAAAACCTGATATAATGGGTCATCCTGGATAATTTAATGGTAAATTATGGTCAGGATTTCTATGAGTTTTGGGTAATATGTAGAACTGAGGCATACATATGTTAAAAGTGAAAGTATCAAAGTCCTCATATATGGAATTATTATTTTTAGCAATCTCATGTGGAATTTTTTTTATTTAATTTCTATTGACTGGTCTTCATTAATATGTTTATATTATTTTTCATCATTTAATTGACATACAACTTCTTTAACATAATTTTGATTCTTAGAAATATTAGTGTTTGATTTATCAGCCTTTTTATTCACAATACTGTTGTAACTCATTACATTATATAAAGACTTAATTTCATCCTTAAAAATATTACTATAATATAGCTTTTGATGATTCGCATGAGCAGCAGAGGGTGCGAACAGACCAAATTTTTTATAGGCGTCAATTCGGCAATCTGAGGCTTCCTCGTAAATCGTATATAAAAAAAAAGGCGTCGATGAGGCAAACCAACGCTTGTTCGAAATCGTAAAAAAAAAGGACGCCAATGTGGTTGGTCTCGCCCACTCTGCTGCTATGGGTTAACCGAATATTTTATCAAGTCCGATATGATATCGCGTCCGAGGATCTACTAAATTTATCGTTACAAATCCGTGTGGGTTTGATTGGATGCGACTAAAGAAATTTTTAATTCGATTATAATCCATATTGCTGCACCAAATTTGCCAAATATTTCGTAATGTATGATTGTCAACTCCGTTAAACATACATAACAAATTGCAGTTATCTCTGATCACTTTTGGTATATGAGTGTATCATTGAGTGGCATATATCACGTCGGTGCTTTTATGTCTACCTCTGGAAAATATCCTGGCAGGGTTCTTTTGATTGTCTAACATCACATCATCGTATGCGACTAAATTGTTAATACTTCCATTGATATCATCAATGCTTGGTGCTTATCGATATCGGTTATAAATCTAATAACACCACCCTCGTTGACAATCTCTACAGCTCTTTTGTAATCATCGTCGTATGCGACTAAATTGTTAATACTTCCATCGGTCTGTGCTTTCTCAATCTCGGTTATAAGCTCGCTGGACCTCTCTATTTCTCTTTCGTTGTAATCTTTTAACACCCGGTAACATCGTTGATCATCTACGGTCAGTGCCACTAAATACAACTTGACCCATTTCATCCATCTAATTATCATATCAATTAACAACTGTGTTTTACCTCTCCCTAAAGGTCCAATGATAATCATTCGAATATAGTTTGGTAACATGACATGATGTTTTACGGGTTCTGGTTCTCGTGTTGATGAATAATCAATTACATTCATATCCATATAACATAAATATATTATGGATCTATATTGTGTGAAATGTAAGGCGTGTACTGGCACAGATGACTCGACGACGATTACAACTAAAAATAACCGATCAGCATTTTCTGGTAAGTGTGTACAATAGTACAAAGAAATTTAGATTTGTTCCCCTTGATAAATCAAGGGATTTAAAAAAAAAACACGAAGGTGATATTGCAGCCAAGTTAGTAAAGCTCCCAGGAACACCATGGGCAAAGTATCCAGGAGAAAAACACCTTCCATGGTATAGTTATTGTGGACCTGGAACCAGACTCTATATCAGACTTGATGATCAAAACCAACCTCGACGTGGTGAGTATCCAATAAACGCTATTGATAAGGCGTGTCATGCTCATGATGTTGCTCATAAAAGTAGCAATCTACAACACAGACATATCGCAGATGTGAAATTAATTCATGCGTTGAATTTTATCACTGATAAATCCTTCAAGGAAAAATTGGCTTCATGGTTAGTAAAATCGGTAATGAAAGGTAAATTGATGTTAGGTGCCGGTAATTAATAACAACATGGAATCTATTATTCTCCAAGAGGCTATTGGAGGGGTAAAGCAGCAATCGGTAAACTCGCTAGGGCAGCAGCGGTGAAATATACTACAGCGGCTAATTGGTTATCTAAACAGGTGATATGGCAAATTTATCTACCACCGCCTAAACAAATTAACTACTCGCATTTTGATGTGACCGTTCCTAATGAGGTTCATCAGGCTGATATATTATTTCTGCCGCATGATGGTTTCTACAAGTACGCGCTAACCGTAGTTGATGTTGCGAGTAGATACAAACAAGCAAAACCTCTAAATACGAAATCATCAACTGAAGTCGCTTCTGCGTTTGAAAGGATTTATCATAGGGGTCCTCTGCGCTGGCCAAATCTATTACAAGTCGATCCTGGCAAGGAATTTCAGGGTGTGGTTCTATCAACGATGAAGAATCATAATGTCACTATCAGACGAGGACATACTGCGCTACATCGCGATCAGGCAATTGTTGAACGATTTAATCGGACGCTTGCTGAGCGGTTATTTGGATACCAATACGGGAAAGAATTCATTCAGGATAAACGATCTCGTGAATGGGTCAAGAGATTACCAGCTGTGATTACCGCGCTAAATATTGAGATTACTGGAACAATCAACATGAAACCTAACAACGCGATTAAGAGAAAGTATATACCTGAAAAACCACAAAGATTTTTCAAAACAACCAATTCTCGGTAATATCACTGTTAGGTATTTATACGAACCAGGAGAGCTCGAAGGCGGCACAAAAAGAGCTACTGATCCTATTTGGAGTGTCACCACGCATAAAATATCCGGCATAACACGATCTACGGGTAGACCAGCAATCTATAGACTGGATTCAAATTGCTCCTCAGCGAGGATTTACTCGTGAACAGCTGTAAGTGATACCCGAGGATACTCAATTACCACCGCGCTGTCTTAACTAGAACCTCTGCGTCTGTTGCACTCGAGACAAGTCAGCATCACATTATCTCTGGTATGACCAACACTGCTTTTTTTCTGTCTACGGTAAATTGGCGAGGATCTTTATCCGACCAACTCCAACTCATTATACAATTGCAACTCGAGCAGTGATTATTCTGTTGTTGTTTCAACGTGATTATTAATTTAGCATCAATGTCAAATTCTCCGTTATTTTTTTATCCTGTTGTTTATAACCAGAGAGTTTTTTCTCATTATATTATTGCTGACAATATCACTTATTTTAGTGTCATTAGCGTCTAGAACAACTCTTCGAAGCTGATTTATTCTTCGTACTCTGGATACTGCGAGATAAACTAAATTTGACCACTCGATGTGATTATCTATGATCCAAACAATTGTATCGGATATAGTCAATCCCTGCGAAGAATGTATCGTCGCTGCGTAACCTAGCGTCCATGGGGATTTATCAGCGCGCAATGCATCTTCGACGACGTTGATATCAGCCAGCACAATATCATTTAGCACGAGAATCTGCTTTTCACACTGCCCAGGAATATTTACTTCGATATTTTGTCGCCGTGTATCCTTGGGTCTATAACACAGCGGTGTTGGAAGCGTTGCAAATTTTTCTTTATGCGTTTCAAATAACTTCATCTGATGTGTGTCTCTGACTATCTTTATACTTGCTACTATCAAATCGTTTGGTCTCCACGCTTCCCAAAAATCATTTAATGGGGTTTCCGAAATTATTTCACGGGCTATTTCACATTGGATTCTATCCGGTTGTAATCTGATTAGTTTCTTGAACTCGCGTAATTGTTCATCAAGTGCTCTATGATCGGTATTGATTTCTTCATAGTAGTCTTCAAAATTCTTCAACCAATCATGTGGAGATAAACCGACAAATGGAAGCGGTTGGCCATGATCGCCACACATTATCACCGCTATATTTTTCAGTAACAACCACTCGAGAAACTTTTGTAATACATCTAACAACACCTTGCATATCTCGTCCCAAATGATGACTTCAGGAATAAATTTTTCGCCCATTCGATTAGGAGTCCATTCGTCACCTTTCCATCGAAAGAAACTGTGATAAGTGCAAGCATTCACCCCTCGTTGTTTCATCTCTCTTGCGAGTCTGTGGGTTGGTGTTAGCACAATCGTATTTGATTTCCCACGAAATAATTCAATCGCACAAGTCGTCTTTCCTGACCCACCACAACCGTTTAAATAAACTGTTTTATATCTACATATTGGATCAGATATCAACGGTGCATTAGATAGTTCTGATATATGATTATTTTTCAAGTATTTATCTTCAATCGTAACATCTGCTGATTCGATATAAGCATGCAGCATTTCTTTTTTAATTCTCCAAGATCCCCAACTCTCGTCGGAATTTGTGAATTTAGCCACCGCTTCGCTGTGTTTCGTGTTTATATAAAATCAATCAGTGGCGACTCTAACTGCGGTGTCAGGAAATATATTTATCATCGAAAATAAATCGATAGAAGCATAAATCAGCATAGACGCCCTCAAATGTGTATACTGAAGACTATCCATCGTTGTAAGTAACAATTGTACCCAATTTGGTTCCATCGGACAAGAAAGCGTCTTTACGATTGACGTATATACCTTTACTCGTTACATCCGCGATTATAAAATAGTATTCAACGCTATCTATAATTAACCGTGAAGAATATCTTGTATTGTCGTATTTTCCACCCTGAGTGAACTTACCAATTTTTCTTCTACCGAGTTCTTTTGCTTGTCTATTTCAATTTTAAATGGCTGTTTGGACCATTTCATGATATATTCTTCGTTGAGATCGGGAAATTGTTTTCGTTGTTTGCGTATTATATTATCTAGATCAGGTTGTGGTAACCAGACTTCAGTCTGAGCTCGATATGATATAATCGCTTCACTGACAACCAGCGATATCAACATACCGCAATCAATCATATATCGTAACGGCACTATTGGCATCCAGTGTTTTTCAGAGATATGTCTACCGATCCAAAAGTAACAGCACGGATGGAGCCTTGTAGCTAGTTCAAATGAAACCACACGAGCGAATCCAGTTAAATCAAAATCGGGCAGTGGCCCATTAATAGCAACACGGGTCATCTCATGTGTGGGATGTCCGAATCGCTTGTAGTGCTTAGCGCATTCTCCGTACTCGAGAAAACTCCCGGGATAACACGCAACCATATCAGCTGAAATAATATTTTCGGGGTCATATTTTGTATTCCATAATCCACCATGGCCATACTCAATGCAGCTTGATCTGACATCTGATAGAAATTCAGCTCTTGTTGGTTTCCACGTGTTTCTCTTTCTCGCAAAATGAGCTGCAACCGACGGAATTGTAAAACAATTTGTTAGTAATTGTTCGTCGTGTTCTGTTGAGAAGTCACTAGCTAGTTTTTTCATCGCATCATGGATGGCTTCAGTGCGGTATAATTCGCCGTTTGGTCTTACAAATTGATCAAATCTACCATCGGAATTTTCAAAACTATGAAGTAACCACACTGACACAGGATCGTTTTTACTCAACTGGTGAATAAAATCGAACAATTTCTCCTCAGAGAATTCCGGGGAGAAGTCCTCGGGGATATATTTTTTTTATTCGTTCCCGCGGAAATATTGTTACTGCAGATGTCCACGCGTGTTCATTGTGATCAATAATTTTGATTGGAGCCCCTCTTGATTTATATTTCGGTTCATATAATATCTCGCCTGTTATCGTTGTTACCGATATTGGGAATTTTAGTATTCGTTCTAACTCTGCCACATTTTGAATTGTTGCCCCGTGCTCCTTCACTGTTAGTCCCCATTCATTTATTTTTTTTGCGTCTTAGATCAGCCAATTTGTTTCCACGCAACGCATTTGTGAAGTGTTCTATTATTCGTTCTGCTACACAGTTCAACAATGACAGTTTCATTGGTTTTAGTTTTTCAATACTCGGTTTATCATTTAACGGATATATCCCATAAACAACTGCTGTTACAGAATAAGATCTCTCATAATACGGTTTGTCAATTCCAGTCAGAATTCCTGGCTTGGAATCTCGACTCACAGTGATAGTATTTTTTATCCTTCAAGATTGGTTCAAATTTATCCCTGATAAACCAATCTCGGTTTTCTGAACGAATAATGAATTTCACTCTAAAATAATACCTTTCTCGCCCATGATGCGAAATTATCTCGGCTGCTCTTTTGTCGTTCATGGTAGCATCAACTCTACCATCAATTCGAAATGTTGACCAACATTGAGATGCTTTATCGCGCTCGAATTCATTAAAACAATCACGAATTTTACTTATCATGGTTCTATCACCTATTAGACTCTTTGGTTTATCAGAGACTCTATCGAGAATGACTTTAGCATTTTTCCAGGGTTTAATTTTCGATACTCTGGAACTCCTTCATGCTATAATTAAAACAAGTATTTAAATAAGAAAACTATATATAATGAATCATTGCAAATGGCTCATGATTGGATTAGTAACCCCGTGTAACAAATCATGCAGAAAGGAATTCTGTGGGTATCATATGCAAAGTTTTCGTAGGGGGAGTCTTTGCCCGATCCCTTGCTTACGATGTGGGGTTGATGTGAGAGGAAAATCTCAGCTGTGTCTCGGTTGTGGTGGCAAGCGATACAGAGAGTTGAAGCGTTACTGTGATAAACGAACTAAGAACTCCATCAATGACTCTGTGTCAGCGATAAAATCATAAGAACACCTCAAGACTACTTTAAAAGATTCTAAAGTAATCATTCAACCAAATAATTAATTATACAAAAGGTATTATGTATATAAATGAACCAAGAATTTCGGCCGCATCCCGTGATTGCAAACTATGAGGCATCCAGTGATGGTATTGTCAGACACCGCAGACTAAAGAAGCCAGTCGGTTTTATGAATAATATGGGGTATTTGATGTTTACTGCTGGAGGGAAAATACGTCTTATTCCCAGAATCGCATACGAGTGTTTTCATGGATTGATCGAAGATGGTTTTGTTATCGATCACATAAATTGTATTAAGACTGATAATTCTTTATCAAATCTACGAGCTGTTACGCCGAGTGAAAATAATGCGTTTGGGAAAACTAGGGATCATGTGAGCCCCCAAAATTCAAATCGTAAACCAAAACAAACCACACCGTCACGTGGTGTGAATTTTTCATTCAAACCAGGTTGATTTTGTAGGCTTGTTTTGGTTCATAACTTGGAAGTAAGGTGCGCGTCATCCATTGTCATTGTATATATACCATATCATCCTATAATCTATTGTTTGTGCCGTCCATTCATTGTGTACAACCGCCATATACACTCGAATTGGGGTTGTAATGTGCCGTCCATTCATTGTGTAAACCGCCATATACACTCGAATTGGGGTTGTAATGTGCCGTCCATTCATTGTGTACAACCGCCATATACACTCGAATTGGGCTTGTAATGTGCCGTCCATTCATCAAATATATCCTCTTGTTGGTCTAACCCGCCATTTGGCGAATTAGACCAACTCGCAGGGGAATATGTTTCATGAGATGTATTGTCGTATATGTAACCTCTTGGCGCCTTCGATGTATAAATACACCGAAGGGGTTCCAAATGGGGTTTTAATTGTAGTGCCTAGAAACCTCCCTTGAAACGGGGTAATGGCATTGTGCTGTCCTTAAGTATACTCGTAGTGCCTAGAAAAACCCCTTAACAAAACGGGGTAGCGGCATTGTACTGTCCTTAATTAAGTATATGTAATTTGCCTAGAAAACCCCCTAACAAAACGGGGTAGCGGCATTGTACTGTCCTTAATTAAGTATATGTAATGTGCCTAGAAACCCCAATTTTTTTGTATTAAAAATATATATAATTATATATGAACTCTGAAAATATCAATAGGGTTATAACCGAAATTTCAGATTTGAAATCTCGAAAAATACAATTATCAGATGGTTTAAATTGTGATCAAATTATGTCAGATTATCAGGATATCGATTTCGCTACTATGAATAGCAAGAACGCGTTGCCAAAGAAGTATGCGCAAATTAAAAGAATCCAGAATTCTATCCGTGATTCCCTTGTTTGTTGTGATGATGTTAGTGTGTTTGTCCCGTTATATACTATCGTGGAACGGATAAGAAGAGAACTGGGGCAGGAGTATGAAACTAAAAGGATGGTCAATTCAAAGATTAGGGTTATAAGAGCGTTAATCCAACAGAATGAAAATGCCTTTTTAAGAGCCTCTGTTGTATAAACTATGTGTAAAATTCTTACTACAAACATGTATAATACTCGTTGGACGGTATTGTATCACAATACAGGTATGTGCGTTCAACCAACAAGGTAGTTTTAGTCAACAATAGCGGTGAAATTCTATACTGGCATTTATCAATGAATGTGTTTTACTACCAGGTAGTTGTAAATTTCATAGTAAAATATTTTTTTTATTTGTTAATTTTGAAATATTTTTATTTTTATTTTTAATCATTGCTGGTCGTATTTTGATTGATTTTAGTCGATTTTTGACTGATTTTGGCCATTTTTGTCTGATTTTGGCCGTCGCTTGACTGATTTTAGTCGTTTTTTGAGGGCAAAACGCTCTGGATTTCATTTAGAGAAAATCAACTTTTCAATGAAAGTTTCATCACACAATAACAAAAAAATAGCCAAAAATGGCCAAAATGGTAAAAGAAAATCACCAAAATGATCAAAAAATGACCAGCAATGACTAAATAAACCGTCGGTGAAAACCCCCGCATTTCATTTAGAGAAAATCGACTTTTCAATGAACTTTCTCAATGATAGTGCCACTTGGTTGGGTGCACGTGATTTCTCGTAGATTTTTCGGGTGACAAAATCACTGCATTTAGATTGAAATCTCTTTGAGATTCAAATTGGAAAATTGCTTTACAGTTTCAATAATGGTAAATGAAGCATTAACGACCCGATTGGCTCGTGAGCGGCTAGTTGAGATTAAAAAGTATATACCCGTACGCGATTCTGTACGAGAAAAACTACAAACTAGACAGAGTCTTCAGACTCATTTTGCCGTGATATCTGAAGAGTTGTTTAAACCGATAACCACGGCAACGAAGGGGGTAATATCAGCCACTGAGCGAGCAATATACGGAGATGTTCCCAAGCACGAACCAAGAGCAGAAAAGTCTCTTATTGGTGAACTTGAAAAAATAGCTAGAAGATCTAAACAAACAAAAAAATCTTTAAAAACACTTCCTGGTGATATAATAACTGCTGCAATAAAACAAGAACAACAACAACAACAATTTCAAGAAGAAGTTGAACGATTAGGTGATATTGATGTTAGCGCACCACCTGAACCAGAAAAACAACAAGGCACTGTTGCAAGAGAAGACTATTCACCTGAAAATATATTTACGGCTGATGCGATAAATAGAATTAGAGGAATCAAAACAGAATCTGAATTAGTTAAATTTACCAAAGATAGTTTTAAAAAAATATAAGAGGTGATTATTTAAAAGACGACAGATCTAAAGATTTTATAAAAGACAGAGACACCTGGGCGAATAAAGTATTTTTAGCAAACCGCGGTAAAACTAAAATAACAAAAGAAATAAGTCCCGCTTTTAATAGTTTTCTAGCTGCAGTAAAAGGTGTCACACAACCACCACCAGTATATACAGCAGACGACCCAAACCTGGATGAAATACAAATAATGGCAGAAGCTGGTCCTGAAAAAGGTGCAACTGGTATCACTAAAAAAACTTTGGGAAAGGGATATTCAAGTGGTCCAAGCCGGGTATCAGGTAGTGGTCTTATTCATTGTCCTAGCAATATTCTCAGTGACATAGCACGATTAGAAGTTCTCATAGGAGGGAAACGAGCTGGATATAACTCACCGGAAATAATTAATGAAGCAGCTGATATCTGCAGGCGGTTATTTCAAGGTGGCATCATGGACATTGCAACATATCGAGATTTCCTTGACGAGTTAGTTGAGCATCATGGTTATCACAGCGATTAGATAAATATCATTTAAATAAGAATGATCATACACTACAACCATGATAAACCAACCACAGTCTACGTAGTAAACTCACGATTGCCTGTTTGGCGCGTGTACTATGGTGATGGTCTCGGTGATACCATTGCAGGGTTATTTGCAAGAATGGCTACAAAAGTAGCGCCGATAGCAAAAGAATTATCGATGAAAGCCATTGATGTTATTCGTGATAAGGGTATTAGCGCTGTTGGAGATGTTGCCGGGAAAGCGTTTTCAGCCGCGAAGGATAAACTAACAGCGCTAGTTCGACGGCGAAGGAAACCACCAGCGCAAAAATGCCTTGGATTTTCGGGGCCACTACCGTCTACAGCGGCGATGCCTGCAAGTGTTAGTAAAATAATCAATAACGCAGTAGATCAAAAACTAGCGTCGCTGGTGACTCCGTCATTGACAGCAAGTGACCAAGATAATATCACCGCAAATATGATAGCGGGACGCGGCTTAAATCCACGACGGGGTCGACGACGATGAAAATCGAAGATTTTCCAATCATGATTTAGATCAACAAATATGTAATAAAATGTTCAAACGGTCACCTGATACAGCGTTTGATATGGACTCCCCAGTGCTCAAGAATGATTCCGTACGTGATTATCAATTTTATTCTTATCACGCAGTACAACCAGATCTACGATCAAGAATCGAACTTCAAGTCCATGATACCAGCAAATACTTTCTACCGTGTGAAGCGTTCATCGAAGTAGAAGGAGAACTTGTAACAAATGTTGCAGCTAATACACCAAATGACAATAACCCAACTATCCGAGTTGGTTTTGTTAATAATGGTATCATGGCGCTATTTGAAATTGCAAGATATCTCATCAATGGAAGAGAAATTGAATCTATAGAGCGTGAGGTTGATATTGCAACAACAATAATCGGGTTAGCAAGATATTCTGATGATTATACAAGATCGGCGGGTCCATCTATGATGTTCTCTAAGGATATCACTGACCACGCTGAACACATCCAGTATTCGAGAGTAAAGGCAGCACAAGCAACTGCAGTTAATCCAGCACCAGCCGGATATGTAAGACCGGCTGCTTATTTTGATGTCATAAATAATATTCCTAATTACAACCTAGGATTTGCAACACGCGTAGCAGCGTTGCAGGGACAGCGTAGACAATTTTTATGCGCGATTCCACTGCATCATATATTTGGATTCTGTAGAAATGTCAGAAAGGTTATCTATGGAGCGAAACATACAGTAGCGCTTGTGCGAAAGGGTACTGATGATGATGCAATCTGGCGTGACGCTGGTGTTGCTGCCGGTAAAGTCATTTTAACAAAACTATCACTGTGGATGCCAGTAATGACTCCATCAATCACAACAGAAGAACGATTACTATCATTTATGGATCAAGGAGGAAAGTCGTTGATGAGTTGGCTATCAACAACAACGGATACCATGGATTCTAATATTGATGGTACACTTACATGGCACCTGGCATCAAAACAAGGTGTTTCAGCTCCACGTCATATATTTGTTGCGCTACAGAATACTGCGCGATTAAACAATCAAGAACGCAAGTCATATGATATTTGATCAGATAGGTGTTAATGAAGTCTCGCTGAGAATAAACGGACAACAGGAACCATCTGAGGATATACAACTTGATTACACCACTAACCATATTGCACGTGTGTATCATCGTCTGTTGTCATATCTGGGACGCGATCAAAATGTCGATACTGGACTGCAAATATCACAGTTGGATTTTAAAAATCTGTATCCGATTTATTACTTTTCGCTGGAACTTCTTGACTTAACAAGACGATCCGTTGTTGATATACACTTTAGAGCTCGTGTATCCCGTCCTGTTGGTATTGCTAAGTACAGAGCGGTTGCTGTCATTCTCAGCGACAAATCAATGCTACTTGAAGGTGTTGGTAGAAGAATGAGAGTAATTGATGCACCAGTGGAAAACATGTAACAATTAGATCAATCTGTTATTGTATAATGTCATATAGTCATATTAGCGTTGCGTTGACTCCTGATCAGATTAAAAAATTGCAATCAAAATCGGCTAAAAAATATGGAACCACAATAATGCTGAAACCCAATCAGATGATTGGCGGGGCGAATAAATTGTCGCTGACAACTCGTCAGATAAAACATTTCAAAGACGCGCTCAAAGATAAAAAGGGCGTTCAGATCACACTCTCTGCAGCCGCGATCAAAAACATGATTAAAATCGGCGGTATATTCCCGTTGTTAGCCGCGATTCCAGCATTGATTGCGACAGCGGCCACAGCGGTGGCTAAAGCGTCAGCGTTAGGGGCCTTTGGTACCGCGGCAGGAATGGCACTAAAGAAAGCAACCGGACAGGGGTATAAAAAAAGAAGGAAAAGGGTCTAAGACTACCACGAACTCCGTATTCATGGTACAAAGGAAGCGGCCTGAGAATCCCAGGAACGGTTTATTAACACCGATGTCCAATTTTGATTTACTCGATGTTGCTAAAAAACTATCGATTAAAATCTTCAGAGGGGTCTTTATGAAAGATTAGTTGCCGGCACAACTAAACAGCGTTGAAACCGGGATCATTCATTTCGATAACAGCAGCGGACCTGGAACTCACTGGGTTGCATACGCGATTGATCCACGTGCAATCGTCTATTTTGATTCATATGGATTAGCGCCACCGAAGGAATTATGCGTTATATAAACCGCTAAAACACCCCTCGTTGGTATTCTACGCTACCAACACAACAAATGAATGACCCACCAATATGCGGCAATGAAGTATTAAATGTCCTAGACGCTATTTCAACATCTGGAAAACCACCTCATCGGGTAGTGAATGAATACACGAGTAGTCGCTTTGAAAATCGAAGATTTTAGAGAGATAATTAGTTTTATAATAATATGATCAATATTTGGGGACGACCTCTATCACCGTCGAAGAAACCCTCCCCCGATGGCACTGCAACCGGTGATATAAAAAACTCATCGAAGATGAAATAGCTGAAACGTTGAACTTAGCAAGTGTTGATCCCAATGAAATAGTTGTATTCCATGATCGTCAGGGTAAACTGAAAACTAGTAATGTTTCCCTGGACAATATTTTAGTTAAACGACGCGGTGTAACAGAAAAGGCCATCGCGGTATTTTCCGATCAGGGTACACTCAAACCGGATGCACTTATTACAACTATTGTGAAAAAAATTGATGATTTAGAACCATTAAAAACACTACGCAATAAATACAACGAACATATAAAGACATTTAATAAATTTACCGATTTACAAAAATCCATCGTGGACAACATTGATAAACCCGTAGTAGAATTTTTTGGTAATCCACCAGTGACCACACCGAAGCTCACAACGATAAAAGATTCTATGTTGGAACTAGCAACACTTCAATCCGAATATGAAAAACACGTTGAAAAGTTTACATCATTTCGTAAAAATATCATTGAGAAATTTTTTGCAACCACGTTGGATAAAATTGACATAAAACTCCCCGATATTAAAAAATTCATCGAAGATACGAAAGACTTCAATGATAAAATCAAAGATGATGCAGAGGAAATGATAAAAATACTTGAAAAAACAAAAATTCCTCACGAAAGAACCAACAACGTAGTATACACGATTCAACACGGATCATTTACGTGGACACCTACAAACAACATTTTACATATCACCGCGGCCGTTAAAGGCATTTATCAATTAACACTAGTGACACCGACTCAATTTAATATATCATCGTCGAGTTCATCTGGGGTCAACAATACAATATCAACGATCATCGACAAGGATACAACTGAACAGTTCACGATAGAATCCACTGATAAAAATCTGGCTAGGGTTTCAGTAACATGGTACGTGGAATTCGTAACGGATCTGAGTAAACAACTAAATTGAATTGCTAGTAATTTGAAATCGTAAATGATTTTACAATAATGTCATCACAATACCGTTATGATACCGTCAAAGAATTTCAAACGGAACTCAAAACTCTTTCGGAGGAATACCGAATAAAAATGAAAAAATACAGACGAAGAATCACTGTGGCTGTGTACTCGCTATCTGGTGTAATTGCCGGCGCTGGTATTGTTATATCATCGGTTACAATGACCGCTCCGGCTGTCGTTCCGATTTGTATAGCCACGGTGTCAACCATTGCGGGTGTGGTTACCGGAATAATGACAATCCCGCAAGAACTACTTCAACGAATAGGGGAGAACACAAACTCAGTGAAAACAAGCATGATCTCAAAAACATCAACGAATCCTGAATGTGAATTTCCCTACTCCAATTCCCGTGAAAGAAATCGCGTTACAAGTGTATCACAGTTGGCCTAATATTAGGTCGGTAGCATTTGGCAGTCAACAACCGAATAATTCTTTGGTGTTCGCGTATAAGAATAAACCCGATGGAACTCCAGACTGGAATGTCGTTTCGCTACCAACTGGGTGTTACCAAATCAATGACGAATTTCAGCATAGAATAAAATCCATTACTACGCGAGAACCAAAAATAGCTATAACGGTTCACAAGCCGATGCTATCATCTGCCATCGAGATAAACTCACCCGGATATGTCGTAGATATCTATCAGAGTTCTATAAGAACCGTGTTAGGATGTCCTGAAATGCCACCTCGACCGAAACCCGTTAATATACCCGAACAGAAAAAATCTGATTTTACCACAGATGAACAATCACACCCCGAGGAATATACAGGCACCAGCACAGAGCCTATAGAAAATAGATATAATTTTTATATCAAGAGACATAGAGATAAATGGAAAACCTCCAATGGAAAAGAAATGAAAATTTATATCTCTGGTTGCAGAAATTTGCTTAATTGGGAGTTTTTTTTAACATAGATGAACAAGGCAATAGACAAAATTTTAGTGGATTGAATGATGCCTATTTTACAGAATATCTTGATGCTATCTATAAAACATTTACCAGCCAACTTAATAAACTAAAAGCAGAATTTGATGTTTATGCTCCCGGGAATAAAGAAGTTTATAATAATATCATCAAAAACATGAAAATACTAAATCAGAATATATTCATAACACCACACTAAAAATGGTAATTGACAGCACAGGAGAAACACGACAATGAATTTTAACTGATTTTTCATTGAGAGAGGATAATGTATCTCAATTTAAACTCTCTGGATACACCATCGATGCAGCAGCACTAAAGAAACAACTTAACGACACCATCGATGAAAAATTTAAAAAGATTTATGATGCATGGAAAAAAATGTCACAACCACAGATACCTATCCTCAGACATAATAATGACCCAGATGGTGGTGGTAGGCATATTGCTCCTCAAAATGTGAATATATCCATGGTGATTGCATTGAATTTAGTGTGTGATGTTATCGAAGGGAGCTATCAAATAAATCTTGAGCGATCAAATGAAGCTCAACAAGGATATATTTTATATTCTTTTGCACCAACAAAACCTCCAGGATTTCTAATTATTGAGGATCCAACTAATCCAGCTTATATGAGATGTCATATGATTCTTTAACGAGAATTAATTTTAGACTCACTGACCAGTCCAATAATCTCATTGATCTACGAGGTGAGGTTTTACAAATTAGTCTGTTTGTGAAATCCTAAAATATTCGGTTAACCCATAGCAGCAGAGGGGGCGCAACAACAACATTGGCGTCCTTTTTTTTTTTTTGATTCTATTTTGCTAAATGGACGCTTCTATTAAGCATTTACAAGGAAGCCTTGGTTTGCCGAATCGACGCCTATAAAAGTTGGTCTGTTCGCCCCCTCTGCTGCTGCATGTAATATGACTTTTATGACCACATCAATATAAAAATCTAAATATGAATCACGTCCACTAGGTGGTGTAACAGATGATTTATGTTGAAATAACCCATTTTTTTTTAGAATGAAAAGAATCCAAATAACCCTCTGAATTGTTGTATGCTTTATCATTACAAATTCTTTTAATTTTATGTGTCTAGAAAAATTAAAAATTTCTTCAACTAATTTAGTTTTATTGTGATATGTTGGTTTAGGACAAAATTTTAGCCTTTTGTTTTATAACAACGTATAGCCACTATCAGTTAATCTTCTATATGAGAGGTTTAACATGGTTTCTTTTCCTCTCTTAATTTGTTTTCTTCACTTTTTTCTTTAATCCATTCTCTCCTAATTTGGAATCTTTGGAACCTCCTATTCTTTTGTCTTGTGATGTCGTATCTATTAGGCCTTGTAAAATCTTTACCAGGTTTGTCAATGTCTTTCTCATGGTCACTGTTTCTGATTTCCCCCCCCCCCCATTTTATGGCTTCTACGTTTGTTTTAGTTGTGCCCTGGGGAGTCAAGTTTTTTCACTGCTGTTGCTCATTAAGTTGATTCTTGTTTGAATTTACAAAATTCCTATTTATGTTGCCTCTTTGGTTTACTGATGTTTTGAGAGGTGCTATATGTGTATTATTGTTCCTTGCTGAAGTTTTTTTTAGGTTTTTTAAATACTTCTTTTCTTGCTGTTCTTGCTATGTTGTTGTGATAATTTGTTGTTTTTCTGCTGCTGCTTTTTCATTTGTTCATAGATTGTATGCTGTACTCCAGTTTTTTCAGCTTGTTGACTGACTTTTTTCTTCTTTATTCTTTCATAAATTGTTCAGTTTTTCATTCTGCTTCAGAAAAATACTATTTTTTGTTGATCTTGTTTTCTGATATACATCTTGATCAAAAGAAATGCCAATCTAATTTAATTTTCAATTTTTCCCTAACATTTTCCATCTGTTTTCCTAAGTTTAGTGATATTTTTTTTGCTGTTATGCTAATCTCACACATATATTAAGCGAGACTTTGTGTCAATTGAATTTTGGAATTGTTCATTTTCAGTTTTTATGTATATTTTCAGTTTTCAGTCATAAACCTGATGGAATGATCCCCACATCAACACATTTGTTCAAGAAACAGCTGTGAAGGCTGCTTTCCATTTGTTTTTCCAATAGTTTTAGTATTTGATATTTCAAAGATGTTTCACTCTGCAGATCACAATTAGATGCCATTATGTTGTTGAAAACGTTTAGAATTGGGATAAAAAAACAGCAGAAATTCTGATAATTGTATACTGAAGGATTTATGTGTATTGGTTGTTAAGTGTGTATCCGGGAATGGGTTCTGTTGTTTCCACAGAACGATTTAAGCCAAATGAGTATTTCGTACTTCAATATTAGTGCCATGATTTCAAGAATTTAAAACCAATCGCAGGCAGTATGCACTGTTGTATATATTGAAACATTTATACAATTATTCAGCTTTAAACCAGAATGCATGTGATCAGCTGATAAAACACCTAATCTCCACAGAGTTTAAAATGGTTACTTCATTATTGTTAATAACGGAAATATTTTCACCCATAACCATTTTAGACAGGAAATAGCAAAAAGTTACATTGGCACAATTAGTTGAATTTACCTTGTTTATTAAAAAAATATGTAATATTCAGGTTTTAATGACATTTACAATTGAACTCAGGCTCTACATTTTTAAATTATTGATTCTTTTGCAATCACAATTTTTTAACTTATTATATATGCTAAGGGAAAATCTAAATCGACTTTGTCAAGGTTAGAAATTTCTTGATATAGTGGTACATGTATCTGTATTTATTAGTGAAACAAGTAAGTAAAACAGGTCTAAAATGTGTCATGTGTGCATGGTTTAAATATAACTAAATCCACAGACTACTGGGATAAAATAAGAAGAGAAATGTGGGTTACTCAAGAAGTTTTAAGTTTTTTTCACTACCTTTGAAATTGTGTGGACAGAACAATGTTGTACCATCCAATTGGCAAGACTGATTGACAGAGTATGCAGATTCGAAACTGGTTGAAAATTTAAGTACATTACAGATAATATATAAGTTTTGGCAAAGGTGTGTGTAGGTGAGTACAAATTATTGCACATGAATGATATTTATTATTTATGTGTTGAGTCAATTTGACCTTGAACTTTAAATGTCTGACCTTTGTATCACAGGGCAACCTATCTGTAAAGTTTGGTGAAGATGTGTTAAGTAAAACTGAAGTTTTTGCATGGGTTACTCATAATCTTAATATGGTCAGTCAGTCACATTTGCCTTTACTCTCACAATCAATAAAAATCTTTTTCTTTCACATGGCAATTCATTAGCAAAGTTTATGAAGCAGAACTGTTGTTATTGTCTGGAAAACAGTTTGCTTAACGATTATGAAAGCAAGAAAGATTACTGTAAAAATCTGCTAGAGTCATGCAGCTGAAATTAATCAAAGTTTGGAAACTGTCAAATTAATTGTGCAAGACTGAGCTAAAACAAAAGTAGGTCTGCTGTACACGTTAGTTACATAATGAAAGTTCTACAAAACAGACTTTATATTAAGGTGACTTTTGCTTTCTCAATGACCTGCCATTATGTAAAGAAGAATCAAGCTGGATATCTATTTTGTAGACGATACAATGGTATAACCAATTTATTTGCAGATAATACAACTTTTTATCAAACTAGAACTGACACTGAAAACCATAAAACCAACCTGGAAAAAGTCTTGGAACTAATATTTTTGTGGCCATGAGAGAGATTGTTAGATAAAGGTACATAACTTTACAAAAAAATCAACCAGACACATGGAATATGTAATGTAGTATTGTGTGGATTGGTACTTCAAAACTGGCTTTGGGTACATTGTACAATTTGATACCCATCTTCCAATTTATTTAAGACTTTGATAATTACACCAGTTCTTGGGGCCTTTATCTTGAAATGTAATCATGAAACTTAACTGGGCATCTAATTTAGTTATGTATGTATAATCCATTAAATTTATCTGGGCATCAATGTTAGTTATGTAAGTATAATCCATTACACTTATCTGGTCATCTACGCTAGTTATGTATGTATAATCCATTAAATTTATCTGGGCATCAATGTTAGTTATGTACGTATAATCCATTAAATTTATCTGGGCATCAATGTTAGTTATGTACGTATAATCCATTAAATTTATCTGGTCATCTACGCTAGTTATGTATGTACAATCCATTAAATTTATCTGGGCATCAATGTTAGTTATGTACGTCGAATCCATTAAACTTATCTGGGCATCAATGTTAGTTATGTACGTATAATCCATTAAATTTATCTGGGCATCAATGTTAGTTATGTACGTATAATCCATTAAATTTATCTGGGCATCAATGTTAGTTATGTATGTATAATCCATTAAATTTATCTGGGCATCAATGTTAGTTATGTACGTATAATCCATTAAATTTATCTGGGCATCAATGTTAGTTATGTACGTATAATCCATTAAATTTATCTGGTCATCTACGCTAGTTATGTATGTACAATCCATTAAATTTATCTGGGCATCAATGTTAGTTATGTACGTCGAATCCATTAAACTTATCTGGGCATCAATGTTAGTTATGTACGTATAATCCATTAAATTTATCTGGGCATCAATGTTAGTTATGTATGTATAATCCATTAAATTTATCTGGGCATCAATGTTAGTTATGTACGTATAATCCATTAAATTTATCTGGTCATCTATGCTAGTTATGTATGTATAATCCATTAAATTTTTCTGGGCATCAATGTTAGTTATGTACGTATAATCCATTAAACTTATCTGGGCATCAATGTTAGTTATGTACGTATACCGGTAATCCATTAAACTTATCTGGGCATCAATGTTAGTTATGTACGTATAATCCATTAAATTTATCTGGGCATTAATGTTAGTTATGTATGTATAATCCATTAAATTTATCTGGGCATCAATGTTAGTTATGTATGTATAATCCATTAAACTTATCTGGGCATCAATGTTAGTTATGTACGTATAATCCATTAAATTTATCTGGGCATCTAATTTAGTTATGTATGTATAATCCATTAAATTTATCTGGGCATCAATGTTAGTTATGTACGTATAATCCATTAAATTTATCTGGGCATCTATGTTAGTTATGTACGTATAATCCATTAAATTTATCTGGGCATCAATGTTAATTATGTATGTATAATCCATTAAATTTATCTGGGCATCTAATTTAGTTATGTATGTATAATCCATTAAATTTATCTGGGCATCTATGTTAGTTATGTAGTATAATCCATTAAATTTATCTGGGCATCTAATTTAGTTATGTATGTATAATCCATTAAATTTATCTGGGCATCTAATTTAGTTATGTATGTATAATCCATTAAATTTATCTGGGCATCTAATTTAGTTATGTATGTATAATCCATTAAACTTACATGGACATCTATGTTAGTTATGTATGTAATATATTTCAGTTATTTTGAAGATAAGCATAACAAATCTTATAATTCAATATCAAGTTCTCAACTGGATTTCATCTTACCAAAACCATGATTTGAACAATACAAAAGTTTTCTTGCTTATTCATGTTGGAATGTATACCTTTTAATGTTAGCTCAATAGATGTTGGAATGTCTACCCTTTAAAGTTAGCTCATTAGATGTTGGAATGTCTACCCTTTAAAGTTAGCTCATTAGATGTTGGAATGTCCACCCTTTAAAGTTAGCTCATTAGATGTTGGAATCTTTACCCTTTATGTTAGCTCAATAGATGTTGGAATGTCCACCCTTTAAAATTAGCTCAATAGATGTTGGAATGTCTACCCTTTAAAATTAGCTCAATAGATGTTGGAATGTCCACCCTTTAATGTTAGCTCATTAGATGTTGGAATGTCTACCCTTTAAAGTTAGCTCATTAGATGTTGGAATCTTTACCCTTTAATGTTAGCTCAATAGATGTTGGAATGTCCACCCTTTAAAGTTAGCTCAATAGATGTTGGAATGTCTACCCTTTAAAATTAGCTCAATAGATGTTGGAATGTCCACCCTTTAATGTTAGCTCATTAGATGTTGGAATGTATACCTTTTAATGTTAGCTCATTAGATGTTGGAATGTCCACCCTTTAATGTTAGCTCAATAGATGTTGGAAAGTCTACCCTTTAAAGTTAGCTCAATAGATGTTGGAATGTCCACCCTTTAAAGTTAGCTCATTAGATGTTGGAATGTCCACCCTTTAAAGTTAGCTCAATAGATGTTGGAATGTCTACCCTTTAATGTTAGCTCACTAGATGTTGGAATGTCCACTCTTTAAAGTTAGCTCATTAGATGTTGGAATGTCTACCCTTTAAAGTTAGCTCATTAGATGTTGGAATGTCCACCCTTTAAAGTTAGCTCATTAGATGTTGGAATGTCTACCCTTTAATGTTAGCTCACTAGATGTTGGAATGTCCACCCTTTAAAGTTAGCTCAATAGATGTTGGAATGTCTACCCTTTAAAGTTAGCTCACTAGATGTTGGAATGTCTACCCTTTAAAGTTAGCTCATTAGATGTTGGAATGTCCACCCTTTAAAGTTAGCTCATTAGATGTTGAAATGTATACCTTTTAAAGTTAGCTCATTAGATGTTGGAATGTCTACCCTTTAAAGTTAGCTCATTAGATGTTGGAATGTCCACCCTTTAAAGTTAGCTCAATAGATGTTGGAATGTCTACCCTTTAATGTTAGCTCACTAGATGTTGGAATGTCCACCCTTTAAAGTTAGCTCATTAGATGTTGGAATGTCCACCCTTTAAAGTTAGCTCATTAGATGTTAGAATGTCTACCCTTTAATGTTAGCTCATTAGATGTTGGAATGTATACCTTTTAATGTTAGCTCAATAGATGTTGAAATGTCTACCCTTTAAAGTTAGCTCAATAGATGTTGGAATTTCTACCCTTTAAAGTTAGCTCACTAGATGTTGGAATGTCTACCCTTTAAAGCTGCCTCCTTCAACCCATACTTGTAAGATGACATGCAATTATCTGCTGCAATATGTTAATTTAACGATCAGTCCAGGTTGTAAAAAATTCAAAATCCTATACATTCTTGGAGTGTGTGTGTGTGTGTGTGTGTGTGTGTGTGTACATGAAAAGCAATTAGTATACATATTGTAAATGCTGTCAATACTGTCAATTAACTGTTAGAGGACTACAGTGAAGATCAGCATTTATAATTCACTTTTTAAAATTTGTTATTATTATTATTACTATTATTATTATTATTATTATTATTATTATTATTAATTTTTATTATTTTATTATATGGTTCTTTGTTATATACTGTAAAGTTTGTTGAAATCAGTAATTTCAATGGATGGACGGTTTGGTTTAATTTGGTTGGTGTTTTATAGCACAGCAACACAAAGTGGCTATTTCATGCTAATACAGTTCGAGTAGTGGCTTGCCCAAAGGCACACCACAGTAGTTGATCTGTGCTGATCAGATGGTAGAATCTGGTTACAAGTCACCACACACAAACAACTGAAAACCAATACAGCTCCAATGGTTTGATGGGCATTATCTTAACTTATATATCTTGCCAGATGATGGGCATGTAAGATGGACCAAAATTTTGACAATGATTTCAACCATTTATCATAATGGGGTTTATTTACTCCAAAACAATTCCAAAATAAAATTTTATAGTGAAGCAGTAACTTGTTCACTTGGCATCTCAGGCATTTAAGACCTGAAATGCCCTTGTGGCAACTTGGTTACCCATCCTAGGTTTGTGGTTTCCTCTTGGCTTTCTTGTTCCCATGTACCTCAAGGACCAACTTTCACTGGCATCAGGACTTCATTCAATAAGGCTAGCATTAAGTGACATTATGTTAGTACATGTACTTGGCTAGCAATCCAACTATACAGACTACCAGTCAACAGCATGCTGGGCTAGCAATCCAACTGTACAGACTTCCCGTCAACAGTGCTGGGCTAATAATCCAACTGTACAGACTACCAGTCAACAGTGTGCTGGGCTAACAATCCAACTGTACAGACTACCAGTCAACAGTGTGCTGGGCTAGCAATCCAACTATACAGACTACCAGTCAACAGCATGCTGGGCTAGCAATCCAACTGTACAGACTTCCCGTCAACAGTGCTGGGCTAGCAATCCAACTGTACAGACTTCCCGTCAACAGTGCTGGGCTAGCAATCCAGCTGTACAGACTTCCCGTCAACAGTGTGCTGGGGTAACAATCCAACTGTACAGACTGACAGTCAGTAGTGCTAGGCTAACAATCCAGTTGTACAGACTGACAGTCAATAGTGCTGGGCTAAAAATCCAACTGTACAGACTGGCAGTCAATAGTGCTGGGCTAACAATCCAACTGTACAGACTACCAGTCAATAGTACTAGGCTAACAATCCAGCTGTACAGACTGACAGTCAATAGTGCTGGACTAACAATCCAACTGTACAGACTGGCAGTCAATAGTGCTGGGCTAACAATCCATCTGTACATACTGGCAGTCAGTAGTGCTGGACTAACAATCCAACTGTACAGACTGCCAGTCAATAGTACTAGGTGGCACAAACTATCAGTGAAGAGAAGTAGCTTGCCACAAGCAGCAGATCCCAAGTTTGTTGTGCAAACAGAATTTGCTAACTGAGATATGTCAAACATAGCTTTACGAACTAAGATACATGTCTAACTTACCTTCACTGTTGTTAAATGCCATGATATGTTGTGTATTGAATTTGAATGCTGTTTACCTGACTTGTATTTAATTCCATTTACTTGACAATATAGATAAGATATGTATGATTTTTAAAATTTATGTCAATTTATTGTGAAGAGAGAGAGAGAGAGAGAGAGAGAGAGAGAGAGAGAGAGAGAGAGAGAGTAATTTTGACATGTAACAACAAACTATGGATAACAAATTGAAAACATGAAGCCTTGTAATAGTTATTTGCAAACTTTGATCACAATGTAGACAAATTGAAAAGGTAAGGTTTCCAATTGTAGAATTGCTTACTGGACATGTGTGTGTGATTAGAATTTTTAACATAGCTTAACAATTTTTTTTTAATATCTCTATAATCCCTGCAGTGTGGCAGTTTATAGTGATGTCAAGCACTGGGGCACCATGCCGCAGACATGTAGCATGATGTCTTATTATCCTGACGCCAGGCTGACCAGTCCTCACACTAACCTCTTAATGCTGAGCACCTAGTGAGGCAGCGTTAGTACTATTTCTGTAAGTCTTTGGTATGACTCGGTCAGGGTTTGAACCCATGACATCCCAAGTCTGAGACAGACGCTATAACCACTAGGCCATCGGAGCAGCTGTTACTGGACATACAGATAGGGTTATAAACAAAACACAAGTCATAGCTTATATTTAGTTCTCCATAAATGAAATCTGCAAAACTATGGTTTATTGATATATAGTATATAAATAAATATATATGTATTCAAAGGAATTTCTGATACACCTGTCTACAGCATTCCACTTTTCATTTTGATAATGTGCAAATATTTGACCTTGCTTCTGATTAAGTTTACATTCTCCAAAATGTATGATATAGTGCAAGAAAGAAAAGATTATCTTCAACAGAATGCACATTGTTGATTCTACAAATATATTCCATGCACATAGCTAGCTAAAATTTCTGCTAAGATTGCAAACTTCTGTGTATTCTTGAAATCTTTTTATTAAATTCAAATTGATTCCTGAAAGATATACATAAGTGGACAGAATAAACTGAATTATCTATCTGAATCCATTTTATTGCTCACTAATATTATCTTCTTTAAATTATTATGCAAATTTTTGCGGCATCTAAAGGACAGTTCATCCTTCAAATATTAAATGCAACATAATGGAAGCAGAGAAAAATGTAAGCTTTACAATGTTTATTTTGTAAATATAATACGGAAATGTTATCATAATTGTTTTTTTTTTCAAGGCTGTCTAAATACTTAACAAGAAAGCTATATCAATTTAAAATGTGTATAGGGCAATAGTGCAGATGTAATAGTCAATTTAAACTAGCTTCTGATAAAAAAAAATTCTTTAAAAAAAATAACAATATGTAATGTAAAAAATAATTTATTGATTTCATTAAAAGGCCAATATTCACTTTTTATCAATTGTATATAAAATGGATTAAAAGTTCATAAAATGCAGAATTTGCATCAGGATTTTATTATCAAAGTCGGTGGATATATATTGACATATATTATTAAGCTGATGCTTGTTTGCTTCAATAATAGTTTACATTTAAAGTTAAAATGTATACCTAACCAATATACAAAAAAAGATCTATAATTATCATACAATTTTTGCATATTCATCAATAAAAAATCACATGGGCAATTTTGCAATAGTTTATGCATGTAACAAACTTCTCGTATGCTAATGTACATTTTATAAATTGGTATTGAAAAACACATCAATCACTGATATTTTCACTGCTGTTTGAGGAATCATTAATGAACAAGAGTCCCTTGACAGGACTTCTGCTGTACTGGCCAAAAAGAATTTCAGGAATCCATGGTAAGTCCATATCTTCTGTTTAACTACTAATAATAAAACAAGCTTCTGTTTGAATTAACATGTTAACAAGATACTTGTAAGTGCGGTGCAGTTAATGATACAAATCCATTCATACTTAATTTCATTGTTAAGGGACCAGTATACTAAAACCTTATTGAGATCTTTGACCTTAAAATTATTGTTAGAGTGCTTTCAACTTATTCAAAGGAATGCAACTAAATACAGAGTCTGGCTGAAATTCACGTTGTTTATTTATAAGTTCATGAGTTCAATAAAGTGCAAAAATTCAAGCAATGACCTTTGACTTGACCACAAGGTCAATTAGGTCTTGTGTCAAAACTTCTAGATAACAAATATGGATATGTAGTCAGATCTGCACCAATTTCATTCAAAACCAATTAAATATTCCAAAGAAGTGTTTTGGTGATAAAACCCATGTTCATGCCAAAGGTATAGTGATGTTTTCTTGAAGGATACCGTTGGGACATACTGGAGATCAGATGAAGCAGCAGGAGGGCTGAGCTTCACTTTTCGTCTCCCATTTTGCAACTTTAAGTCTCCATTCATCAAACGGAGACTTAACAAAAAATCGCTAACCCTCCGTTTCCGATTCTGAGACTTAGTGATTTTAACTCTCCATTCATCAATCGGCCACCGTCCAAAAAATCGCTAACTTTAATCTGCGACCTTCATTTTTCCCACTAACTAAGAATATATTCGATCAAGTCCGATCCGAGTATATACTTAAGGTTACTCAAACATTTTCGTGTTTTTTTAAAAGTATTTTATGTTTTTTTTTATATAGGTATGCCAATAAAATCTACTCCATTATCCGAAAAAGATATCGAAGATATTATCGCGATGAAAGGTAAAATTCCCATATCGGAAATTAAGGCAAAATATCATATCGGGTTGCAACGAGTATACTCGATTTGGGGTGGTCCAATACATAAACCGGTAAACAATAAAATATTAAATCGTATGTTTGATATTATCGAAAACTCTCAGGCGTACACGAGAGAGCAAAAAAAAATTCCAGAGGTAATTTTTCACGGAGGAGGAAATGAAAATTCGGAGAATTCTACACCAGAGATTTTACCGTGTCAAAAATGTATAGACGTTGAGGCAAAAGAACAATCTCATCAACAGCATATAGAATTGTTAAAAAGGCAACATCAACAGTATATAGAATCATTAAAAAATAAAGAACAACAACAACAACAATATACAGATTCATTACTTACCCAAAATCGTAATTTATCCTTAAGTTTAGATTTATTACAAAATAAAAATTATGATTTGTCTGAGCAGTTACAAGAACTTAAAAAATCAGGTGGTGGTGATATTTCTGCTGACGAGATTAATTCATTAAAATCGGCCAATCAAGAACAATCTGATGAGATTAATTCATTAAAATCAGAAATGGAAAATTCTTATATTCCTATTGTTAAGTTTAATGAGGTTCTAGAGTTAAATCAAGGGCAAAGTAATATAATTAAAAAATTAAAAAATCAAAATCAAGAACAATCTAATGAGATTAATTCGTTAAAATCTAAACATCAGGAATATATTAATGAGATTAATTCGTTAAATTCAAATACTTCTATTAACCCTAAAATTTCTAAATTAACTGATAAGATTGCAGAACTTGAGGAGGAATTAAAAGATACTAAAAGGGAGCGTAGTGAGGAAGAGGATGAAAAACTTATTTATCGAAAAGAAAATAGAGAATTAAAGAAAAAAATAAAAGAACTTACTTGGAATCATTACTAATTTAATTGATAATAATAATAATAATAATGTCAAAAATAGGGGAAGCACAAATAACTAGATTAACTAGGGAGAGATTGGCTGCAATTAAGAAATTTCTTCCAGTAAGAGATTCTTTCCGAGATAATCTTCAAGCGAAACAACAAGAAAAAATGGGATATACTGAGGAAACAAAAGAATTATTTAAACCAATCACAGAAGCCACAAGGGAGGTTGGTGAAAAAACTCAACAATATTTAAAAACATTACCCGCGGATATTGCAGAGGCGCAATCTGCTAATATTCCAGATATTCCCCCTTCTCCTCAAGATATTCCACCTCCAGATGTTGTTGAGGAAGTTCCAAAAAGAGTTTTAACATCAGTCAGGGATAGATTTGATGATAAATTTGTAGATGATATTATCAATGAAAAGGATTTGATGAAAGTAATACATACTACTGCTAAAGAGTTTAATAATAGACACAACTTATTAAAACCAGGACAAAAAACTAAGATGGATGATATTGATGAATGGTCTAAGGTTGTTTATAAGATTAAAACTGGGGCGAACCAAGCACGAAAAGATGACAAGGATTTTATCAATTTTAGGGATGCTGTATTTGTACAAAATGAATATAATAAAAACATAGAAGAAGATAAACAACAACTACAAACAAAGTTGATGAAGGGTGTAAGATCAACTTCAAAAAAACGTGAAGAAGAACGAAAAAAGGTACAATCAACTCCAAAAAAGCGAGGACGACCAAAAAGACAACCAGATCCTGATATTGAAGAAGAAACAACCGGAGAAGGATATCACGGCGGAAATATTAGAGTAAAAAACTCTAGATTTATTCCTTGTTCAAGAACTATTGATGATGATGTATCACGACTTGAAGTTCTTATAGGAGGAAAACGAGCTGGAAATAATTCTCCAGAAATCATCAATGAGGCTACTGAAATCTGTCAACGACTGTTCCAGGGTAAAGTAATTGGTATGGGTTTATACCGTAATTTAGTTAATGAGCTTATTGATACAGATTATTATAGTGACTAAACTCTTTTGAGTTTTAAATCTACAATTTACAATTGAAAATTACAAAGTAATTTTAAATAATGATAGTACATCGAAGTATGAACAAACCCAGACGGGTTTTTGTCGTGAATTCAAGATTACCCGTTTATAAAATTAAACATGGAAATGGAATTGGTGATGTTGTCACAAGTTTTGTTACCAGAATTGCCCCAAAATTACTCCCTATAGGTAAAGAAATTGGGTCTAAGGCTATTGGAGTGTTAACTAGTAAGGCTGGCACAGAACTCGGCAATCTCGCACTTCGTGGAATTGATACGGCGGCAGATAAAATCGGATCTTTGGTAGGATGGAATAAAAAGAAAAAATTAGAGTCCACAAATAATATGCCACCTAAAACTGGCAGTGCAATTAATAAAATGGTTCGAGCTCGTTTAAGACGTATTTCTGGTTCTGGACTAAAACGATTAATTATTTAGATTTATCAAATAAATATAATGTTTGAATATGAAACCGATGACGCCTTTGACATAGATGCTAAGGTACAAAAAAATGATTCAATACGGGATTATCAATATTTTTCATATACAGCTCAACAACCTAATGGCCCAGGACGAATTGAACTCAGATTTGATGATACCTCCAAATACTTTCTCCCCGCAGAGGCTTTTATTGAGGTTGAAGGTAGATTGCGAAGATCAGATAACAATAACCCTTACGATAATCTTGCAACCATAAATATTGGATTTGTCAATAACGGTATTATGGCGTTGTTTAAGTCGGCTGAGTATCATATCGGCACAACCAAAATTGAATCTATTGATAATGATGTGGATGTTGCAACAACAATAATAGGACTTGCAAGATACTCTGATGATTTTATTCAATCAGCTGGACCCTCAATGATGTTCGTGAAAGATACAAGTAATTCTGCTGAATGTAATGAATTTATCATAAGACAACCACAGGACCGAGCTACTCCACCAGCTAATGTTGCAGATATTGAAAATATGATTATAAGTAAAAACAATGATTATAACGCAGGATTTGCAAAACTTAAAAAGACGTTAAATGCCGACGGTCAGTTTTCTTGTACAATTCCACTCTCACATATATTCGGGTTTTGTAGGGATGTTAGAAAAGTTATCTTTGGTTCTAGTCATAACGTAGTATTACAAAGAAATCCTTCTAATAATTATGCTCTTTGGAGAGGACCTGGTGTTGAGGATGGTATAGTTGAATTAACAAAACTGGCATTATGGATGCCTGTTATGACGCCATCACTAAATATTGAAACTAAATTACTATCTTTTATGGATCATGGAGGTAGAAATCTATTATCCTGGCTTGAGGTTACAACCGCAACCATAACACACACCACCAGCGGAGTTTTTACATGGCAGCTTGCACTAACTAAAAATACGTCAGCGCCAAGACACGTATTTGTTGCATTACAAAGTGTAAATAGAACCAAAGCTTTACCATCACCAACAGCAGCAGCTCTTATGAGTCAACAACTTCGATCACATATGATATTTGATCAATGTGGTGTTAATGAAGTTTCACTACGTGTGAGTAATCAACAAGAACCTGAAGAACAACTTATTCTCAATTACGCAAATAATCAGATTGGAAGGGTTTATCACCGGCTATGGTCATTTATGGGACGTGATCAAAATATTGATACTGGTCTACAAATATCTCAGTTAGACTTTCAACAACTTTACCCGATTTATTATTTCTCGTTGCAACATCTTGACCTATCTAAACACTCTACTGTTGATGTGAAATTCCAGGCTCGTGTTGATACAGCCCCACCTGAGGGATTTAGAGCGATTGCTATAATTCTTAGTGATAAATCAATGATTCTTGAAGGAGGTGGTGGACGAATGAGATTGATTGATGCACCTATAGAAACTATGTAAAAATCTTAAGATTTTCTATTGAAAATATAAGTATATTTTACAATAAATGTCATATAACACTATCAACGTCACATTGACTCAGGGTCAAATAAAGAAATTACAGTCATCAGTTGCTAAACAATCTGGAACTACAATTTCACTGAAATATAATCAACTAACTGGTGGACCAAATAAATTATCTCTCACAAATACTCAGGTAAAACAAATAAATACTGCATTACAAAATAAAAAAGGAGCTCAAATTACTCTTTCCAAGGCTGCAATCGATAATATGGCTAAAACAGGAGGATTTCTTCTTCCATTACTTGGCGCTCTAGCACCTATTCTTGGATCAGCGGCTAGTTTTCTCATTGATAAGATTAGCGGTAAAGGAATATCAAGACGAAAAAAAAAGGGAAAAGGACTCAGACTTCCAGGGAGTCGATTCACGAGATACATACCAAGTTAAATCCGAAGGATCAAAATGCAAGCATTTTTACACCAATGTCAAATTACGATCTTATAGCTGCGGTTGAAAAATCTAAATCCACTAAATACCCAATAAAACATTTCAGGGGTGTATTTATGAGAGATCAATTACCAGATCACCCACAAATTCCGGAAACAGGAATAATTAATCTTGATGATAATGCCGGACCTGGAACTCATTGGGTTTGTTAAGCAATTACCTCAAAAAACATTATTTATTTTGACTCATATGGATTACCACCACCACCTGAATTTGTTAATTATGTTTCACGAATTAATTTGCCAATTTGGTATTCAACACTTCCAACACAAACAATAATTGATCCTCCAATATGCGGACCAGAAACTATTAACGCGTTATCGGTGTTATCTAATACTACTAATCCGGCCAAAGCAATAAATAAATATACCGCAATGAAAACAATCAAATTGAAAAATGGAAAACATCTTTAATATAAACATGTCAGATATTTTTTTAAGATCAACAACTCGACAAGAGAAATCTCTATCCACCCGACAAATAATAAATTTGATAAAAAGGTATACATCAGGGTTAAATCTCGTTGATGTAGATCCAGGAGAATTAGTTGTTTTTGAAGATAGTAACGGTAAATTAAGAACTAGTAATCTATCGCTTGATGATATCTTAACAAAACAACCAACAGCCCCTGATGACTCTATTGTAGTATTCCAAAAAGGTAAGCTCGCAGCAGGTGAAACCATTACAACAATAACAGATAAATTTAGTGAAATAAACCAAATTAATAATCAGGTGGTATCTATCAATACCGATTTAAATAAATTCTTTGGTATTCCACGAGACACATTAAATGTACAAATCGCACATGTAAAGGCCGCAATAGATAATTTAGCGCGATTACGGGCTGAATATGATGCTCACATAACTAGTTTTGTTACACTCCGGAGAAATTTTAATGCCACCGATAACTCAATTGAGAAATTCTTTGGTAAGAAAAATGTTAAACCAGATGATATTACAACAACACTCACGGATATTACAACGAAAATTCAAAAAAATATTGATGATATAACTACTATTTACAACCAGCTAGGATTTTGGGCTACCCCCGCCACAATTTCTGAATCAATCGCTGATATTAAAACAATCACCGATAAAATAAAAATACCTAATAACGCGAGTGATATTAAAAATCTTACTTATGTGGTTGCTAAAGGAGAAGTTGAATATATTAAGGATGATGAGAGTCTTAAATTTAACATCATAACTTTTACAATTGGTATAACGGGTTTATATCGAATTACATTATTTTCTAGCCATCAATTTAATTTTATAGCGGGGGGAGAGATTTTTCAATCAGGTAATATAATTTTGCTAGATTTAAGAAGGAGGGGTGTATATAATTATGATATAAAAGCTGATGATCCCACTGTAGTTAGAGCAAAAGTATGGTGGATTGTAGAATTCTTATCAGAGTTGTAAAAAGAAATCGATTTATTAACATAAAACATTTTCAAATAAATGCCACCAAAACAATTTCCACCTCTTGATGTTTCACCATCCCAGTATCGTTATGATACAGTATCACAATATCAGCAACAATTACAGGATCTTATAAACATTTATACCGTCAAAAAGAAAAAATATCAGCGAAGAATAACAGTATTAGATATAACTGTTTATACTGTGTCAGGGGTTATTGTAGGTACTGGAATAGTGTTGTCATCCGTCACTATGACAGCTCCAGTTGTAATTCCAATTATTATTTCTGCGGTAACAACTCTTACAGGTATATTTACTGGGGTGTCAAATAAAATTTCATCATGTTCTTCACATAAATTACGTGATTACACGTTAAAACTTAATACAGCAACTAGCACATATTCTGAGATAACAGCATTAATTTCTAAAGCAATAAGCGATAGTGAAATAACCGAAGAAGAATTTTCACATATTACTGAGCGTTATAATTCTGCAATGAAGAAATTAAATACTGATAATATACATAATGACCTCAGTCAAAAAATATCAAATAACCAAAAGAAATAATTCAATCGTTTTTTCTTGGAAGTCTCCAATCGAGTGGTATACTGTTGGAATATCGCCGGGTGAGTATACAATGAGTGAAATCAATAAACAACTAAATACTAATATGTCTTTAGTTATGGGTGAGAATTCTCCGAATTCTAATACAAGCATAAATTCTACGAATGGAAATACAAGTATTTCTATACCAAAGATTATAATATCTTATAGAAATATATTTATAATAGCCCCAGAACTTGTTGTTGACATCTACCAGAGTAGTATTAGAAGTGTATTAGGTTGGTTGGATTATCCTCCGACGGAGGACTCTATATTATTCCTAACAGAAGGTAATTACAGTGTTACGACTTATTCGGAAGATGTAAAATATGACACTGATTAAAAATTACAAAGTAATTTTGAATGCAAAGTATTTCTAATTTTAAATTGAAAAATACAAAGTATTTTGAATAATGTCTCAAGAAATGGAAATGCAAACATTTCTAAATCAGATCGCGAATAATACAGTCTCACTGAAAACATTACCGATAAACATTACAACAAGAAACCCCGAATTCACTTTTGAATTTAATCCTCCATTAAAAGCATCTGAAATTGCATTAACTCATCTAGGGTGTTTCTACAGCTGGCCGAATGTGAGGTCAGAGCCGTATAAAGGTAAACTTCCTAATAATAGTTTTACATTTTCAGCTAATTATAAACAAAATCCAGACGGATCTATCGCTGATACAACCAAATGGCACACAGTTCATATACCTACAGGCGCGTATGATATTGAGGATATTAGTGAAATAATCATCGAGGAGATTGAACACATAACCGGACCAAATTTAATAGCGGGTAAAGATACTCCTCTTACGGATGTTGACGATAAATATCCAATCGAAATTAAAGCTAAAGAATCTTCGTTGAGTTCGATCATCGAAATAAATTCACCTGATTACGCCGTAGATATTTGGAATAGTAGTATTAGGGGATTATTAGGATATCCCGAATCTTACTTAGATACAATTGATCCAAAATCAATACCACCTGAACCAAAAAAATCTGATTTTACATCTGGACGTAGTAATGATCACGGATTATATTACAGCGATGATGCAAGCATTTCTAAATTTACGTATACACGGCGAGGAACTGTAATAGGTGAGGCTAATATTCCAAATATCTCTGCAAATCTTACACTAATAAATTCTGATTTTGATCGGTTTATAAATTTATTAACTTCCGCAATAACTGCAATTCCACCGTCAAATTCTGATGTTATCAAGTTTGTTGAAATACTTAATCAGATAATCGCAGATGCAATCGATAATAACCAACATGCAATTGATACAGTCTTAGCGCTTACTTTGGAGGCTAAACAAAAATTCGCGACAACCTATAATATTCGTGTTGAAGATATTCCTAGCTTTAAATATCCCGGATATAATGTGCCAGCACAACAAAAAAAAACTTAGTGATACTATCTCAGAATCATTTTTAGTGATTCACCGACGATGGCTTGATAATCTTCCTGTAACACATCATAGATTACCGGAGCCAATATTATCTGATTTTATCGATAAATTGACAATATTTCCTGGTGCTGTGGCTAATCCTCGATTACATCCTGAATTTAATTATAATGATAATAGTAATGTGTACGCGTTATCAATCCCACAAATGCCAAAAAACTCTCGTATGCTAACTCCAGTAATGTCTGAGTATCCACAAGAAGGTCCGATATCATGGTGGGGTGAGCTACAATGGGCACCACCATGGGTGTTTTCAATAACATGGAACTCACTACCTAAGATTTTTAGTGCGATGAGAGAGAGGTTTATTCAACGAATTCAACAACAACGAGAATCTTTCAAAAATATAATTAATACGGCACATGAATTTAGTGATGTAATCGTTACACGAGATACAATTGTGCGTAATAATAGAATTCTTAACCAAATAATGGCAGATATGAATTTTCTCAATCAAACGTTATTAGATATATCAATTAATAATCATCAAAAAGAGTTTTTAGAGTTAACAGCGCGAACTGAAAGCACAGTACAGAGTTATAAATTTCCTGGTTGGTGTGTACCTGAATTAATGAGTATGCAACAAAAGATTATGAATGAGTATTTTCCACAGATTCATGCGTTATGGTTTAAATTTATTCCAGTACGGGAATTACTTACGTATAATAATTCACCGAGAAACAAACATAAACATAAATCCCGGAATAATGTTAATATATCAGCGGTAACGACCATCCATGTTATTTGTGATGCGATATCAGGTAGTTATACTGTTAATACTGAAAAATCTGATAATGTAACGCAAGGATATATTTTATATAGCTTTTCACCAAATGTTTCTCCTGGCAGCTTAATTGTGAAGGAACCATCTTCACCAACCTATCTACAAACAATTAACCAGTATACCACAAAGATGTTCTTTAGAATTGTTGATCAAGATTTTTCATTGTTAGATCTTCGCGGAGAAGAACTACAACTCACGTTACATGCAATGTCATAAAATTCTTCGATTTTCTGCTTTAGCAATTTTAAAAAAATAAATTTATTTATAAAAATTTTAAATCTGATTTTTTGTCAGATTTTGCTAAATTTTAACTGTTTTTTAGTCATTTTTGATTGATTTTTGTTGATTTTGAGTTGTTTTTGACTAGAAACTGTAGGGTTAAGTAGTCGAATTTTAATGTTAATTTCCCGTAGACTTTTTCACCTAAAACGAAAAAATTCGTTTTTAAATATATTTTTTAAAGTTTTTAGATGAATTTTGATGAATTTTCGCTGATTTTTCACATTTTTTGATGAATTTTGATGATTTTAGATAGATTTTACTCACTGGTCGCCGTAGGGTTAAACGGTCGATTTTTAATGTTAATTTCCCATATGTTTTTCCACCTAAAATTTAAAATCTAAATTAGATTTTTAAATCAATTTTGTATTATATATAATGAATCAATCGATCGTTAACGATATCGTAACGCAACTTAACCGCATCAACGGAATCCCGGAAATCACTGCAATAGTAGCACAAAAAAAAATACAACACTTTAACGCTGATTACCTTGCAGATGAATTCCGTAAAATTGAATCTGCCCGGTGTAAGGATTATCCAACGTATCGATCGGAGTATCGTGTAGTTAAAACATTAATCAGACAGCGTAATATAATAATTTATTATCTTAAAAAATTTGGTAATGATGAGGTGTTAGTTGAACTTGTTGCTCTCTCTCAACTTCTTCATCCACTATTGAAATCCATTGGAGAAGTATTTGAGGAGGAAAAAAATATAGCTCAGTTTGCTGAGCAATTTGATAATAGCTGTATGTAGAAATTCATTTTGAATTTTAATGCTTGCATTTCTAATTTTAAGCCCAACAAAATGAAATTTTAGACTTGAATTTATCAGAGTAGGTCGCAGTATATATACCATCAGCAACCCGCCCTACAGATACGTCATTAACATTAAAATATTTTGCAGCCAACCTAATTGATGGAAAATCTATAATTTCATCACCATGAAATGCAGTCACTGGTTTAGGTTTATTACTTCTCCTGCGATTAGGATCACTATTAAGATTATTTTCTCGTGGTGTTACTACTCTCAAATTCTTGATATGATTATTTAATATATTTCGATCTATATGATCCACTACACATCCCTCAGGAATTTCTCCGAGAAAAACTTCCACAATAAATCTATGAACGGTACAATTTTTTATTTTTCCATTAATATTTATACTGATACGTAAATAACCAAACTTATCAACAACTCCAATAGGTTTTCTTAATCGTTTATTTCTAATCATTCCATCGGATGATGCTTCGTAATCGATGTAGATCGGATGCGAGCGGTATTCAGACATTATATTCTATATAGGAATTTATTTGTCTAAATGTTATTTTTGAAAATGCTAGCATTTTTTACTTTGGTTTGTTTATATAGTCTTCAGGAGTTTGGATAACCGGGGTTCTGTGATTTATGTGAGTATAAACATCATAGTACCGTTTTAATTCTCTATATTTTTTTCCGCCGTGTTCCAGGCATAATTCCGTTTTACCGCGGACCCCTACACCACACACGATACAAGGTTTCGGGCCTGTACTACCACGTCTAATTAATACTTGATGTTGTCCGCAATATTCCTTTTTCGATTTTTTATTACATGTGTCCGTCGAACCGATTAGCAACCACTTACAACTATACATTATATAACTATGCATATTTTTAATTAAATTTTAAACAATTGTTTTAATTATTTTTTTGAATTAGATATTTGCTTTAATATAATGAGTAGAAATTATTTTTCACTCGATACAAGATCTGGATTTTCATTAAGAGGACTTGATAGAGAGCTTAAAAAACTAAGAAAACTTGCTATAAAAGAATTTCGCCTTGATGGGGCTGAATATATGTTCACAAGTTACCAAACAGTAATAAATAATAGATTTTATGACGGCACAATAGATGAAGTTCGCGCGATGAATATAATATCATTACTAAGTAATTACATATATTATTGCAAAGTGAAATGGATAAAGTGGGAAGAGGGAGAAGAAGGTAGTCCAGGTAGATGGATTATCCGAGATAATTATAACCCTGTAATGAAGGATGGTAAAAATGTAATATTTTCATCAGATATGAATCCTGGATTATTAGTTGGAATTGATAGCCATTATTATAATAGAAGCTACCCTGTAACTGTTGTGATGTACGGGCTATATAGAATTCATACAGATATTGATCACAATAGAATGTATCCAATGAGAAAATCATCAGTGATAAATTGCGTTGCAGAGCGAGTTATGGAACATTTTAAAAATTCTTCACGAGGAAACGGATTAACTAAACAACGAGAAGAAAAGATAATAAATTGGGGAGGACGGATGATAGAAAAAGGTGGAGCTACAATTAGTGATGTTGCTGAATTACAAAAATCTTTAAAATATCCAATTATCGTTGAATCGATAACCGGAGAAGTGTTACAAGATTGCAAATATAAAAAAAATAAATTACCCCCGATTAAAATTATCGATCATAATGGACACGCCTGGAATAGTGAAATTACAGAGTTTCCACCGTCGAAGGTTATAAGATATATAAAAGAATTTAATGGAAATATATTTGATGCAATTGCGACGGTACATAAAGATGATCCAACTGGAGTATGGTTATTTAAGAGTGATGAAGATCCTGAGATGGATTTTGACCAGTTTGTAAAAACTAATGGAGAATTATACCGAACTGAAGAATTAAATAATCGTATGAGAGATGTTACAAAGAATTTCGTAGAAAACTTTGATGAAAAAATATTATGTAATTCTTTTACAGTATCATCGGTGGCAGCATATTATGCTCGTGAAAAGAATTCCTGGAAAAAAACTCCTAAAATGTTTCTTAATGATGTAAAATTAAGTTGTGTTAAGTACGGACACGGCGGATTATGGAATACTAAATACGATATTAATAATTTAATCTCTGCTGATATGAACGCTAGTTATCCTGGAGGGTTTTTAGGAATGGGAGAGTGCGCCAAATACTTTAAACGTTTTGGACACCCAACACATGAAATGACGCGTGTTGCCATAAACGGAGATTTACCTGATTTTGATTTACCAGGATTTGCTAAGGTTATTGCGTTTAAACTCCGCGATGGATTACATCCTTGTAGTTATTTATGGCTTGGTAAACATATGTCTGAGAAATTATGGATGCCTATTGTATTGCTACGATACATGTTAGATAGTGGTATGTTGATAGAGTTAAAAGTCAGTGAAGCAATAATAAGTTATGGGTGTCAAAAAGATGTTTGGTTACCAACACCGAATTTAAATAGAGAGATTGAAAAGGTAAAAAAGAATTTTCCAGAATATAGCAAAGAACAGATTATAGAAACTGCTAAACAAATATATTGTGATAGAGAGAAATCAGCAAAGGATTTAGGACGAAAAATAATAGGAAAGTTTACTCAGGGGGGAAGATTTAATAATAGTAGAACCTCTTCTAGATTAGTAATTGATCCTACTGAAGAACAAATTATTATTAAAAATCTTACTGATACTAATAGATTTGTAACGAGTAGAAAAGCGTTTTTATCAAATGGGGAAGAATACGGTACTGTTATAACTTACATAGATGGAGAAAGCCCTCAATATGCACATTCAAGAGCATCAATGTTAGCTTATACAAGTATTAATTTATTTTCGATGATAAATAGATTTCCAGATATTGCTGTAAGAGTTGCCACAGATTCTATGTATTTTCATAAGAAACATATTGATGCGGTTACACCATATTTAGGAGAAAACGCTGGCGTTTCAGGTTGGGGAACTTGGAGAATTAAGAAAGAGCGATTACATTGCTATAATCATCATGTAGATGTTGAGATACTTAATAGTTACCGCGGAAAGAATCCTGAAGATATTAAAACTGAATTTTCTAATGCTCCATCTGTGTTTGATCCAATAACTCGCTATAAGATAATTTATTTTGGTTGTGGTGGAAGTGGAAAGACTGAAAGAGTTATAGAATTGTATAAAGATTTTGGTATAAAAGGATTAACACATTCTCATAAACTAAAAAAGGATGTAATCAAACGTGGAATTTCTGCTAGTACTTATCACAGCTTTTTTAGATGGAAAGGTGATAAATGGGATCCTTCTCGAATGGGTAATAAATTTATTCCATCAGTGATATTATGGGATGAAATATGTACAGTGCCATTAAAAATATTACAACAATTTCTAGATTGGTTATCAAAAAAAAATATTAAAATAATTATGTGCGGAGATGATGGTCAACCACCACCGTTTTGCGGAGAATCTCCACATAAGTGGTTGAAAGAAAATGTTGATTACTATGAGGAAATGACAGATGATCATAGATCGCTAGATGATGAAATAAAAGATTTAAAATCTAGAATAAGACGACAATCTGATTACGAGCAGTGTAGAATTCTCAGAGAAGTTATTGATGAAACTCCTGAGGAGGAATTTTGGGAATCTTGGAAACCTGCTGATATAGTATTTGCAAGTAGAAAAATAATCCGTGATGATATTCAGCGACGATTATTTGAGATACATAAAGAAAAGTTTCCTAATGAAAAAGTACCGCTATGTTACAGACCGTCTGATACACGACAACAAAATATTGATGTTGATATTCCCGGTAGAAACGCTAGAATTGAAAAATTAGTGTTAAACGAAATTGTACACGTAGACATTGATGTAGTTGAAGATGCGTTGCAGGCTGAAAATTCACCTTGGATACTATGATACGCCGCCACAATACACTCATCACAAGGATTAACTATTGAGGATACAACTATCTGGATCGTAGATAATCGTATCGAGTGGTCAAATTTAGTTTATTTAGCAGTATCTAGAACTAGACGAATAAATCAATTGAGAAGAGTTATCATCGAAGATAACACGAATAGCTCTGATGTTGATATTTATATTGTTGAGAAAAAATTATCGGGATATCGACAACAAGATAAGAAAAAAAATAGAAATTTTAATATTAACTCAAAACTAATTTTATCACTGAAAACACAACAAAATAATCACTGCGCTACTTGCAACTGTTTAATGCGATGGAGATTTCATCCCAGAGATAGTTATCAATTTACTGTGGATAGAATTGATAATAATTTAGGACATATTATTGGTAATGTGAGATTAACATGTCTCGCGTGTAATATACGTCACGCTGGAAATGCTAGCATTTCTAACTAATTTTTCGTGGTGGTAATTGAGTATCATCAGGAATAACTTGTAGTTGTTCGCGTGTAAATCCTCGCTGAGGTGCGGACGAATCTAATCTATAAATTGCTGGTCTAGAAGAAGATCGTGTCGACGATGATATTTTATGTGTAGTGATACTCCAAATAGGATCAGTGGCTCTTGCGCCACCACCTTCGAGTTCACCTGGCTCATATAAATATCTTACAGTGACGTTACTAAGAATTGGTTGGAAATTGGAAGTGTTAGTGGAAATGCTAGGTACATATTTTTTTTTTATTGCGATGTTAGGTTTGATGCCAATCATTCTAGTTATTTCGTTATTTAATGCAGATACTACTTTTGGTAACCTTGAAACCCATTCACGAGAGCGAGTTTCTTGAGTAAATTCTTTTGCGTATTGATATCCAAATAATCGCTCAGCTCAGCGAGAGTTCTATTAAATCGCTCTACAATTGCCTGATCGCGGTGTATTGCAGTATGTCCTCGTCGTATAGTTACGTTATGAGTTTTCATCGTAGATGTAACAACACCTTGAAATTCCTTACCCGGATCAACTTGTAATAGATTTGGCCATTTTAGTGGACCTTTATGATAAATCTTTTCAAATGCATCAGAGACTTCTTTTGACGACTTTGTTTTTAATGGTATTGCTTGTTTATATCTACTAGCGATATCAACTACAGTTAATGCATATTTGTAACCGTTGTCATACGGCAGAAATAATATATCGGCTTGATGAACTTCATTTGGTACAAAAACATCAAAATGAGAATAATTAATTTTTTTAGGACCCGGAAGATAAATTTGCCATAACGCCTGTTTGGATAACCAATCTTTCGCGGTTTTATATTTCACTGATGCGGCACTAGCGAGTTTTTTAATTGCTGCGTAACCTTTCCAGTAGCCAGTAGGTGAGTAATAAATAGATTCCATATTATTGTAAAATAATTTAGATTTTCAATTACCGAATAATATTTTACCCTTCATAGCGGTTTTTATCAATACTGAAGTTAACTTTTCTTTTAATTTTTTATCTGGAATTGCATCTATCGCGTGAATTAATTTTATATCTGCGAGATGACGTTGTTGAAGATCATTACTTCTATATGCAATATCATGAACACGACAAGCTTCATCGATGGCATTGATTGGATCTTCTCCAGGATTTGGTTGATCATTTTCGTTGAGTCTGATATCTAATCGAGTTCCCGGTCCGCAATAACTATATCCTGGAATGTGTTTCTCACCTGGATACTTAGCCCAAGGAAGTCCTGGAAGATTACTTAAACGGTTGGCGATATCTCTACCTGGTTTTTTTTTATAAATCTAAATTTTTTTATGCCACAAATTTCACAGTTACCTGAAGCGGCTAATCTATTATTTTTTGTAGTAACTGTTGTTTCATTGATTGTTGGTGTACGTTTCTTACATTTCACACAATATAAATCCATAACTTTTATAGTAAATAAACGCATATCAATAAATGGAAGTGATTGATTTTAGCGCTACAAAGAAAAAACAACCAGTTAAACATCATCCAATGCTACCAGATTCTATCAGAATGATTATTATTGGACCATCCGGAAGTGGTAAAACCCAACTATTGCTGACATTGATAATGAAACATTTAAAATGGGATAAGTTGTATTTGGTTGCACCAAGTGTAGATGATCAACGTTGTTATAATGTATTAAAAGAGTATAATGAAACAGCATCTGATATTGCTGGAGAAGATGTTGTTAATATAATAACTGATATTGATGAAGCTCCGTCTGTAGAAGATTTAGATGGAAGTGTTAATAATCTTGTGGTATACGATGATGTTATGCTTGATAAACAAAAGAATCCTGCAAGAATTTTCTCACGTGGACGCCATAAAAACGCAGATGTTATTTATGTAACTCAGCGGTATACACAAATTCCTAAAGTAATTCGCGATAATTGTAATTTATTAAGTGTGTTTAATGGTGTTGATACACACACACTAAGAAATATTTGGTTAACTTGGTGCTCTGATATGGATTTTAATCAATTTAGAAACTTCTTCAGTAACGCTCAGCAAACTCCACATGGATTTGTCACAATAGCGATACATGATCCATTAACACGATATCGGATCGGACTTGATCGAATATATTCTTAGTTGATAGATAAAGGTCGCAGATTAAAGTTAGCGATTTTTTGGACAATTGCCGATTGATGAATGGAGAGTTAAAATCACTAAGTCTCAGAATCGGAAACGGAGGGTTAGCGATTTTTTGTTAAGTCTCCGTTTGATGAATGGAGACTTAAAGTTGCAAAATGGGAGACGAAAAGTGAAGCTCAGCCCTCCTGCTGCTGATGAACACCATTTTCATTCTGAATTAGCTACATATTATAGCGTTTTAGTAAAAACGTTGATACTGCTGCATATTCAGGAGCAGAGTAGACATATGCATAGGAGGGCTGTCGAGGCAGCCACTTTGGAAGTGTATCAGCATCATGCAGGGAAGGAGTTAAAATGAAAAGTGTTAAGAGGGCCATCTGTTCTGGAGAAGTAGCTTCTGCAATAATTATAAAATCTATGAGGTCATTCTAGTGTTTAATTTTAAAGGACCAACTAAATATATTGAGAAGCGTTGTAGTGAAAACCACATGTCAAGTATGTCTTAAAGAGGTCTGTTGATTAAGAGATTTTTAAAATAGACACCAGATTGGAGCCTGGTTTTTATTTAGGACATGCTAGATGTCACTGGGAGTAATGTAAAGACCCTGTCAATATGATCTTCTGTTAAAGAAAAGAAGCATACCATAATTCTCAAGATGGCTACCCTGGTGACTATACTGGCAGTCTTAATGGCACAGTTTTCATTTAGGACCAATATTTATTGCAAAAATATTGCATATGGACATCTCTTTACACAATTTTCAAGATAGCTACCATGCTGTATTGCATGTCAGATTAGAATCATTTTCATTTGTGACCAACCCGACATGACTAGAAGAATTTTGGTTAAAACTCTATGCAGCTATAGCAATCTGTTTAGAAATAGTGACTGCAAGATATATTGACCTTTTGAAGGTCAGATCAACACCTTTTTTCTTATAGTACCAAGTAGGATCCTCAGACATTTAGTGAATATGAAGATATGACCATCCATTCAAGAAGAGTAACGATAACAATACTTTTGCAAGGAGGCCATATTTGTTTGTTCAAGGGCACTATTCTCATATATGACCACCTAGGCATATTAAAAAATCTTGAGTTAAAACCACATGTCAATATGACCATCTTGACTGGTTGAATAGCTATAACAAGAGTTTCCTATGGTAGGCATATTTGATTTCAGATTGTTGCTTCTTTCATTGCTGAGACCAGTTAGATACAATATGAAGTGCTGTACTGAAAATTGTATGTCAATATAATCATCTCTGTTATGATATATATATATCTGTCCAGGATGAGTAGTGATAACAAGATTTTCAAGATGTCCAACAGGCACCATTTCTTTAAGGACCATGTTGATAGCATATAAAGCCTTGCAATTCATGAGTTGTAGTGATAACAAGATTTTCAAGATGTCCAACAGGCACCAATTGTATTAGGACCAATATGACAGCATATAAAGCCTAGTAATTCAGGAGTAGTAGTGATAATGAGATTTTCAAGATGGATGTCATGGTGGCCATTTTAGATGTTAGATATTCATTCAGGTTCAACTGGACATCATAAGAAGTCTTTAAGTGAAAACCACTATGTTGATATGTCCAACCAACCAGGCAATAAGGTTTTCAAGCTGGGTCATACTGGATGATTGTTTGACATGTTCATTTAGGACTAACTAGACATACATGTATTAATAAACGTTCTGAGAAAACTCCAAGCTAATGTGACAGTCCATTCAGAAGGAATAACAGTAACAAGCTCTCAAGTAGGCCACATGTCTGTGTGCTCCAAGCTAATGTGACAGTCCATTCAGAAGGAATAACAGTAACAAGTTCTCAAGTAGGCCACATGTCTGTGTGAAACCATTTTCATTCAGGACTTAATAGACATCATATCTTTCATGAGATCCCATGTAAATATGACCATCTATTCAAGATGAGAAGTGAGAGCAATATGTTAAAGATGGCAAATGTAGCAGCCATACTGTATGTCAGATCAGAAACATTCTCACCAGTTTGTATTCAGGATCATCTAGACATCAGAAGAAATCTTTTAATGAAAATGCCATGTTGATATGAGTTCAGGAGTTTGATATGAGTTCAGGAGTTGTAGTAATAACATGATCAAGATGGCTACCTAGCTGGCCTTACTTCATGCCTAATTAACTCCAGTTGTATTTAGGACCAACTAGTCATTGGGATGAATATGTTTATAAATCATTTTGACCTTCCAGTAGTTTAGGAGGACTAGTAATAACAACCTTGTACTAACAGACAACAGACTGGTTTACATGCCATCACATAAGCTCTTTTGGAGGACTAGTAATAACAAACTTGTGCTAACAGACAACAGACTGGTTTACATGCATCACACAAGCTCTTTTGGTCTGTGACCTTTAGAGCTACAAACAACAATCATTGACATTTTTGCTGTACTATTTTATTAAATAATTATTGGGAAAAAAAGCAATCACTGATAGTTTCTCCATTCCACTAATAAAAATATTCATCAGAATCCTAAAGTTTAATTAAAGTATTAAATATATATGTAAATTTAAAACATAAAAAAATTTAAAAAAAAATTATCACAGCTTTATATGCATTCAACAGCAATTAATTAACAATACTAAAGATTAATTAACGATGTACACCCACTTACTCACATCCACAGCCAAAATACTTTCAGAACTATGTATACTACATAGAGTAAATTGATGATTATAAAAAGCCCAAAAATTCAGAGTTTTGAATAATCTGCACCACCAGACTGTTGTGTGGACCTATTGTTTGTTCTTTGAATGATCATTAACAGACTGTTGTGTAGACCTGTTGTCTATTCATTGAATGATTATTACCAGACTGTTGTGTAGACCTATTGTTTGTTCTTTGAATGATCATTAACAGGGCAAAATGTGCACATATTTAACACATATTTAACATTTGACTACATCACTAAAGTACCAAAATTACAAAATTGCAAAAGTCAAGAAAATACAGAATTACAATTCAAATCAGACCTTCAAAATATGTAAAGAGAAATATCTACCAAACACTAAAGGTTACAGAAAAAAAAATGTGAATTTATAAACTATCATTCACATATCAAAGCATATTAAAAGAAATTATTCTTCAACTTCCCCTTTTTATTGTAAAAAAAAATCATCCCCATCTTTTAAACATGGAATAATAAGCATATAGCATGCACTGGTATCTATACAATGCTAATCTTTACTAATCTGTGCACTGCTAATCTCTAATAATTTGTGTATATGATTAGTCTTTCTGTACAAATAAACAGGTATTTATTTGTGTTGGAATACAATTTTACATGATCCCTTAACCTTTAAAACACAATAAAATAAGATTAAGGAAATAATCCATATATATATCCTGATTCAGTAAAATAACACATTATACTGTATTACTCCGAAAATAATATGTACCGTATACACATGCCTGTATGTCCACTCAACTTCAAAGTACATAGATCCTGATCTGTTGTCGGATAATGCACTAGCATATTCTGGTCTGTTTTTTTGTCGTATTTAAATGTCGGATAATGCACTAGTATATTCTGGTCTGTTTTTTTTGTCGTATTTAAAAACTATAGTAAACTACAATGCTCAAGATCTGCCAGAACATTATGGACATCAGATCTCAATCAATGCAAATTGTTCAAGATCTGCCAGAACACTGTGGACATCGGATCTCAATCTACACAATTTGTTCAAGATCTGCCAGAACATTGTGGACATCGGATCTCAATCTATGCAATTTGAAGTTTGATTAGACATAAATAATACATAGACACACATTAATTTCTTTCTCTTTTGATGGTTTTGAAAAACTGATATTTCAAAAGTGAACAATAACATATTCTGATAAATGTTCACTGCAGGAATCAATTACTGTATTAACAATATCATACAGCAAAACATCAAAAAGAGTTTTTGGTCATTTATCTTGCCATATCAGTTAAAGCCATGAAAGAAAAAATTACTTACATCATAAACAATCACTACATAAACAGATGACTTACAATGTAACTACACTATAAAATCAATACAAAATGCATATACATCAAGCTAATACTCTTTCACTCACACGAATTTTGTATAATTTTTTGTAAAACTACTGAAGGAAGAGCTTGATATATTTGTTTCCTGTGTATAAGTCAAGATGAAAGCTTAAAAAAGGAAGGACTAAAAAGTTGATCAAATATTTTCAACTCTTTGCTTGTAGCCCTTTTCTTCTTGATAAGGATTTAATGGCACAATGAGATAACATATTATAAAAGCTAAATTCATTTCATTTTTTATTGATTTGTGAAACATCACAAATAATGCAACATTTTGTGGCAATAATCCAAACAGCATTTTATGTGTTATTTTCCATCTTGATCCATTGCTAATATAGGGCTGTCAGGGTTACCAGGCAGAAAAGAGTGGGGGTCTGGGCATTGGTGGTAGGTAGTCAGTGTGATGCTGTGATTGCAACTGCTCAAGACCAGTCTTGAATCGATTGTGGGGTGGCATAAAGGGGCTAGGGGCTGTAGATGTTACTCCAGGTTCCTGAAATATAGAGCATTTTTTTAAAGAAACATTTATATGAAGGTAAAATCTATTTTTAATTACTAGTGTAAGCAAATCTAAATCAATTTTTGTAAAAGCTGGATACCAGATATACTTGCTTGTGAGTCCAGTCCAGCTGCAAACTGCACAGATCTCAGATCTCCCATCACATAAAGCAATGGTAGACCAGGGTTTGTGCATTTTGTTAGGACTAATATTTGGAACAAACAACATATATCATGATCTGCCAGTACATCATGTGACAGCAGATCATTGTCTATGTTGTTTGCAGATGGACATGTAAATGAGTATATATGGCAAGTTGATTTGTTGTGGAACATATGCAGTGCAAATCCTTACATGTATAATGAAAAACATGCTGAAATTTTTTACCCCAATGTTATGATGCCAAATTGTTATTTTTTAAAACTATATCTCTAAAAGTTGTTAAAGTAAAAATCAATGTTTACAAATTTGTAAGAGGAAGAAGTTGATTTGATATGAAAGTTGAATTTCGGAAATGTTTGAAACTTTGCTTGTTATTGTATTAAGTTTGCATCATTACAGATTTGATGTTTTAAGTTTTATTATAAAGAATGAGACTTAATTCCTTCCAAAGCAAGTGAAAAGTCTATTACATACTTTAGCACTGGTATGTATTTTTTAACCTGTAAATATAAAAATTAAACATAAATCTGTAACACTAAATATTCTAGAAGGAAAGTAAGGTTGATACGGTTTTATTCCAAAAGCTATGATGTAGGAAAATGTAAGGTTAAGCAATCAAACAGTTATGCACTGTTGGTTAATGAAAAAGTTTCTTGTTACTGCGGAAAATATGCTCTTGGCCTCCTATCCTTGTATTATCTTATAGCCATACATGCTTGTGTAATTGTCACACAACTAATAATAGAGATTCAGATCTGCTGTTATATAATGTGCCAGCAGATTAAAGTCCACATAAGTCATTTTTCTAGATGATTTCAAGCAAACAGCATAGATCCAGATCTGATAGCACATTCTGTGATGACAGCTCAAAGTCTAAGCCTATCATTCTACTAACGATTTCAATCAAATATCAAAGACAGAAATCTGATAGCACATTCTGTGATGGTAGGTTTACCTTAGTCATTCAACTAATGATTTTCAGCAAACACAATGGATCCTGATATTGCAGAGCATTAGGCAATGGCAGATCAAGATCCACAAAATCATGTGTAAATATGACCTACATACAAATTCTAGTCTCTCTATGTAATATAAAGTCTGCCAATGAACAATTAGATTCTTTTTATTAACATATCTTTGAAATTATAAAACCTCATAGAAGAAAATAAAGTGAAAATATTGAATATTGAAAACTTCAAACTAGTGTTTATGTGTCACTCAAATCAGTTCAAAATGAGAAAAGTGTACATCACACAATATTAGCATGTTAATTTTCAACACACATGTATGCAAATAAAAATGCAATAATGAGAATATTGCTTTTCTTCAATGTGATTGAACGGTAATAGTTTATTAACTTTACTGATGGTAAAACTAACACAAGCTGGAAAACATGGTAGAATATTTACTGACTTTTCAAAAGCAAACTGATTTTTATGCAATATTAATACTTAATTTTCAACTGATATAGCATTAAAGAACACAACTGAAACAGGAAATAAAAAAGATGAAAATAAGGGACAGACTATTAAAGATAAAAAGTGTGATCAGGTCTTTTTATTTCTTAAGCACAAATGAAAAAAATGGTTTCCAGCAAGTAATCAGTTTTGTACGGTAACCACTGGCAACCAGTTACATGTAATTGACAAGGTTTGTAATTGGTTGCCAAGGTGATTCCTGGTAACACACCTAGTTAGGAAGAGAAGCAAACAAGGGAAGTAGCTTTGTTGTTGAGAAGAGCCAGGGAATACTCTTGTTGCAGAGGGGATAAAAATGGCGATGGTGGACCGTAGCGGATGGTACCTGCCTACAAACAGAAGAAAAACAATACCATGGTGTCAATCACATATCCACCAATAAATAACACATGCAAAACAGAAAAACAAATATTCACACTGTTAAAATGAGGTAAGTCCATCACAAGGCCATATTCTCTTATAAAATAATCTTAATAAAGAAATTAAATAATTTCAAACTTGTCAATGAATCTTTTGCATATGAAAGCTTATTAAATATTTCAAGATATCCTGTAAAATTATTCATATTGTTTTAAGCCTGAACTAGATTTGTATTTGCAAAACATGCATGCCCCTGCTTAAGACCAAATGATCTAAGTCCCCAAAACTTCAAAATTTTATAAAAATGTAAACAAAAATGGTTTTATTGGCATAAAAATCAAATCAGATCATCTACCATATATACTCGCTTATAGGTTGTGTCCAATTGCATACCACATAAATCAAGAATGTGCTATTTATGACCTGTGACCTTTGGTTGTATATGGTTACATTTACATTAAATGATGTGCATTAGAAATTGCTATCCAAGCCCTGAAGAAGTTGCACATGCCTGGCATAGACCCAGATCTGCCATCATATAATACATTGGCATATTTGGGTCTATGCAGTTTGTTAGGAGTAATCAGTAAAACAAAAAACACAGACCCTGATCTGCTGGTATATTATGTTCTTTGCAGTTGCATCTGTCTTATAAGTGAGTATATATGGTATACAATACAAATATGCTTATCAAATTCATTTTATCTACCTTAAGTGGTTTTTTGCTCGTGTCTTTTAACTCCAAAAATTATAATAGCATAAAATTTAAGAATATGTGTAAATAATGGAAAAATTGATCAGCGCTCAGAAAATCTAATTAGATTGGTCATCTACATGTGGATAAAAAAATATCTGTTAAAATTTCACTTGTCTGTGTTGAGTGGTTTTTGTGTGATCATGCCAAGAAGTGTGTACAGATCAAATCAGGATGCTCCCACTGCAAGCAGTTGGGGAATATACCTTGTAAATAAATTGAATAGATTATAAAATCTAGATGTCAAAACTCGTGATAAAAAATCAAAATATGAATGAAGTGGTATTTTCTTACATCACAATGCTATTCCCATAACAAATGATTTGGTCATTTTCACAAAGTTGTGATAGAAAAGCAATTCATCTTTTTGCATTCAAATCGTTTTCCATCCCGCTTAATAACAAAAACTAGATTTGTGTTTTGTAAAACATGCATGCCCCCACTGCAGACATGCAGGTCAAAACATTCTAAAACAAACATTGAAAAATGGAAAAACAAGTCGAAATAAAGCAATTATTGCATTAAAATCTCATCAAATATCTACATTAGCATGTAAGCATAACAAATTTAATTTGACAATCTGAAGTGGTTTTTTCTTAACTGTGCTAACAAATTTGTTTAAAATCAAAAGTTCAATTGTTTTTAAAAAGAAGCAAAATATATTGCTATAATGGCTGGAAATTCCGATTATGTCATCAACTTATCAAATTGAATGCAAAAATGCCTACAAAATTGTATTGCTCTACTTCAAGTGCTAGCAATGATTAAAGTAGAATAAAAGTTTTAAAAATGTGCAGAAAATGGAAAAATTGTTGAAGTAATCTGAAAATATAAACTGGTCATCTACATATGAAAACAAATACTTCCATACAATTTTCTTATTGTATCTGAAGTAGTGTTTCTTCTCAACAGAATAGTTTGTCAAAACAGTCCAAATCCCCCAAAGTTAAAAGATGTGTTTAAAAAATGGAAGAAAATTCCCTTGAATGTCTTTAAAATCTAATCTGATTATCTATAACATGCATAATTTAGATCTGAAAATGTACAAAAATGCCTTTATAACTGGTCTTAATTTTAGCATTTTCAGATACAGAAAAATATAAAATATTTTGAGTTAAACCCTATAAAGAATTGTGGTTTATTAAAAAACAAATTGAAAAATCAAGACCACAACAAAAGCTGGATATTTTTATCTTGCTGGACTTGACAAAATAAGTATAAAAAAAACAATACAATTATCTACCAAAATAATTACTGTAGGTATATGCCCACAATTAAGATTTAGTGCTATTCCAGTTGGAATGTTAAATAACTGCAAGAAATTATAATTTATGACGAGAAGATAACAGGTGAATTTGCTTAAAAAAATAATTGTATCTGATTTGAAAGCTGTTAATTGTGTTACTATTGAGATGTGATTAATTTCACAATTGGTAAGTATACAGATATAGTATATACAAAATCTCCATGCAGACAGACAGAAAAACACAAATTTGCTTTACATGGTGATTGGTTGTGACAGTGGCTGTATCAATTAACAGGTATCAAGGGTTGGTCGTTAAGAGGTAGGACAGGAAACTAGAATGCTGCAGATAAAAGACAAATTGTACGTGAAATTCAAATTGAATATTTCTTTGGTACTTCAAATTCTTTGTACATACAAAAAGTATTAATGTCTGAACTGAACCTTTCAAAACAAAAATAGGAATGAATTTTTTTATCTGCAAAATAAATGTTTATCTTAGCAGTCATGACGTCTGACAATTTGACTCATAATAATAAACAGCCTTGACTTTTGATGGTCAAACATAACATGGCAAATGACAGCGATCACCAAACTGGAAACAGATGGGACTTTCCTCGGGTAAGGCACAAGCCATTACTCAAGACCGACACAGAATGACATAGATGGTGAAAGATAGTTGTAGCCTTATGTCCCAGACAGGACAAAGATGACTAACTAACTAACCGGACTTTTGACTGTTTGACCCATTTTCATCAGAAATATTCAATTATCAGAAATATTTGTAAAAGATGTGTACAGTATCATTAAGGCAACTCATCTCTGAAAATGGAAGTCATAGCATCTTGGGATAATGGTCACATGGACTATTAATGGCTATAACTCTGCTGCAGACACTGGAGGCATTAAAAAAGACAATATAAGCTGCTGAATATTTTGCCATTAATTATTTCATAAGTCCATCTTAATGTTTAAGTTTAAGCTGCTCTTAATTTTTTTCTATAATATAATTTGAAGCTATAATTTTTAAATTCCTCTATAAGTATTTTGTATGCCTATAAGGGCTTCTTAAAGTGTATTTTGTTCTTTTGCTAGTGCATTGACATAATAGCATTTTAAAAAGGTAAAATTAAATTCTTATAGTAAGCATGGTTTGGCTTGGTGTTTCATGACACAGCAACACAAGTAGGTTTGTTTAGTGCTAATGCAATCTGAGTTGAGTCCAATAATGGGATTCAAACCCACACCTTTTAAGAAGCATGTCCAGCATGCTAGTCACTAGAGTTGATATCTTGTGTACTTTTACAGAATGGACTCAACTGAACTCCCATACATTGTAGATACCGGTACATACAGATACAATTAGACACTGTAAAATCTGAAATTTTTGGATGATTTTCTTTTATTTCTTTTGTTGTAGTGAATATCCCAAAAATAAAATCATAAGCTTTAGGAGTGCATATGAAAAATGTATCATCATGAAATCATGTTTACTTTCAAATTAAAAAATTTATCCCATAAATATTTCTGATTTTACAGTAAATGTGTGAAATTTCGATCTTGTAACTTAATTTTAAACAAAAAGATCATCTAAAACAACTTCTAAATCCAACAACTTGAGTAGATATTTTTTATAGGATTTAAAAACCCCAGTTTCTTATATTTGTATGCATATATGATCATTCTAGAATTGCCAAAAATGACTGAGCATTGTTTATCTTGCATCATGTGACTCTTCTCTTTGATCACATGACCAATATGTGGATCACAGTGCACACACACTGAAAGACACCCTTGGATCCCAACATTATCATCATTTTGATGTCAAGATGAATGTACATGAACAATCATTTCTATAAAAAGAAACTACAAGAAGACAGGATTTGAACTCCATCAGTGACTGAAGTCAAGTTCCTGTTAATTACCCTAACTTTTTCCTTTTTTATGTTGGGAAAGCAATTTTTAAATTATATGCATTAATAAATATATTTGAGTGTTTCTCAACTTAAAATATGCATTTTAAAGTGGCAACCGAAACTTACCAATTAAAATGAGAAATAATCAGCCTTAATTATAGACTGGTATTGGATAGGAAATAATAAATCATCATTACTGGGATGATAATTTGTTGTTGTACAAAAATTCTTCCAGGATCATGTCTGTGGATAAATTTGAACTGTTGGATAGAATTTTCCTTCATTACCCATATTCTATTATCATTTATTATTAAAGAAATATGCAGACATCTGTGTAAAGCATAAATACAGAAGAAATAACTCTACTCCACTGATTACATATTCCAAGATCTATAACTTGAATGTCCCTTTCACAATAGCCAGATATACATGTATGATTTGTAGCATTTTATCACACCTTAGCACAGTTGTGGCTGTATGGTACTAACTAATAAAGGTAAAATTATAAAAAAAATGAAGAAAAAAAAAAGAATCAATGAAAACTTTAGGAAGATAAATCCTTCCAAATAATAATGAAGTACAGTAAGAAAAAATATAAAAGTAAAAATATTAAAATTCTGTAAAATGTCTAAAAAATAAAAGATGCAATACATAAAAGTAATCCTTAAAATGTATACCACAACCACAGCTGTATACAAACATAATTATGAAATTTATTTCTCATAAACTGAAAGTTTAAGCAAAATAAAATTCATTGCAAGACTATCCATTTAGATGATAATAAATTTGTCAATTTTTAAACAGATTACATTGTGGACAGTAAAATTTCTTTACAAATAAAAGTAATTCTTCATTGAAAGATCTCAATATAAGAATTATTATTCCCAGATCAAGTATAAAAGAAAATCCAGACCATGCTAAATATGAAGCTAATACATGTGCATGTTAAAATGAAGAAGAAAAAAAAAAAAAGGAAAAAACACCTAAAATTGAAAGAAACTACAAATGTGTCCATATGAGACAGATGCTCTTGCTAGATACATGTATAATACACCCAAAAGTTCAAGAGCTAACAAGGGCCATCACTCTAAAATGTTTTCAGATGATCAAATCAAACTTGATATTGGCCCTCTCAATCAAAAGCTTTTTCCCAAATTTGGTTCCATTTTTCTCTCTCGGAATTTACTGAATGAAAACAGAAAGATAAGAAATGGGCTGAATAACAACATAAAATATAAAATGGCCCCTCCATAGATGGCAAGCATAAAAATGAGAAGAATTCTACATTATAAAGGTGAAAATACAAACAAAATATAGCACAGTATTACAGTTTTAATAATGTATAAACCTGTAAATAAATTGAGTCCAACTGCAAACAACACAGACCCTGATTTGCTATCACATAGAGCACTGGCACATCAGGGTCTTTGTCTTAATTGTTACGTCTAACAAACTGTAGGGTGACACAAATGAGGCATGAAGCTTATCATAGCTACAGGTCGAGGGCATGCCCACAAACAAACTGCATAGACCCATATCTTAGGTTTATTATGCAACAGTAGATTAGTGTCTATGCAGTTTGCAATTGGATACAACTTGTACAGGAGTATGTACAGTATCATTGATCTGATTAATTTCATTCACCTGCTCTATATCAACAACAAATCCATTCCCTCAAAAAATGCTATGTTATTAAAATAACACTTCAGTTTAATAAATTAATAATTCAGTAATTAAAAATTAAATTGATTTTATAATTAAAAAATATTAGAAATATGTGCATCTATGAAAAGTAGCCACAAAAAATGTGAACCATTCACCAAAACAAACCAGGCTAAAAAAGACATTTAGACTTTTTGTGAAGAACAGATTCTCTGCTACAGATACTTTACCTCAAAATGTATATGGCTTTTTCAGATGTTACAATTACAGGCCAATACAAAATGAAGTTGAATGCTTTTATATGAGCTTCAGCGTAAGTGCCTTCAATCTTTATACAGAATAACTACTTCACAAATCCCTATGATTTTTACTTCATATTCCAAACTTGTCTCCATCATACTCACTCCAACCACAAAAACACCATTGGGGTCAAAGTGCAATATCTGACACATTATGCACCTTCCTGTTATGAATACATAAATGAAAAATGTGATCAAGAAATATTATAAATGTTTTTCTAATTTAAATTTTTTGCATATTTGACCTCTGACCCTCAACAATGAACAAACAGGCAAGAAGAAATGGTGACTCCATCTTGCATCTGGGGCAAGATAAATGCAAATATTTTTAAATTCATCCCCCCACCCCACCAAGCAGTTAAGGAAATGGTGAGATATTAATGGATATATTATTTGACAGATGAATATACAGATACGTGGATGGTATAAAAATATCCTGATACTTTTTAAAAAAAGAAAATTAATAAAAGGGATAATAAAATGAAAATGTAAATATCAATCTAAGAAAAAAGTTAGAATCTGCTTATTTATTCATTTTTTTGAAGAATGCTATTAGTCTTGGTCAAATCAAAGTTTATAAATCTAATGTTCATTTCAGGAAGAATATGGACTGATTACTCATTAAAATCCAGGAAAGTCATGAAAATGGTTTGAGTGCTCATTAAAGTCGAGGAATGTCATGAAAATTGCTTGATTGCTCATTAAAGTCTTAGAATGTCATGAAAATGGCTTGATTGCTCATTAAAGTCTTAGAATGTCATGAAAATGGCTTGATTGCTCATTAAAGTTTAGGAATATCATGAAAATGGCTTGAGTGCTCATTAAAGTCTAGGAATGTCATGAAAATGGCTTCAATGCTCATTAAAGTGTAGGAATGTCATGAAAATGGCTTGATTGCTCATTAAAGTCTTAGAATGTCATGAAAATGGTTTGAGTGCTTGTTAAAGTGTAGGAATGTCATGAAAATGGCTTGAGTGCTCATTAAAGTGTAGGAATGTCATGGAAATGGCTTGAGTGCTCATCAAAGTGTAGGAATGTCATGAAAATGGCTGAAGTACTCATTAAAGTCTAGGAATGTTATGAAAATGGCTTGAGTGCTCATTAAAGTGTAGGAATGTCATGGAAATGGCTTGAGTGCTCATCAAAGTGTAGGAATGTCATGAAAATGGCTGAAGTGCTCATTAAAGACTTAGAATGTCATGAAAATGGCTGAAGAGCTCATTAAGGTCTAGGAATGTTGTGAAAATAGCTTGAGTGCTCGTTAAAGTCAAGGAATGTCATGAAAATTGCTTGATTGCTCATTAAAGTCTTAGAATGTCATGAAAATGGCTTGATTGCTCATTAAAATCTTATAATGTCATGAAAATGGCTTGAGTGTTCATTAAAGTCTAGGAATGTCATGAAAATGGCTTCAATGCTTATTAAAGTCTAGAAATGTCATGAAAATGGCTTGAGTGCTCATCAAAGTGTAGAAATGTCATGAAAATGGCTTGATTGCTCATTAAAGTCTTAGAATGTCATGAAAATGGTTTGAGTGCTCATCAAAGTGTAGGAATGTCATGAAAATGGCTTGAGTGCTCATCAAAGTGTAGAAATGTCATGAAAATGGCTTGATTGCTCATTAAAGTCTTAGAATGTCATGAAAATGGTTTGAGTGCTCGTTAAAGTGTAGGAATGTCATGAAAATGGCTTGAGTGCTCATCAAAGTGTAGGAATGTCATGAAAATGGCTGAAGTGCTCATTAAAGTCTAGGAATGTCATGAAAATGGCATAAGTGCTCATCAAAGTGTAGGAATGTCATGAAAATGGCTTGAATGCTCATTAAAGTCAAGGAATGTTCTGAAAATGGCTTGATTGCTCATTAAAGTCTTAGAATGTCATGAAAATGGCTTGATTGCTCATTAAAGTCAAGGAATGTCATGGAAATGACCTGAGTGCTCATTAAAGTCTAGGAATGTCATGAAAATGGCTTGAGTGCTCATTAAAGTGTAGGAATGTCATGGAAATGGCTTGAGTACTCATCAAAGTATAGGAATGTCATGAAAATGGCTGAAGTGCTCATTAAAATCTAGGAATGTCATGAAAATGGCTTAAGTGCTGAATGTCATGAAAATGGCTTGAGTGCTCATTAAAGTCTAGGAATGTCATGAAAATGACTTCAATGCTCATTAAAGTCTAGGAATGTCATGAAAATGGCTTCAATACTCATTAAAGTCTAGGAATGTCATGGAAATGACCTGAGTGCTCATTAAAGTCTAGGAATGTCATGAAAATGGCTTGAGTGCATATTAAAATCTAGAAATGTCAATAATATGTTTGAGTACTCATTCAAATCTAGGAATATTATGAAAATGACTACAGTCCTCATTAAAGTCTAGGAACATCATGAGTATAGTTTGAGTGCTCATTAAAGTCTAGGAATATCATGACTGCATTTCCAGGATTTAAAAAAATTCCACGAATCAAATTGCACAATTATATTATTTTGCAAACTAAGTAATTAATGTCTACTTCTAGAAAGTGGCATTATGTACACAGAACAGAAAGACATATTTTTCATTTACTTATGCAACATTTTGGAGAAAAATGAAAACTATACATGTGGTAAATTACTATGCTAGTTTAGCCTGCTTGAACAAGGAATTTAAAATATGTTGTAGACCACATGATATGAAGTGTCCCCCTGTCCAACTGTGGTACGGACATAAAGTAACACATCTCACTTCATAGGTACAAATTTATACCTACATGTATACTGTATATGTTTTTTTTTGTTTAGGAAAATCTCTTCAGTATTGATCAAAAGGAATTTTCTGTAAGAGAAATATCATAGTTCAATTGTTCTGAAAAATGATGGACATGAGAGTCAAACATATACTTTAAGTTTCTAAGAAATTAAATTCTTATTAAGTATTAAAAAAATTAGGAATGAAGTCATCATGTGAAATATTATGTCATTTTGATATAAAACTATAGGCCACACTGGATAAAGATTCAAAATTTAATTTTTTATATAGAAGAGAGTTTAATTACAGAGTTGTCTACAAAACCCCTTGAGTACTGGTATATATATATATATGGTAGTTTTATATTTTTTTCTAGCACAGATTTTATATTGCTGCAATTTTAAAGATATTTGTTTCAAAATAACAAATACTTTTGGAGGATACTAGAGTTGACTTCAGTAAATATTTTTGGCTACACTGTTATTTAATTGTTAAATGAGAAAGATCCAATAATAAAGAGGGGAGTGATAAATATAAACAAGGACTATATCAAGTTCTAAAATTGCCAATCTTTCAAAACACATTACATATATGTGAATATTTGAAGCACTATACTAACCTTGATTATGTTTATAATTGTATGTTGATTGTGATACACAAATAATAATTCTAAGCAACAGAAATACATGTACTTGTGCTATTTTTAATGTTTAAAGTGACAGTTTTGAAAGTCATAGAACATGTAATGTACCTTATGATAATATCACTCAATCATTTTTTGCGTCTGCTCATTTTCATGATGCAACATATATATAATAACATTCCCCATCTAAAGCAGAGAATCCAAAAGTTTTAAGAATTCTTATGAATAAATAAACACCATAGCAGGAAATCAGCCATAATCTTGACATTGTTTTAAAATATGAATTCACTATCATTGCAGTGTTCAAACTAGGCTACATTTTTATGCCAATGGGAAAAATTTATTGATGACCAATCAAATATGAAAGACATATATATATATATATATATATATATATATATATATATATATATATATATAGCATAGGTGTGAGAAAAGAATAGTGGCTAATTTTTCTCACATTTCATTTGCAAGTACAGTCGGCTCCACTTATATGCATGGTCTCGGGACCAATACTATGATAAGCAATTAGGCGGCATATGCACTAAACTGGCGTTCATGTTATGGCACGTATCTGGTGCAGCATGCATACTGATACCCATTATTTCTCCGAAACACCCCCCCCCCCATTTTGCCTAGTTCATTTAAATGTGACGCGATTTGTTCTGTTATGGTATGTCAGTATTGTTATAGATCGAGGAGCAGACTTGTGGTCAGTGCTCCAGTCGTAATCTATTGAATTTAATGACCAGACTGGATCGGATTCTAAACAAGGGCGATGCGAGTTTGTGTTAAACCTAAAGCGTGTTAAAGCCGTCGACCATGCTTGGTTAATTATTATAGTTGTCTACTATCGCACCTCCTGGTGATCAACAGAGAATCAGAGAGCTAATGCCATCTTGGTAATATTTATGGTTATCTACTATAGCGCCTCCTGGTGACCAACGGAGATCTAATAGCTGTGATGTTGATATTAACAGACCTCATTAATCAACCTTGACCGCAAATGTTCGAAATCAGTTTCTTTTCATTTGTAAAGGAACAATTTGAACAATGCAGTTATCTGAAGCAATTTAGCACATAATAATGCATGTTCGGACCAGAAAAATTTATGCAATAATGCGAAATATGCATATTGACGATATGCAATTGTCCAACATTGATATCCATTGAAAACAATGGTAACAAATCGGGATCGGCACAAGGCTATACAATAAAGCAGAATATGCAGTTATACGATATGCACATATCTGGAGCTGACTGTATCAGTATAATTAAATATGCATTAAGTGATACAAGTAAAATTATATATGTATTGAGTGATACAAATATGTGCATAAGCATCAATAAACTACATATGAACTGAGTGTTACAAGTTTGTGAATATGTGTTAGTACAATTACATCTGAAATGAGTGATTAAATTATGTACATACTTGTCAGTAAAATTACATTTGCATCAAGCAATTATTGTGGATATGTGCCAGCAAAATTATATAGGCATCAAGCAATTAATGTGGATATGTGCCAGCAAAATTATATACGCGTCAAGCATTTAATGTGAATTTTGTTTGATTTTAAGATTTGTAACGTAGCCTTAAAAAAATTAAGTCATATTGCTATGATGTCTGCAGTGAGGCAGTTTATAGTGATGTCTAGCACTGGGGCATCATGCTGCAGATATGAAGCATGATGTCCCACCCAGACACATTATCCTGACACCAGGCTGACCAGTTGTAACACTAACCTCATAATGTGGAGCGTCAAGCGAGGCAACTGTTAGTACCATTTTTGTAAGTCTTTGGTATGACTCAGCCGAGGATTGAACCGACGACATACCGATTGTGCAGCGGACATTCTATCCACTAGGCCACCGGAGCAGTTCATTTAATGTGAATATGTTCTAGCAAAATTATTTACGCATCAAGCAATTAATGTGAATATGTGCCAGCAAAATTATATAGGTGTCAACCAATTAATGTGGATATGTGCCAGCAAAATTATATGTGTCAAGCTATTAATGTGGATATGTGCCAACAAATTATATAGGCATCCACCAATTAATGTGAATATGTGCCAGCTAAATTACATGTGTCAAGCAATTAATGTGGATAATGTGCCAGTAAAATTATATAGGCATCAACCAATTAATGTGGATATGTGCCAGCTAAATTACATGTGTCAAGCAATTAATGTGGATATGTGCCAGCAAAATTACATATGCACAGAGCAATACAAGTAAATGCTTATGTGTCATTAATAGAAACAGTAAGAATTATTCATATAGACATGGGCTAATAAAAAAATTAATTGTAGACGAAGATTGAAATTGCTGTTTACAATGACAGTTTATTTTTTTTCCTCCTGTTATAGATCCATATAGACGCCTCATACTTCAGTCAAACAGTGGTGTCATTTTATATAATTTTACCAAAATGTAAGACTAAGAAAAAAAAAGAAGACTGAATATGTGGCAGGTTATGAAGCCAACACTGACTGGGTTTGGATCAAAGTAAGTGACTGAAAAAGTGGCAACTAATGAAGAAGACACAAACAGGGTGGAGGGCTGAATAAGGGGGCAAATAATGAAGAAGCCACAAATGGGGTGGTGGATCAAAGTGACTGACTTTAGAGTTACACTCTTGTACAATATTATGATTATATACATACACTTTTATTTGCAAGGGTACCATTTCCTCGGATGACACCAGATGCATTGCTTGAGTGCATCTGTTTCAGTGGAGCACTACCCAGTCTGTTAGCAGATGCTCCTGCATAGGGTTGTCCTGAAATGTGAACCAAAAAGTAGGTCACAGTAATCTGTTTGCTTTTTAATCATGTTCTAAATACCTTTGTAAATTGTAACGATAAATTAAAAAACATTATCTGAATCTCATGCTCCAGACAGGGGGCATGTATATAGGCAAAACATTTATATCCAGTAAAAATAAAATTACATTACAAAATTTAATTCAGAAAAGTATAAAATTCACTTTCAACTAGAGAGGTTGTTTAATGTTTTCTCATAACAGCAAAGAGTAACTTGGCACATCTAGACCACCGCTCTAATATGTGTACCACATTTCTTAGAGATATCTTGAATGGTTCTGGAATTCTTCCAGACATAGATGGATGGATTGATGGATGAAAAAATGGACAAAAACATTACAAATATTGAAACTGAAGAATTGTGAAGGTAAAAGATATATCTACACCAGTACCAAGTTTCAAACAGCTAAGCTGAAGTGTTTGAGAGTTATGTCACAGAAGTGAAAATATTTAAAGATGGAAAGAGGGATTATAAACAGACATATGGGCATAGTGACAGCTGCATCCATTACATTTTAACAAAAGGGGTGATGGGGTTTATAAAAAAGGACAATTGATGTTACTTTAACACTGATTGATATCAGTACCAATGTTTGAACCAAATTACTTCAGTGCTACTGTTTGGCTATATTATCATAAAAATCTCAGACATCCTAAAATGGTCATCAATTGCAAATAATATCTGATAACTCTTCCTGTAGTACAAAACATGTAATCTGCCAACTCTTCCTGCAGGCCCGCACCTAGGAAATTCTGGACCCCAGGCAGCTGACAGAGTTCAGGCCCCTTTTGTGTTTCAAATATGTGTGTATATGTGCCTATCTAGCTCAGGCCCCTGACAAGTGCCATGGTTGCCCCCTCCCCTGCCCTAGGTGCGGGCATGCTTTCTGTATTACAAAGCATGCAATCCGCCAACTCTTCCTGTATTAAAATGCATGTGATCTGCCAATTCTTCCTGTATTAAAATGCATGTGATCTGCCAATTCTTCCTGTATTAAAATGCATTGATCTGCCAACTCTTCCTGTATTAAAATGCATGAGATCTGCCAACTTTTCCTGCATTAAAAAGCCAATGATCAGCCATTTCTTTCTGTATTAAAAAGCCTTTGATCAACCAATTTTTCCTGCATTACAAATCATGCGATCTGCCAATTCTTCCTCCATTAAAAAGCCAATGATCAGCCATTTCTTTCTGTATTAAAAATCATGCGATCTGCCAACTCTTCCTGTATTAAAAAATGTAATCTGCCGATTCTTCCTGCATTAAAAAGCCTTTGATCAACCAATTCTTCCTGCATTAAAAAGCCAATGATCAGCCATTTCTTTCTGTATTAAAAATCATGTGATCTGCCAACTCTTCCTGTATTAAATAGCAAGTCATCTGCCAACTCTTCCATGTATAATAGGTCTATAATCTGCCAACTCTTCTTGTATTAAACATCCTGTGATCTGTGAACTCTTCCTGTATCAAAAAGCTTATGATCTTGTTGTGTGAAAGTAATAAACCACGGCATGCCTAAGGTAAAACATTGCAAATTCATATAGACTTAAAATATTTCCTTATAGCAAGGGATAACTGTATTATGGAAGAAAATTGCTTTATTATGGCAAGGGACTATTGTAATAATGCAAGGGACTACTGTATTATGCAAGGGGACAACATGTACTGTATTAGTATTGTGGTGAGGGACTACTGTATTATGGCAAGGGACTACTGACATATGCAAGCATTCTTACAATAATTACATACCATATATAGGATCAGGTCTTGTTGTCTGTACACGTGACTGTCTGTTAACACTGCTGTTATCATTGCCATAAGTAAATGGGCGGGGCTGACCAGTGTGAGGGTGTGTCTCATTGAGTGGATGACTCCCATGTGGGTGTTTCTGTGAAGACAGGGAGGGGGGCTGCTGCTTCTCCCTGTAAGTATGCAAACAAAATAAAAAGATGCTATCACAAATTCTCAAATCGGCCAACATTGGTAGAATTAAAAATTTGTTATGCATTTTTGCGAACAACCCTATATTTCATGTATAAATAGAAGTAATCTACTTCCTGGAAGTGAAATATTTCCTTACATCCACTAAAAATGTAGATTTTCTTTCTATAGTTCTAAGGCAAACAGTACTGAGTGCCATCAATGTTTTCCTCCATTCTGTGCCAATGTGACTATCGGTTGCAGTAACACAACAATACAAAAGTTCCAAATTTTACAAAAGCTTTAGGACAGTGACTTGTTAATAAATTAGCTTGTGCATAATGTTTCAAATTGTTTATTTTGTCAAATTAATTACTGTTTTCAAAGGAAAATGAAGAGTTTTATTTTCTATAACACATTTCTTGTGCAGATTGATACAGTAAATACTGATAGGATGGAGGTACTGTAGAAATATATCAAGAAAAGGTTATATCTGACACACCTAAGAGTGCTACATCTGTTGTAAAGAAATGAGTTTAAAAATAGTGAATTTACTTATAAGGATTTGTATCTTTTTATAATTTGTTTATTTCTACCTTTAATCATAATTTTTGTATGACCTTGGCAAACTTGCAGTTCAGTGAAGTAACAATGGCACATCCAAGTTTTGATTATCATTTTAGTTTGGTTCATAATCAACACTCATCAATTACCAATTTATTTATCATTTTCAAATATGATTATGTCTATGATGAAAGTTAAACATACTCCTCATAATTTTCTTAACAAATTTAATCAAGACATTTTCATACAAATGTGTACCATTTGTTGTAGACTATAAATATTTTATATTGCTGTATGAGTGATGCAGAATACTGCATAGCAACCAGTCATGTAAGTACAGTCACAGACAATTTGCATTATTCATGTGGAAAACTTGGTAGAAAAATGTTAATACTAGAAGCCTATTTAATAATATTTTCTTTGGAGTTCATTTTTAGGTATTTCATGATCATGTATATGCACTCATTACATTAATGTATACTAGAGGATTTGCTATCTTTACACAGTTTAAAATATATTCATCCTTATCAAGAAAGAGAGAGGGGGGAGGGGGGAGGAGTTGAAAAGCAAAATGATATAGGCCTCTATATAAAAATACAGGTTTAAATAATGTAAATAAAGGGTCAGATATATTTCCTAAATGAAGGAAAGAAAACTGACCAAGGGTATTTGTATTAAGCTCTGTTTGAAATCTATGATTTCTCCTAAGTCAAAAGTGTTTATTCAAAGACCCGAAAATCTGGAATATAATGGTAAAACTCTTCCAAGAAGTTTTCGCAACATTTGTAATATATTTATTAACACCATTTATACTCACTTATAAGTCAGATCCATCTATGAACTGTATAATGATGTGGCAAATCTGGGTCTATGCAGTTTGTCAGGAATATTCGGTAGAACAAACAACATAAACCCTGATCTAAAAGCATAATATGCAAAGGTAGATTAGGGTATATCTTGTTTAGGTCTCAACATTACTTATAAGCAAGTCAAGACAGAAGATGAATAAATTCCAGTCAGTTTGATGGATAGGCATACTCATTACATTGTAAATAAACTCTTAATAATTGCCTTCTTTCTGATGATGATGGCTTTCAGTCTAATTACACTAATTTTAATAGAAATGAATTAGAAAATTTGGAACACTTTTGAACTTTTGGTAGGGGAAGAAGCATTATGACTTGCATCTGATTTCCTTCTTACTAATATATGAGTGCTTCCTACACAGATGTAAACTAAGATCTTTTATCTGCTTTAACAAAGTAAAATATGCACCCATTGACAGTTGAGTTAAATAATAGTGTATGTAGAATTATGTCAAATGTTTGATTTGATACTTATTTTCCGTTGGATTAAATTGTACTGTATGTATAATTATGTCTACTACATTTAATGTCATACCTTTTCTTGCCTTAATATGCACTCAAACTCACATATCCATTTGTAAGTGCATATCTCAATCCAAGCATGGGAGGGAAGCAGCTGCTAAAAACCACTTAGAATTTTGTTACTACCATTACCACACATGCCTGCTGTCTCATTAACACTTAACTTTGTGGTTAAATGACTCCCAAAAATGGATTTTATAAATGTTTATTAGACAAGAACATACTGGAAGAGAGAGTATTGTTTATGACACTGGAGTGGTGGTGCAGTTATGATGATGAACTTTAACTCATGACAGCAGGCCATTCTATGTACATCTGTCCCCACCCCCCATATAGTTATCAGGATTTGTTAAATTTTAGGGAGACATGGGCTGTTTGAAGTGAGAGAATGTCCCATGGGTTCTTTCAAAGTGCAAAAGTAACTACCAAAAGTTCTAAATTTGCTAGAAATTGCAGCAATGAAGAAACAATTTTGTAAAAAGTTTTTATTCAGTTTCTCTTTAATAAGAAGTTGTCAGAAACAGACAGTTTAAAAAGTATACAAGCTTTCCGTATCACGAAACAGTTAATTTTCCTGCACAACAATAAAGGCGCATATTTGATAGAGATCTTTTGGATTTCACCAAACTGATATGTTATTAAATTCATACATATTAAGTCGCTAACAGTTTGCTTCCTTCATTCTTATATAAGAGTAATTCTATTAGAATAATTTAATTGATATACTAAACAAATCTGATATAAATTGGATGGGCTGATTATACTACATGACAGCAAATCCTAAGTTTGTTGAGAACCTTTTCACGACAAAATATTCCAATATTTTCTTCTACTTTTGATTGAGTTAAAGGATGCATTATATCAAACTTGGTCAAATTCTGAAAGCTTTGTGTGCTAGGATGCCTTATATCAAACTTGGTCAAATTCTGAAAGCTTTGTGTGCTAGGATGCCTTATATCAAACTTGGTCAAATTCTGAAAAGCTTTGTGTGCTAGGATGCCTTATATCAAACTTGGTCAAATTCTGAAAAGCTTCGTGTGCTAGGATGCCTTTTGTAAAACTTGGTCAAATTTTGAAAGCTTTGTGTGCTAGGATGCCTTTTGTCAAACTTTGTCAAATTTTTAAAAGCTGCATTTGAGAAGAAGTCATTTAAAATATTCTGTATAGTAATGGTAACCATATTTGATGGTGAATTGGCATCGCATTTACAGTGAAAGCCCTTGAAATAAGGATTAAATTGACTCAAATGGGATTGAATGGCTACTGAGAATAAGTCGTTTCAAGGCTTTTCTATTTTTAGTATTGGAAGTCATATCTGATGGTGAACTGGTATAATATGTATATAGCTGAAAACCATTTATTCATTACAATTGGACTATTTTCTGTCAATGTTTGGTAAAGTTGTGAAGAAAGTTTTTAATCAGAAGAAGTAATTTAAAGGTTTCTCTATTTTAGTAATGGCGACCATATTGGATAGCAGATTAGCATCTTTGTAAAAAAAAACTGAAAACCCAATATGTTAGGATGATTTCTGTCAAATTAGATTAAATTCTATTGGGCAACGTTTGAGAAGCAGTCATTTTTTAAAAAATTTTATGGTTAGTAATGGTGGCTATATTCAATGAGAGTACAAACTTTAACGGTCTTTATGTCAGAATGTTTTATTTCAGATTTAGTGAACTTTGTTTGAAAATTTTTTGAGAAAAGTAATTTAAAGTCATTCTTCTATTTTTGGTAATGGTGTCCATGTTTTACAGCAGATTTGCAAAAACCTGAAAGCATTTCAGACTCAGGTGCTCACTGACAAATTTCGTTGCAACTTGTCCAGTGGATTTTGATAAAAAGTTTGAAATATCAAAATGTAACTAGACCAAGGATGAGCCACAAATGACCATTCCATAAGTTTACTTTGGGCAAGGGAGCTAAAATGGAACTGATGCCAGGTTGATGCCATGCCTGGTTACATGGAAAACTGGTGTCACAAAGTTAGAACCACTATGAAGTAGCTGGAAAAGGTGACTGGGTTAGTCACACCTACCTTCTGAGGTACACCTGTTCAGGTTTGGGTTCGTTAATGTTGACATTGACCTCTGTTAATACCTCTTCCTCCCTCAGGGCACCAGTATTCTCCTCCTTTATTTCTGAAAGTGTTATGTATGTTAGATTGCTTTAACTTTTTCATTTATAACTACTGAACAAAACAATAATTTACCAAACCCTTTTAAAATACTGTGAATTCATTTCTTTTATTGGTATAAATTTTTTTTGTTTTAGTTAAATAATTTTTTTTTATTCCTATTTAATGGATTGGGGAGAAGATCTTAAATCTGTGGAATGAAGCAACCATAACAACTATAAAAACTGCAAAAATTATAAGCCCATGAAAAATATGGAATACATAGTAACATGCATCATTTTACTTTAGATTGTACGTGTCAATCTGGGACATATTTTTTTTTAAAAATTGTTTTTGTCTCAAAAAGCACTTCTAGTACATCACTGCATATCATGCCCTGGAAATTTGAGTAAAGTAAGACTGGCTTTTTAACGTTACATAGTTATTTCCCCCTTATGAAACACCCCTTCTGTGATGATTAGGTGGTCTCACTGGAGTGGACTAATATAACAGGGACAATACATACCATATGTATATAGTTATCTTCCTCTTATGAAACATCCCATCTGCAATGTTTAGGTAGTCTCACTGGACTAATATGAGATGGACAATATGTGCCATATATATATATATATATATATATATATATATATATATATATATATATATATATATATATACATATACAGCTATCTTCCCCTTACGAAAATCCCCTTCTCCAATGATTAGTTTACGGGTCTAAAAATAGCAGATTATTTGTAGAGGGACTAAGTGCTTAAATATATGCAATTTTTTGCTGCGGAATTAAGTGGCCTCAAAAAATGGAAGACATCTCTTGAAGAAGGACATCAAGACAAATTAGTTTATATTACAAGTTGAATACAATTGTTTAAAGAAATTTGTGTGCAAAAATGTTTGTGGCATAAGCTGCTTATTTGAAATAATTTTAAACAAGTTTAAAACATGTACTTGCTTACTTACATCCATGATTTCATATGCAAATTATATTAAATATTTTTTTATTTTGTGTTTTATGGCACAACAATACAAGTAGGTTATTTAGTGACATAGCAATTGTAGTAAAGTGCCTGGCCCAAGTACACTCACCATATACCAAAATACTGCAGGCAAAATTCAATCTTTCATTTTACTGTATAATAAAACCATTATTCCATATCTTATTTATATTCATTTTTATTTATATTTATTAGCTAATATGACTGAATTTGCTGTGACTGTGACAATAGGCTTCCATCCAAAACAAGTCATTTGGAAAACTCATACATTCAATGATCTTTTATGAAATTTATTGGTAAATTTATCATTGCAGGTACAAGATAATGATCACTTTTGAAAGAACTAGCCATTTACTTTAAAACTGAAACTCTTTGAAATATTTGCTTAACTTCTGATGATTTTCAAATTCTATTGAACAAAACCTCCATAAAAGAAAACAACTCTAACATACCAAAGTCGGCTCCAGAGGAAATCTGCATAGGTGAGTCTTCATAAGCATTCTTTGCAAATCTGTGTGCTGCAGTTGTCCATGCAATTGCCTGTAAATAAAGTAGTGGAATCTTTCTCAGTGAATCTACCTTGCTACACATGTACTTGTGTTCTGTTATATCCGGCACTCACACCGAAAACAAAATTTGAAGTCATATCCCACACAGACTCTACAAAACTGTTACAAAAAGACAGAAAAAAAGTCATCTGAGAAAATAACAATCTTCCAACAAAACCCAGCAACTGACTGTAACTATGAAAAATGTACAATTACCTTAATTTTACCTCAAATGACCTGTAATGATCTGACCTAATACTGCAATGCACAAAATCAAACTCTAAACCATTCACTCTGAGGTTTGATTTTGTCTCCTTTTGAGAAATGGAAAGCTTTCTCTGTTTTCAGCTGTACATGTGTGTGTGTGTGTGTGTGTGTGTGTGTGTGTGTAACTTTTTTCATGGGTGCCAACTTTAATGGGTTTTGTGTGTATGTGTCATGGAGGCCATATTTACGTGTCTTGCAGGCCATATTTATGTGTATTGAAGGCCATGTTTATGTGTATTGAAGGCCACACTTATATTTCACACTTAAAAAATAAATTTAGCAAAGTTTGTTATAACAAGTTTCAATTTGATAAAATGAATGGCATATGTATTCTGACCTGCCCATTAGGTTTACAGAGGATTGTGGTACATTCAGGTCCTGTTCCCCATTTCTGCTGCTCCTTCCATACAAAGTCTCCTGGTGGGTCATGGAGGAGAGGGTCATTACTTCCTGACCACACAGTAATAGTGGTGTGTTTGGCAAACTTGGTACGGGGAGGGAAGCGATAAACGGCTACAGGGTGTCCACCCACATTTTGCTGAATCATATAACCACCAAACTCTACATCCTGAAAAGATATTTAAAAAATCACTGAACTCAACATCCAGCAAAAAATAAAAATACTAAACTCAGCATACAGAAAAAATAAAAATACTAAACTCAACATCCTGAAAACATACAACCACCAAACTCTGCATTCTGGAAACATAAGGTACCAATCATCTATGGGGCTTCTGGGAATTTTTTTCTAGCTTTCAGATAGTTTGGAGAGAAAAAGTTCTTGCTCTGATTTAATAGCAGTAAAAGAACCATTATATCCAAGATATATTTGAAAAGAAAAAGTATCCTGAGGTTTACAGTTTAAAAGAAAATTTCACTCAACCCCCATCCCCGAAATATTTAACAAAACCCCATCCCCTCACTTAAAATGAAATGACTGCTCCCTAATAATATGCATTACACTTTGTCACAGAATTAAAAAAAAACAACAACTTTTGTTATGCCTGAGAAATATTTGATTATTTGTGTTGTGCATGTGTACAACGCTATCTAGGATGAACAGGTGTTTATCCAGACAAGCGACGGAACCAACATATGTCTTGCCAACGTAAACTACTTGCGGCTATGGAGATCATAATTACGATATGCATGGGTATTTTACCCTGAATATTACTCACTGTCCTATGAATTTAAGCAAGATTAAGGTATAACCGATACTGGTCACTAAGGTATAACCGATACTGGTCACTTTGAATCTGGTGAAGAAATCATGTATTTTCATGAGGTACTTTTATAAGCCATAGGGGTGAGTGTTAAATTTATATTTTATTTGATATGCGAAGTTAACTGAGTTTGTATTGTCATATCATGTAATGATTCATTTATTACAACACAGATTTGAAACATTGTGAACTGTGAATTTCATGTTGTTTTTAAGAGTATAATGTATTAGTATTTTCCAGAACTCATTATTATTACCAGTTTGGTTTTATTGTAGCTTACGAGGTTACGAGGCTAACAGTCTAACTAGTCTAATGGATGTAAGAGACTGATGAGTTTAGCTTATGAATAGAGCTATCTAGATGTATGTATGTATGTATGTATGTATGTATGTATGTATGTATGTATGTATGTATGTATGTATGTATGTATGTATGTATGTATGTATGTATGTATGTATGTATGTCTGCACATGTGGTGGAGCCATGACTGTAGACGTATCTAATACAAGGGTGCTGTATGCTATCTGTACGTGTATAGGTATGACTGACTATACATGTAGTGGATTCATGAAGGGTGTGAGCGTCCGATACAAGAGAACCCAAGGGACATAGTAAAACTGTGCAGTTTACCGGTGTATGAATCGTGCGACTGTACAAGGGTCAAGAAGCATGTTTGTTCCAATTGATGTTTCAATTGGTATATTTGTATTTACATGAGATTACATATTTTGAAACTTAGTTGAATTCCAGGAGATTTGTGAATCTTACTGACAGTGCAGAACATTTGAAACGTATTTGAAAACTTGAGATTGTTTGAATCCCAAGCCTAGTCTATACGTGAAATTATGTGAATATCTTAGTGTGTACTATTAATTGAAACTGAGGTTTTTTGAAGCTGTATATCAGATAGATATAGTATTATTGGTTTATTTTCAATGTGTGAATGTTAGTATAGAGTGATTGGATCAATTGTATGTTGAGCGTGTGTGAGAATCGTTGTATTTTTACATCCTACATTTTTCTTTTCTAATTAAGTTAATACATTTTCATCTTTCACACATTGTGTTTGAGTTATTCATTTAATCCAATACCCACTCTGTTACAATTCTGCGACACACTTACACTTGGTAATGATGATCCATGGTTTTACCACATATAATCATGTGAAAGTTGGATCAAACTACAAACAATATATACCCTGATCTTTTATCCCATGATGAACTGGCAGGTCTGGGTCTGTGTAGTTTCTTAATCAGTAGAATAAACAAGATATTAATCCTAATCAGGGTAAATGTTTGCAGTTGGACACACTCGTACGCAAGTATATACAGTATGTCGTATTGAACACATACAGTATGTAATATTTTAAGAAATATGTCATATTAAAATGAGTATGCTTTACTTCAGCATGCAGATAACTGAATTTAAGTGTGGGAGTTCCAGCTCAACCAATTGTAAAGAACAATATAGTATAGTTATATTGTTATTCATTGGCTGAGAAGGAAACAAGGACTCAGAAGATACCTGTATCTAGCCTCCAAAATCAGCTAATCAGTTAGGCTTTGCCTTTAGTATAGTCAAAGTCATCACTATGTCATATAAGAGCTCCCTGGTAAATAAGAGTATCATCTAAATAATTAAATAAAATATATATATATATAGTTATGTATATCTGATATTTATTTTAATTTAATTGTTTGACAGTTCATAATTTATTTTACATGATGTAACTTATATTTATTTTAATTTCATTGTTTGTTTGTCAGTTTAAACTTTTTTAAATTTTTTTTTACATGGTATATAATATAATCTTGTTTATGTGATTTGGAAATTTTTCTTGAAAATCAGTTTACCTGACTTTTTTTTTAAACCTAAGGCTAACCTAGATCCTGACCTTAATTAAATGTTAACAACATCCATGAAAACAAGTTTTTTTATTTAAATTTATTTTCAATATAAGAATAATAAGAGTGAGATAAAGGCTATATCAGGTATGTGACCCTAGACTTGTAAATAGTTTTGGTGAAGTTAACAACTTTTTTTATTTTTTTTATTGTTAGAGTAAAATGATTGTTTTTGTCAGTGTAATGTTAGGAGTACATGATATAAATATGATCACATGACACTCATACGGGTACCTATTTTGCATTTCCAATTAATGTTTAACCTTTGTTTTAGAGAAATAATCTCAGTCTGGGCTTAAAACACTTGATGTCATGTCGTTTTTTTCTGTTGTCACCAGTTTTCAAGTTATATGTTAAATTTTCTTCAGAATATTTGGATTTTTAAAGATTAATTCGTTTCTCTGGAAATATTTGAGTGCTCATACAGAATTCTTAGACACAGACAGTTTTTGAAAATATTATTCGGATTTCCAACACCGGAGTGTTATTTCTTGTATTTCTACAAGGAACTGTAGATACAACACTATACAGACTACATCATATGTTATCGTCTTCAATCTTGGATTTTCATTGAGACTCAAACTTGAAATAAATAGAACATTTCATAACAAGGACTTCTAATATTTAATTTGTGGATTAATCTTGGATTAGTTTTGGATTTGATTCTTAAAACTAAGTTCTTTTTCCATTTTTACCTTGTTTTTCCAGGGAAATACATTATTTGTTAAATTTTACAAAGCATGTTGATTGCACCTTTTCTGTGTTACCGTTGTTTAGACACACACTCATATCTTAGTCCAATCCAACTGCAAACAACATAGACCCTGATGTGCCATTTCAAATTTGTATTAGCAGATCAGGGTTTATGTTTTTTCTTATATCATTACAAACTGCACAGACCAAGATCTGACAGCACATTATTCAACAGATCTGGGTCTGTGCATTATGCACTTAGACTTGAGTTATAAGCTAGTTTATATGCAAGATACGTCTTTAGGATAATTTTTTGGGGCTTATTATGACTTGTGAGTGTCAAAATCAGAATCAATATAAATCACAAAATGTCTTAAAGATGAATCTACTCTAAGAATAACAAGTATGGTGGAATTACTCAAACTTAAGAATTATTGTTGTTTGCACTATGTGCATATAATATAGGAGCTTAAAATTAGTAACCAATTGTGAAGTACAAGTTATTGATTTTTGTGTGCTTGTGCAAACATTTTAGTGAACAGACCAGACTAGAATCTGCCATCACATACACCTAATGTGCTAGCAGATCATGGTCCATGTGATTTGTTCAACATAAAATTTCAAAATGAATGGCACTGAACACAATCTGTTGAAATCCTTTGCAAAGGCAAAAAAAAAGAGGAAAGTTTTAGTAACTGAGAAACTTTATTAATTCTGTGATCTTAGAGACTGAAAAATATATCCCTTCAAAATTTACCACTTCAAATCTGTAACCTATCAAGGTTATTACTAAATTATAACCAGCTACAAATCAAACTGACAGCTTTGAATAACATTTGCCTAAAGTTAGGGCTGTGAAAAATTACTAGGTACATTTATTATGCTGTACAGTACAATAGATTTATAACTATGGGAGTACACTGTGTGTTCTCTCTACTTAGAGGTTCTATCAGTATCTATTATCTGAATGTGTCAGTACATATTTCACACCAATATGTAATATTTTAATGTCACTCTGAATACTGACAATACCTACAGGTTAACAATGAAAAAATAAATGTACACTTTCTTAAGACCTGTATATCATTGTGATCTCATGTAAATTTTGTACTCCCACATTTGTGCATTATCAAAGGTATTTTCATCTTCTCATATAGCACTGAAAAAGGTATACATTTGATGTAGAAAATTTAAACACTATAAGAAAAGAGAGATACAAGACAATAATTGTCATCTTTATTGAAGAACATATATTACAGATGAATATAGCCTCAAAAATGCCAAAACTACCTGTGCATGACATGTAGTCTACCACAATTCATGCAAACATGTAGTTTACCACAATCCATGCAAACTCAGATCTGCTAATACATATGATGCCATTAGATCTAGGTCGTTGTTTTCATTGTACCTTTAAGTGATGGGAAGAGACACTTACCCCCATCATATTATGCATCACCTAATCTACCAGCAAGTGGCATGTAGGTGTTGATAACTTCAAGTGAAGAGTGTTGACCATGATCTAGCAGTATATTTTATATATGATCAGAATCTACAAGCATACTGTGTAACATCAAATTTACAATCACATTGGGTACCATCACATTTACAATCACACTGTGTACCACACATTTACAATCACACTGTGTCCATTTGGATCTACCAGCACACTGTGTACCATCAGATCTACCAGCACCCTGTGTACCAGCAGATCTACATGTACACTGTACTATCGGATCTACCAGCACACTTTGTACCATCAGATCTACCAGCACACTGTGTCCAATCAGATCAATCAGCACACTGTGTACCATCAGATCTACAAGCACACTGTGTACAATCAGATCTACAAGCACACTGTGTACCATCAGATCTACAAGCACACTGTGTACAATCAGATCTACAAGCACATTGTGTACAATCAGATCAATCAGCACACTGTGTACCATCAGATCTACAAGCACACTGTGTACAATCAGATCTACAAGCACACTGTGTACCATCAGATCTACAAGCACACTGTGTACCATCAGATCTACCAGCACACTGTGTACCATCAGATCTACAAGCACACTGTGTACCATCAGATCTACCAGCACACTGTGTACCAGCAGATCTACCAGCACACTGTGTACTATCGGATCTACCAGCACACTGTGTACCAGCAGATCTACAAGTACACTGTACTATCGGATCTACCAGCACAATGTGTACCATCAGATCTACCAGCACACTAACAGTGTCCAATCAGATCTAACAGCACACTGTGTACCATCAGATCTACAAGCACACTGTGTACCATCAGATTTATCAGTGAACTGTCAAGTCCCAGGCTCGGCTAATGTGGGTATGTGCGAAAGCTAGCCAGAAGCTTCTTGTGGGTCGGTGGTTCTTATCAGGATTTTCCAGGGTTCTTCCTCCACCATTTATACTGGTCGCCATGTATAGCCTATCTTGTGCTGAAAAATGGCATTAAACCCTATAACAACAGCAATAACAAGCACACAGTACCATCAAATCTACCAGCACACTGTGTACCATCAGATCTACAAGCACAATGTGTACCATCAAATTTACCAGCACACTGTGTACCATCAGATTTATCAGTGAACTGTCAAGTCCCAGTCTCAGCTAATATAGGTATGTGAGAAAGCTAGCCAGTAGCTTCTTGTGGGTTGGTGGTTCTTATCAGGATTTTCCAGGGTTCTTCCTCCACCATTTATACTGGTCGCCATGTATAACATATCTTGTGCTGAAAAATGGCATTAAACCCTATAACAACAACAACAACAAGCACACTGTGTACCATCAGATCTACCAGCATAATGTGTACCATCAAATTTACAAGCACAATGTGTACCATCAAATTTACCAGCACACTGTGTACCTCCAGATCTACCAGTTTATGTACCATCAGATTTACTAGATAACAATACACTATCATATTTACCATCATACTGTGTATCATAAGATCTAGAAGCACAATATACACCATCAGATTCTAGTACACTATACACCATCAGCTCAACTAATACACTGCACCAACTGATCTACCAGCACAATGTGAACTATCAGGGTCAAGGATGTTAGTGGTGGAGTGCATGTTACACATGGGTTAATATGACTGATAGTAATTGGCCTAGTAAAGAAAAGGTAACTTTTATTCTTTATAAAACAATAAACCAAAATTCACATTTGCGCCATAATTTTACACAATCTTTTAAATTAACCTTATGCTCTCTCACCATGTAAATCAGTTACGTTGCATCTATAAAAAGAGCATGTGGTCATTTTATCTTAGAGTTTCATATTTGTAGAGTTCAACCTTTTAACAAGGGCCATGTTTACTCTTTTTATTGGTATACATTTGACTTTTATGTATGAGTGCTTATTTAGACAGCAACAATTCCTCCATTGTTAATGAAAAGTAAAGATAATTTTTTTTAAGATTCAACTGTCTGAAGTTTGAACTCCATAGACAAGGCAATATTTACTTACCTTATGGCATATTAAACCATTAAGGTAGCTGCATATGTTAAGATACACATAACTGAATAACTATAAAAAATTAGATGCTTACATATTTGGCAAAATCACGATACAGATTTTCATTAAATACTTTGCCCTCAGTTAAACTATGTGCTCATGAATAATATGCTTTTGTTTTCTAAAAATATAATTTAGCATTTTCTCTATATATAAAATATAGAATAGAATCCCTTACATTCTTATGCGTTCACTGGCTAAAAATTTTGAATTTGCAAGAAAGTCATCTTAAATTACACCATGATATGAATTTAAACACGACCATAACTTCTTCTCAACACATATACACCTAAACCTGAATACAAATTACACAAAAATACCTTTTCAAAACATTTATACCTTGACCTAAATAAAAATTACACGGTAGTTTCTTCTAAACACTTTTATACCATGATCTTAAAACAAATCACACAATAATTTCTTCTCAACTCAGAGTACCTTTAGACTTTTATTGTTTATGTACACCAGTTAGCCTCATGCTGATCTAATATAAAGAATATGAGACATTTCGAATATCTGCAGTCACTAACCAGGAACAGAACCAAAAAGGAACTTTGAGAAAGTGCAAATATAAAATAGTGCATTTTATTATAATTTAATTCAATGGCTGAAAAGTGGAACCTGTTTGATTTTGCAAATACATTACAACTTAAAAAATAAATGTAGAAACCTGCTTTGTTGTTCACTTTACTTTATACTGCTTATACACAATGTACCTAGTCAGAGCATGTTCTTGCAAAAATGTCTTTTTGTTATGTCAATATAAAATCATCATCATCATCATCATCATCATCATCATCATCATCATCATCATCACCAATACCTTAACCCAAGAGGTCAGTGGTGCACCACAGTTGACTTTACAGCCAATTCTCTCCATCTTTCCCTGTTCACTAACCATTCTGGTGGCAGAAGTGGAAAGTCATGGGTTTGATCCCCGGCCGAGTCATACCAACGACTTACAAACATGGTACTAACAGCTGCCTCGCTTGGTGCTCAGCATTAAGAGGTTAGTGTTAGGACTGGTCAGCATGGTGTCAGGATAATGTGACAGGGTGGGACATCATGCTACATGTCTGTGGCATGATGCCCCAGTGCTAGACTTCACTATAAATTACCTCACTGCAGGCATCATAGCGATATGACTGAAATTATTTTAAAGATACATTAAAAATCCTAATCACTCACTCACTCCCTGTTCACTAATACTCTTTGGGAATCTCCAAATCCCATGCCTGTCCACCCCTTAATGTTGTCTTCCTGCCTGTTTTTCTGTCTGCCTCTTCTTCTGCACCTTTGCACTGTGCCTTGCAAGATTGCTGTGCCAGTCCAGATGATCTTGAGACACAACTGTACCACTTCATTTTGTGCTTCTCTACAGTGATCATGTGATCAGTGATCATCTTTCATAGGATCTGATGGCTCATTGAATTTTGTTGTGGACTAATTCATTGGTTATATGGTCAATGTATGAGATAACCAAGACCTTGAGCATCTCCTTTTAAAGGTTTGAATCCTCCTTTGTAGATCTGATGCGAGTATCCATGTTTCACAAGCATACAGAAAGATGAATATGATAACCAAGTGCATCAGCCTTATTTTGAAAAAAAGAGCAATGTTGGAATCTTTCCATATTAGTCTCAACCTTGTTATTGCTGATGTTGTATGGGCAATCCTACAAAGTAGTTCTCGTTTGGAGCCTTCATCTGTGATAATTAATCCAAAGTACTTGAAGCGTGTGACTCTTTCCAGCTTCTGTCCACTGGCCAATATTTCCACACTGATGCGATTAGTGTTGTTTGTCATCAGTTTTTTTTCTTTCTTTCTTTCTTTCTTTCTTTCTTTCTTTCTTTCTTTCTTTCTTTCTTTCTTTCTTTCTTTCTTTCCGTGCCAATCTCCATACAATATACTGCAGAGGATGTGTCAAGGTGCTCAACCAAGTCAGCTAGTTCATTTTCATTTCCTGATAAACCATCACCTGCGAAGTGAAGGTAGGTGGTTGTTCTTACTCTAATGCGGACAGTGCCCTTGTGACCATGCAAGGCATCCTTCATGATTCTTTCCAGGAAAATGATGAAGAATGTAGGTGACAGTATATATCCCTGCCATACTCCAACTGTTGTTTGAAACCAATCTCCTCTGCTGCCATTAATGAGAGCTGCAAAGATGGCTTTGTCATTGAGGTGCTCAACAACCTGCACCAGGTTTGAGCTGATATTATACTTTCTCATAATTGCCCATAAGGCTGCATGCCATACCCTATATAAGGCATTTTTTAAGTCTATAAAGACGCAGTATAGAATCTGCTGATGCTGAAGGTTTTTTCCTCAAAGGCGTCTGAGATAAATGATATGTTCTGTGGTGCTCCTTCCTGCCTGCTCTTCAGCAATAAGTTTCTCTGCTTGAGGCATTAGCCTGTTGAGAATTATCTTCAGCATAACTTTGCTCAGGTGAATGATCAGACTGATTGGTCTGTATTTTTGTTACAGCTGTAGGTTTTCTTTCATGGGAAGCACGATGAACAAAGATCGAGTCCATGTTATGGGCCATTCTCCTGTCTGCCAGATGTTATTGCAGATTATTGTCAGGACTATCTCTTCTCCTCCTGCTTGAATGAACTCTGCTGGTATGTTGTCAATGCCAGCTGACTTTCTTTTCTTTTGTGACCTAACTGCAATTTCTACTTCTTCACGAAGAATGGGGTTGTCATCAATATCTTCAGCCTGAAGGCAATTTAGTACTGCTTGATCTCCTTGGGTCTTTTGATTGTGCAATTCTGGGCAATATTCTGTCCATCACCTGAGGATCTCTTGATCTACTGTAAAGTATTTTCCTGATGTGTCTTGGATGGTGGTCAGTTTTCCTTTGTTTATTGGTTGTAAAATCTTTTACAAGTTGATATGCCATTTTGCTGTCATTTCTACTCAGACTGTTCTTGATTTTGCAGCATTGTCTTTCTATCCAGGATTCCTTTGCCTCTTTCATGCTTATCTAGCTCCTTAATGAACTCTTTTTTCCTTTTTCAATTCTCTGCTTTTGCCACAAAGCTCAAGGACATCTGTTATGATTTCTTGATCAAAAAGCCTAACCCAACCAATATTCAGATTTGACCTTGAAAAACTGAAAGATCCAAAAGTTGCAGATTCCAAGGTCACTTTGCACCTTTGATAATCCTGGACAGCCATGACATTGACCTAGAGTCCATATATAAATTTAGCTTATTATTAATGTCTTGTCTTTTTGTTTTTTTATATACAGAAAGATTTAAGAATTGTGTACCATTTCTTTATTATGTGTACAACTATATACTGTATATAAATATACATCAAATTAAGTGCCACAAGGAGAAATAGTACTATGCAACTAACTGTATTACCCTATAAATAAAGTTGTTATTATTACTATTATTATTTACTGTATTTCTCCTAAGATAAGACCAAGGGATAAGCCTAATACAATTTTAAAAAAGTTGAGAGTTGGCTAATTATCAGACAAAGATATTTAATGCCAGAATTTTGTAATAGTGTGGGTAGGCTTATCACTAATTACCATATTTATCTGCATATAAGCTGGATTAAACTGCAGACAACACAGACCCAGCTTTTCCACTGCATAATGTGTGAGTAAATCTGGGTCTTATCTGTTAGGACTAATCAGCTGAACAAATAGAACAGACTCTGATCTTGAGGCACATTATGTAATGACAGATCAGGATCTATGTGGACTGCGATTGATTCTGTGTTTTACATTAGTATATATGGTACAAACTAACACAGGTATCTCTGTATTCAATTTCACCATCCCAACTTCAGGGAGACACTGAAGTACATTTGTAAATTAACATTTTCAACATTAAAATTGTCTAAAAGAATTTGCAAAGATCCTTTATAAGCTCTGTTTAGATAATAAATATGACACTTTTTCAAGGTGTCCATAATGACCACTTGCAGAAATGAATTGTTCTAAGGAAACCTCACCAGCCTGTTGTAGTGTTTATAAATATTATACTGTATGACAAATTGACCCACATGCTTGAATGGCAGGACAGATACCAGGGATAAATAAGGATGCACTCCCTAATACAAATACCCCAGGGACTCAGGCTGTGAAGTGATAACACCCTTACACCCTTGCTTTAGACTTCTGGGTTTGATACCAAGTTCTGATGTTTAAAATACTGTACATCAAAGGTTATGTGTTTTCCCCAGGTTGGATACCTCTGCCTCAAACAATACTCCATATAAAAAACTGAGTTCATAAGACTCCTTCATATAATTTGTGACATATCTATAGCTTACATAAATGGTTATAAATTATTACTGCTATAAATATGCCAAGGAAAGAAATCCATTTATTACATAGTATATTACTTCCTGTGGTCACTGCCATTTCAGCTCTGCCTGCGTAGGTTCAAGTCTTAGAATCGGCCAATGTGAGTATGTGAGAAAGCTTGCCAGTAGCTTCTTGTGGGTTGGTGGTTCTTTTGTTTTTATTCCCGAGTTCTTCCTCCACCATTAATACTGGCTGCCATGTATAGTTTAAAGGGTGCTGAAAAATGGCATGAAACACTACTACTACTACAACTTCCTATGCAGATGTTTTGTTTGGGATGATCCAATACATTTGTCACTGATTTGATGCTGTCAAGCACTTATTTTATACTGTTACTCTAATGCATGGCCCAATATGTTTGTTCCTGCATACCATGACATCACAACAAGTCTATCATGACATGAAGCAATAGTACAAATATTCATGTCATAATTTAGTGATATAAATAACAGATTCAGTTTTATAAATAATCAGAAAAACATTTATCTTCAAACACTTAAATTTCATGGAAAGTAATTCAAATACAATGTATTCCTTATAAAATAGGAGTAAATACACATTTTTGTACTGTTAGATACTGTGGTTTAGCTTGAAATACATGAGGTTCTCTCCCTACTGTACTTCTAGTATCACTGAAAATATTCAACAGATCAGGCACTATAAACAGAGATAAAAATGTGTCAAGGGAAGAACTCATATTTACTGGTCTTGCCTAATAGAACCCATGGTAGTCATGGAACCTGTCTGCTTAAATGGTAGTGAACTATATAAATCAGAATAGCTTGCTAGAAACACTAATTTTCATGGTTACTCAGAATGTTGTCTTCTTTACAATCCATAATATAGTATTGTTTTTATAAACCCTTAAGTAACTGACCTACAAAAACGTAAACACAAAAGTGATGTGGAATTTTATTGTTGATGTCACTGCCATAGTAGATGCTGATGCCAACGGAAAATTCATTATTCACTAAAGCAGGTAACAAAAGAGTACCATAAACACCATAGTATACATCTACCCTCTGTTTAGTAGTAAAACAAGTACGTACGATTGAGGGGGGCTTGATTGACTCGGAAAGTTATTGACCAGTGATCAAATTGACTTGGGCCTTTGGTAAAGGCATGCAGTCTGCAACTAAAGTTACTGTGCAGAAACCATTTATTTCTTGTTACACTTTCTGTGACCATGAGTTCTGATATCAAGACCAAAACTGACAGGTTTCTTTATTACAGCTAATGGTGTATGAAATTATCTTCATCAAAACTCAGATCATCTAATGAAAGTCTTGACTAATTAATAGTCCTCTCAGTGGTGTTATTGTATTCTTTGACATTGTTTATTTATCAGTGAAAGAAAGAGAACTTAAGCATTAATTTCCAAATCCAAAAGAATTTGCATAAACTGAAAACCATGTCACTAATGTGAACAAGTTATCTAAACTGTCACTTGATATGAACCCTTCTGCTTTCCAGTTTTCTTCCTGACATTGCTGAGTTGTTTTTCTTTTCTTTTCTATTCCTAAACATGTGTAATAAGCTTTTACACTACAATAATATTTGGAATCAACTTTTTCAAGTATGTTGAACTCCTTTCTCTTATCAGTATATACAAATTTCTAAATAATATACATACCTGTTTCCCCGTATTAACAAGACGAATGAACTTCCCCTCTTGGTGTACTTCCAGAATCTTTGTATCCCCAATAGCACTGCCAACAAATTCACCCATGTTAATGACAACACAACAGATTCAAACTAAAAAAATCTAACGATATGATTACATTAAACTGGCATTGCAAAGTGGCAAAAATGTGCTTGTCTCAATGAAGGGTCATTTACTGACTTTAAATACACCATTTATTTGATACACAGGCAATATTTCACAGTCTACTGCAAAGAAGCATGGCAATTCAAAAGGAACAATGGTTTCTATGGGCCAATACAATATAGGTATTGATATACAATATAGGTATTGATTAAGCTGCTTACCCCTTAAATACCTCTTTTATGGTATAGATATGTAATCGACCAGAGGTAATATAATACTCTGTACCTGTGAGTACGACAAATGTCAAGGAAAAATTGAAACAAAAAATTGAATTTAGAAACTTAATTCAAATGAAAATCAGCAAACAATTTGCATTCACTCTTGTCTGATAAATGAATTTACTGTATTTACTCACTTATAAGACTGGTCCAATTGTTAACAACATAGACCCAGATCTGCTGTCAAAGAATGTACTGGAAGACAAGTGTCTACCTTGCTTGTTCTACTGATTACTACTAACAATATTGATTGACTCAGATCAGCTGGCACATCATGTAATAGCTGATAAGAGTATGCAGTTTGCAGTTGTCAGTGACATATAAGTGAATATAATGGTATAAAAAGTGGCTCAAACATAATCAATTCACACTAGCTTTATATTGTTGAGCTGGTAAAATTTATATATAATGGCATCAATGTATATATGAATATAATTTCTTTAATTGAAAAATGGAAGAATAGATTTGGAGGTTGGAATCTAACACTTTGAATTCATAGGACTATCAGTCAATCAATGTTTACAATACTGCAGATATTTTAGAAAGCTATAAAAGTGAGTTTTCTTGTTCCAAAAAGGGGATTTTAATTGCATCTAGTAATATTTAAGTGAAAATAAAAATAGATCAGTTATAATATTTAAGATGGTGCATTTCCTTCTGCATCCACTCTGACACAGCCAAATTGTTAAAATTTCTCCACCACATAGAATTCCCATTACATGTATATGGTATTTTGTGTTGCTTGGGCATGTCAAGTACACATGCAGTGGCTGTACAGGTAGAACTTGATCTTTGTCTTTTGAAGTACATGAAAGCAAGAAATCTCAGAGTTTATTGTATCAGTTACCATAGATACTCGCTGATAAGTCGAGCCCAAATGATTTTGTTTGTTTGATTAGGATTTTAAATGTAACTTCAACAATTTTTCAGTCATATCGCTATGATGTCTGCAGTGAGGCAGTCTACAGTGATGTCTAACATTGGGGCATCATGCTGCAGACATGAAGCATGATGTCCCACCCAGTCACATTATCCTGACACCAGGCCGATCAGTCCTAACACTAACCTCTTAATGCAGAGAGTCAAGCGAGGCAGCTGTTACAACCATTTTTGTAAGTTTGGTATGACTTGGCCAGGGATCGAACCCATGACCTCCCACTTCCGCAGTGGACATTCTAACCACTAGGCCACCAGAGTGGCTTGAGCCCAAATGTAAAGTACATACATCTGCCATGGCATGTGCTGGCAGATTGTAGTTTACATTGTTTGTCCTACTTATTACTCAAAAAAACTACATTAATCCAGATCTGTCAGTGCATTATGTGACAGCAGATCTGGGTCCCGCCATCGGACATGATTTATAACTGAGTATATTGATGGTATAGTGTATCAATAATTTATATTGGTTGATGTCGGTTCTTATTCTGAAGTTATGGAAATAACAGACCATGCTTTTTTTTAATAGGCTTTTGAACAAACTCCAAACTCTCTATTTGAAAAACTGTCCTCTTGCAGTGTCAATTTACAGAATAGTAACCAAGATTGTTAACAACACTTTTTTTATTTAATTGTGTTCCTGTGTGGGCCCAGGCAGCAAAAATAATTTCAATGAGACCACATAGCTTCCTTCTCAATGCTGACGACTTTGTTCATTTCAATTTTTAAAAAATAAAATCAATAAATTCTGTAATCAACAAGTTTTTTATTATCTTTTATTGATACTATTTAGATATATTTTTTAAAATAAATTTTTATTTTATTTTGGCAAGGATAGATATTGCATTGTAGATTAATAATTTGTTATATCACATAATAATTACAACATTATAAATAAAATTTTAGCTTATATTTATTCTGTGTTAAGACAAGAGAAGTCAAAATAATTAAATGATTGAGTTAGAATAAATAAAACTCAGTCTGGCCCATTACATACAAAAAACATCTGTTCAACCCACTGATATCTATAGCAATCAGAATCTGTACTTATTATGGAAATTAAAAATGGGGCAAAAAAAATTTGTTACAAAAAATCACTATCAGACACTTAAAAAATTATTAACATGAAAACTCTCAAGGTAAAACTGATGAATTAGACTCCCAAGATAAAACTGATGAATTTAGTTATCAAAAAAGCAAAGAAATATCAACATCCATGTTTTTTTCATTAACCTTTTTGCAAATCTGAATTGACTAACGAAACAGACATGAATGCAAAATAAGTAGTTTTGTTGTCCATTAATCTTCAAAACCAACATTGATATTTTCCTGCATAAATGTGCCACAGTTTATCATGGCTGATTGCGATTCGGACAATTAGGTATCAAGCAGTATATAAGATCTGGCATGGTAAATAATCCCAGCTTATCTGACTGTGTTGGTTTTTATCTTTTGATATAAACTAGGTGCTCATGACATATGGCAGGTTAATCCATTGTTACCATGCAGATGTACTTTAAGCAGAAGATTTGAATGTATTTGATACACTAAATCAAAGGTCCTTCACAAGGAGGAATACACAAATTATACACTAGCTTTATTTGTGTATAAAACCTGACTTGAAAGACCACTTTTCTGGGAAGACCACTTGCTGTTTCATACCATATTCTCAAGCACATATCTATTATTCTATTAATGGTTTCTCGCAAGGAAAATGTTTTCCAATAGTGATGTTTGGTGGGGAGTAAGTGAGGAAATGTTCTACTAGTGTATTGTTTGGTGGGGTGAATGTGAGGGAATGTTCTATTATAGTGTTTTGTGGGGTGAATGTTAGGGAATATTCCATTTAGTGTTGCTTGGTGGTGTAAAAGGTGATTGGGACTGTCTGCTCCACCATAAAACAATGCAGGAGGCATCTCAGTTTACAGGGTGAAGCCAATAATGTTGTGCATGACATTGCATAATGTTGTTGCTTAGCAAAAGTGCCTGCTGGAATATGCAGTAAAGTAGAGAGTCATTTAGTCAAGTGAAAATGTATACTAATCAGCGAATTCAATTATAACTGAAGAACTGATCATGTGATTTCATACATTGTTTTAGTTGTGACCTCTATTGTGAGACCACCAATCATAACATATTATTTTGTTAACAGAAAGGTGCTATCTTAATATACAGTTTGAGGGTGAATAAAATTGATAATATTTTCACAATTGTGTGTGTGTGATTTGGATTTTTAATGTTTTCAGGTTTAATTTTCACGAAAAAAAATGAATGTCATTTGATTGATGGAGAGAAATTGGGGACCATAATATTATCAAAACCGACTGATTATTTTCCATAGCTTGATGAAAAATAACATACCATATATACTCACTAAAAAGTAATGCTAAACTGAAAACTGACTAGATGCAGAACTGCCATGGCAGATCAGGGTCTATATTTTTTTTGATGGACTTAAAAAGCCAGAATATATGGTACTTCTTTATTCTATGTATAATATCATGCATAAATATATTAAATCTGCAATAATTTGTCACACTTTAAGCAAAGAATCCCCAAATTATAACAAGTTAAATATGCCAAAGTAGACAGTATGTATTAGATAAAAAGTCACATTTTTGTATTTTCTGCAATGAACAATAACAGAACATAGCATTAAAACAGACTTTTTTTACTATGACGTTCTTTTTCTGGTGTAAATGGCACTTTTAACACCTCGCTGGCAACTTCAAGCTGAGGATACAGGAAGCCAAGTACCTTTCTCAATGAAACAATCTGTGCTGGCCTGGGCAGGCATTGACCCTGCAACCCTTGGATCACACATCCAATGCTTACCAGCCAAGCTAACATGATTCACTTGATTCTACTATAAACGGATCTTCCAATTTTGAAGTGTTATTCATACAAACAAGTTGTGAATCAGTAAGACTGCTACTTTAATTGTCATTCTGACTATTAATATAAAATGACTATAAATAAGAAAACAAATGATAAAAATAATTTTACAAAATACCCCTTGGTAATAATGATAACCCATTCTAAAAAGTAACATTAAAGTTTCCAGATTGGTACACTATTTCTTTCTGTTTGTCTCAAACAATGTATAAGAGTTGAAACAAGGAACTTTATTTTATTTAAAGCAGTGAAAAATGGACTCTGTATTTTAAACTGGACTGGAAAATAAATTCTTTAAATTTGTACCAAACAAAATATTTTTGAGGTGCAGTCAACGTATCTTTTGAAGAGGGACAAATAGTAGAATCTTGATAGCTCCCAAGACTGAATCTAAATCAAGGAAGTTTGTGTACTGGACACACATTCAATAGATTGTGGGCTTAAATATTGCCCACAACAGCCCTGCCATGATGTGTTTCTGGGCAAGACATTGTATAATAACTCCCAATTGCACGGCACAAAACAGTAATCATTTTGAAAGACCAGTAATCAGTAGCTTTCGTCAGTAATATATCAGTAAATATTATTCATGGTGTTGGAGCCATTCCTTGTTCAAAGCAAAGAGATTCAGCTATGTAACAAACATGCAATGGCTTTTGGTAAGTCAAAGATGATGAAGTTGCATTTTGTAAGAAACCGTAAGAAACTGCATTAGTACAAATAAAGTATTTGCTTTAGTTTATACTACATTGTGTAAAGCTTTTAATATTGAAATTAAGCAATGACAAGTGATGATGAGGGAATGAAAAGTGGAATGATAGAAAATGCTGAAAATAAGACCAAAAGAAAATTCTATCGTGCAATTTTTAAAAATAAAATATGATGTCAGGCATTCAATTTTTTTAAAAAATATATGTGGAGATGTAACAGTAGAGTCACTAATCTAAATGTTGACCAATGCAATATGATTATACAAAGCTTTATCAACCTTATTATTTTTTTCCCAAATCTTAAGAGTGCAAATGAATTTAGTTTTAGTGGGATCTTTTTTAACTTCACGTCATCCACCTTTATGCAGAAGGATTTTATCACATGATCAACAATTAGCTGATCACGTGATTCCAGTTCTGACATCACTCCTCTGATGAAGGCCTTGTTATAAGGTTGAAAGCTAAGGAGTCATGCTTTAGTTTACAAGAGAAAGGTATCTGTTCCTGTTTATTAATTTTTTTTTTCATGAATATGTTTCTTGAATCTCAACTGACTGCTAACACTATAGTGCCAACTCAGTGTGTTCCTGGTGTATTCAAGGTGCCAGAAAGTTTGAACTAATCCAATTTGCAATTACGGCTGATAAATATTAAAAAGTGGTACAACACTGATGGATCTGATTCTTTTTTTGTATGCAAACTTCACAGATGATTTAACTTTATACAGCTTGATAGTGTAGTACATGAGAGTCAACTCATGTATCCGATTCCTTATCACAGAGAATAAAACAATAGCTTATTTACATTTCATGATTGTTATTTCATCAACAGCTAGAGGTAATCTCTTTTTGTTACATAAACAGCCATTGTATAATGTCTCCATTACAAAGACTTCCTCATTTGACATGGTGAATGACTCAGTTTTCAGTTTCATTAATTAAGCACATACAAGGCAAATATTTCAAAATCTGATCCCACACTTGACGATTTCTTCATGAAACCTGGATAGGAACCAAACTTTTACCACAGCAAAATAATACTGATCAACTCAAAATACCTAGATGTAAAGACTGTCCTGTAGTTAATAATAAAATGAGGCATATTCCAGTCTGCACACAACATTGTCTATTCCCTGCATAGTTAACTCCCTTTTTTTTTTTTTTAGCTCTTGCAGCTACACGTATTGTAATTAGTGCATGTTAAACATATCTTACAATATTTTGTTCATTAATCATTATTTTTCACATTCTCAAACTTGCTTATATTAACATACCCCAGCAGATGTCTTGAGTTTGAAAAAAATTGTGAAATCTTACATTCATAATTGCTATTAAGTGCTACACTATAGAAATTTTTCAGTCCAATATCTACAGTAGAAACTGAATAAGGAGTAACATGCAAAAAGTAAACTTGTCAAAATTGCTGCAAATGTTTAATAAAGCTTGCATCTTTTAAAAACATGAATACCTTAGTAGGATAGTGAATATGATCAATACAGGTTTCTCATGTTTTAATTCTTACTGCTATAATCTGATTTTTGGGCGGTGAAAATAATTAGAACTACTTTTGGTTTTTTTATAATGCCTTTTTTTATAATGTGACTTTGGGAAGTGAAATGTAGTTTAAATCTTGTCTTAGCATTGAGATGTGAGTAATCTTTATACATTTTTTCCAATGAATAGCCTCAATGTGTCATTGTGATTATTCTTTTTACATCTTTCTGTTGAATTGCCTCTGTGTCCATGTGACTTCTTTTTATAGACTTCTACTAAATTGCCTCAATGTGTCCAAGTAATTATTCTTTCTACTGCTTTCTACTGAATTGCTTCAATGTGTCCATCAATTATTCTTTTTACAGATTTTTACAGAATTGCCTCAATGTGTCATGTAATATTCTTTTTATAGATTTCAACAGAATTGCCTCAATGTGTCCATGTAATTATTCTTTCTACTGCTTCCTACAGAATTGCCTCAATGTGTCCATGTAATTATTCCTTTTATATATTTCTACAGAATTGCCTCAGTTTGTCCATGTACTTATTCCTTTTATATATTTCTACAGATTTGCCTCAGTGTGTCCATGTAATTATTCCTTTTATAGATTTCTACAGAATTGCCTCAATATGTCCATCCAATTATTCTTTTTACAGCATCTACTGAATTCCATGGAGTTTTGAAAAGTAAACTACCCATTATAAAAGGTGATGCTGAGTAAGGGATGCCTTTCATGTAGGTTTATTGTTACCGCTATTGGAGTGACACAAAACATCAGGTCTGGAATTCAGGACATTATTTCAGTGAGAGCTTGAACCGTTACATGAAATTCAAGTTTGATCTATTACTGTCCCCTTTTGTGCAATATTTCAAATAAATATAATTTATTTTAAAAAAATCTAAAACATAACTAGATTTAAGACAATCCTGAAATTATTTTAATTATTCAAGCATAATTAATTTTTAAGTTGAAACCTGAAACTTAAAAGTTTTCAATTTTAAGTTTGAGAGGCAATTTTAGCAAATGTTCATTCATGAAAGTTTCCTGATGATAAGCCAAAAAACTTTATACGGTCAGTTGCCTTAGATGTATCATGGGAAAATACAGTTTTACTATACCGCTGTTCACGAAGTCATAAAGATGACCTAAGTTACAAGTGAGGGTATCTTATACTGATGGATGTTGCAACAAGGTTGTGCCATTTTGGAACAACTCTGCCTTAAATCATCCCCCACCTATCCACCAACCAAACGGGTATTTAACAGCAGGAAATCACATGATAATTGGCAAACTTAAGCCAATAAGTAAAACTCAGTGAAACAAATTAAGGGGCAATATTGAAATAAAATTTGACCAATTTAATGGGATATATTATCATACCTACATTATAATGTTTTTTGTTTGGTTTTAACACCATGTGGTTTGTGTGGTTTAACACCATTTTTCAGCTCATGGTGGACCATACATGGCAGCCAGTATATTTGGTGGATTTGTTTGTTTGATTAGGATTTTTATCGTGGCATTTCAAAAAAATACAGACATATTGCTACGATGTCTGCAGTGAGGCAGTTTATTGTGAAGTCTCGCACTGGGGCATCATGCCACAGACATGTAGCATCATGTTCCACCCAGTCACATTATCCTGACACCAGGCCAACCATTCCTAATACTAACCTCTTAATGCTGAGCGCTAATCTAGGCAACTGTTTGTACCATTTTTGTAAGTCTTTGGTATGACTCAGTCGGGGATCGAACCCATGACCTCCTGCTTCTGTGGCAGATGCTCTAACCACTAGGCCACCGGAGTGGTTTATATTTGGTGGAGGAAGAATCCAAGAAAAATCATTGATCTATGGAAAGCTACTGACAAGCTTTCTAACATAACCACATTAGGCAACAAAATATTTGAGTTTACATGGACTGAGGTGTGATGTGCATCTGTAAATTTGAGTACCTTAGTCTACTCAGACACATGGGACCCCAGCTGCATTATAATGAGGTAGTGATATGAGGGTTTTATAATGAGGGACCACTGAATTCTAGTCACCTCAAAAACAATCAAGTTATTCCCAGTATCACATACATTTTAAGAATACTAGGCCAGAAATAGCAAGTACTGAATGAAAATAAGCCTTTAGCATTGGTGATGATATTATGGCAAAATCCTATACACTTTTGGGCATTTTTTAAATGTTCTGATAATTATATATCAGTTTGCAGATTGAATATAAATTTTTTTTATCCAAATAGTCAGATTATTTCCTTCTCAGTATCAACTCATCGATCTCAAAAAGAAAATATTTTAAATGAAAATAATCATATAATTCTCTGTTATAAAGATTTTTTTTTAATGTTTTGGTTTCTTGCCTGTCAAATATTCTTTTTTTAATTTTATATTTATAGAATACAATACACACATATGTAATTATATAAATTATTAAGTGAAGCTATGAAATGATACATTGGACAATATGGGTTTGGTGAAGCCTTAGTAATTACTAGCTAAAAATATATGAGACAAACCTGCCAATTGCTCTGCAAAGTTTGAAAGGAATTAAGAAATTAGAGCTATGTTAGGAAACAGTAAAAGTAAATATTTTGTTAAAAGCTGGAAAATATATGGCTATTTGAATATCTAACAGCTGATACCATTTTTCACCTAAGAAAATGCTGTTTGTTTGAACTTAAAAATAGGGTCAAGGTCACCAAAACATAAGTTCTTGGAACCGCTTAAAGCATCTCTAGATCAAACTAAGTTTGGTTTGGTTTTAAGTACTACAGACATCTTATTCACAAGCTGACATCAATTTCTATACCTAAATGAGAAGATGAAGATACAAGTATGAGCTGTGACCTTGGCCTTGTGGCAGGGAACTAGTGTGGCTAAGGTATGCAAAACAATGACTATACATTATATATATATATATATATATATATATATATATATATATATATATATATATATATATATATATATATATATATATATATATATATATATATATAATTGGCAAATGTTTAATTTAAAAAAAATTCAGTGGTTCAAAACTTATACATTGAACAAGGACACAAGTCAAAGAATTTATATTTTTTTATGCCATGACCTTGACCTTCAGGCAGTGAGTGCAGCTAAGTATGCAACACACCACCATATCATAATATAGATTGGAACAAAGATTCATGATTTATTTTTTGAACATTACAATGGTATGGGCCATAAGCAATATGTAAAAGAACAGATGCACAGACAATACTATAATAGAACCTCAGCTTAAAACAGTCATTTGAATAAAAATATAATATTTGCTACAGTGATACTAACACTGCTATCAACAATGTCAAAAGTAATTCTTAAGCCTTACAGTATTTAATAACTTAAAATTTAAGTTCAACTACAAACAAAATAGATGCTGATAAGTTGCTGCATAATGTGCAGTAAGATCAGGGTCTATGTTGATTGTTCTCCTAACAAACTGTATACAGCCAGATCTGCCAATGCATTATGCTTCAGCAGATCTGTGTCTTTGTGGTTTGCAGCTGGACTTGACCGTTAAGTGTGTATAGCGTGTTTTTCAATCAAATGATTCAAACATCTGAAATGATTAACATGTGAGGGATTTAAGAAAAGTTTCTGAAGTGAAGACTTTCTCTACTGACTAGAGACAAAGATGTGTAATAATCTGCATATAATGACAAATTTCATGGTTTACATGCATAGACATTGCCAGAAAATTCAAATAAAAATCTTTGGTATGTCTGAGGAATATTATGGTGAAAAAAAGCATAAATGTAAGATAACAGTAGAATAATTTTTGGTGACAAGCTTAAAGGTAAGATGACAGTAGAATAAGTTTTGGTGACAAGCTTATATGTAAGATAACAGTAGAATAATGTTTGGTGACAAGCTTAAATGTAAGATAACAGTAGAATAATGTTTGGTGACAAGCTTAAATGTAAGATAACAGTAGAATAATGTTTGGTGACCAGCTTAAATGTAAGATAACAGTAGAATAATGTTTGGTGACAAGCTTAAATGTAAGATAACAGTAGAATAATGTTTGGTGACCAGCTTAAATGTAAGATAACAGTAGAATAATGTTTGGTGACAAGCTTAAATGTAAGATAACAGTAGAATAATGTTTGGTGACCAGCTTAAATGTAAGATAACAGTAGAATAATGTTTGGTGATGAGCTTAAATGTAAGATAACAGTAGAATAATGTTTGGTGATGAGCTAAAAGGTAAGCTAATTGTAGATATTTGGAGATGGAATTAAAACAGGCAATATTTCTGAGAAACAATCTTTGTGAGTAATTCATGCTTTATGCAGAAAAATAATTCATGTCTGTATGTCCAAAGTTATCTCTAGTGACCCTTGTCCAGTCAACTTACAGTCCTCTGATAATGTTATTATCCAGCATCGCAAGCATAAGACATACCTATCTCAAAAATGCTAAACCTTTCTGTCAGTTTTAAAAAGAAATGAATTCCATTATAAATATATTTCAGTCAATCAATTTCCAGTTAAAAAGAGAGTATACCAAAACCGGTGTGTCTATTTGCTTACAAAACTGACTTAGTATTCAGCTGGTCTAAGAGTGCAAGAAGTCTTGATAATCTTAATTTAAAAAATGTACACTCTGTGGAACCATAATAAAGCATAAACATTGTCACAACAAAAAAAAAATTGTACCTTGATGTCGATGTTGTGTAGTCATGGTACACAGAGCTGGTTGGTCGGTCTGGTGACATTCGATCATTTTGCCTTGGACTCTCAGATGGTGGGCGGTCAACAGGGCTACATGACCCAGCACTCTTTGCTCTTGCAGGAGACTGTAATGTTTCTCGAGTCAGGTCCTTAAACATCTCGTCAAAATAGTCCTTACCTTGCCCAAGTGAAGATGGAATTAGATGAACATTTCCAGCTAAACAAAAGAATACTTGATACTGTAAGTCATAGAATTAGAGTAAAAAATTTAAACAACAACATTTTTTATATCATACTGTACCTTTTAAATCTATCAAAGATAATGAAATGTTGAAATATTCATTAATTTTATATTCTCATTAAAATTAGCAAAGACAATGAGAAAAAATTTCAGTGTTGTATGTAGTTTTTGTTGGTTGCAAAGTTTTGCATATCTGGTGAAAATCACATAAGTAAATTACACATAAAATTACATTGCCAAATTTGTCAAAGTCAATTTTTAACAATACATATGGACCTGAAATTTCCCACTGGAACATGGTAATTGGGGCACATTGGGGAGGGGGAGACAAGCTGATAGGTTGGTTGTGAGCTAATGATACTTTCAGCATATTACAGGCTATATCATACAACTGAATTGAGAGATAAATGATGCCTTTCTCATGGACACATTGACTGATCATAAAGGTGTTGAACCCACAACGTTTGAATTACATGTCTGACACTCCATTAAGTGAGCAAGCATGGATCATGGAATGGGAAGAGAATACCAGTTAAGCATATAGTAACATTGTGGTACTTTGTGTCCATAACTGTTGAATGAATTATGTGATGAAATGTGACTTGATGAAACTGATTGAAATATCAATGATGTAAATGTGTGCAGTAAACTAGACAAATAAAAGACAAAATGTCAGTGATGTAAATGTGTGTTGCAGTAAACTAGACAAATAAAAGACGAAATGTTAGTGATGTAAATGTGTCTTGCAGTAAACTAGACAAATAAAAGACGAAATGTTAGTGATGTAAATGTGTCTTGCAGTAAACTAGACAAAAAAAAGATGAAATGTCATGTTCAAATTCATAGCTTCCAACTGTATTAGAAAGTACTAAACTGTGGTATGGTGAGAATGCCAATTAAACATACAGTTATACTATTTTAGACATTCAAGTAAAATGGTTCAATTCTGGTCATGGAGTTCATAGCAATACTATTATATAGTTCAAATCATTTTATAAAGAAAGCATTATAACAAGGGACAGCTGTACTTTACAACTGACATAATTTTAGATTTTTTTATATCCAAGACAAGGTATATTAATTTTGTTTTAAACATAAAAAGAGATTTTGTAAGAAAGTTTTAATAATATTGTTGCCTTCAGGACAATGCACCCTTTCTATATCAATGTTTCTTTAGGATTTTCTCACACATACTTGCATATTTGAATGTTTTGATAAAATATTTTAAAAGAAATTTAATTTTAGTCTTAAAACTGTTAAATGTACATGTTCAGTCTATGAAAGTAGAAAAATGGTACATATTCACATATTATAAAATATTTAATACACTTTGTGTCCCATTTTAAGGCCACCACAAATAACTAATATTCCCTTACATCGTCTTTATAATTTTCTTTCTGCATATGTTTAAAATGTATGTCTCTTGAAAACAGACATACATGCATTAAATAAGTTAGAATTTTCATAATGTAACAAAATATAAAAATGTTTCTTCATAAGATGCAAACATTTATCTATGTGAAACTTCTGTGACTTTTTCAATTGTTTCATGTTTCAGAATATTAAAATTTCTAAACTCCAGCAAAATTTAAAATAATTATTAACTTTGAATACTCCGTATAATGCTGAAAAGTCATCAAGCTCTTTGAATCAAGGGAGATAACCTATATTATTTCTATATGTGCATGTAAAATGATGACATTTCTTCCTAACCTGGAGCTGACTTAGCACGTGAAATAGGTCCAACAGCTTTTGGTGTAGCTGGGGGAGATGACTCAATATGTAGATGGTTCACACTTGGTGTAGTCTCATAAGTGTATTTTGTCGTTGTTCCAACATCTATAGGTGGCAGTTCTTCAGTGGGAGGTGCAGGGGGATATACAGGTTCTGCAACACTTGTATAAGGAACATCAGAGTAGCTTGTTGTATGGTAAGTTTGTGACATGGTCTGTGGTGGCATGGTAGTTAGTGATTGTTGAGGTGGGTAGACACTATGGCCAGATGTCACTGGAAAGACTGGTAGTGGGTATGTAGGTTGACTTAAAGTTGATGGTGGTGGAAGCACAGGAGAAGTTATTCTATATGATGTTTTCTGCTGCTGACTTACTTGAACTGGTACTTGTAGCCTGTGAATTTAAAATTGTATTTAAACATAAGTGAATAAATGAAACCAAAAAAAATTTCTTTTTTTCTGAAATATTTTAACAATTTTACAAATAAAGTACAAAACCCTACCAAGAAGTGGGTTTGCTGTCAAACAATTAGCTCTTTATGTTGCTATGTTATAGTGGGAAAGAGATCATGCAGAGAGAAAACTGTGGTGTTTGGGTATAGTGGGAAAGAGATCACTGTTACGGCTATTGGATTTAATTTATTTATTTTTAATTGTTAAATCCAAATTTATCATTTAGGGTTTAATATTTATTCATTAATTGGGAGAATTTTTTCTAGAAAATTCAGTTTAGGCTGACTTAGATTGTAAACAAGTTTTGACCTTGGCTTGTTTGACCTAAATCCTGACCTTGCTTTAGACATTGTCAACAAGTCTTCAATTCCATTGGTTAATTTCGGGGACAACATTTTATTAGTGGCTGATTTTTCCTTCTGGTTCATTCTATTACTACGTGACTAGAAGAAGGTATCTTTTCCATGACCTTCCAGAATCACATGATTCCTCTTGTTTACGAGGGAATTACAATATATATAGCTGTATTTTAGAAGCTGACATTAGTAGATTTTTGGGCTTATTGTAATATTAAGTTGTGTATTATCTGTTTGAGTTTAATTATTTTGGACTTTGTGTCAATTCGTTGGAAAAGAAGAATTATCTGGAAAAAGGACATATGTTTATGATATTCATTTGGATGATTAAAAACAAGAACTGTACCACGTGACATTGTCAGCCACTTTGGATTACATCGTCAAGATTCGAACCTGGAACTATTAGAACATTTATTTATCAGGACTTGCAATTCCATTAGTGGATTAATTTGTGAATTTTATATTTGTTGGATTTGATTCTCTAAAACCGTAAGTTTATTTATTTTATGAAAATAATTGTACTTAATAAATTCATTGTTAAAGTTTTACAAGCTTGTTAGTTTTCACTCTTTCTGTGTTGCTGCTTATTCGAGCCTAAGCACGTAACATCACATAGAAAACTGGTGATTAAGTATAGTGGGAAAGAGATCACACAGAGAGAAAACTTGGTGATTGGGTATAATGGGAAAGAGATCAAGTAGAGAGAAAACTGTGGTGATTGGGTATAGTAGGAAAGAGATCAAGTTGAGAGAAAACTGTGGTTATTGGGTATAATGGGAAAGAGATCACACAGAGAGAAAACTGTGGTGATTGGGTATAATGGGAAAGAGATCACACAGAGAGAAAACTGTGGTGATTGGGTATAATAGGAAAAAGATCAAGTAGAGAGAAAACTATGGTGATTGGGTATAGTGGGAAAGAGATCAAGTAGAGAGAAAACTGTGGTTATTGGGTATAATGGGAAAGAGATCAAGTAAAGAGAAACTATGGTGATTCAGGGTATAGTAGGAAAGAGATCAAGTAGAGAGAAACTGTGATGATTGGGTATAATGGGAAAGAGATCAAGTAGAGAGAAAACTGTGATGATTGGGTATAATGGGAAAGAGATCAAGTAGAGAGAAAACTGTGATGATTGGGTATAATGGGAAAGAGATCAAGTAGAGAGAAAACTGTGATGATTGGGTATAGTGTGAATGAGCATACATCGAGAAACAAATGTGGTGTTTGAGTATAGTGTGAATGAAGACACATGGAGATACAAATGTGGTGTTTGGGTATAGTTGGAATGGAGTGTGGACACATGGAGAGGCAACTGTGGTGTTTGGGTATAGTGTGAATATGTATAGATTGGGTATAGTGGGAATATGTATAGAGGCAACTGTATGCACTATACAGATCAAATATCAATCCACAAGCAGGAAATGTTCATCTATTATTATGATTATTATTATTATTGGTATTATTATTATTTATCATTATTATTATTATTCATTATTATTTATTATTAATATTATCATTAATTATTAATATTGATAGTATTATTCATTATTATTTATTATTATTATCATTATTATTATTATTATTATTATTATTATTATTATTATTATTATAGTAGTAGTAGTAGTATAATCATTATTAATTTTACAGTATTATTATTATTAATATTATTATTATTCTTACAGTATTATTATTATTATATTATTATCATTATTATTATTTTTATTTTATTATTATTATTATTACAGTATTATTATCATCATTATTATTATCATTATTATTATTATGACTGTTTATTTGCACTGTTAAACAAAATCATTATTATGTGTATATGTTGTTCTCTCTCAAATTTATTTTCCATTACTATATCCTTCTATTTGCACTGTTAAACAAAATCATTATTATGTGTATATGTTGTTCTCTCAAATTTATTTTCCATTACTATATCCTGCTATTTGCACTGTTAAACAAAATCATTATTATGTGTATATGTTGTTCTCTCTCAAATTTATTTTCTATTACTATATCCTGCTATTTGCACTGTTAAACAAAATCATTATTATGTGTATATGTTGTTCTCTCTCAAATTTATTTTCCATTACTATATCCCGCTATTTGCACTGTTAAACAAAATCATTATTATGTGTATATGTTGTTCTCTCTTAAATTTATTTTCCATTACTATATCCTGCTCACTTCAATCCATCCTATCAATGAGTTCATCATCAGTTTACTTTTTTCACAACAACATCTGGATTAGTCAACATTCCAAGATCAAATGACAGTCAACTTATAAACAAAGAATAAAAAGAAGTAGTATATGGGTATTTGTTGTGACCCATAAACTGAAACTTCACCTGACTTAATAGACACATTTTCAATATTGAATGACCCTGACCCTAATAAAAATGGATGTAACTTGATTCTCTTCATAAAGACAAAAATGAATTTTCTTTGCAGATAACTTTAAGTCAAATAGATGAAGATATCAAAATATATCTGTCCCACCAGCACAAATGGTGACTTCCATTTTTGCTGTAATAACATAACTAATTTTCCCACCATACAGCAAACAAAGTGTTTCGACCCTCTAGACTAATGATAAAAACCACCATGCTTATGAAATTCACATATTAACACCTCTGAGTTACATGGTCAAAATGACTGGGGTTGGGGAGGGGGGTGGCGTTTACAAGTAAAGGGAGATAAGAAATGTTTGCACATCATTTCACATGTTATTCCTTTATCTAAAAAAATTCTTTCCTGATAAAGTGAATCCAGTTAGCAAAGACTGAATGGTGAATGTATATGCTCTAGTAACTGATTAAGGCAAGGAGAACAATTGTTTAGTTAGGAAACACCTGGCCACTGACTGAGAAGGCAGGTGACTATTATATACAGGAAACTTCCTGTGGAGAAATTTGGATGGCCATTGTTAATTTGGATGACTGCTGAATAAAGGTGACCATCATTACAGGTTCGACTATATGTATATGGGGATATTATCATACAGCTGCAAATGTGTTCATACAACAAAGATGTCCCTTTAATATAACTGAAGTGAAAAGAAAAGTTCCAAGTCAAAAAGGGGGTCATAAGGCTGTTAAATTTTGTCTAAACTTGATTATATTTTAAACTTTTAACCTGTGGCAGGTTAATATAAAGCCTCAAACAATTTTTTTTGGTCAATCAAAGAAGTCCTCCAAAATTTACTGAGAGGAAATGAAATTCCTGATGGATATACATGAAGAAAAAAGAAAAAGATTAAACACATTTGTCATTCCCTTGCCATAATAACTAATTCAAATCTTGTTAGAATTAACTTTCATTACCTTCTTTCTTCTTCCTCCAGCATAATCTTCAAAGCTTCTATCTCAGTTTTGAGTGGAATGTAAGATTCTCGAACAGAACTGGCCTCACGCACCTTGGCAAACACAAGTTCTTGCATATCACGTAACTTTTTCTCCATGGCCTTGATCTGGTCTGCTGAGTGATCTCTCTCCTGTTTGACCAGATCTTCTAGTGAGAACTTCTGATGTTCTAGAGTCCTCAACTGAAAAGAATAATATAGATGCCCATTAGCAAATTTTTAAGTAGAGTAATATATAATGGGAGATAACAAAAATGTTTGTGATGCCTCAATTACTCAACATTATTAGCAATACTAATTTATACCTTTCATGAACACCTTCTTTATGAAGAAAATAACATTACAAAGGAATTATATTTTATGCTAGTCAATGACTTGGATTTAAATAATTCTAATAATTAACTTTGATGAATGCTGAAAAATATTATATTATTATGACCAAGAAATTTTATCTGCCATTGGTCTTGTGGTCACCTCTCATGCACAAGTACTGGGTTAAAATCCCACATATTGCTTATTGTCTTCAATTATGTTTTGTTTTTGTGTCATGAGTTTGGAAAGAGAATTATGATTTTTACAGATATTTTCTGTGCAAATATTCACAAAACACTTCAGAACATAATCAGTAAATAAGCTAACATTATATAATAAGAAATTTGCAATTTCAATTTTTTCTAACTTTTGCTAACAGATATGTTTAAGCATAAAATTAAAAGAAAAATTTGTCTTTTCCGAGTGAATAACAGACACATTTCATCTAGTGGTTAAAAAAAGTGTAACCCGTTCTACAAAATATATCTGTTATTCACACAATCCATTCAAATATACTATATACATGTACTTTAGCTTGTTATCTGATTTCTTTTCTTCATTTCAATGTTTTATCTAATATATTCCGTAATTCAGAACTATTAAAAACTATCTGAGGGAATTTACACCCTGGTAATGTCACAAATGGTTGTAAAATATATTTTCAATCAATCAACCAATTAATCAATCAATCAATTAATCAGTATATTTCATGGGGAAAAAAAATCTTTTCAGCTGTATGATATAGTGGTATTTATGGATGCAGTTTACCTGTCCTTCCAGTGATCTGATCTTAGCATGAAGTTCCCCCACGCCGCCCTGAAGTTGAGATTTATCCATTGTCAGCCTCTCTATGGTTGCTGCATCATTGTCCATCTGAGCCTTCAAGGCACTGATCTGAAGAAAAAAGGACTGGAGTTAACAACAGTCTGAGTATTTATGGCACTGATCTAAGAAAAGAGACTGGAGGTAACAACAGTCTGAGTGTTTAAGGCAATGATCTGAAGAAAGAGACTAGAGGTAACAACAGTCTGCCTGTTCAAGACACTGATTTGAAGAAGAGAAAAGAGGTAACAACAGTGAGTATTCTAGGCACAGATCTGAAAAAAGAAGACCAGAGGTAACAAGTCTGAGGCTTTAAGGCAATGGTCTGAGGTAACAACAGTCTGAGTGTTTAAGCCACTGATCTAAAGAAAGAGACTGGAGGTAACAATAGTATGAGTGTTCTAGGCATGGCTCTGAAGAAAGAAGACTAAAGGTAACAACATTAGGACTGTTCTAGGCACTGATACAAGACACTGATCTGAAGAATAGAACTGTTTAAGACACTGATCTGAAAAATAGAACTGTTCAAGACACTGATCTGAAGAATAGAACTGTTCAAGACACTGATCTGAAGAATAGAACTGTTCAAGACACTGATCTGAAGAATAGAAAAGAGGTAACAATAGTCTGAGTGTTGTAGGCATGGATCTAAATAAAGATACTGTAGGTAACAATAGTATGAATGTTCTAGACACTAATCTGAGAAAAGAAGACTAGAGGTAACAATAGTCTGACTGTTCAAGACACTGATCTGAGAATAGAAGACTAGAGGTAACAATAGTCTGAGTGTTCAAGACACTGATCTGAGAAAAGAGGACTAGAGGTAACAATAGTATGAGTGTTCTAGGCATGGATCTAAATAAGGATACTGAAGGTAACAATAGTACGAGTGTTCTAGGCACTGACTGGAAGAAATAAGACCAGACTAGGCACTGATCTAAAGAAAGAAGACTAGGATACATGAAAGATAAGTATTCATCAAATATGATTGAGTATTGTCTAACAGGTTGTGTAAGGCATGTAATACTGTGTGTCTAAGCTACTAGTGTTATTTTTAAAAAAATTATTACACATACCTTTTTACATGGTGATTGCTCACTTTTTATGTTCCTTATCAATCAATATTCTTTGTAAGATCCTAATATAACTGAGACATTCCATACATTTACAAAAATAGTATTAAAGTACATGGACATTTGAAATAGTATTAAAGTACATGGACATTTGAAATAGTATTAAAGTACATGGACATTTGAAATAGTATTAAAGTACATGGACATTTTAAATAGTATTAAAGGACATGGACATTTTAAATAGTATTAAAGTACATGGACATTTTAAATAGTATTAAAGTACATGGGCATTTGAAATAGTATTAAAGTACATGGACATTTGAAATAGTATTAAAGTACATGGACATTTTAAATAGTATTAAAGGACATGGACATTTTAAATAGTATTAAAGTACATGGACATTTTAAATAGTATTAAAGTACATGGACATTTTAAATAGTATTAAAGTATATGGACATTTTAAATAGCATTAAAGTATATGGACATTTTAAATAGTATTAAAGTACATGGACATTTGAAATAGTATTAAAGTACATGGACATTTTAAATAGTATTAAAGGACATGGACATTTTAAATAGTATTAAAGTACATGGACATTTTAAATAGTATTAAAGGACATGGACATTTTAAATAGTATTAAAGGACATGGACATTTGAAATAGTATTAAAGTACATGGACATTTTAAATAGTATTAAAGTACATGGACATTTGAAATAGTATTAAAGTACATGGACATTTTAAATAGTATTAAAGGACATGGACATTTTAAATAGTATTAAAGTACATGGACATTTTAAATAGTATTAAAGTACATGGACATTTTAAATAGTATTAAAGTATATGGACATTTTAAATAGTATTAAAGTATATGGACATTTGAAATAGTATTAAAGTACATGGACATTTTAAATAGTATTAAAGGACATGGACATTTTAAATAGTATTAAAGTACATTGACATTTTGGGACAATACCAGTCAAGAAGGGTGACAAAGTATAACCCAGATTGAATGTCCCACTCTGATGCCGCAATTTTTGTACAGCAAATAGAAAACTTTTGTGGCCCTATTTTTTTCAGAAATATGTTTTTCTGTATTTTTACCTGGCCTTAAAGTCGTGAAGATTTCACGACTGAGACAGTCACTTGCAATATTAATATCAGATATCTCAATTAAATCTATTAAAATAATATCAGATATCTCAATTAAATCTATTAAAATAACATCAGATATCTCAATTAAATCTATTAAAATAACATCAGATATATTAATTAAATCTATTAAAATAACATCAGATATCTCAATTAAATCTATTAAAATAACATCAGACATATTAATTAAATCTATTAAAATAACATCAAATATCTCAATTAAATCTATTAAAATAACATCAGATATCTCAATTAAATCTATTAAAATAACATCAGACATATTAATAAAATCTATTAAAATAACATCAAATATCTCAATTAAATCTATTAAAATAACAGCAGAAAACATTCAGTTAGGCCTACTCTATTCCCACACGAAAGTCTGAAACAAATTGAAAACTTTTTCTTGGAAGGAATTATAATTTCTTTAATGACTGAGGTCTTAGACTTTTACTTGAGAAATTCTTCATCTTTACAACAATTTGACTTTCTGACTGAAGGAGCAACATTACCCTTTCTTGATTTGATGCTATTTAATACAATAATATCACATCCCTGAAAAAAACACAAAACTTCTCTTTTTAGTTAAACTCACACAAAAACATCCATTACTAAATGTAAACATCTCCTTCCCAGCATGGACCATTGAAGGGAAGTGGCTGTTAAAACTGTCCAACAACATCCAGCACACCTTGTGTCTCATTCCAATTAAAGTGTTGAGTTAAATCAGCTAAAAAGATAGATCTTATCTATATCATGTGACCATATTGAGAATCCATCTCCAAAGTGGAGAGCTCCCAACATTGACATAGGAGCTAACTGTTATAGTATCTATGTAAATGTGATGGTGACATTGTTTATGTCACTTTCAGTCTCTAGATCTGTAACCTCATAAACTTTACCAATAGGACAGTACTCACATTTCTGTTGTATTGGTCCTCTGACTCTATTCTGAATCTCTTGAGTTCCTGATCTGAGGCTTCTCGGACCTGCTTCAGGATTTCTGGGATGGTATCATCAGTTCGGCTCAAATCACGCAGTCGTGACTCCAGGCTGATAACGGTTGCTGAGGAATTTTCAAGTCTGTCTTGAAGCTCAAGAATTTGCTGACTGTGGACGTGTTCATCAAATTCCATTTTCTTTTTAAGCTGCTGAAACCGGTCTTCTGAATCCCGAAGCATCAGTGTTTCTTTCTCATATCTGGAATTGAACTGAATAACTGAAGAGAAATTCTGCAGAATGTTATGTTGTTTCTACATTGTCATGGAATAATTCAAAGGTCTTGTAAAATTACTATAAGGCATAAAAAGTAGATCACTGTGAACTGCTTTTCTGTTGTTGTTTTTGTAGAACCCTCCAAGATGAATACAGCCATCCAGTTTTATGACTGTTCATATAACAGAGTTAAAGAAATAACTGTCACCATAAAGAATTTTTAATTTATTTATGGAAAATACCTTGATATTGTAAAATATATCACCAACTGATGAGGTCATAAAAATATTTTTTGTTGATTGATAAACCTCCAAAACTGAAAGGTGTTTTCAAATATTATAAAATATAACTGAAAGCTGTTTACAAAAGATTATCAAATGTAATTTTGTGCAACACATTTTTTTCTTCAAAATAATGAATCAACTATGTTTACCTTTTCTGACTCAACTGCACCAATTCTTCTAGAACACTAAACAACTGGTTAAACTTTAATATTGTTCTTAAATATCTGACAGCATAAAAAAATGTCTGGACTTTATATATATATATATATATATATATATATATATATATATATATATATATATATATATATATATATATATATATATATATATATATATATATATATATATATATTGTTCATAAAAAATAAAACGTCAGTCATATGTTTGTAACTTTTAAAATAAAAAGATTCATAGGAGATATAACAAGTGGTGACAAAGCATTGATATACATAATTATTAAATACACCAGAAAATGTGTAGTAATGGTACTTCCATGATTAACTGGTTTTCTCTCCAATTAATTATTTGTTTTCAAAGTATATCATTTATTCAGAAATCTATACAACAGAATTTTACTCAACAACAGAAGTGTTTCCCACTCATCTGTGTTGAAAAGTTAATAAATAAAACTATAGAAAAAGCTGACTACCTACATAAAAATATCTAATTAACAGGGCATTTCTAGTAAAACTGGATGACATTTTATTTGATCACATCCTGAAACAAAAACTGTAGGATGATAAGAACAGTTGTAGTTTTAAATATCATTTCTTCTTAATTTGGTACTAGGTTTTACATATTTTTTTCAAAAGGTGTTATGTGCAGAGACACCAGAAAAGAAGCCATATGGTGTAATGGATAGATGTAATGTCACTGGCACAGAACCAATGGTAAATCATTCAACTATAGGACAAGTCCAGGCTTTCATACTTATTTTGTCTTCTATTTTATGGCTGCAGTGATTCAAAGAAGTGACCAAACAAGCTTTAAAGCAAATCTACTGAATATCCAACAAAGAATCAATGTAATCAACCTGGAATTGAAATTAGACTGGAACATCTTTTATGTTTGATCAGCAAAGAAACAATATGCAAATCAGACCTATTCATCTTTGAATTTTACTTTGTCAAGGTGTTTATTTGATGAAAAAATCAAGGACAAGTTGATATTTGAAATGACCAATGCCCAGTTGCTCTGAATATGTGACTGTCAAATTGGTAATCTTATAATTATGGCTGGCATTGTCTGGCAAATATAGTGATTTTTAAGGATCTTTGACAATGCAAGTAAAGCAAAAATTGGTATGTACAGTATATGCACAAAAGATACTGTTGAAAAGGATGGTATAATATATACGATTTAAGATATTCTGAAATTATATGTAAGCTGAGCGAAACTAGTACCCCCCCCCAGGTCCCTTTCAAAATATGTAACCCCAGTGACATACTGTTTTTATGTAATATATAAACAAGGATTCCACAAAAGTCTGTCTCACCTGCTTTAAAGTTAAAGAACAATTTGACGACTTGACACAGAAGACTTCAGACGAATGACATCAGGCTCATAACATGTTGCATTTTTCTCATAAGGTGAGACAAGAAAGGGGATCAGTGGACCATTATCAATAATTAATATTTAAGAAGTTTATATTTATTAAGATCATATGTATTATACAGTAGAACCTATCTTGAAAGAGCACACTTTATGCCCCAAAAGGTATGGTCTCCCAAGACAGGTAGTCTCTCATAACAGATCACAATGCTATATAGTAAAAATAAAATTGCATTGAGAATATGGTCTCTCAAGACAGGTGGTCTCTCATAGCAGTGCTTCTTCAAGACAGGTATCACTGTACCATCAACTCTAGAAATCCACTAAAATATTTTACTCTTTACCTGCATAATGAACATAAATGCTTAGGATTATATTAATATTCAAATATAATTTCCTACACAAATCAAGGTTACAGGCACATGGGGACAGGATAAATAACTCATCTAAAACTAACTGTAGGAGTTGTTTCCCTTTAATAGTCTTTGCACAAATGTGCTTAGTTGAAAGCAAATCAAAAACATCTGATGTATTGTAAATAGATTAATGTTGGACCTCAGCGATGATATGAGGAAGATATTTTACAATTAAATTTTAAAATATCATTTTAACTGTGAACCAGATTAAAAAGGTTTAAATTATTCCCGTTTTTAAAATTTGTAAATACTCACTAAACAATGATCAGCAAAATATTATCCTGAAAATAACTCCTGAATGATTGTCAAGGTGAAGTTAGTCATAATCTAAAGGCAATATGCTTTAGTATAAGGCTGAGAAAGAAAAAAAAACAAATATAGTGATACCTGTCTTGAAGAAGCACTGTTATATGAGACCACCTGTCTTGTAGTAGCAGTATCTATTTGTTTTGCCATGGACCACTTGGTCAAAGAGGTAATTCAGTTAAATTATTTTACCTTCTTTTAAGTTCCTGATTCTCTCGTACTAGTTGATCTATTTCATGGCGGAGAGATTCAACATCACCCTTTGGTTGACCTGTGACTGAGCGCACTTCCAACAGCTCAGTTTCCATGTGTTGGAGTTTTCGTTGCAACGTGTTGATTTCATCTGTAAGTCTTCGATTCCTGTCATTTTCAACTGATAGCCTGTTGCATAAAAATTACATAATGAAAATGAATTTAACTAAAAATAAACAATATAAATAATTGCTAATTTATATATCACCAAACTGAGATGTTGATAAAATATGTTCGTTCTAGATAAATCAACTTCCATATATACTCGCCTTAGTCAAATCCGACTGCAAGCTTCACAGACCCAAATATGCGTTTGCAAAATGCACTGGCAGACCTTAGTCTATGCAGTTTGCTAGAAGTAATCAGTAGAACAAACAACATCAACATGACTGAAACTTTAGAAGCAACAGGATCATAATACATGCGTTATCATTAAGTGCATAAAAATAAATAAACACATATACCTTTCACTAATTATAAAAGTATACACTTATCATTCTGAGTTTGCATTACTCAAACTAAACTACAAATTCTAATGCTTGACTGGCTGATATTAAATCACAATGACCAATCAAAGAACTGCAAATTCTGATCCTTTGATGGCTAACATTAAATCTTACTGACCTATCAGTTTTCAAAATTCTCAGTTGAATCAAAGTTTTAATGTAAGACTTTTGAGCAATAGTATGGCTGCTTTATAGTTATTATGAAACCAGCATTAACAGACAACCTATGTATAAAAGACACCTATATATGAAGTTCAACCTATAGAAACCCCATATATTAATTTTATCTCCATTTTCACCACCATATAAAAGACATTTGTCAATAAAGGACAACATTTGTATGGTGTATTGAGTGTTCTATGTAAGAGGTCTCATTGTAACTAAAAACACATTAATTTATTTTTAATGCAACTGAAACTACTGGTACAGGTTTTTTTTTCATCAGTCTGGTAAACATCATCAGGTATTCAGGTTGTTAGAATATGACACCTCAATATTGATCAGCAATAAAATGTGCTTGTAAATCTACTCATATTTCAAATATTTTAATTACTGATATCTGTTTTTTTATTAAAAAAAGCTCACTTTAAAGCGATATAGAGTTACATTTCAATCATCATTTGGCAAAATGGATTTTGTCTGCTTTCCTTATATACCTATTTATAACTCAACCAACAAATCCTAAGCATTTATATTCATTATGCAGGTAAACAGTAAAATATTTCAGTGAATTTCTAGAGTGGTTTTGACAGTGATACCTGTCTTGAAGAAGCACTGCTAATTGAGACCACCTGTCTTGAGAGACCATATTCTCAGTGCACAAATATATTGATTTGTGGCCTGTTATGAGAGCCCACCTTTTTTGAGAGACCATACATTTTGGCAGAAAGGGTTGTCTTTCAAGACAGGTTCTACTGTATTAACCACCGTCTTACCTTTCGTAATTTAGAATGAATTTTGATGTAAAATCTGTCAGGAAATGAGCTGGCATTGTAAAATTACACAAAAAGTTAATTTGGGTTCGGCCAATGTGGGTATGTAAGAAAGCTTCCAGTAGCTTCTTGTGGGTCAGTGGTTCTTTCTACAGTTTTCCCACCATGTAGAGCCTATCCTGTGCTCAATAATGGCATTAAACCCTACAACAACAACAAAAAGTTAATTTGTATACCAAACATTAATCCATAACCATCACTACTGCCTTATAAGTTTACATTTGTTTCGTCATACTTTGTCTAAGGTTCAGAAAAAAGTCAAATACATCATACCTTGTACACTAGTATAAAAGTCAAATACATCATACCTTGTACACTAGTATAAAAGTCAAATACATCATACCTTGTACACTAGTATAAAAGTCAAATACATCATACCTTGTACACTAGTATAAAAATCAAATACATCATACCTTGTACACTAGTATAAAAGTCAAATACATCATACCTTGTACACTAGTATAAAACTCAAATACATCATACCTTGTACACTAGTATAAAAGTCAAATACACCTGCAAAAAACAGACCTTGATCTACCATCACAAAACGCACAAATAATATATCAGGGTCAATGTTGTTTGTTCAAGGAATACAACTTCAATCTAACAAACTGTGTATCAATAATCTTCTTGTACTTTGTGCAATGCTTGCAGTTGAATATATATATATATATATATATATATATATATATATATATATATATATATATATATATATATATATATATATATATATATATATATAGTAAGTTGAACACTTAACTGATTCACATTTATTTTAAAATCTTGACTTTTATGTAAGTATATATGGTACTGTATTGTCTAGATAAACTCAAGGGGTTTAATCCAGTTTTCTTCACAAATGAACCAACTTGAACATTGTACTAAAGCAGAATAAAGTACTCCTGTGTTGAACCAATTTAATGGAAGTCAACCAAATCAAATCTGATCATCTTAAACTAGTATTTATCACACATTTAAATATTTTACCTTTTGGTAGACTATACTTGGGGATGACTGGTGTGGTCTGAGTTCCATGGATTGTAATTGGAAATGATACAGTTAAAGTGGCATGGTTTAAATTTCATGTTTTGTAACTAAGGATGATACAGTTAAAGTGGCATGGTTTTAATTTCATGTTTTGTAACTGAGGATGATACAGTTAAAGTGGCATGGTTTTAATTTCATGTTTTGTAACTGAGGATGATACAGTTAAAGTGGCATGGTTTAAATTTCATGTTTTGTAACTGAGGATGATACAGTTAAAGTGGCATGGTTTTAATTTCATGTTTTAAAAATAAGGATGATACAGTTAAAGTGGCATGGTTTTAATTTCATCTTTTGTAACTGAGGATGATACATTAAAAGTTGCATGGCTTGAGTTTCATGTTTTGTAACTAAGGATGATACAGTTAAAGTGGCAAGGTTTGAGTTTCTTTTATGTTTTGTAACTGAGGATGATACAGTTAAAGTGGCATGGTTTGAATTTCATGTTTTGTAACTAAGTATGATACAGTTAAAGTGGCATGGTTTTAATTTCATGTTTTGTAACTGAGGATGATACAGTTAAAGTGGCTTGGTCTAATGTTCATGGATTGACACAGTTACAGTGGCTTGGTTTTAATTGCACGTTTTGTAACTGAAGATGATACAGTTTAAGTCACATGGCTTGAGTTTCATGTTTTGTAACTAAGGATGATACAGTTAAAGTGGCATGGTTTGAGTTTCATGTTTTGTAACCAAGGATGATACAGTTAAAGTGGCATGGTTTGAGTTTAATGGGTGTAATTCAGGATGACATGGTTAATAAGTAGCTGGATTTTGGGACACACGATTTGTTTGGATATATCATAAGCATCATTTGATATTGATCAAATTCCACATAGACAGTATCATCAACTGATCTATATGCTGATGAAACTAATTTCTCTGATGAACAAAGCTACAAAATGAAACTAGAAAATAATCTTCCTATGGCATTAAATAGGTTTTAGATGTGGGTGTAAGTGGAATGGCATAGTTGTACATGCAAACAAAGGTTCTGTTAAAAAATAAAATAGCAGAAATGAATAATTTTTAACAAAAATGATTATTTTAGCTTTTTCTGTAATAGTTAAAAAACTTGAGTAGTTCCAAGGACCAAATTCTTGGTATTTGGTTTACTCTACGCTGATCATACAAAGTTAACACCAAAGAAAACAGATTTTTTTTCATTGGCTATTAATAAAGTACTTTCTCCCAAAATAATACTGTGCCACATTTTACAAGTGCTAAATTCATCCTCATTACTACTGGAAACATATCAGAGACCATTAATACTTTAAAAATCATAATCAATCATGAAAATAATGTATAAAGTTGATGTTGGGTTAATTGACTGCGGTTTACGTAAGAAACACATTTTAATGTGGAGAATGCAGCAGCGTCCAAAACCTTAAATCAACGATTATCCATGAAATTTTGAATTCCAAAACCTATGAAAGAACTATATAAAATCAGTTTTCAATTACTCCTTTGCAGTTACATGTATATAGAAAATTATCCCAAAAGGATTCAAAGAATCTTCTTATATGTCCATCTCTCACAACAGTGGCAGTTTAAATGGATAAAATATAGGGCCTAATTCATAGCACAAGGCCCATCCACCTCTTCTGGATTCATTTCTGTGTGTAAATGTATGCTAAATGTATCTAGTTAATCAGGAAGGGTGTGTAATTTGAGGTATATGAATATGTGAATCTGCATGTACATATGTATGTGCGAGATGGTTACATTGCAGATTGAATTTTGCATGTATATTTACATGCATCTTAGATTAGTTCTATTATGTCACTAACAGAGTAACCTTTGTTCAATAAAATCTTTATTTTACCTGATCAACTAACATATTGAATATGTCAGTCAAATTCAAACACAAGCTGATAGCGATCGATCACTGACCAATATTACTGCTGAAAACAGTGTGAGACAATGTATGATCTAAAGAAAACAGTGTGAGACAATGTATGATTTAAAGGAAAAAGTGTGAGGCACTGTATGATTTAAAGGAAAAAGTGTGAGGCACTGTATGATTTAAAGAAAAAAGTGTGAGGCACTGTATGATTTAAAGAAAAAAGTGTGAGACATTGTATGATTTAATGGAAAAAGTGTGAGGCACTCTTTGATTTAATGGAAAAAGTGTGAGGCACTGTATGATTTAAAGGAAAAAGTGTGAAGCAATGTATGATTTAAAGGAATATGTGTGAGGCACTGTATGATTTAAAGGAAAAAGTGTGAGGCACTGTATGATTTAAAGGAAGTGTGAGGCACTGTATGATTTAAAGGAAAAAGTGTGAGGAACTGTATGATTTAAAGGAAAACGTTAGGCACTGTATGATCAAAAGGAAAAAGTATGAAGCACTGTATGATATAAAAGAAAAAGTGTGAAGCACTGTATTATATAAAAGAAAAAGTGTGAGGCACTGTATGATATAAAGGAAAATGTGTGAGGCACTGTATGATATAAAGGAAACAAAGTGATGCACTGTATGATATAAAGGAAAACGTGTGAGGCACTGTATGATATAAAGGAAAAAGTGTGAAGCAATGTATGATTTAATGGAAAAAGTGTGAGGCACTGTATGATTTAAAGGAAAAAGTGTGAGGCACTGTATGATATAAAGGAAAAAGTGTGAGGCACTGTATGATATAAAGGAAAAAGTGTGAGGCACTGTATGATTTAAAGGAAAAAGTGTGAGGCACTGTATGATATAAAGGAAAAAGTGTGAAGCAATGTATGATTTAAAGGAAAAAGTGTGAGGCACTCATTGATTTAATGGAAAAAGTGTGAGGCACTCTTTGATTTAATGGAAAAAGTGTGAGGCACTCTTTAATTTAATGGAAAAAGTGTGAGGCACTTTATGATTTAATGGAAAAAGTGTGAGGCACTTTATGATTTAATGGAAAAAGTGTGAGGCACTCTTTGATTTAATGGAAAAAGTGTGAGGCACTCTTTGATTTAATGGAAAAAGTGTGAAGCAATGTATGATTTAATGGAAAAAGTGTGAAGCAATGTATGATTTAATGGAAAAAGTGTGAGGCACTCTTTGATTTAATGGAAAAAGTGTGAAGCAATGTATGATTTAATGGAAAAAGTGTGAGGCACTGTATGATTTAAAGGAAAAAGTGTGAGGCACTGTATGATATAAAGGAAAAAGTGTGAAGCAATGTATGATTTAATGGAAAAAGTGTGAGGCACTTTATGATTTAATGGAAAAAGTGTGAGGCACTCTTTGATTTAATGGAAAAAGTGTGAGGCACTCTTTGATTTAATGGAAAAAGTATGAGGCACTCTTTGATTTAATGGAAAAAGTGTGAGGCAATGTATGATTTAAAGGAAAAAAGTGTGAGGCACTGTATGATATAAAGGAAAAAGTGTGAAGCAATGTATGATTTAATGGAAAAAGTGTGAGGCACTGTATGATTTAAAGGAAAAAGTGTGAGGCACTGTATGATATAAAGGAAAAAGTGTGAGACACTGTATGATATAAAGGAAAAAGTGTGAAGCAATGTATGATTTAAAGGAAAAAGTGTGAGGCAATGTATGATATAAAGGAAAAAGTGTGAAGCAATGTATGATTTAATGGAAAAAGTGTGAGGCACTGTATGATTTAAAGGAAAAAGTGTGAGGCACTGTATGATATAAAGGAAAAAGTGTGAGACACTGTATGATATAAAGGAAAAAGTGTGAGGCACTGTATGATATAAAGGAAAAAGTGTGAGGCACTGTATGATATAAAGGAAAAAGTGTGAAGCAATGTATGATTTAATGGAAAAAGTGTGAGGCACTGTATGATTTAAAGGAAAAAGTGTGAGGCACTGTATGATATAAAGGAAAAAGTGTGAAGCAATGTATGATTTAAAGGAAAGTGTGAGGCAATGTATGATTTAAAGGAAAAAGTGTGAAGCAATGTATGATTTAATGGAAAAAGTGTGAGGCACTGTATGATTTAAAGGAAAAAGTGTGAGGCACCGTATGATATAAAGGAAAAAGTGTGAAGCAATGTATGATTTAATGGAAAAAGTGTGAGGCACTGTATGATTTAAAGGAAAAAGTGTGAGGCACTGTATGATATAAAGGAAAAAGTGTGAAGCAATGTATGATTTAAAGGAAAAAGTGTGAGGCAATGTATGATATAAAGGAAAAAGTGTGAAGCAATGTATGATTTAATGGAAAAAGTGTGAGGCACTGTATGATTTAAAAGAAAAAGTGTGAGGCACTGTATGATATAAAGGAAAAAGTGTGAGACACTGTATGATATAAAGGAAAAAGTGTGAGGCACTGTATGATATAAAGGAAAAAGTGTGAGGCACTGTATGATATAAAGAAAAAAGTGTGAAGCAATGTATGATTTAATGGAAAAAGTGTGAGGCACTGTATGATTTAAAGGAAAAAGTAGGAGGCACTGTATGATATAAAGGAAAAAGTGTGAAGCAATGTATGATTTAAAGGAAAGTGTGAGGCAATGTATGATTTAAAGGAAAAAGTGTGAAGCAATGTATGATTTAATGGAAAAAGTGTGAGGCACTGTATGATTTAAAGGAAAAAGTGTGAGGCACTGTATGATATAAAGGAAAAAGTGTGAAGCAATGTATGATATAAAGGAAAAAGTGTGAGGCACTGTATGATTTAAAGGAAAAAGTGTGAGGCACTGTATGATTTAATGTAAAAAGTGTGAAGCAATGTATGATATAAAGGAAAAAGTGTGAAGCACTGTATGATATAAAGGAAAAAGTGTGAGGCACTGTATGATATAAAGGAAAAAGTGTGAGGCACTGTATGATTTAATGGAAAAAGTGTGAGGCAATGTATGATTTAATGGAAAAAGTGTGAGGCAATGTATGATATAAAGGAAAAAGTGTGAGACACTGTATGATATAAAGGAAAAAGTGTGAAGCAATGTATGATATAAAGGAAAAAGTGTGAAGCAATGTATGATATAAAGGAAAAAGTGTGAAGCACTGTATGATATAAAGGAAAAAGTGTGAGGCACTGTATGATATAAAGGAAAAAGTGTGAAGCAATGTATGATATAAAGGAAAAAGTGTGAGGCACTGTATGATATAAAGGAAAAAGTGTGAGGCACTGTATGATATAAAGGAAAAAGTGTGAGGCAATGTATGATTTAATGGAAAAAGTGTGAGGCAATGTATGATATAAAGGAAAAAGTGTGAGGCACTGTATGATATAAAGGAAAAAGTGTGAAGCAATGTATGATATAAAGGAAAAAGTGTGAGGCACTGTATGATATAAAGGAAAAAGTGTGAAGCAATGTACGATATAAAGGAAAAAGTGTGAAGCAATGTATGATATAAAGGAAAAAGTGTGAGGCACTGTATGATATAAAGGAAAAAGTGTGAAGCAATGTATGATTTAATGGAAAAAGTGTGAAGCAATGTATGATATAAAGGAAAAAGTGTGAGGCAATGTATGATATAAAGGAAAAAGTGTGAGACACTGTATGATTTAAAGGAAAGTGTGAGGCAATGTATGATATAAAGGAAAAAGTGTGAGGCAATGTATGATTTAATGGAAAAAGTGTGAAGCAATGTATGATATAAAGGAAAAAGTGTGAAGCAATGTATGATATAAAGGAAAAAGTGTGAAGCAATGTATGATTTAATGGAAAAAGTGTGAGGCAATGTATGATTTAAAGGAAAAAGTGTGAGGCACTGTATGATTTAATGTAAAAAGTGTGAGGTACTGTATGATTTAAAGTTGGACATTCAGATTTATTGTATGAACTAGATTACATGTTGAATTTAACTGCAAACAACACAGACCATGATTTGCTGTTGCATGCTGCACATGCAAATCTGGGTCTACATTGTTTGCTCTACTGATTTCTCCTAAAAAACAGACTCAAATCTAATGAAACAATTTACTATGGTAGATTTTGGTCTATGCAGTGTCACAGAATTAGGCGAAAATTGAACTGATTTTTGTTCTTCTTGAATTGCAAACGAAACTCACCATTTTCTTGATTTCGTCGTACACGCATTACCTGGGGTGATTAAGTGGTTTTCTCCAAGGTAAGTGGCGTGTAACGATTTGCATGTGCATGTTTGTTATTTACATGAAATCCGAAATACTCGTTTCACGTGGTGCACGGCAAGCTCGATGTGATTTATGTTCACCTATAGAGAGTATATAAGGCGAGATATTTCTCATAATAATTACGGGAACCAAAATATCTAATCGAAGGATAGATAAGCTCGTCTTGCAATCTCCAGCCAAAGGGGTGAGTGTTAAATTTACATTTTCGTTTTATTGTGAATTTTATTCAGATTATCATTTCGTATAATAATGCTTTTATTGCAATTAAACATGGAATATTTGGAATTACTAGTCACTATTAGACTTTAAATGCAATATCGTAATCTACGGCTTAGATTATTTTTGAGACAACTATTATTAGTCTGGTTTTGTTTATTGTAGCTGTTACCGTGTTTCTGATACTGTAGCTGACAATCGCTGTTACCATAGATCTGATAATCGCTGATACCGTAGATGTCAATGTTTCTGATACCGTAGATCTGATACCGTAGATCTGATACCGTAGATGTCAATGTTTCTGATACCGTAGCTGCTAACGTAGTTGATACCATTTCTGATACCGTAGCTGTTAACACATCTGATACCATCTTTTGATAAACGTCTTTGATATCGTCTGATTTGTTGTGGGACATCTATTATTTGTTCCGGAACATCTCTGTATAAATATCTGAATGTGATTGTGCCGTTAATTTGTGCAAACGGAATTGAAGTATCTGTCTGTGTGTCGACCTGTCTGTTCGTCAACATCTGTGTAACGTGTAAATATCCGGAAAGCTAGAAGTCCGAGTGTCGGAGCTGTCTGAGTTGTAAAACATCCGGGTCGACATCTAGGGTAGTGAGGAACCGTTGGTTCTGGTAGATGTTGTATGTTGTCTGAACGTATAACTGTGGTGGATCCGTGAAGGGAAACGTCCGATAATAGTATTGGTCAACCCTAGGTTTTCGGGGAAACTGGGAGACGATTCAACTGTTGCTGAATCGTGCGGTTATACGGGGTCGAGACACATATGTGTATTGAAATTGTAATACAATTTAATACATTGTTGTATTTGCATGCTTATGTCAGATCACAATAATATTTCAAGTGATCGCATAGATATCAATAAAAGCTAGCAACTTGATTGAATACAAGTATATGGTCGTGCTAGTTATCGCAATCCATCGTGCGATAGTATAGTTTGTCGTTTGTGTTCATTTTTCGTAATTTATACTTGCATTAATTTAACTTTCGTAAAGGATCCTTGGATCTGTGTATAGGCCAAGAGATCCCTTTACATCTGAGATTCCTTTTGTATTAATATTTAATTTGTTCATGTATTGTGAATGGTTGTGAGTGTAATTGTGGGTTGAGTACATGAATTATTGTGTTGTTACATCTGTATTTTTTTCATTTATAATTTATTACATAAATTTATATTTTCTTTCACAAATTGTGTTTGTATTGTTCATTTAATCAACCCTCCTCTCGGTAACAATTCTGTTACATGCAGTTTGTAGCTGGACTTGACTTACAAGGAAGTACATACTGAAACATGTCAGTTAAGCAATTGACACATTAAACCTACACAGCATTTTTCAATCGTTTTTCATGAAATTTTCTGCATTCGCAAACAATTTTTAACATGCTCTGTATGTAACATGACATCAGTGTCAACATAAAATATCCTGATTTTATATGCCGTGCTATGTTGATGAGTAGAGATGTTTATCATGGCTATGGGGATAGGTAAAATGTCCAAACAATTTAAGTCCAGTTTCAAGAAATGTAAATCTAAACAAAATATGCACTCTGATATTTTATTTCAAACTGTATTATTTCTTCTGTTTTTAGCCCAACCTTGACTCCAGGTCAATAGAAGCTTGTTGTTAGCCCTACCTTGACTCCAGGTCAATAGATGCTTGTTGTTAGCCTTACCTTGACTCCAGGTCAATAGATGCTTGTTGGTTTTTCTGTATTTGGAGTTGTAAGTTGTTCTTTTCTCTGTAAGCTGCCTCTAACTGCAACCTAATAATGAGATTCACACAGGTGTAAAATAAATCACTTTTGCAGTAAACCAAGATAAATAGACATTTGTTCCAAATTTTGTGTAAATTACTTACCTGCTTTAAATTGTTCATACTTTCCATATTATTGATGAGAAATTTTCAGTAAATTTTCAAACATGGCCATTCTCATTAAGCAGATGTTTTCATCTTCCCAGCCATAATCATGCAGTCAACAGAATGAAAAAAAGCCCTACCTCACATTCCTATCAGGAATGCTAAAGGACATTTCATAAACAGTAAAAACATAGAAGAATTAGATTAATACTGTACATGTACTTGTGACTATATAGATATATTCTATATTTAATATTTATTTTGTGTTATTATTTCTTCAATTTTATTATTGTTCAGTTAGGTTCAATCAAAAACATTTTAAGTATATAAAAGAATATCTTAGTTACTGGAGCATATGATGTAAACACAACCTATACAAAAAGCTTGGACCCAGATCTGCTATCAACAAATCAGGATCAATGCTGTACCAGTGAAATCAAAGAAATATCAATGACATTGACTCTGGTCTTCTGACATATTATCTGAGAGCAGATTGGTCTAAAATCATCTGCAGTTAGGGGCAAACTATACACATGTTTTGATCTTGACATTGATATTTTACTAGAAAGAATGAGTTTGATCTGATGTAGTGATATGTTAAGGCTGTTAGGCCAACATATATTCATATACTATAAAATAATAAATGGCTTCTTTTCACTAATTCAGATCAAACCTAGAATGCAATTTTATGTTTATTTATTAAATGGCCACTGTATGAATGAAATTAAAAGCCAACTGGAATTTATACAACTCTGATGTGTCGAAATATATACTGATGCACAGGCATCAGATGTTATACTGAAGTATTTCCCAGCTGGTTGTGTGATATGCAGTGTATCCCCTAAGGGTGCAAGACTGAGAGTCAAAAATCTCCTTGATGTCAAAACAGGGGGTTAGAATGAGTATTAGAATTGGTATCAAAACTGGGGGTCAAATTTAACATTTGGGGGTCTCTGAAGAGCAAATGAGGGTAAAAGGAAACACTGGATATGGAAATACAGACTGAAAATCTAAATTGAATGACAGATCAACCTTGCATGATTAAACAGGTTTGTAAATAAATAGTTTTACTTCTAAATGTGGAAATACATATATATTTTAAGGGGAACGGCACTGTCTGGATACAGACAATGCAAAATATAACACCTTGAAAAGCAGTATTTGTGTTTTAATGTTTAATCTAATTTGTCTGCCCATCTTACCTGATATCATCTAATTCCTTTTCATATAAATGCTTTATATTTTTAACTTCATCTTCGAGGATTTTTGTAGATTTAATGAACACAGATGCATCTATCTGCTTTCCTTTTTCTGAAGTCTGTCTAACTTTATGTATGTATGATGTAAATCTGTCATTCAGTCTCTGTAACTCCTCTTTCTCTTGGAGCCTTGTCATGGTAACAGGGGAGAGCACCTCACCAGTATTGTAGTAACTCATTTTAGCACTTTTTGGTGATTTATCTTCACTTGACTGTGCAGGAACACTGCCGGATGGTATAGTTTGGTATTGATGATGAGGGCTTGAATAACCAGAGTCTGACTGAATTTTTCTTAATTGTGTAGAAGTTTGTGTCTCCGCAGACTTTTGAATAGAATGAATATCAAACTGTGTACTATGCCTAGACCTTGATGTATCACCAGGAACAGATTTTACCACATACACAGTTTTTTCAAAGGGATGTTTGGCTGACTGTCCTGCTTCAGGTAAGAACCTACGTGTCTGAATAAAACTTGAACCAGTTTTTTTTCTTTTTGAATCAGGTTCAGCTCCTGGAATTAAATCACAGTTTTGATCAGTCTCCTCAGTCTTTCTGTTTGTACACTTGTTATTGTATTCATTAAATTCCTCTCTTGCTGTACTGTGATCCGGATTGCCAATGACCTCCTCCCCTTGTTCAAGGTCGATCAGTTTGAAATTGTTGCCCTGAGAGACATCGGAGTTGAATGACCTGTCACTGACATGGGGAGAATCCACATAACCTAAACGACTGGGACTCCGCAGTGATGAAAGTTCTAAAGTGTCCTGTTGGTTCAAGTCTTCGCTAAATCTGAAATTCAAGAAATCCTCCATAAGAACAAAAATTGATTGGAATATTCCTCCTCATGGAGGTTTAAGAAAAAGAGTTCTGAATGATTAAACTGATTTAAGTTTTTTAATTGAGACATACTGTCATTAAAATAAAAAATAAAAAAATGTGAAATTGTTTCATACACCCATCATATTGCAGTTTTGGTTCCATGGGCCCTATACTGCTGTACATTTACTATGCAAGCTTAAAATCCAGCATGGTAAATTTATGCAAATGAAGGGTCTGGGCTTATTATCAAACATTATTAAGCATGTCTACAAGATAATTATTTTACAACAAATGTTGCTGACCACTCTGATGGCCAAGTGGTTAGAGCATCCACCTGGGATGTGGGAGGTTGCGGGTTCAAACCCCACTGAGTCTTGCTAAAGATTTATCAAAATGATACTAACAGTTGCCTCGCTAGGCACTCAGCATTAAGAGGTTAGTGTTAGGACTGGTTGGCCTGGTGTCAGTTATTGTTGTTGTAGGGTTTAATGCCATTTTTCAGCACAAGAAAGGCTACATGTGGCAGCCAGTAGAAATGGTGGAGGAAGAACCTAGGAAAATCTCAGAAAGAACCACTGAACCATGATAAGCTACTGGCAAGCTTTCTCACATGTTACATTGGCCTAACCAAAAATTTGAACACACGCAGACAGAGGTGAGATGGCAATGATCTGTAACAGTAAGCACATTAGACCACTTGGCAACTCAGGGCCCCTCCTGGTGTCAGAATAATGTCACTGGATGGGACATCATAGTACATGTCTGCGGCATGATGCACCAGTGCTATTCATCATTATAACTGTCACACTGCAGACATCGTCACAATATGACTGAATAAATGTTAAAGTTGCATTCAAAATCAAAATCACATGCAAATCACACAAATTTTGTTAAATGTGAGGAAATCATAAAGTTATAAATCATGGGTTTATCATTTGAGATATTTACAGTTATGAGTTTGACCTTTGATCTTTCATTTGCTGTATTAATGATCGTGTTTTGACCATCATAAATAATGGTACAGTGTATTAGCTTTCACAATAGAAAAAAACCTTGTCAGCATGAAGATTGATAGATCCAATTAAATCAAGAACAAAATTAACTATGTAGACTGTTTACAAGTCTAATGACCTTGACATATTAGACCTGTGTTTCCTATTGCTGTGCATATTTTAAGGATAAACATAAAGTTTGACAATCGATGAAATATAATAATAAAATTAATAACCTTCCTCTGTCAACAGATGCTGTCATCTTTGACCCTTCAATCACCAAACAGAATGATGCATTTTTATCTATTATGAAATCCGGTGATGGTGAAAAGTTGATAGCCACTGGTAAATGTTTGTAGAGCCCTGCATAATGATGTTATATCTATCACAGTGGGATCTTCATTTTTATAAAATTATTGGCTTTTTAAAAGAACGTTACTGATTTCATTTTTATTTTTCTTAGAAAGATTGTGGCCAAATTAAGGGCAATGGATGGAAGCCACAATCCTCACATCTGTAACCCTTTCAGTATGAACTACTGATAAAAACTTTTTTCGTTTTTGTTTATTTCATTAGATAAGATATGCTAATGTATAACAATGGGCCAATGCTGGTATTAAATTGACTTATAGGTTTGAGGTCAAGGTCACAGAAGTCAACAAGAAAATCTTTAAAGAAATGTATATATCTTAGGTGTTACCATGGACGGATTGAAATGACATTTTGCAAACAAGATCACACAGTGATATTGACATACCAATGACAAAGTCATTAGGTTAAAGCCAAAGGTTATAGAGGTTTCTGGCTTTAACAGAACTGCAGCAAAGTAACATATGTAGCCATGCTCTTTGGTCTTGATACAAAACACCCTAGATCTGTTAATTTCTTAAATAATTAAATCAAACTGAAACAAACATTCCATCATCCATCTACCATAGTATGATCTAGTCTTATTCAATACTTCCAACTTCTGCAAGAAACATGTTTGGACAAATCTAAAAATTAAAGTAAAAAAATTACTGAATTTTACAACATTGTTATACTCTTGCGTTTATTACACTCATAAGTTAATAAATTTAATGGCAAATGTCACATTATGACACTGTCAAGTACTGTTTTGATTGTGAGACAATAAATCAAACACATTCTGTCATAAAATTGTGGACCATCAAGTTGAAACAAAATATTCAAATAGCCTGCCTATCCAACCTCAACTGCAGTCTCTACAAATTTTTTTTTTTTTAAATATTTTTAAATATATTTTCACCATTGCAAAGGGTATGAAATAATTGCATCCTAAATTTATTAGAGTGTATTCAAAAACAGTCACTGAAATTTGGCAACAAGATAGATAGATTTAGCACAAGAGTCCCAAGAATGGACTGACTCTTGGCTGGCCAAAAATAATTCCCAGAAATTTAATATAATAGCATTTCATCTTTTAAACTGCTGAGCGTTGAAACCATTTTTTATATTTTTGATTAGTAACAAGATTTTTAAATTATCTGCTGTGGTAGTCATACTTAATGCAGGACCAACCAAACATCATTACACATCATGAAAACCCTATGTGAATATGGCCACCCATTAGGGGTAAAATTATCAATCAATGTATTGATGCATTAATACTTTCTACATATCACTAACCACATTGATACAAAATGATAGTTCCCTTACACAAATTTAATCTTCAGCAGCTGTGAATAATTAGTTGCATGCCTTTTTAAGTTGGGAATTCATCTGAGACAGCTGTTTGCAGGCATATACATTTATTTCTCGCAGAAGAAAATTATTGACAACACATACTTGCCTTCGACAAATTAATACCAGGTGACTCATATGATTTGAAATCTTTCTTTCACCTGTTTTCTGCTCCCCCCCCTCTATTATTTCATCGTATCAGCATGTTTAGACACTGATAAGATTTATTTATTAACATAGAGGAATCATTCCAGACTTGTTCGTCATTTAAATATTTTACTCATCATTTAATTCCCACTTTCATGTTAAGTTTATCTGTTGCCTTGTATCGTGCTTACTAAATTTGAGGACTTTACTTTTGGTGTGTAACACAGTGAAATATGTTATATTCAAGTCTGATTGCTGATTATTGTTTGTTCAAGTCCAGGGTAAAACAATAATCACCAATCAGAACTAACTAGAGCTTATTCACAGCATGGCACAATGTAAGCAGTGCATCAAAACCAGATCCAGATACAAAGCAACAGATAATCTTCTCGGAAAAGTGGCAATTAATTTAGGATCTGTAAAGTATTTAAGTCATACATGGGAGCAAGTTTGAAATGTCTCCTTTGACAATGATATATGGGGGCCCTGAGTGGTCAAGTGGTTTAAGCGCTCTCCATTACAGATCACTGCCAACTCACCTCACCTGTTAAAGCTACGTGAAAAATCCTAATTTGAAACACACACACAATATTTCAAAATAGTGAGTTCAGTTCATCCTATGCCACACTGTTTCCAGTGCACAGATGATATCTGTGTATAAATGTCTCACCATAGGTAAAAAAAATTACATTATGGAATGTATTGTCAGTGAGTGTTCTACTTTAAGGACTTGCACACCTTCAGCTGTAGAGGTATGTGAGTTAATAATTTCTTGTGTATAAGTTAACGGTATAACTATTGTACTACTGCATGTATATTTTATATATAGCTTCGGTCTACATGTGGCATAATGCAAATCTTTTCTAATCTTGTTTGTGACTAAGCAACAGAGTTATATTAGCAATATAAAACTGCATTTTTAAGAAATGTTTTGTATCATAGGATTCTTATCAGGATTGGTTCAGTTAACTTCTGTGTAATCTTTAAGCCATGGGCTAGTTTTTGGGGTTCGCAAAACCCAGTGTGTTTAGGACTGAAAAGATAATCTGTATATCTGTCTCATTTGTTTACATCATTACACTATTTGAGTGAATACATTTTACTATATGAGTAAAATACATTTTTTACTATTTGAGTAAAACAAATCTTTCTTTTCGTTGAGAAATCACTCTGAATCATTCACCCTTGTCCTTGAACCATGTACAGTCATTTATTTGTATTTTTATTTTTTTAAGTCCGTGCGTTTTATGTTAATTGATCCAATATTTGGATCATATACATGCACATTTTAATCATAATTAATTTTTCATTCATATTTTTTGTTATTAAACATTGTATTTGGATCATCATCAATTGTATTCTGTTGTTAATTCAAAATCCCACCCGGTTATCTTGTTACACAAGAGGACATGGCACGATTTCTGTTTTTGAAGATAAGCCTGTTTTGCCTTCCAAATTTAAGTGAAGACATGAAAAACCGGTAAGATGTTTTTAATGCAAGAATGAGAATGGCATACAAGCAGATAAAAAGTCTTCGTTTGTAATCTGCAAACTGGAAATACTGGATCTCATTATATAAAATGGCACGACCCTACCACTGACATACTTTCAAAAGATGAAAACACCATCAAGTTGATATGTGTATCAATAATGTATCATATTGTACGTTGTGTATCATGCATAATATCAATATACTGCACAGGTGTATTGTTTCACTGATACTATCCATTGAGAAAAGGTAGTGATACATGTAGCAAGATTTTCAAGATGGCTGCTATGGTGGCCATTTTGGATGTCAGATCTTTACCATTATCATTTTAGGACCAACTATGTGTCATAAGAAGTCTTTAAGTGAAAACCCAATGCTGATATGACCATCCATCTCGGTGCAGTAGCAATAACAAGCATATCAAAATGACAACTATGGTAGCCATATTGATGGTCAGATCAGCAATGATTTAATTTAGATATCATACAGAGTCTTCTTAAGGAAAAGAGAAAAGTCAATGTAGCCATATTGGATGTCAGATCAGCAATGATTTAATTTAGATATCATACAGAATCTTCTTAAGGAAAAGAGAAAAGTCAATGTAGCCATATTGGATGTCAGATCAGCAATGATTTAATTTACATATCATACAGAGTCTTCTTAAGGAAAAGAGAAAAGTCAATGTAGCCATATTGGATGTAGTAATGATTAAATTTAGATATGATAGAGTCTTCTTAAGGAAAAGAGAAAAGTCAATGTAGCCATATTGGATGTCAGATCAGCAATGATTTAATTTACATATCATACAGAGTCTTCTTAAGCAAAAGAGAAAAGTCAATGTAGCCATATTGGATGTAGTAATGATTAAATTTAGATATCATAGAGTCTTCTTAAGGAAATGAGAAAAGTCAATGTAGCCATATTGGATGTCAGATCAGCAATGATTTAATTTACATATCATACAGAGTCTTCTTAAGCAAAAGAGAAAAGTCAATGTAGCCATATTGGATGTAGTAATGATTAAATTTAGATATCATAGAGTCTTCTTAAGGAAAAGAGAAAAGTCAATGTAGCCATATTGGATGTCAGATCAGCAATGATTTAATTTACATATCATACAGAGTCTTCTTAAGCAAAAGAGAAAAGTCAATGTAGCCATATTGGATGTAGTAATGATTAAATTTAGATATCATACAGATTCTTCTTAAGGAAAAGAGAAAAGTCAATGTAGCCATATTGGATGTCAGATCAGAAACATGATTATTTGTTTCTAATTAGATATCATAAGAAATCTTTGACGAAAACCTCCTGTTGATATGACTATACTTATCAATCTAAGAGTAATGATAACAAAATTGAAAAAATGGCCACTTTAGTGTCCTTATTTGATGTCAGATCAGCATCATTTTCACATATGAAGTCTTCTAGTGAAACTCCCATGTTAATATTGAATTTCCTTTCAGGAGCAGTGAAAACAAGATTTTCAAGATGACTGCTGTAGTGGCCATACTTGATGCCAGATCAGCACCAATGTATTTAAGACAAACTAGATGTTATAAGAAATCTTCAGGTGATGATCTGACAAACAATATGGTGACTACAGTAACAATCATGTTGATATGACTTTCTGTATAGGATGAGTAGCAATAATAGGATTTTCAAGATGGCTGCCATGGTGGCCATAGTGTGGATCAGACTGGAAGCATTTTCATTTAGAACCAACTAGACATCATAAAAAGTCTTTTGGTGAAAACCTCATGTTGATAATATTGACTTTCTGTTCAGGAGAAGTAAAGGAATAACACAATTTTCAGGATAGTAATGCTGTAGTGGCCATAATTTGCTTGTCAGATCATCATCATTTTTAATTAGGACCAACTTGAATTCATAAGAAGTCTTCTGGTCAAAACCCTATAATGAAATGACTTTCTGTCAATAATACTATTTTCAAGATGGCTGCCATGGTGGCCGTATTGGTTACAAGATCTGCACCATTTTCATTAGAACCAACTAGACCATATGATGTATCTGTGTGTAAAGATTTATACAATCTTCCAAGTGGTTTAAGATGAGTTGTACTAAAATACATGTGCTAATTGACAGAAGGATAACAGTCAACAGGTCGTTCAATAAACTTATCTGGTCTTTCTTAATTACTGAGGCTAAAAATAATGCACAAAACATAACTGAGAGAGAGAGAGAGAGAGAGAGAGAGAGAGACACACACACACACACACACACACAATAAGGTGTTTACCCTAGTCTGGACACACACACACATGCATGCATGTATACATGCACTCATGTAGACACATATATATGCATGCACACACACCAATGGCCCGCTTGCTTATATGAAGCAATGCAAAATTAAGGGAAAAATCTATTGGTAATGCAAAAACTTGAGTGGCCATAAAAAAAAGCACTCCAATGGGTCAAAGAACTATATCTTGCACCAAAATAAGTGCCATATTAAAATTAGTGATACAGAGGCAGATTCAATGAAAACTTCAGCTAAACTGCATCTTTTTCATTTTTCTTGACAGCTAGTCACAATGGCCCATCCCATGGATATCCGGGTACATATATTCACATGTTTTGTAGAATCGCTAAATGATATTTTTGCATTAAAATTCAAGAGAGAGAGAGAGAGAGAGAGAGAGAGAGAGAGAGAGAGCATTCTGACTATCAATGGTTTTGTCACATTGACTATTGACCTTTAAGAACCATACAATTGTTTTGTATAAATATGGATAACTTCAAGCAAAATTTGAAGATAAAATTGTAAGTAGTGAATGAATCAATTTAAGAAAATAACTGGTAAGCTGTAAATAGTAATGAATTAACTGAATATACAGTGTTCCATTGATTACATGTCATGTTTCATGCAATTATAAGAAATGATAGATAGATAGATAGATAGATAGATAGATAGATAGATAGATAGATAGATAGATAGATAGATAGATAGATAGATAGATAGATAGATAGATAGAAAGAAAGACAGACAGACAGTTAGGTAGTTAGGTAGGTAGTTGATGTAGGCATTTAGATAGACAAAATTCAACCATTGGATCAGCATTGATCAATGAATTTTAATAAAATTAAGCTTTGCACAGATGTATTGAAAATTATTTTACTCAAGCTTATATTGGTTTTTGTTTCATTGATCTATTATTATACACAAGGTGATATTTTCTGCTAGCATTAACTTGAAATGGCTATTATTGTGAATGTTCTTAGAGGAAGTCATGAAAGACACTGACTGCAGGTATGCACTGTGTTATGCACTACTGGATTCGCTAGACAAGTAGAAACCAAGTTTAGATAATACTAATTGCCCTTTACCATAGGTGATCAATAACTTTCAATCACTTTCCAACTTGTTTGAGGTATATGAATGTTATTTATACATCGTTTGCATATTGATTAGCCTTGCTGGAGGGTGGATAGCTCGGGTGGAAAATAAAAGGTGGAATTTAATTAAATCAACTCATGCATTCAAATTTATTGCTAGCTACTGATGGTGCAGAGATATTTGTGGGGATTCAAGGGAACACTGAATATTATGCACAATGAATATTTAGTAATAAACTCAAGTTAACAATGAAATATTTTCAATTTTATGGTGTCTTGCAGGTTTTTTAAAATTTTTAAATAACATCCAGTTCATAGATAATTAGGTTAAAAAAGTAAGCCATGACATCATCTTATGTCATATTATTTATATCATTGATTACTTAGAAACAGTTTGAATTCAGTCTGATTAAGCAATAAAGTGAAACTGGTCACAAATTCTACGTGTTGGTGTTGTTCTTTTAAAATAATTTATTAACGATAATGTTACCATACTGTTGTATAAATACCAATGATATTGTTACCATATTTGTGTATGAATACTAATGATAATCTTACCATATTGGTGTATGAATACCAATGATAATATTACCATATTGGTGTTTGAATACCAATGATAATCTTACCATATTGGTGTATAAATACCAATGATAATCTTACCATAGTGGTGTATGAATACCAATGATAATCTTACCATAGCAGTGTATGAATAACAATGAGAATCTTACCATATTGGTGTATAAATACCAATGATAATCTTACCATAGTGGTTTATAAATACCAATGATAATCTTACCATAGTGGTGTATAAATACCTATAATAATCTTATCATAGTGGTGTATGAATACCAATGATAATCTTACCATATTGGTGTATGAATACCAATGATAATCTCACCATATTGGTGTATAAATACCAATAATAATCTTATCATATTGGTGTATGAATACCAATGATAATCTTCCCATATTGTTGTATAAATACCAATGATAATCTTACCATAGTGGTGTATGAATAACAATGATAATCTTACCATATTGGTGTATGAATAACAGTGATAATCTTACCATAGTGGTGTATGAATGAATACCAATGATAATCTCACCATATTGGTGTATAAATACCAACAATAATCTTATCATAGTGGTGTATGAATACCAATAATCTTATCATATTGGTGTATGAATACCAACAATAATCTTACCATAGTGGTGTATGAATACCAATGATAATCTTACCATATTGGTGTATGAATACCAACAATAATCTTACCATAGTGGTGTATGAATACCAATGATAATCTTACCATATTGGTGTATAAATACCAATGATAATCTTATCATAGTGGTGTATGAATACCAATAATCTTACCATATTGGTGTATGAATACTAATGATAATCTTACCATGTTGGTGTCTAAATACCAATGATAATCTTACCATATTGGTGTATGAATACCAATGATAATCTTACCATATTGGTGTATGAATACCAATGATAATCTTACCATATTGGTGTATGAATACCAATGATAATCTTACCATATTGGTGTATGAATACCAATGATAATCTTACCATATTGGTGTCTAAATACCAATGATAATCTTACCATATTGGTGTATGAATACCAATGATAATCTTACCATATTGGTGTATGAATACCAATGATAATCTTACCATATTAGTGTATGAATACAAATGATAATGTTACCATACTGTTGTATAAATACCAATGATAACATTATCATATTGGTGTATGAATACCAACGATAATCTTACCATATTGGTGTATGAATACCAATGATAATATTACCATAATGGTGTATAAATACCAATGATAATCTTATCATAGTGGTGTATGAATACCAATGATAATCTTACCATATTGGTGTATGAATACCAATGATAATCTTACCATATTGGTGTTTGAATACCAATGATAATTTTACCATATTGGTGTCTAAATACCAATGATAATCTTACCATATTGGTGAATAAATTAGTGTATGAATACCAATGATAATCTTACCATAGTGGTGGTTGAATACCAATGATAATCTTACCATATTGGTAAATAAATTAGTGTATAAATACCAATGATAATCTTACCATAGTGGTGTATGAATACCAATGATAATCTTATCATAGCAGTGTATGAATACCAATGATAATCTTACCATATTGGTGTATGAATACCAATGATAATCTTACCATAGTGGTGTATGAATACCAATTATAATCTTACCATAGTGGTGTATGAATACCAATGATAATCTTATCATAGTGGTGTATGAATACCAATGATAATCTTACCATATTGGTGTTTGAATACCAATGATAATCTTACCATATTGGTGTATAAATACCAATGATAATCTTATCATATTGGTGAATAAATTAGTGTATGAATACCAATGATAATCTTACCATAATGGTGTATGAATACCAATGATAATCTTACCATATTGGTGTATGAATACCAATGATAATCTTACCATATTGGTGTATGAATACCAATGATAATCTTACCATAGTGGTGTATAAATACCAAAGATAATCTTACCCTATTGTGCCTCCAATTATCATGTTACCATAGTGCAAGTGAATGATTACTAATACATGTACTGTGCATGTATGAATACTAATAATAAAGTTACCATACTGTGCCTGTATGAATACTAACAATAAAGTTATCATATGGTGCCTGTATGAATACTAACAATAAAGTTACCATACTGTGCCTGTATGAATACTAACAATAAAGTTACCATACTGTGCATGTATGAATACTAACAATAAAGTTACCATACTGTGCATGTATGAATACTAACAATAAAGTTATCATACTGTGCATGTATGAATACTAATAATAAAGTTATCATACTGTGCATGTATGAATACTAATAATAAAGTTATCATATTGTGCCTGTATGAATACTAATAATAAAGTTATCATATGGTGTATTTAATTTAATGAATGCCTCTAGACATCATTAGATATACTACCCATCTATTTGTCACTAATTGCATATTGCATGTACATGTATATTGAATATGTGGGTTCAATATGTCTGGGTGAGTATCGATCTAGTGTAAGGAAGGAAAGTAAATATATTTGTATCCATACATGTACATGCTAAAATGTATATGTATGCATTTGTATATAAATAAGTTCCTTTGTACGAGGGCTTCTAGGTAGATTAGTTCTTCAGCAAACTGTGGTACCGTCTTTAAATAAAGTAATGATGATGTTTATTACTATTATTATTATCTGCTAACTGTTTCATCACTCACCTATTATTATTATTATTATTATTATTATTATTATTATTATTATTATTATTATTAATTATATATGTATTGAATTTCACACATGACGTATCATAACTACCAAAAACAGTGCATAAAGTAGTCAAATTTATTGAACCTTGCAAATGTAGTCATTGTGACCTATAAATGAACATATGGCAAAACTTCTTACATAATAATGCATAACTGAAAAAGTGTATCAACATCATCAACTTTGTTCATAATTTTGCAATAAAATATCTAAAATCATGCAAAATAAAACAGCAAAATTAACGCTAATCAATACATAACAAATTAGGGCCAAACTTTTTTATTTGAAAAATAAATTAAGAATTTAAATGTAGGGATCCAGAAAGTGATCATGGGCCCTGGGGTAAGAAACACATGGGCCTCTCCTAGTTCTTGTTCAAACAAAAGTTTTCTTTTATAAAATTAAAAAGTGATAATATATCCCTGGTGGCCCACCACCCTTGTTGATCCAGTTTAAATGTTAACTGTCATACCTAAATTCACGGACAAAGAAAATATTGTTGCTGTAACTGAGTTTGTTATGCAACTGTTATAAAGTCTCTATGTATGTGAGTTAAAAAAATTTACCTGGTAATTGAACAAGCCTATAGATGAAGTAGACCAAACTATATCTACCATAAATTAACTTCAGTCTATCTAAAGTAGGTAGACTTCAATATATCTACCATAAGTGGACTTCAATATATCTACCATAAGTGGACTTCAATATATCTACCATAAGTGGACTTCAGTATATCTATCATAAGTGGACTTCAAAATATTTTACAAGTGGACTTAATTATATCTTCAGTGGACTTTAAAATATGTATCATAAATGGAATTCATTGATTCTACCAAAAATGGACTTCAAAATATCTTCCATAAGCACCAGTAGATTTTAATATATCTACCATGAGTAGAATTTAAAATGTCTACCATATTAGTGGACTTCAGTATATATACCATATGTGGACTTCAATAAATCCATCTATATTTGTCCATGTAAAACAAACAATTGCAAACATCTTAGACACAGACCTAATGTTGCATAAGCTCTGGTCTATGCATACCTGTTTGCCTCAAATCGTAGATAAAACAGTGCCTAGACCCTATCGCTTTCTTACCCAAAAACTATGCACTAGTAAATAACATAATTTGGAATTAATAAAGGCATACCCAGAAAAGAGAGAAAATATTCTTTTTTCTGGAAATTATTTGATAAAAATTACCGTACCTGACAGTCTTTTTTGCTTTCAGCTCAGCACTTTTCTCTCTCTCCAGCATGATCTTCAAGAGCTACTATCCTTAAACAAGCTGTCCATAGAACTGGATCTTTGTAATTCACAAAAATGTTGAAGGAATTAACAACAATTCATGCTGAGCGGTATCCAAATGCATGTATAATGTTGTTGATTCAGCAGAAATAAAGGCACTGATCTCTTTTCTGTATAAACTGATGGAAACAAAATCTTATCACCGCACACTGAGATAATATCCAAGCAAATGTAATTCAAATTTCTGAATACAAACTTCTCCTTTGTCAACCAAACTTAAAAATCAATGGAAAACTGCAATCTCTCAAATCAATCAATATTTCATAATGTAGCCAGTGGACTCTGTCACAAAGCAACAGTTGCAACCAACTGATGTTTCTGCAAACCAAGAAACAATTGTTTTCTAACAGATGTTATCATAACAGGTAGCAAAAGACTGAGACCTGGTTAAATATACGACCATAAACTTGTTGATACCTGAAAAGCAGTACTTGTATTATACTAAAGTGTGAAACAATATTATAAACCGACACACAGATAGATGGTTCTATCTCATACTTAACATAAACATATCTAAATCCTGAATGTATTGCATAGTGAAAAATCAGATTATACTAAAAGATTGTAAACTCCATGACTAATCACTTGAATACCGGACAAAGTTTCACTTGAATAACTTGTTCAGCATTGAGGAGCACTTTTTCTTGTCTCCATCCTTGGAAAACTCACAAGAGATAAAAAAAAAATTGAACAAACAATATGGCTCAGTAGTTGTTAGAGCTTTTTAAAGTTGTACTGTTTGTCATTTTGATGAGAAGGGGATGGTAAAGTAGATGGCGCAAGAATATATATTCCCTCTATTCTGTTTTGGCATCACATTTTCTTTTCATCCAAAGGAATCTCTTTGATATAGACCAAATTTAAGTTAATTTGTTTAAAAAAAGGTATAATAGATACATTTAGATTGAATTATGTTTGGAAAGAGACCAAAATACGGCACTTCTTTTGCTTCATGTATAACAATCAGTGTTAAGAACTATTTAAGCCATTGTTTCCTTCATGGCCTTTAATTAAAAAAAAACCTCTGTTTTCTAGCTCATCCTTAGAATTGGATTTATTTGAGTATTCCTAATGTTTTTGTTAATTTGGAACATGTGACCCGAGGCACTTCCCTGCTCACCTTGCCTGTCCTGTTTGTTTTCCTAATTTTGCAATGTTTTATAATATAGGCAAGTAGGCCATCTACCCATTAAAACAATCCTATGATTTTCGGAGTCTCCAGGCTGAGTCGTTGTTTCATGGTTCTAATATTTTCATAATAATATTCCTATCTGCATTCCATCTGAAACGGATTTTAAACTAATGTGACAGATGTGCTCTTTGCAATTCATACAATTTATAGGCCTTTGAAACTCACTGTAGTCAGAAAATTATCTGAATATCTGAGAATAAATCTGACATATGGACATGGAATGAAAGAAGGTGGGTAACTCTTACTTAATATTAATGCCAGATATAATCCAAACAGCTCCCTTGCATTTAACTCATCTGCCTAAATTTATGGACCCAAGCTGGACTTTCGTCTTTTCTTGACTTTTGTGTAAATTTTTTATTTTAATTATTATTTTTCAGTGTGAGAGTCAAAAGATTATGTTGTACCATTATCTCATTAAAGATTTTTTTTGCATGTTACTTTTACCTTGACCTTATATAGACATAAGTGGCAGCAATTTAAATAATTTCAAATGGCTTCACTTGAAGCTTACATGCAGGAATTGTTCTTGATTATATCTTTAATATCATTGCTCAAAGTTGTTACAATAACAGATCATTGCCTTGTGGATAGCAATACGCTTACGGATGGAGGTAACATAGGTTTAAGCCCCACTATAATTACTACAATGGTATTCTTGAAAACAAATCATTCAACCCTACTTGTTCAGGTCTACTTTTAACCTGTTAATATCATCTGTTTTGCCTGTTAACCTTTATTGCACTGGCATCCCACCATGTTTAATCATGTATCTTACATCAGTGAGATATCCCTTGACACACCCTGTGAGCCACCTAAGCTTCTATGTCCTTGGGAAGGCATAGACTAAACGTAAAAATGTTACTGTCCTAATGCCGATGACAAAAAAAAAATCCAACCCAATGATGGAGACCAATTACAACCCTTATCTTAGCCATGGTGGCTAATTCAGCACTTAGAAAATGAAAGATAATCAAAATTTATCAGACATACAGCCATCCATTGTAAATTAATTAATAAAGATGATAGATCATCTGACCCAAATTTGAAATCAATGAAAGTAAGGATACCATCTTTCTCCATGGTAATGAAGAACTGATACAGCTGTGTTTTAATCAGGTTAGACTGGTGAAAAGTACATGTTCTAACAAAGATGTGAAATGAAAACCAGACCGAGTCATTAATGGAACAATACCCTGTAGTGTATTAAAATTCAGCATTACACAATAGTGTATGTGTTACTGGAAAGTATATATTAAATGCTGTGAATAAGCCCTTGAAATTTGTTATGTCATCAGATTTATTAGAGTTCGCTCTGTTAAATTAAAGATAATGTGTTTTTGTTATAATTCCATATGCTTATTGGCAAAATTATATTAAAAAAAAACAGAACTGTGCAAACAGAACTGGGTTTACATTGCTTGGTCTACTGACTAAACTGCATAGACCAAGAACTGCCAGTGCATTATGCAATAGCAGATCTGGGTTTGTGCAGTCTGCAGTTGCACTTGACTTAAAAAGTGAATATATATGATATGTTTGAAGTGTAGGTACATGCATCAAAAAACTTTGATTTCCAAGTAATTATGCTTGGGCATGATACAGTTAAATAAGCTGAAAATTTTTCTAACAAGAACTTTAAATTATTTTTTTATTTAAATTTTTTTAACAAGAACTGTGATAAATAAAAAATGCATTTTTCTTAACATGATCCACATATAATTGCAAATAACACAGACTAGTCGTGTGATGAATAATAAAAATAAATACAGATTGATCAGAAAAGCTAAATTACAGAATTTTTCAAATATGATATTCTATATTATAACATAATTTTTTTTTAAAAAATTGTTTAAGTGTATGACCTTCATGTATGATACGTTTCAAAAGTAAAATATGTGAATAATAGCTCCTAATTATTATATTCTTCAGTTGCTTAGCAACCGAAACATAATCAATATGACTAATGACTGATGTACCAGTAAACTATTTGAACTGATGGTTGATCTAATAGGATAAACCAATCAATGATCTTGAGACTTCAATTGATCCCAATACTTAAGTGCTGACCATGAGCTGTCAGGTCATAATCTCCCATGGTATAATTTTGCATAATCTGTCACTTCACTGCTCTGGTGGCCTAGTGATTAGAGCATCTGCATCAGATTCAAGAGGTCAAGGGTTCTAACCCTGGCCAAATCTCATCAGAGATTAATAAATGGTACTAACAGCTGCCTCGCTTGATGTTTGGCATTAACAGGTTAGTGTTAGGACTGGTCAGCCTGGTGTCAAGATAATGTGACTGGGTGGGACATGACTGTGGCATGATGCCACAGTGCTAGACATCACTATAAACTGCCACACTGCAGACATAGTAGCAATATGACTTAAAAAGTTTAAGAACTACATTAAAAATTCAAATCACACACACACACACACACACACACACACACACACACACACACTCACACACACACACACACACACACACACACACACACACAAATACATTGTCAAGGCATAATCTGTCATGACAATTATTCTGCCACAGCATAGTCTGCCATAACTATGCACTGGCATTCCTTCTACCAATAAATATGAATAAGCAGAGTTGACCCAGATTTGCTGCAAAGTACTCCCACCTATGCTGGGCTTGCAAAATATGTGAATACAGAAAAATGTTAAAACACTGTATCTGGATAATGTCACAAAACAAATTATTCCTACCTCACTCGCTCCAAGCAAAAGATTTACCGAAATATCCAAAGACTGAAACCTTAGTAAACCAATAACCCTTTAAATCCAATTCTTGTACCTTATCATGCACTAATTCTTTTTTAAGTATGATAAACTTTAACTCTAACAACTAAAACCCATTAAACTCAGAAAACCAAATTTACACTGCATGTGTAAGTGTCATGCAAAATAGACTTGTTAAAATGGAAACTAAATAAAAGAACTGGGATGACCTATGATCTTTCAATAGCCTATAACTATTATCCTGTGAATCAAAAGTTGATTTAGCAACATATAAAGATCCCATGAGATTCTAATTTTCAAAGCTTCAATTAAAAAATTAACTCACCATTTATTTTATATTTAAAAACAATTTAATATTTACTTGTCTGTGACGACACCTAATTAAATCTCATTTTAGGAAAAAATAGTGAACCTTAGTAAACATGAAAATCCTAATTATTGAATATTTACTTTGGTCCACATGGGCTTTTCTTATTGTATTATTCAATGTAATAATAATAATAATAATAATAATAATAATAATAATAATAATAATAATAATAATCAGAATAATAATAAGAATAATAATGATTTATAATTCTCCTGATATACTTGTATTTTGTGATTTAGATCATGTCAATATATGTGCTTTGGTACTTCTGTGGCATTTCTGTAAAACTTTTACCTCAGCCTTCATTATTTTGTTTGAATGTTTTATCTCTTTGTATTTTTTTCAGAATAACAAATACTTAAAGAGACATTCTAAAAGATGTGTTTGCTGAGAAAATTATTTAAATGCAATGTATATCTTGTCTGTTGCACAGTAATGGCCAAAAATGATTGACATGGAGCGTGAAGTTGTGCATAAGCTGGTGGCAAATAAAAAGACAAAACAATTCATCTGGCAACATTTATGGTTGAAATTGTCCAGGAAAGATGAAAAATTAATCAATAACCTTGCCATTTTCTGGTAATGCAAAACAAGAGGTGAAGTTTGTGTGTGGGATGATGAACTTGACTGCCCATATTGTCTAACACTATACCATGTTTAATACAGTATGCCATTTCTAACACAGTATACCATGTCTAACACAGTATAACATGTCTAAAACTATAATACCACGTCTAACACTATACCATCCTAGCTGATGATGCAGAGATTAGAGGATTCCAATTAAACAAAAGCCATAATCTCATGTAACTCAAACTCCCACACATGTAAGGATATCTCATGTAACTCAAACTCCCACACATGTAAGGATATCTCATGTAACTCAAACTCCCACACATGTAAGGATATCTCATGTAACTCAAACTCCCACACATGTAAGGATATTTCATGTAACTCAAACTCCCACACATGTAAGGATATCTCATGTAACTCAAACTTCCACACATGTAAGGATATCTCATGTAACTCAAACTTCCACACATTTAAGGATATCTCATGTAACTCAAACTCCCACACATGTAAGGGTATCTCATGTAACTCAAACTCCCACACATGTAAGGATATCTCATGTAACTCAAACTCCCACACATGTAAGGATATCTCATGTAACTCAAACTTCCACACATGTAAGGATATCTCATGTAACTCAAACTTCCACACATTTAAGGATATCTCATGTAACTCAAACTCCCACACATGTAAGGGTATCTCATGTAACTCAAACTTCCACACATGTAAGGATATCTCATGTAACTCAAACTTCCACACATGTAAGGATATCTCATGTGACTCAAACTTCCACACATGTAAGGATATCTCATGTGACTCAAACTTCCACACATGTAAGGGTATCTCATGTAACTCAAACTTCCACACATTTAAGGATATCTCATGTAACTCAAACTCCCACACATGTAAGGGTATCTCATGTAACTCAAACTCCCACACATGTAAGGATATCTCATGTAACTCAAACTTCCACACATGTAAGGATATCTCATGTAACTCAAACTTCCACACATTTAAGGATATCTCATGTAACTCAAACTCCCACACATGTAAGGGTATCTCATGTAACTCAAACTTCCACACATGTAAGGATATCTCATGTGACTCAAACTTCCACACATGTAAGGATATCTCATGTGACTCAAACTTCCACACATGTAAGGATATCTCATGTGACTCAAACTTCCACACATGTAAGGGTATCTCATGTAACTCAAACTTCCACACATTTAAGGATATCTCATGTAACTCAAACTCCCACACATGTAAGGGTATCTCATGTAACTCAAACTCCCACACATGTAAGGATATCTCATGTAACTCAAACTTCCACACATGTAAGGGTATCTCATGTAACTCAAACTCCCACACATGTAAGGATATCTCATGTAACTCAAACTTCCACACATGTAAGGATATCTCATGTAACTCAAACTCCCACACATGTAAGGATATCTCATGTAACTCAAACTTCCACACATGTAAGGATATCTCATGTAACTCAAACTCCCACACATGTAAGGATATCTCATGTAACTCAAACTCCCACACATGTAAGGATATCTCATGTAACTCAAACTTCCACACATGTAAGGATATCTCATGTAACTCAAACTCCCACACATGTAAGGGTATCTCATGTAACTCAAAGTTGCACACATGTAAGGATATCTCATGTAGCTCAAACTTCCACACATGTAAGGATATCTCATGTAACTCAAACTCCCACACATGTAAGGATATCTCATGTAACTCAAAGTCCCACACATGTAAGGATATCTCATGTAACTCAAAGTCCCACACATGTAAGGATATCTCATGTAACTCAAAGTCCCACACATGTAAGGATATCTCATGTAACTCAAACTTCCACTCATGTAAGGATATCTCATGTAACTCAAACTCCCACACATGTAAAGATATCTCATGTAACTCCAACTTCCACACATGTAAGAATATTTCCCAATCTTTGTTTATATAACAGGACAAAAACTAAATTAGAGTTGATATGAAGCTTTGACATCTTATTCACTCTTTATTACATTATTTTAAAAATGTCAAAAATGGTCTCTCAAGACACAGAGGTCTTTACACTACAGTATGTGACAATTTGATTTGTGCATTAAGAAGAACCCTCCATCATGCAACTTTTAATCAATTCAAAATCTTAATTATTAAATTCTGACCAATCATCAAAATCTTACCAAACAAAAATTTGACCAATCAAAAGGTTGTTTTTTGTACATTTTGAGTAAAGTTTCCAAATTTGGTGTAATATTTGTTTCTCAAAATGCTGAGTAAATGTTTTATGATAATGAGGCTTTTCTCTACCAGGTTTATTAGGACAGATGATCTTCCAAAGCAGTAATCTTTCAAGCGAGGTTTTATTGTAACAATATTAATTTATAATAGCTGCCAATTATTCAGCATCTCCAAAGAAAGGCAAACACATTGAAACCACAGAAAACATGTAAAGTACAGCTCCCTTAACAATTCTAGTTAAAAAATAACAAGTCAGAACCTTGAACTCACAAGTCTGAACCTCTAGCTCACAAGTGTGCAAATTTCAGAACCTCTAGGTAACATGTCAAGTGTGCAAATCTGAACCTCTAGCTAACAAGTCAAGTGTACAAATCTGAACCTCAAGCTAACAAGTCAAGCGTACAAATATGAACCTCAAGCTAACATGTCTGAACTTCTGACTCAATTTAAATGGTAAAACTGATCCCCTAAATCTTTTATCTGACAGATCCAGATGGGAACATGTTTACATAAATAACAAGTCCATGAAATTTTCTATCTGGGATACTTAGCCAGAACCAAAGAATTTTGTGAGGCAAAATATTTCCTTGTATCAACTTATCAGCTACAAAGGTTATCTCCCTTACCCTTAACACTAGATTATGCACACATAAAACAGGTCATATAGATATTCTTGATTTTTATGTCATTTGTGACACTATTTCATGAACATTTTGTAACGAATGAAACATGTGACTTGAACCATTGCCAAATTTATTTGGTTAAAATTCATCTTAATACTGTCTGTACTGGAAGACCAAACTTATTCAGCATCATTTTGGATTGTGAAAATTTATAACTGAGTTCTTGTGTTCAAGACATTGTCAACTGTTTTTCAATACACTGTTTCTATTTTAAGCTTATAAAAAAATAGAGTTATTTCACACATTAAAACAATTGCTATTTGTACACTGCACTTCTACACTATATGTTGGACACATTATGATCTTACCGTCTGGTACCAGAGTAGACTTTTTTTGCTTTCCTAAACTGAAGAGCTATCTGCAACTGCAACATACTGCATTTTGCCAGGATCTTGTCAAATACAAATTGCCAAGAACTGCTTTGATAAAATCATTTTTGAGATATATTATTGAATTTAGTAATTTTACAAATTTAAAATTAAGTAATAATAAAAATATATAATATATAAATGTCTATAACATCTTTCATTCAATCAATTCATTTGAAATAAACTAATCCATGTATTCAATTAACAACTAATACAATTTATAAATAACTATTTTTTTTCTCCGTAATATAATGCAAATTAAAGTGGTTACAAAAACTGGTTTGACATTTCTAACTATTATCTTCAAAATACGACATTATGGTTATTACATGTTTTTGTTTGTTTGTTGCATTCTTCTTTTCATTTAAACTCATTAGTTTTTTTTTAATTTCATTTTATTTTCATATATTCTGAGCACTGATCATAAGGACAAAATTATGCTTAAATTAAAATGAATCACAACTAAAATTACTAGCTAATTAAATAAAATTTTCCATAATGGCTAATCAATAAACTAATATTAGAGAAAAATATAACTGTGCAAATAATTAATAATATTGTGAGTGCTGTCAATAAGTTGAAAACACGTCCATTAATTTTGATATGAAGTTGATTTTTCTAACACTGAGTAAATGCTAACTACCAAAAATTGATCCAATATGAGTATCTACAAGTCTGCCGTGGAACCGGGAGGTCGTGAGTTTGATCCCCGGTCGAGTCATACCAAAGACTTACACAAATGGTACTAACTGCTGCCTGGCATGGCGCTCAGCATTAAGAGGTTAGTGTTAGGACTTGTCGGCCTGGTGTCAGGATAATGTGACTGGGTGACATATCATGCTACATACCTGCGGCATGATGCCCCAGTACTAGACATCACTATAAGCTGCCTCACTGCAGAGATCTTAGCAATATGAATGGAAAACTGTTAAAGCTACGTTAAAAATTCTAATTTTAAAAAAAAGTTGCTGTTAATGTAAGAAATAGGGATCTCTGTTGGCTGACAGTTGGTAAAGTGTCACACTAGTAAGTCAAATGGTCACCTGGTTCAGCTTGCTTGGTTTGTCCTTATGAAAGATACTAAGCTACTATTATTCGTTGCCATGATGTAGCCAATACTTTGCTAAAAGTTCCATTAAATAGCAAACAACCAATGTTACAAGATTTACTCGCACATTTGATCCCTAGCACTAAATACATGTATTAATGAAACAAATGTCTGTAACAACTGAATAAAAGACATAGCATCTTATAAATGACAAATGAAACATCTTAGAAAATCAATCCATCAATTATATCTGTGAAGGAAAACCACTACCATATAACCTGTCTTGAAAGACCACCCCTTCGGCCCCCAAAATATGGTCTCTCAAGACAAGAGGTCTCAAATTACAGGTGATAATACTATATAATCAATCAATCTGTTGTTTGAGACCATGGTCTCTTAAGACAGGTGGTATTTCATAGCAGTGGTCTTTCAAGATAGGTTTAACTGTACCATATTTACTTGCATATAGATCAGATTCAGCTTCAAGCTGCACAAACCAAGATCTACCATCACATACTATGCCAGCAGATGTAAACCTATGAATTTTGCTAGGAGTAATCAGTAGAATAAACAACACAGACCCCTATCTGCCAACACATTATGCAATATAACATCCGCATTTATGTTGTTTTCACTTGGACTAGACTTACAAGTAAAGTATACACCTGTCTGTAACATAATTATGTCACTTAAATATTCTAAGCATCAGCTTTCTCAAAGTTTTCTTAACCTGTATCTGTTTACAGTTTTCACATTTTCACACCTGTAACAACATATATATAAGTATCAATATCTTTAAAGTTTTCACATTTTCACAAAGTATGTCTGAGTAATTATCAGTATGTTTAAAGTTTATACTTGTATTACACCTGTAAATATATGTAAGTATCAATATATTTAAAGTTTTCAGATTTTCACACCTGTAACAATGTGTATATGTGTGAGTAAGTATTAAAATGTTTAAAATTTTTACATTTCACACCTGCATCAATGTATGTCTGTGTAATTTGACTAAGTATCAGTATGTTTAATGTTTATACTTTTATTACACCTACAACAATATATATATATATATATATATATATATATATATATATATATATATATATATATATATATATGCGTAAGTATCAATTTGTTTAAAGTTTTCACATTTTCACACCTATATCAATTTAAGTTTGTGTAAGTATCAGTATGGCATGTTAAAAGTCTATCTAGTCTGAATAAGTACATGTATATGCTTAAAATATTCACATTCCCACATCTGTATCAATGTATGTCTGAGTAAGTAACATTATATTTAAAGTTTACATGTTTTTACACCTGTAACAACGTATGTATGAGTAAGTATCCGAATGCTTAATGTTTTCAATATCTGAGTTAGCATCAGTATGTTTAAAGTTTTCATATTTTCACATCAGTATCAACGTATAAGCATTAAAACTGGTAAGAACAATTTATAAAATTTTCCCTTCATGTGTACACTATATACTCACTTATAAGTCTAATCCAGCTGCAAACAACCATTGGATCTGTGTCTGAGTATTTTATAAGGAGTAATGAGTAGATTACATACAAAATAGACCATGATCTCAATGGTGCATTGTATGATGGTTGATCAGGGTCAATGTTTTTTTTTTGCAGTTGAAGTTGACTTGTGAGTATTATGGTAACTCAAATGCATCCCAGTACATTTTCTATGGAAATGAAAATGTCTTACTTTTATGAACAAAGGAACACATAACACAGCTTAAACAACCCTCTTCTAAGTGAGGATCACTGTAAAATGTGTAACCAGAGAAAGCTCACATTAATTTAAACATATTTCACATTTCAACATTTGTGTAATCAAACTCAACCTAATAATAGATATGGAAACCAGTCTATCTCTATGTATGGATATCTTCATACAAGAAACCAGTCTTATTTCTATGTATTATTTCAAAATGAATCAAAACACTTTTGCTGTCAAAAGTGTTATTCATTGTACAATGGTTTGAATACAAAGTGATCAAACTTTAAAATGAAATCACAACTTTTACATAAAACCCACCAGCACTGTTAAGAATGAAAAAAAATTCCAATCCAAAACAACTTTTAAAAATACTTTCCTCAAGATGCTAGTTGTATTCCTAATTCCAACACATTATCAAGATCAAAACAGTTCAGTCCCATAATACATAATCCTATTGGTGAAACTAACAGATTACCATCAACTGATACCACCTTGGATATAAACTGAGAATAATACCGTGATTAGCTGTCGCCTGGTTGTCAATGTTATTTCCCAACATACTTGACTAGCTAGCTCACCCCTTGGATACCTGTTCAGCAGACATGGAATTGACATATAACTGTGCAACTGGTTGCAACTACACTCACCCAATTTCCTATGTATACCATTCAACACAGTGATATTCAATATATGTATAAGCCCAATAATAATAATAATAATAATAATAATAATAATAATAATAATAATAATAATAATAATAATAATTAGTAATAATAAAAATAATAATGATGAAAGCAGCAGTAGTAGTAGTAAAAGCTGTATACACCATAGTAATAGTAGTAGTAGTAGTAGTAGTAGTAGCAGTGATGATGATAATGATAAATAAAGGAATTAGGTCTTAAGCTTAACACAAACATATCTTCCATAAGTATACCATGATATACAAAATGTTTAAAATACAGAGAGAGAGAGAGAGAGAGAGAGAGAGAGAGAGAGAGAGAGAGAGAGAGAGAGAGAGAGAGAGAGAGAGAGAGAGAGAGAAAAGCTTACAGCTTACAGCTTACAGCTGCCTGTTTATGTAATGATTGACTTCAGTTATTTATCCTTGATTGTTCCTCAGTTTTGTCTTTAAAAAAAACTCTTTAAAATTTCTAATATTGGTCAAGGCACTGACAGGTTGGGTTATTATTTCATAGGTATTAACAATTTTCACAACAAGAAAAGTATTTTGAAGATAATCACATGTCATGTAAAGGTTTACACATATGTATGTATGTATGTATGTATGTATGTATGTATGTATGTATGTATGTATGTATGTATGTATGTATGTATGTATGTATGTATGTATGTATGTATGTATGTATGTATGTATGTATGTATGTAGCACATCAGCACAATAATGATTCTTGTGTAGATTAAAAGCAAAGTTCTAAACATGAAAATATATATTTTTGCACTACACATTGAAATGTAGGAATAAAAAAATAAAAATAAACAGTACAATGTATATGTACCATATATATAAAAGTACAAAAATCAAGAAACAAAAAGCACAGATTTGGATATAAATGTGTTTTGTTATGCTGTTCTTATTGTTTCTTTTAGTTCTTCTCATAAGTCCTAACAAACTACATAAATTTCAGATCACATAATGCGTCAGTCTATGATGTCTGCAACTGAATAATACTGATGGATGAGAATCTACATCAATCCATTCTGGGCTGAATTTTCTGCTGAACTGGAAACCACCTTTTGACTTGACATCAAAAAGCTTCTTTCTTACTTCATATCATGCCATCCACAAACATTTATCCAGCGCTATGATGCAGAACTAAAGTTATTGTAAATGAACCTTTTTTCTTATGTCATCACAACAACCTTGACCTATTGAGTCCCTGTTCAAAAGATGTTATCTTCATCTCAATATCCCAAAATTTCAAGCTTTGTCAGGCTATATGCTGTTGTAGAGTTTAACACCATTTTTCAGCACATGATAGGCTATACATGGCGGCCAGTATTATTGGTGGAGGAAGAACCCTGGAAACCCCCCCAGAAAGAAACACTGACCCATGAGAAGCTACTGGCAAGCTTTCTCACATAACTACATTAGCCGAATCTTAGACTCAAACCGATGCAGACAGAGGTGAGATGGCAGTAATCCATAATGGAAAGTGCTTTAGACCACTCAGCCATTCGGAGCCCCTCAAGCTATGACATACAAGTCAATTTATTGTGTAGAAGCAGTTTTCTTTTTATCAGTTCTTATGACCTTGACCTTTCACCTTTTGAGCCTGAAGTGGATATTTTTCTTGCTTGCCCAAAATGCAATCTACTTTTAATATTTGGTACATATATAAACTTGCTTATAAGATGTGTCCAACTGCAAACCGTCATCGCAAACTGCACAGATTTGGGTCTGTGCAGTTTGTTAGAAGTAATCAGTAAAACAAAAAGCATGAACCCTGATCTGCAGACACATTATGCCATGGCAGATCATGATCTCTGCTGTTGGCAATTTGACTCAACTTGAAAGTGACTGTATCTAGTATTTTTTTTTGAAGGTGAAAAACTTTTTTACTTCTGCAAATGAAATAGGGACCAGACAGATGGATGAACATGTTTTGTCTTCATATCTAAAGACATTCTAGATCCTACTTTGCACAGAAAGAGTGGATATAAATGTGGAGGTATATGTTACCTTCCATGTCAATATGTTATGTCAATATTTGTTTTCAACAGGCAGGCAGTTTCTTTTAGCTTTAATCACACATTAATTACATAGAATAATTCTATATATATATAAGGTATAATAATGGGTAGGATGTCAGGCCCAATTCTCTTTTATGCTTCAAGGTTTGATGTTACACATTCCACACATATTTAAGAGCTAACCAAGCTGGGAAACCCGTAAAGACATCGAAAACACTTTAGTGTTGTCTAGGTATCTTAGTGGTATATGATAGTAATTTAGTAGGTAGAATAAAAACAAGAATTTTATCCATCAACATGTCTGAACTTTTCTCTCATTTTTCAGAGAAAGGATTAAATAAGTTCAAATGATCAGAGCAGACTGCTAATGTACTATTTTATTTGAATCTCTGGTACAGTATATACAACTCAAATTTACTTGTGATTGTGAAATGGCTTCTTACAACTGCAAATTATATATATATACATATTGATAATGAAGTACAGTATGAAATAATTGTGACAATTTAAAATTTAACTCTTCATTAAGTGCAATATATAAGATTATAAGATAGGGAGAAAATTACATGCCTGACCTTTTGACAAGTTTATTGTTGACATTTTTATATCCCATATTTTATTTGTATATCCCATAATGTATGTGTTAGACTGTGTATCCCAAATTTTATCTGTGTATCCCATATTTTAATTGCATACTCCACATTTTGTGTGTGTATACCTCATATTTTATATGTATATCCCATATTTTCTCTGTGTATCCTATATTTTATTCATAGAAAGCATTGCATATTCAATGTTTTATGTTTCACTCAAGCCTTATTCAATGTTTTTCTTTTGGGTGCACTGTATATACTGAATGAACCTAATCTGTGGAATGGATTTCTATTCTCATCATATCCAAGTGTAATATAATATAATCAGACTGATTCACATAGTACAATACATTTGTATGTAAGTGTACATACACATTTGACAACTAAATCCATATATGACCAGTCAAGGGTTCTGAATCAAAGTCACCATTTGCATTTGGAATTAATGGAATGAATTCTAATGATCACCTAATCCTCTAAATCCAGACTTCATGGATACATCACAAATATACCAAGCCTGGTTTACAGTGCTGTAATTTTCTGTTTACTCTTTTCAAACTTTCAATGTATTCAAATAGCAACCCCTCAGTAACTGATAGTCCCTGTTACATGTTGACAATGTACCGGGTATTCAAATAGCAACCCATCAGTAACTGACAGTCCCTGTTACGTATTGACAGTGCAGTTAAATAGCAACCCCACAATAAATAACACATCCTGTGTTACATGTCAACAATGCAGACTGGCACATGAAAGGGACACACATTTCCAAAACACAAGTGAATTTACAGTCTAATTTCACTAATTATCTACCCAGCTTTGTTAAGCTAACCACATGTGCAGATTTTCAATTAACAGCAATTATACATGCATTTGCAGATTTATCGCAGAAATAGCAGTTTTGGAGATACACTAAAACCTGTCTAGAGCGGACAGATTCACCAAAACACAGCTTTATTGATCATACAGTATAAATATGACTTGTCATGAAAGATATTGTGTCTTTACAGACCATTATTTTTGGCAGAAGGGATGGTCTTTTAAGATAGGTTCAACAGTATCACAATTTGATTTAAATGTTTTGCTTGTTCCTCTGAATATATAAAGCCGTTGCTGCAATCTTCTTATTGGCACATTTTATGGGATGGTCTTTCAGAAGTTTGATGGAATAATCCATCAGCAGGAACAAAACTAAATTTCTGTGACTTGGAATATTTGTGCTGATTTTGTGTTTCCATTTGCATTGAATGCAGCATAATACAGGTTGAAGACTGACTATATTTGTCGAAAACACATAATTTATGTCATCAATGCAGACCAAACACTGAAGTCCCAAATGTTTCCAAAATGTGAAAAACTGTTATCATAATAATGGCATAATGTTTTATACAGGTTCACTGCTGATCTTTTAATAAATGCTGTTTGAACTCATCTTTAATGCCTTTATCATATTTTATACTAGTAGTTGATCATTTATCTGGTTTTTGATGGCACTGTTGTCCTAAATGAGACCACAATTAGTAAAAATTGTAGGTGGCTTCTAGGAAGACAATGGTCTTTTGTCCAAATGAGCTTCTCTTTTAAATAAAGTCATTATTATTAGCAGTAGTAGTAGTTGTAGTAGTAGTAGTATGTGTGTTTGTGTATGTGTGTGTGTATGTGTGAGAGAGAGAGAGAGAGAGAGAGAGAGAGAGAGAGAGAGAGAGAAAGAGAAAGAGAGAGTCTGTGTGTGAGTTGGATTTTTTAAATGTATTTTTAACAATTTTCCAGTCATATCACTATGATGTCTGCATTGTGGCACTTTTTAGTAATATCTAGCACTAGGGGCATCATGCCACAGACATTTAAAGCATCATGTCCCACCAAATGCAAATTTCTTTAGAAACATCGTCGTGTGGTCTAAAGTGCCAGTCTGGACCTACAAAGATCACTCACACATCTTACAAGAGTTCAAGTCTCAGCACTAAAACTCGTGTATGTTGGAAAATTTGCCAGTATCTTCCAATGGTTCAGCATTGCTTCCTAGGGTACAATGTACTGTCCCTAGCATGTGCTGAAAAATTGCATTAAACCTGATAAAACCAAACCAATCCATCCATCTAATATTTCTACAGGAATACAAGTTTATTGTTATTATGACCTGTCATGAAAGATATTGTGACTAAATTTCTTCACCTGAATATAAAACAACCTTTGGCCCCACACTGCCATACTTCCATTATATCTTCATGGAGTTGGTCTCTAGTCAATGTAAGTAATTATGTAAAACTCCTTTCTCAGACTCTTATGGCTGGTATTCAAGGTTTGGTGTTTGGGGGTCTACCCTTCACCCTCTCCATGGGTCTGTTTAGTTTGTTCAGAGTAATCAGTAAAACAAACAACATTGATCCTGAACTGCCGGTACATTACAAAATGGCAGACCAGAATCTATGTTGTTTGCAGTTGGACTTGACTTATATTAATGAGTTTATATATATAACCTTTTGTCTAGTTCTGGTCTTATTAAATTCCTATTTGTCACTTTCCTACTTGCCTAGGAAAATGGAAGGATATATCATCAAAATTTCTTTTCCTAGGAATGCCCTACTATTGGATCATGAGACCTACAGGAATCCCATAGGAATCTTGCCAGATTCTTCAGTTTCCTATAGGATTCAAATGGTGGATTCAATGGGCAACTACTTCAGAAACACCAAGAAAACCCACTTGTATAAACATCCTTATCTAAGCAAGAGAAACCTGAAAATTAATCTTATTGACAGCTTCAAGTGAGGTAATATTAAGGGCATGGTTGAAGTAAAGATATAAAATTAAATTTGTTTACTTTTATTCTTGGCATTATCAGGACAACTAATGTGATTGAGAGTCAAAATAACATGACAATACCATAACTATCCCTAGTGTGCCTATTGTATGTACTCACTTGTAAGTCAAGTCCAACTGCATTGACCCAGATTTGTTGTTGCATAATACACCACCAGATCTGAGTCTATGAAGTTTGTTAGGAGTAATCAGAAGGATAAACAACACAGACCCTGATCTGCTGGCACATGGATTCATCAAAAGAACAGGATCTATATTGTTTGCAGTTGTGTTGTTGTTGTTGTTGTATTGTTTAACACCATTTTTTCAGCACACGATAGGATATACATGGCGGCCAGTATAAATGGTGGAGGAAAAAGCTGGGAAAACCCCCGGAAAGAACCACGACCCACAAGAAGCTACTGGCAAGCTTTTTCACATACCCACTTTGGCCGAATCTGAGACTTGAACCCATGTAGACAGGTGAGATGGCAGTAATCTGTAATGGAGAGTGCTTTAGACCACTCGGCCACATGGGGCCCCTTTGCAGTTGTGTGTGTGTGTGAGAGAGTGAGAGAGAGAAAGAGAGAGTAAGATATTTGGATTTTTAACGTAGCTTTAATAATTTTGCAGTCACATCACTATGATATTGCTATACCTCTTATAACACAGTAATAAAGTGGTCCATCATTATATTGCTATACCACTTATAACACCATAATTCAGTGGTCTATTGTTATGTTGTTATACCTCTTATAACACAGTCATACAGTGGTCTATCATTATAGTTATACCTCTTATGACACAGTAATAAAGTGGTCCATCATTATATTGCTATACCACTTATAACACCATAATTCAGTGGTCTATTGTTATGTTGTTATACCTCTTATAACACAGTCATACAGTGGTCTATCATTATAGTTATACCTCTTATGACACAGTAATAAAGTGGTCCATCATTATATTGCTATACCTCTTATAACACCATAATTCAGTGGTCTATTGTTATGTTGTTATACCTCTTATAACACAGTCATACAGTGGTCTATTATTATATTGCCTTACCTCTTATAAAGTACCTGTAAAGTACCAAATTTAGCTGAAATACAGTGATACAGGGAAAGGACCTATGAAGTAAAGTACCAAATTTACCTGAAATACAGTGATACAGGGAAAGGACCTATGAAGTAAAGTACCAAATTTAGCTGAAATGCAGTGATACAGGGAAAGGACCTATGAAGTAAAGTACCAAATTTACCTGAAATGCAGTGATACAGGGAAAGGACCTATGAAGTAAAGTACCAAATTTAGCTGAAATGCAGTGATACAGGGAAAGGACCTATGAAGTAAAGTACCAAATTTAGCTGAAATGCAGTGATACAGGGAAAGGACCTATGAAGTAAAGTACCAAATCTAGCTGAAATGCAGTGATACAGGAAAAGACCTATGAAAAAGGTACCAGATATAGAGGGTTTCACAGTGGCAGATGTAGATCAAGAAAATGTGACAGACCACTCACATTTGGCAGGCAGGATCAATAACTCACTATCTTACAAAAAAATTCTATCAATATTTGATCAATTGTTTTTACATCTTTAATTTTTTTTCTTCAATAACTTGTGCTGCTCCCAGCTTTCAAATGAATGTTCTCTGACTATTTCAGATCTTCCTTATCTTTCCATTACTACCTTATGCTCTAGTTTAAATTGTATTATTTGACTGTGTGAAAGTGTATCGCTGCATAAAAAGTTCTTGCAATTTATCTTGCTTGAAGAATGAAAATGTGTTTATTTTGTTTTTAATCAAAAACATTAATGGAGGTTGAACATCTTAAGCTTCTTTTATTATTGATTGAGACAGTTGCATTTCTATTAATTTTTATTATATTTTTCAAAATGCACAAATGTCGACCACGCTTGAACAGACAGACATACATGTGTACTAGTCTCCTTGATGATTATTTTTAAAAAAATTCCTTACATAGTTGTAAATTTTATAGTATACAATTTGGAGAAATATTGATGTTAGATACACCATGCATGTATAGGACATTTGTGTCTCTCACCTATCTGCCTGTCTGTCTGTATGTGTGTCTGTCTCATTTCATCTGGTGCATGGGTATGTATATCCTAGAATGAATATGTGTTATATTACATAAACATACTTTTGGTTAAAAATGATTATGAACTGATGCTAAGATAGAAAGAGTGACTGATAGATAAAAAACAGAGATAAATATTTATGAGTATCCATTTATTATTGACTTCCAGAGCATTTTCTTACAAGCAGTCTCTTTTTAAAATCATACTGTTTGCAATTTTTCAACCGGTCACGTGGATCAATATTGATTTAAAAGGTGAACCAATTAAAAGGATGGAATCTATGAAATAATTGGATCTTTGAAAGTTACATATTTGATGCAAGATAAGTTGAACAGAAATAAACTAATTTAAGAAGACTGTTCCAGATGAATTTGCTGGTGGTGATTTTAAATGGCGTCTAAAGACCCCAGCAATTTTGAGAGTTATTACGGGTCAGCATGTGCAAAGAAACATCATGCTGAAAGTTATTACATGTATCATCCAATACTTCATGTTTCAAAAGTCAAAGAGAAAAAAAATAATAAAAAAACATTATTGGGCATGTTTTTTAATCTGAATATTGTACAAAAGTTACACTCAAATATGAATAAATATTCCATCTGTATTAATTACACTCCTTTATCCATATATATGATAGCTAATGTAATTCTTGCTTTGCTAAGCTCCTCTGAATACATTAAATTAAGGTGTTCCATTTTTTCAAAAAAAATACCTTTCTGGTTTCAAATATTCAGCATTACCAATCAGCTGATGACTATCAAATTCATGTGATAATGTTCTTATCAAGCTTGGGTTATAACTTTCTTATATCATGTTATAAACAAACTAGTAGCTCTGCGAAAGTAACTGAAAAAAGAAGGATATATCAATATATGAAAAATACCAATTGTTGAGATTGTTTTCATTAAAGGTAAATAGCCAAAAAATGTGCAACAAAATATTTAAAATCAGAGAACAAAGCGAAATGTTTCTACAAATATATCTGAAATTATGGACAATGAAACAATATTATTACGGTATGTATATTATAAATATGGACAGTGTATTTAATTTATTTATTTGATATCATTTAAATATGGAAAGCAAATATTATTTAATTATCTAATATAATGCAAGTATGGACACCGAATCTGATTAAATGTCTACAATCATTCTACTAGTACATGTTTAAACAAAAGATGTTTAAAATATATAATTGATTCATTGGTTTAACCATAATCATTGGTAGTACAGCTAAGATTCCTTCCTTTGTTGACTTTATGTTTTGCTAACCAAGCGTAGAACGGTGAACTATCTGGAACTGGAAATTTATTGTGGGCATATGCATTGGAGCTAAGGGAGGTAATTTTAGGTGCTATCATCAGAAACTCTGCTGCAACCATGAAAGCCCCTATAGTTGAATTGCAGAGCTACAGGGAACGAATCTATGATGTAGAGACCATACCGGTATATACTTCACAAGCATAACAATTCCATTAGATCTTTCATACAATCTATACCACCTTAAAAAAAGATTAAATGACATGCATTCCAATGTGTACCTAGTAGGAAAATGAAGTGGTTCCCATTGTACTTTTTCTCACTATACTGATGTGTAACAATCAGGGAAGTAACCAGAGTAAAACTCAACATCGATAAACAAGATAATTTCTTATATTAAAAAAAAAGATTCAGATATTCTCATTAAAATTATTCACATGCTTTATTATTTGAAATTGTATGATTATTATAATTATGATTATAAATGTTCTGCCATCAAAAATAATTGCACTGTAACAATGTCCCTATCTATCTGATAAGTACAATAAAACTTACAGTGTATAACTGACTGGTCCTAATAACTTAGATTAGCTCAGGTATTTTTATAATGAACCTTTTGAACTCTGGTAGTTCTACATCTAGATGACTGATTTGTCTGGAAACAGTTGGAGAAAGTTATTGCAGAGCTTTTGGGGACTATTTGGCAGACAGAACAAAAAAAAGAAAGGATACAAGGTTTGGTTGGTTTAGTTTGATGCTTTGCAGCAGAGCAACACAAACAGATTATTTCTTGCCAAGGCACCTGGAGTCAAGCAACTTGCCCAAGAACAAACAATGGCAGCTGGCCTAGGCTGATGTAATAATAATAATAATAATAATAATAATAATAATAATAATAATAATAATAATGCTTTATTTATAGAGGGTGACTCATTAGTCAAGGACTATTCTCCCTTGAGGCCCTCTTAATGAGAGTATAACAAATGCACATTGTGTGAAGAAGCAATAATTAGTGCTTATATTAGCATGTTTCGTATAAAATCGATTCCCACACTAATGTTTTCATACAGTTTACTGCCTTATAATTAAGTTTACGATAAGTTTTAATTTTGCACCCAATTAATGATATGAGATCCATTAACATAATTGTCTTATAACAGAGATCATGTTGTAATAAATGGCCTTATAAATGGGACTGTTCTGTAATAAGTAACCTTAGAACAGGGACTGTTGTAATAAATGGTCTTATAATAGGGACTGCATTGTAATGAAGGGCTTTATAATAGAGACCATGTTGTAATAAATGGTCTTATAATAGGGACTGCATTGTAATGAAGGGTCTTATAACAGGGACTGTGTTGTAATAAATGGTCTTATAATAGGGACTGCATTGTAATGAAGGGCTTTATAATAGAGACCATGTTGTAATAAATGGTCTTATAATAGGGACTGCATTGTAATGAAGGGCTTTATAATAGAGACCATGTTGTAATAAATGGTCTTATAACAGGGACTGCATTGTAATGAAGGGCTTTATAATAGAGACCATGTTGTAAAAAATGGTCTTATAATAGGGACTGCATTGTAATGAAGGGCTTTATAATAGAGACCATGTTGTAATAAATGGCCTTATAATAGGGACTGCATTGTAATGAAGGGCTTTATAATAGAGACCATGTTGTAATAAATGGTCTTATAATAGGGACTGCATTGTAATGAAGGGCTTTATAATAGAGACCATGTTGTAATAAATGGTCTTATAATAGGGACTGCATTGTAATGAAGGGCTTTATAATAGAAACCATGTTGTAATAAATGGTCTTATAACAGGGACTGCATTGTAATGAAGGGCTTTATAATAGAGACCATGTTGTAATAAATGGTCTTATAATAGGGACTGCATTGTAATGAAGGGCTTTATAATAGAGACCATGTTGTAATAAATGGCCTTATAATAGGGACTGCATTGTAATGAAGGGCTTTATAATAGAGACCATGTTGTAATAAATGGTCTTATAATAGGGACTGCATTGTAATGAAGGGCTTTATAATAGAGACCATGTTGTAATAAATGGTCTTATAATAGGGACTGCATTGTAATGAAGGGTCTTATAACAGGGACTGTGTTGTAATAAATGGTCTTATAATAGGGACTGCATTGTAATGAAGGGCTTTATAATAGAGACCATGTTGTAATAAATGGTCTTATAATAGGGACTGCATTGTAATGAAGGGCTTATAATAGAGACCATGTTGTAATAAATGGTCTTATAACAGGGACTGCATTGTAATGAAGGGCTTTATAATAGAGACCATGTTGTAATAAATGGTCTTATAATAGGGACTGCATTGTAATGAAGGGCTTTATAATAGAGACCATGTTGTAATAAATGGCCTTATAATAGGGACTGCATTGTAATGAAGGGCTTTATAACAGAGACCATGTTGTAATAAATGGTCTTATAATAGGGACTGCATTGTAATGAAGGGCTTTATAATAGAGACCATGTTGTAATAAATGGTCTTATAATAGGGACTGCATTGTAATGAAGGGCTTTATAATAGAGACCATGTTGTAATAAATGGTCTTATAACAGGGACTGCATTGTAATGAAGGGCTTTATAATAGAGACCATGTTGTAATAAATGGCCTTATAATAGGGACTGCATTGTAATGAAGGGCTTTATAATAGAGACCATGTTGTAATAAATGGCCTTATAATAGGGACTGCATTGTAATGAAGGGCTTTATAATAGAGACCATGTTGTAATAAATGGTCTTATAATAGGGACTGCATTGTAATGAAGGGTCTTATAACAGGGACTGTGTTGTAATAAATGGTCTTATAATAGGGACTGCATTGTAATGAAGGGCTTTATAATAGAGACCATGTTGTAATAAATGGCCTTATAATAGGGACTGCATTGTAATGAAGGGTCTTATAACAGGGACAGTGTTGTAAAAAATGGTCTTATAATAGGGACTGCATTGTAATGAAGGGCTTTATAATAGAGACCATGTTGTAATAAATGGTCTTATAATAGGGACTGCATTGTAATGAAGGGTCTTATAACAGGGACTGTGTTGTAATGAAGGGTCTTATAATAGGGACTGCATTGTAATGAAGGGCTTTATAATAGAGACCATGTTGTAATAAATGGTCTTATAATAGGGACTGCATTGTAATGAAGGGCTTTATAATAGAGACCATGTTGTAATAAATGGCCTTATAATAGGGACTGCATTGTAATGAAGGGCTTTATAATAGAGACCATGTTGTAATAAATGGTCTTATAATAGGGACTGCATTGTAATGAAGGGTCTTATAACAGGGACTGTGTTGTAATGAAGGGTCTTATAATAGGGACTGCATTGTAATGAAGGGCTTTATAATAGAGACCATGTTGTAATAAATGGTCTTATAATAGGGACTGCATTGTAATGAAGGGCTTTATAATAGAGACCATGTTGTAATAAATGGCCTTATAATAGGGACTGCATTGTAATGAAGGGCTTTATAATAGAGACCATGTTGTAATAAATGTCTTTACAATTAGTGCTGTTTTGATTACTACCTGCAACAATTTAATATCATAGCAATTCTAAGATTCTGAAAACTTCTAAAAGATATATTTATAAAATCTGAAGCATCAAAATGACACAACGTCACATGCAGGCAAAAGGTGCTACTTACTGGAATATCTCCAATAGTATCAATCAAATTTTCATTTTGCAGAATGCATATTTTGTATATTGATGATAGTTAATTTCTGACAATGAAAGAACCATCAAACTATGAGAAGCTACTGGCAATCAACCTTTCTTATGTACATGTACCCACATTGACCGAGCCTGAGACTTGAACCCATGCAGACAGAGTTGAGATGGCAATGATTCATAACAGTGAGTGTTTTAGACCACTCTGCCACTTGTGGCCTCAAAGGGCCTCGTAATGAGAGAGTGAGTGCAGGACTTATTATTCCAACTAAAAGAGGTAATGAAAGTACATTATGGTCATTGATAATAAAAATACTTAATAAACTGTCACTAAAACAAAAAAAATATTCTTAGTTTGCATAACTTCCATCAAAAATTGATGAATTCCAAACCATTTCAAAGCTGTTTTGAAACAATCACTACAAACGTGCAGGAAAGCATATGCCGCAGTATCTTGACACAAAAGTCATAGTGGTCATCAATACTGTGACTGCAGAACATCAGCTTTAAAAAAAATTTAAAGGAGTCTTCTTCTGACATTTGTATATTAATTGTTCCCACTATAAAAATGAAGTAAAATGAACAACATTGTTTTGCATATCAAGGCCCAGCAACGTGGAACGAATTGCCCATTGAAATTAGACACAAAGACACAGTGATCCCTTTCAAAGTGCTCTGAAAACTCACCTTTTCACTGCAAGAACAAACTTAAAGACCTAATAATGTTTCCTACCTTAAATATTTTCAGCAACTTTTTATGTTTTCCGATTTCATGGTTTTTGTTTTTTGTTTTTTTGTAGTTATATTATTATAGATTTTGTAAAGCGCTTAGAGCTTCTAAAGATTAGGCACTATATAAAGTATAAAGTCATCATTATTATTATGTCTAAAATATATGGTGTAACAATTACATGTACATTTTTGGATATGAACCTTAATAATTTTGCTTATAAACAGAGTCATCTTAAACTCAATTTGGCATTGACATGAGTGTCATAGCTTTCAGGTCTGACTGCCACCCAAAAGAGAAATAATTTACATTGGTTTCTGTATATGACGAGATTTACAGGGAAAATCAACCCAAAATAAAACAAAACAAAAATGTGAATAAAAAAAATCAATGAAGACAGAAAATCTTTGCTCCTGTTCTTTTTTACAAACATCCTTTATTCTTGTTTTTAACCAATGAAAGTAGACTAGGTAGACAAATGATGTAAAGTATCACCCTTCTTCTCCCTCCTTGAATTACTTGCTTACAAGATTGTTACTAGTTCTTATATGTAAAATGACCAATAAAGTTTTTTTTCTCTCTGAAGTATCAAAAATAATAATAATAATAATAATAATAATAATAATAATAATAATAATAATAATAATAATAATAATAATAATAATAAAATTATTATTATTTTTATTATTATTTTTAATAATATGAACCTTAAGTGCAGCCATGACTCAAGTTAGAACACTCTATAGTGACACAACCATACCAACTTATGAACCTTTAAGTTCAGCCATGACTCCAGTGAGAACACTCAACAGTGACACAAATATACCAACAGTAGTTACCTCCCTTGATCAACACAACACTTATCCAATGCCTATCTTACCTGTGACAGTGTGATGACTCACTCAAGTCAGAAGGAAGCATTACTGGTTTATCTGCACTAAAAATAGCAGTAATAAAAAGAGTAGGAAAACATCTACTCTACTGTAAACTCCATAATCAAAGATTAACAAATCTGATGATATTGATATAGATGGTAACAATAATCGTAATAATCTTATACATAACACCCATATTTGTCTCTCTGTGTGTTAAGCAAAAGGTCATATGTTGAAAACTCATGGTGGGATACCAGTTTTTCAAAATACCTTTAATTGTTTATTTATGTTCAGACTCTCTTATGAAATTGCTGATATCAATTTTTTACTTTTTAAAAACTTGTTTAATTTGAGTTTGAAACTTTCATTTATCACTCATGTTCTAGGAGAGGCAATAGTTTATTATTAATCATATATATATTAATAATCATCATCATCGTAGAAACAGAAAAATATTGATGATACCATAGTAAAAGGGGTTGAGGGGGTGGGTGTGGTGGGTTAAGTATAGCAATAATTTATTTGCACTTTCTGGAAAAATGAAGTTAGATCTTTATCTGACTGCTCTGTTGGCCTAAGTGGTTAGAGCATCTGTCTTAGATGTGGGAGGTTGTGGGTTCAAATCCTGAACAAGTTATACAAAAGACTTATGAAATGGCACTAACAGCTGCCTCGCTTGGTGCTCGATATTCAGAAGTTAGTGTTAAGACTTGTCTGCCTGGTGTCAGGATGATGTAACTGACTGGGATACTACATGTCTGCAGCATGATGCCCCAGTGATAGACATCACTATAAACCGCCACACTGCAGACATCATAGCAATATGACAAATGTTATAAGGCTACATTAAAAATCCAATTCACACACAAATACACACAAAGATATTCATTATATTCAAAATCAAAACACAAGTATATCTTATCTAAATACAACAAATAGTTATTTATACATGATCAACATTTATAGTTCTATATTTTAAGACGTTTTCTTTATGCAAGATGGGACAAAAAAAAGTAAGCACAGTCAAGCTGAAATCCACTAAATGTCTTAATTTTTTAACCATGTGTGAAACGTTAGCTCCTTCTCCTGGGATCCCCATGTGGGATAAAAGATCATTGTACTATCATTTAAGTTACAATGACAGTTTTAAATAATTTTGACTCTACATGATCATCAAGAAGGATACATTATATGCATCAGAACTTTATCAATAGTAAGAGGTGTTTCAGGTCAGGGGGTGGGGGTGGGGTATATCTAAACTGCAATGGGAAACTATCAACAAGTACTATTTGAAACATAGTATTCCCACCTTATAATGCTGTTCAAGGGACCCATAAGGTGGACAGTTATAGATGAGGTTTCCTTATACTGTGGTGTTTTTGTGCATGCTATTAAATCAAGAAATGGGATCAATGATGATACCCGCCTTATAAAAAAATGCCACTTACCAAGGTCACTTATTGTGAGGGAATACCATACATAAAAATAGCATGATTAAAGTTGAATAGAATTCTCAGATGACAACTTCAAACCTATAGACAATTGAACATTATCAATTTTGTTACCTCAGATGACACATATAAGATTGCTTTTAAATATATAATATGGGTAAATAATACAGGTATTGGACAAAGAATGTTGCCAGGCATCAATGACCATAATTAGTATCTTTCTTGTAGGTAATTTCTCAAGATATGTATCTTAACCATAGCCAAGTCTTTCAAGAGACAGGTGCCCCAGTATGATAAGATCAACAGAACACATGGTGATAGTAGATGATAATAGCATAGATAATGTTACCCTTTTCTGAAAAAAATATATATATTTCCTATTAGAATTATATCACATATTTAATATAAAACGCTATTTATTCACAGAGAAATGTACACAAATATTTCTTGCAGTTTTACCTGAATATAAACTAACAATGTAAAACAATACAAATTCACGAAGACAAGTTTAAATTTACTTGATTATAAGCTAATAAGACAATATTACAGTCTGACATATTCTGTTTGTTTTACTTAAGGAAACAGTTATTATACTGTCTGGAATCACGTACAATTAAATCTACCTTAGCATTCATCTCCATAAAGCGTAGTGCTGACAATCTTTGGAACAGGAAGAATAAACAGAACTCCATACAAAGTCTAGAAATGATTACCATATATATTCACTTATAAATTTAGTCCAGCAGCAATAAACAAAGACCCTGCTTTACCACTGCATAATGCACTGGCAGATCAGCCTATGTAATTTGCTATACTTATCACTCCTAACAGACTGTAAAGACCCAGATCTACCAGTGCACTATTCAATGGCAGATCTGGGTTTTGCAGTTTGCAGTTGGAATCGACCTTTAAGCAAATCTACACAGTAGCTTTAATTCTGGGACTGCCTTGGATATTATATTTTATTATAATCCATGATACACAGAAAAAATATTTTGCACTTGCTTATAAGTCAAGTTCAACTGCAAACTGCACAGACCCAGATCTACTGTTGCATAATGCACTGGCAGATCAGAGTCTATGGTGTTTGTTAGGAGTGATTTGTAGAACAAACACCATAGACCCGAATCTGCTATTTATGCTATGACAGAATCAGAATCTTTGATGTCTGCAGTTTGACTTGATTTATAAGTTAGTACATATGTCATGTCTGCAGTTTGACTTGACTTATAAGTTAGTACATATGTCATGTCTGCAGTTTGACTTGACTTATAAGTTAGTACATATGTCATGTCTGCAGTTTGACGACTTATAAGTTAGTACATATGTCATGTCTGCAGTTTGACTTGACTTATAAGTTAGTACATATGTCATGTCTGCAGTTTGACTTGACTTATAAGTTAGTACATATGTCATGTCTGCAGTTTGACTTGACTTATAAGTTAGTACATATGTCATGTCTGCAGTTTGACTTGACTTATAAGTTAGTACATATGTCATGTCTGCAGTTTGACTTGACTTATAAGTTAGTACATATGTCATGTCTGCAGTTTGACTTGACTTATAAGTTAGTACATATGTCATGTCTGCAGTTTGACTTGACTTATAAGTTAGTACATATGTCATGTCTGCAGTTTGACTTGACTTATAAGTTAGTACATATGTCATGTCTGCAGTTTGACTTGATTTATAAGTTAGTACATATGTCATGTCTGCAACATGTTGAATATTCAGAGATAAGTGTTTATATACAGTTATGATAAGACATAATCCAACTCTAGGTCATTTAACTTTTCAACCAATTTTAGCTTGATTAATCATCATATTACAAAAATAAAAGAACCTTCTTGAACAAGATCATACTCAGAAGCCACTTTTTTCTACATATAAATTTACCTTAGCATAAAGGGCACTGCCCATAAAGGACAATGTTTACTTGGTTTTATAATAACTGACATACCTTTTTACCTCAATAAAGCACAAATGTCTATAAGGGACACTGCTGAAATTAGAAAAGTATTGTAAACTGATGTAAACGTCTCCCTCTTAGTAATAGGGGTAGTTAATTAGATTTACTGTAGCTATGTCATCTAGGGAATGACCTCTCTTGATAGTATGACCCAGTGTGAGTGAAAGACAGAATATCAACAGAGAACTGGGCAAGACTATTGGGAAGAAAAAATGCAATACGAGCCCTCTTAGACAAGAAAAATAACAAATTTAATCATACAAATTAATAGTGGTAATTTCAAGTCAACCTAAATGATATCAACAGTATATAATAGCAGTGTCTAATTTGGATTTAGTACATCATCTTAACTTAGTGGTGAAAAGAGTGCAAGGTCCATGACTTCATCTAGACTGTTCCATTTCATATTTCCTTGAGTCTTCTTATACCGTCTGCCTCATCCTTCTAAATGACCCTTCCCAAATACTCCCCTGGTCTAAATGTGATAAACTCTTAATGCTCTGTGCATTCAACTTTAATGTTCACTGCTTATTCAAAATAAAATATTTCACAACTGACATATCATTTACCTTTATTTAAATTATATCTGTCCATAACAGACACTGTTTAGAAGTTCCTTTGTTAACTGACATATCATTTTCCTCAGTATAAATTATATCTGTCCATAACAGACTGTTTTCCTTTTGTTAAATGAGACTTATGTATGTATGTATGTATGTATGTATGTATGTATGTATGTATGTATGTATGTATGTATGTATGTATGTATGTATGTATGTATGTATGATGTATGTACGTGTGTGTGTGTGTGCGTGCGTGCGTGCGTGGATGGATGGATGTATGGATGTATGTATGTATTTCTTTTAAAGGTTGTGTATTAATATACATAGGTGGAATAGACATTTAAGTCCCAAAATTCACATGAAAACCATATTATTCTCAAAAGAGTTGATGAATTATTCAAATCTGAGAAAATAGTTTAAAATTTCACCCCCCTCTACCCCACCAAACAAACAATCCTAAGGCAATAAAATTATTTAAAATTTCCTTAGTGATAAGACAAAAATCCTTAATGAAAATTCAAGATATGATAACTGTATTGTCATCCTTGAAGCCTGTTGAATATTTTATAAAAAACATTAATTGTTACCATTGGAGGCAATAAGAAAAATATTCAAAAACCTTAATTTTATTAGTTATCTTTAGAGATAGTTAGTGATCCTGTGAATAGATCTAGCATAAAACTCGACTCACATATCATCCAGAAAATGGCTCATCTTCAGCAAAGGGATTCACAATATCCAGTGATATACATGTACATATTGCCTGTGTGCATACTTCAATTTAACAATTGTGTTCACTGGACAGAAGGTGATCACAGCCAATAATGTCATTTAATTTATGACAAAAATGTTAAACCAAAGCCATAGTTTTTGGTGACTCAAGATTATAGGAAAATATTTCATCTACCCCTAGTAACATTGACTTTTTAATCCTATGCTTAACTGAAGTGCTTACAACAACCTAAATAAACCAATTCAATCCATTTTCTTATCAGTCAAGGCCATTTGTTAGAACTTCCAAGGTTTGGGTTTACTTTGAATGCTAACAACTTTGACAACTAATATACTTTGAATAACTCTGTCAATGGCAGCTAAAATTGAATTCCTACCAATTTCACACACTTCTGCAAACTGTTGTCTGAATGGTAAAGCAAACTGGTTCTGTATTATGTTAAAAGAAAACTTAGAATACATGTAAACATTTAAGTGAAAAGAATTCCTTATATTACAGTCCTGAGGCCTATTTCTGTTTCATTATCAATGAGCCATATGCAATGAGCAATTCACATGTAGTAAATCTTAATTTGCTGAGTGATTATGTACATTTCTTCTGTGAATTTCTTCCGACATGATGCAGTGTCATTTTACATGTATGAAATTTTATGTAGCATATGTAATTTTTAAAAATATAAGTACAGTGGGAAATAGTGTCATCAAAAATATGTGATGTTGAAATCTGCCAGAAAGTTTTGAAATGAAAAGCAAAGTGTATTCAGATGATAATGAAACCATCTAGAGATTTATTTCTTCGCTGATGTCAGACATGTAGGGGAGGGGCACATTACCATTTTCAGCAAAAGTTTAGGGAAGGAAACATATTCATCTCACTTTCCTTGCTATGCTTTTGTATTTGAAGTGAATATATGTGATTCTGAAAAAAACTGATATTTGATTTTATTAAGTTTCATTAAATTGGGTTTTTAGATACAGTAAGGGAAATAATCCAGAACTCTGCAGACATGCATAATTGTTCTTATGCTTTCTTGATGGATAATATATCCTCCCTATGACAGTCCCTGGTCTTCTCACTGATTCCAGTTCCAGCATGTAATTACCTGGATGGTTTATCACTGCACTGCATCTAACCATCCCAAAACATTCTTCAGAGTCTGAAATTTCTATCTTACAAAAAAAGTAATAAAAATTCATGCACCTGGGGCCACCACAAATTTACATTGAATGAAACAAAACCTCAAGTGAACTTCGCCTTTGACACACACACACACCATAATATATCACAAACTCCATAAAATGGTACACAGCATCATATGACTTTGCAATCATATTTTCTGCACCATGTGATCACACTGCATGGACCCCTTCAAACACCAATGCATTAATACCAAAATGGGCTGAATCATATACAATTGGTCTAAGATATTTGATTCCAAAAGTGTAAAGGTATGTTGGAAATATTTCTGGATATTTGGCAGCTTTTGAAATGCAAGTTTCTTGTAAAAATGAGTTGGTTATCTATGATATAGATTCAGAGTTTATTAGTAATATAGGGCATGCTGCCATAGCTTCTCTGTCACCATGGTGTCTATGATCTTGGTGTAGGCACTGAATATTTGCATTTGCACATTTATGATTGATTTACGAATTATAGGAGCCAAACATCTGAAGCTGTGATAATGCTGATGCAAGCAATCACTTGCAGGTGACATGAGATATATTTCATAAACCTCACAAAAATGTATATAATAAATCTATTAACATTTACAATCACAAATCAATCAATGTAATAAAATGTTTACAAAATTAAAACAAATTGTTAGAATGTTTCAATAATTAAATAAATAAATAAATAAATAATCAAAGCTTTACATCAATTATTAGAGAGGTATGTGTTTACAGGTATCAAAGATTTAACAAAAAAGGAAGTTTGAATTTAAATTAAATGTGCCCCAAAAAATGATAGACATGAATGTTCAGTCTGATTGTGATAAACAGTTATGATAGTAACCATTAATCTCGAGTAGTATACACACATTCTTATTATTCAAATAATCTTGACTCAGCTTTCAGCACAACCATGCTAAGCTACTTACAAAAACCCCCAACAGCTGTTATGTTACACATTGAAAGTGATATACCAGGTAAACACTGAACTCACCTCCTCCACTCTTCCATCACAATAGAAAGTCCAACCAATACAAAAGACCATTAAATTCAATCCGATAAAACTTAATCACTACTTTCTCTGCTCAACTCTAAACTAGTTAACAAAAGGGAGACAACCCTTGGTAGTTACCGTTGAGAAGTAAACAAACGGCAATCTTAATAGTGGGCTCATTGTGCCCGTCCTCTTATGCACTTCATGTAATTACAGGCCTGTCTGAGCCACATAGATTGGGCTTTTGATATTCAGGTAGATCACTGAATGATAATAATTGGAATCTATATAAAATATTGTCATGGCTCAGCCAGTTCCATAGGATTCAATAGTGGAAAATCGACTATTAGGCCTACTCCATGATTATGAAGGCAGATATATGACAGTATGCCATCTCAAATGTTGGCGTTATCTGTTAAGTTGGTAATATTTTCTTAAAGCACATGTATACCTGCCATTAGATGAAGAATGCCGATATTAGATAGTTTTATATTAATATCAAATATTTATATCAACTACGTGTAAACGGAATATGTGTCAATCAAACCTGTAAACAAATAAACGCAGTTTTGAGGAGACCCCCTCTTCCCTACCCAACAAACAATCCCAAGACAAATAATCAGAACGAATGCATACAGTAGTTATGTACTAACTCAAACTTGTTAACATCTTTGCAATTAGCTTAATTAAGCTGAAATCAAAAGACTCCCACTGTGCAAACTCTGTAAATCCGTCCAGCAATATTCAGTGCTGTGGAGATGTACCGCAGGATATACAAACCTTAGATTCGTTGCGCATTTCGCTAAGAATATCGAATGGTGATCTAAAAACTGCAGAAGCTTCCTTCACAAAAGTGAGCTTTTTCGGCGAGAACATCATATTTGAAATAAAATAAGGCATATAATAAAAATTAAGATCGTTAGCTATATTTTGTCTCGGACATGTTTGTTACAATTCAAGAAATTCTAGAGTACCAAAGTCGAGTTCAGTCAAAATCTGTGGTTTTAGATAATATAGGTAAAACCGATTTATGTAATTTTTAGAGCCATCATGCTAAAGTAGAAAAAAAGTTTTTTTCTTCTTCTGAAAAACTTCACGATTTTAGAATAATATGCAACTTAAAATATTTATTTTTTACTCACCAATTTTTTCACAAGTTACAATGGTCAAGTGATGAAAACCGCAATAACTCGTTTGATACGTTACGAACTTAAAGCAAGCACTGCATCAACCATTATAATGACATTTGCTTCAGAAATGCAGTAATGTCATAAGATGATGATAATGTTCTTGACATCTTGTTTTCTTGTAGGGTTTAACGCCATTTTTCAGCACACAATAGGCGCTATACATGGCGGCCAGTATTAATGGTGGAGGAAGAACCCGGGAAAACCCACAGAAAGAACCACCGACCCACGAAAAGCTACTAGCAAGCTTTCTCGCATGCCCACATTGTCCGAATCTTGAGGCCTCCTTCTTGGCATGTAGGAATATTTTCTATCAAACATAACCAACGGTAATACACACCAACTATTATTCAGTAAGTTTAAGATATATTCACATCCTCATTTACAGAAATATCAATCATTTTAAATGATATAAAATTATGCTTTTATAAAGATCTAATACATGACAGACACTAAGCTGATTCCATCGTCATATATCGAGCTGTTAATTCACATTTACATGTAAACATGAAAAAGTACATTTAGACCAAGCACTTTCATTCTTTCAATTTCCAAAGTTTCTTTATACATACAAACTATGATCTTGTGCAAAACTATTTTGATTTACACCTTGCAACTGTAACACGAATTCAGTTGTAGATCCTAGAACGCAGTGGACCATGTTTCCTGATTTATAAAATCTGATTCATATCGAAAACCTCCCACGATTAGACACCCATAAGGGTAACCAACGAACTGCATCGATTATCAATCAGTTTCAGTGAATTGTCGTCAATGTCAACTCAGCAACACAAAGATTTCTCCATTTTATGTGTGAAAAGCTTGATTACAATTCCGGTACATACTGAACTATCTAAGATAGTTGTGTCTTTTGTTTCACAGAGCAGACGCGTAAGTCAACTTGCAAGAGGTTTCAGACACATACACTGACTGCCGAATCGTCGGTATAATAAAAACAAAATTATTTAAGTTGTTTCTACAGGAATAGGTATCAGTAATCTAAACTATACCAATCACAGCGAATGCTATTTCTAAAGGAACATAGGCTCACACTGGACGTCGTCGTTGTTATTTTGTGGTTTAGCACCATTTCACATTGCAAGATAGGCTATAAATGACGGCCAGTATATTTGGTGGAGAAAATAAAAAGACCCACGGGAAGCTAATGGCAGCTTTCTCACATAACCACATTGGCCGAGCCCGAGACTCGAACCCTTGAAGGACAGGTGAGATGAAAGTGATCAATAAAGGTAGGCGCTTTATAGCACTCTGCCACCCTAGCGGAGTAACAGTAGAATGTTTTACAGATATCGAAATCATCACCATTAATGCCAAAGGACCCCAGACAAAGAAATTTAAAACATTATTCAATTTATAAGAGTCAACGACAAACTTGGCTTTTCCACAACTACGACTTGTGCATCGGGCTTTCAATGGGCATTTCTATTGATCGTCAAATGCTTAAAGGCTGCGAATATATTATTTTCTCATATATTTTACATGTGCCACCGTAGGAGCCCCAACGGCTCAGTGGTTAGAGTTCTGGACTCGCAACGTAAAGGGCATTGATTTGAGTACCATCTGATTAGCCCGTGTCATCTGCCGGGGTGTTACCTTGGTGAAGTCATTTTATTTCAATTGCATCAGACTATAAAATGGTCAGTATTTTACCTATCTAACGTGATTTAAAACAATATGTATTTTCACTTGGTGAATTACTATTGGTATAGAACTTAAGGCCTGTAATATGTCCCAAAATTTCCTATAGACGCACGGACGTCATGGGGGGCGGGGTGGGTAGGCAGCTTGACGGGGTTCGTTAATTTTTTTTATAGACATCACATGCTAAAAGACATTTGCCGCCCCCCCCCCCCCCTCCCACGTCCTTGTTTAGACGCTATATTTTTGGATCATTTTTTCATCTCTGAAGAGTTAGATTTATGCATTTTTTGTAAGGTTTTAAAGGTAATTGCTTAATCTTGAAAATACGAGCTCAGAAAGTAGTTGTCTGTGTGTATTTCGGCGACAGTGCATATTGAGGAATAAGACCTTGGTGATGATTCGGAAGTGAAATCTGTATTCTGTTTACAGTGCAGCCTCTATAAAAAAAAATGCCGATGAACCTTTGACAAGAACTTTACAGTGTGATAATTAATACAACTCATATGTTAATCTAAAATACATTCAAAGATGACTTCACTGTGATAAGGACAGTACTGAGAAATAATGTAGAGATAGGAAAATTAATTGTGGTGTATGTCCACAAACACATCCTACTAAACTTGGTGGCCATATGTTAAGTTTCGCTATTCTTAGTGAAATGTCGTACGAAGTTCATAGCCAAAATCATTTAAAGATAATAACCGTAAATCTGTCCCAATAACGACATTTCTATTTTGATGATAACAACCATCACAATAAAAATATCGTTATCGGGACAAATTTATCTATCATAGTAAATCTGACCTGTCAGGCCAACTACATTAATCACATTTTATTAAATGTGCAGTTAGTTTACTTACCCTTCCTTCAATTAAGTTTTGACCTTTACTTATCTATCAATTTTTTTAAAATTTCCTTTGGCCAGCATCTTAAGTGCACAAAAAGATACATAATGGCCTGAGATATCTCAACCAAAGCCAAACAAGAGAGTGCGTAGCTGACCAATAAATCTGGCTATAAGATTAGATAGTCCCCAAATCACGACGTTATCAGCAGCCATATTTGTGGTATGCTGGCAGATTTACCGTTGAGTTTATATGGTGTTTGGAAGTTTAAATAAATTCATTAAATCTAAAGATAATGTTATAAAAAGTACATATATAAACAGAACGCTAATCAGGTTTTCTGTGAGTATCTATATTTGTAATTTACAAGTTGATTTTGCTTCAGAGTGCGGTGTTCAAAATAGTCTCATACAGGAGAAACTGCTTGGTTGCTTACCCGCAGATTATCGTCGGCTAGTGACCTCATCGGGAAGTATCTATTATTTCTGCATAAATCAGAATTCTAATTACGTCTTGTCTGATCTTCTACCTTATGTAAATTTGATATGTATAATATGTATGTTCAAATGACCATGACCTTGCACGAAGATAAGCGGGCGAAAAGTGGGAGCAACGTTATGGTAGCTATTTCATTTCGAGTTGGAGGCCTATACTATAAACTTCAAACTCCCGATTTTTCAATGACCTTTACCTGCTAAGAGGATCTGACAGAGGTGTATGACAATAACGGGCAGTGCGTACTGATTCCATATATCATTCATGATAACTATATTTCCAAGAGCTTGGAGCTTAAGATGATACTGAAATAATTTTAACTAATAATTTTAACTAATAATTTTAACTTGGACCAAAACATTAACCAGTCCTTTTGTAATGGAGGCGACATAAAAGTGAATATTTTCAACAAGCAGCACAACTGTCATGAAAATGTAAATACAAAACATAAAACCAGTTTCTCTGTTTGCTGATGTATACCGCAGGTCAAGACCTGCACTGACCATTCAACTTAAGGTTAAAATCGAACTGCGTACACCAGTGCTGTCCAACCTCGGGCTGATTTTAAATTGCCCGCCAGAGCTCGAGCAATATTTTTTTGTGCATTTACTTAAAAAAGTAAATTACATACTTTCCTATTATATCTTCTAAACTAAGTAAACAATTGTTAATACAATTTTTTTTATAGTCGTTGCTTTTAAATTTTCTGCTGCGGCCTTCGGCTTCAAGAACAAAAATTCAGTGTGGCCCATTATGTCAAAAAAGTTGATCGTTAGTAAACGGTTGGCTCTGGCGGGACATTTAAAATCAGCCCTCGGGCCGCAGGTTGGACAGTACTGCCTTACATTGTTTTTATTGTCGGCACAGCACCAAGAATCGCGTGTTATGATAAAGGCAGACTGTCGGATACATTTGATCTGCATGTAATAGCTGAGACATTATCACCCAATACTGAAACATTGCATGTTAGCCAGTGAACAACCTCGCCAGGTGCAGTTGGAGAAATACTTTTTATAAGTAGAAAATCAACGAAGGTATTCGATAGTTCAGGTCCAAAAACTTACTAAGTAAGGGCTTGATAATGGCGGTTGCTCTAGAAGTAAAGTACTTGCATGATCGGATTGAGCTAAGTGAATATCCGGTCTCTTTACCCGTATGGCAAATTAATCGTGCACGATCTTCACATCCTCATTCACGAAATTTAGGAGCCCTTCGCGCAATCGAGCATCACTGAGAAACCACTAAAGGATCAATCTACATTTTTTATTAAAGTAACTAACTGAACAAAACGATTAAAATGCGAAACTACCACCCGGGTAACTTTACATATGACAGATACATAGATAACAGACCCATTCATTGTGTGTGTGTGTGTGTGTGTGTGTGTGTGTGTGTGTGTTTTAATATATATTAATTCGATAAAATAATCTGGAAACAAAATCCTATCGCGGAGTCATGTGACACACTAAACTTAATCAACAAATCAGTAGTAGCCTACCGGAGATCCAAATACCTCAAAGACAACCTAGCCAGGATAAAGTTAACGGCAATCATAAACTAAGACATATCTGTGGTGATAAAAGGTTCAAAACTTTTCACTAAACCAGCAAAATTATTTAAATTTTCTTATTAGTCACCCAATTAAATATAATTACGACTAAAGCAATGCAATATATGGGATATAATTTGCAGTTACTCAAATTTACACATCCCCCAAATGATTGTGAAATGGTTCAACAATTTCTTGGTCAATATAAAATATTTTTTCAGTGTCTAGAGTCAGGTTGAAGCCAACTAGTTGAACCATTAAAATTTTCAAGCTTTTATTCGTGTAGAAATAATCATGTAACCTCGACGCTTTTTGTTTTCTGTTTGTTTTCTCTGCTCTGTATTTGCCATGGACAAAGACTTATTTCGAGTCGAATGCTAGACCTGCACTGTTCCTTGGCAGTTCGTTGCATACATTATTTGAACACAGAAACATTCTAGGATGAAATTATTAAAGATTGCATATATATATATATATATATATATATATATATATATATATATATATATATATATATATATATATATATATATACACACACACACACACACACACGATCGGCTGCAGGAGGTCGCCGGTTCGAGTCCGGCTGAGTCGTACCAAAGACTCTTTTTATATAAAAAAAAATGGTACTATCCCCACCCTCGTTTAAAAAGAACGTGTGTGTGTGTGTGCTGATGGTTTGTGTTAGGATGGGGTTGTTGGGTGGGGTGGACCGCTAACCGTTTTCAGAAAGGATTGAACACCCATCCCGGTTTGGACCGACCCTTTCAAACTGCATATTGCATGTCATCAAGGTGTGACTTGGGCTAATCAGAATATCTAAGAGTGTGTGTGTGAGAGAGAGAGAGAGAGAGAGAGAGAGAGAGAGAGAGAGAGAGAGAGAGAGAACGTAGCTTGAACAAGTTTTCATTCATATCGCTACGATGTTTGCAGTGTTTGTCATCCGAATCACATTTCAAACATAGAGACATGTAGCATGACGTCCCACCCAGTCACATTATCCTAACACTAGGCCGACCAGTCCTGAATATGAAAGGTCATCTCTGATTGACTGATAGTAGAAACTCACCCTCTGAGCCTCATGATATCTAGGTTGGGAGCTGTACTTTTTTCTTTAAATTTCTCAACCAAAGTACATACTCAGCCGAAAATTTTGTCACTATGATATTTATACTAAATGTAAAGGTCCGATAATAACCAGCTAGTATTTAAAAAATGTGTTCTTTTTGCTGGCGGTGGCGATTGGTCAGAGGCTTAGCTGGGGGGGGGGGGGGGCAGAGGGGTACATATGTCCCCGGGCGCCATACTAGTGGGGGCGCAAAATGGGCTTTGAAATAGGTTGTAACGGGTAATGGTGATTTTATTGATGAAAATAATGGGTTTCAGAGTTGAGGTGGGGGGGGGGGGAATGAATATTGTCCCCGGGCGCCAAACACTCTAGCTACGCCTCTGCGATTGGTGGTGTGTAAACCTAATTTTAATAATACTTACCAGTAGCTATTGCATAACTGGTACTTTTTCCGGGTGGAAAATACCCCGACTATATGACCAGAATTGGTTCTCCCACTAGAGTGAGCGCTGGGTCGCGGCTGTGACACTCCATAGACATGTTGCACTTGCGTAACGCTCTTTATTTTTTGTTCTAGGCTGCAGCCTAACTTAGTGGTATATCAGGGTGGGGATGGAGGAGGGAATATGACAATAGCAACATGTAAGTATTACATTATTAGAATTAACCTTTTTTATCGTCCCTAAAATAATGTAATATCAGTAAAACTATACATGATTCGTTTGCATTGCTGATCCTTTAATAGGGAGGAAAGGATGCTTCTTACCCTTACTTTTCGCTTGAGTGGCCGAAAAATAAAAATCATAACTGGACATAAAAGTTTATCTTGATCATCCCACCACAGACACGGATGAGACTGGGGATCTCAGTCAGGAGTGGAGCAAACGACGGAAGCTGCTTTTATTTTGCTAAAGATAACCCTGGCAATGGAGAGAAACCGACTTGTAATCCCCACTGAACCGGACACAGGGAAATAATCGGGCATAAAGGTCGCTCTTTCGTCTCGAAAACCCTAAGACGATTATGAAAACAGTCTTAGAGGGTATGTTCGCCAAGAAAACTTCACCAAATGGTTCATAAGTGAATATATCAAGATATCATAAAATACTTTGGCATTCGAGACCGATACATTGGTCTATGAAGCTCGAAATACCTAATTAGGTTTGCTAATTGAGAAACTGGCATGATGGCGGTACAATTTGAAACTTTTAATGTGTTGGAAAGTGTACCCGACAGCTTTTTATTATTCGAGACAGAGTATTGTTTCTCTTCGGGAAGGATATGAAGAAAATCATCCACTGCGTGCATAGAGGAACAACTAGTATCTAAATTGTGTTTGCTACACCAATCGCACACGACTCTCCTGTTGGCGTCGTACACTTCAAACGTCGATCTTCTCCTAAACAAAGTGATGCGACAGTAGGTTCATCCTCTGATGTAAGGTCGTTGGATGGTGTACCAGACTTTTCGAGAAGATCTTTTAACTATGATTGTTGGGAACATAAAAGAGCGGTCAAAATGAGCTAAGGCGTAGAGTGCTTGACATAGTGTAGGACCTGTGGGATCATCCAGATGAGTGGAACGGCATACGGAAACACACAATTCTACTTTGGCTGAAAGGGTTCAGTGCCCATGCCTTCTGGTCCAGGACTGGTGAAACGTAAGAGGGAAGCTTGCTGATTAGCTTGGTGGGGAAAATGTCCACCAAAGAAGCACCTCCCCCAGTTTGAACAGGGCGGCTACGACATATTGGCTTAGCGACCATTCCGTGAGGACTATCATCGCTTTCCTCGACAGACTATCTGACAAAATATTAATTTTGCCAGTAATGAAGAGAACTTGGTGTGTCCTTCAAGAGAAAGAGATACCATACTTTCAAGCAGAGAGAAGGTGCATACATGCCTCCTTGATTCATAAGGAACGCTACCATGAAAGCGTTATCGGAGGAGACAATCATCGACCTCTTATGTGGTTGATTCACCCCTGAAGGGCAAAGAACAAGACCCTCATTTCAAAATTGTTGATGTGAAGGATAGATTCTTCCCCTGATCAGTTCTTCGCATCTAGATAAACGTCCCACCCTGAATCTGATTCGTCGATGAAAAGTTATGAGTGAGGTTCAGAGGTTGAGGGGTTTGGAAATCCAGCCCAAAATTGGTCCCGATTTGTTAGCCAATTCAGATGATGGTAGAAATTTTGGCCCAGAAAAGTCACAAATTTCTTGGGTCCCTGTGCTGTATCAAGGTCGCGTAATGAGTATGTGTAACCTGCTAAGGGAGTCGGGTCCGCTGCGGAGTTCAAGGTTTTCAGCAAAGAGGAAAAAGACGAGCTGACAATGCAGTCTTCACTCTCAGTGTCTCTAGCAGGGATAGTATCTAGTCTACTCTGTCACAAAAGACACGGACTAACCATCTGTTTTTGAGGATATTTATCCCAACGTAGACAAAAGAAAAAGACGTAATGAGATCTGATTTCTCTAAGTCTGGCAGAAGACACAGCCTGGTCGCTATTGGCCAACAGCGAGACAGGTTTAGTATGAGGGACTCTAGTTAGCCATTGTGGCTCAACCAATCATCGAACTACTGGAAGATTAGGGTACCTAATGATATTAAACGGGCTGCAACTACTACCATGACCATGTAATAAGCACTGGGTGTGTAGGCTAGAACACAACATTGGAAGGCCTCCCATCTAAGCAAAACCGAAACTACGTCCTGTGTGGAGGAAATATGGGGATACGAAGGTACGTATCTTGCAGATCGAAGGAGACCCCCACTTCACCAGATCTTATTGCATTCCTGACTGAATCTTTGGTATACATCTTAAATAGTTCTTCCAGCGGAAATCGGTTTAGGATGGAAGATTGATAATTAGATGAGATTTTTATCTTTTCTTGGGAGCCATGAAAATACGGGAATAGAAGGCTGGGGATTGATATCTTAACACACTCTCTACTGCACTCTTCCAGAAAATAGAACGAACCTCTTCATTCAAATGCATCACATTTAACTGGCAAATGGAGTACTTTGCTACAGGAATGAGGTCCTGGAACCGAAGCCGGTAGCCATTCCTTGTGATAGAAAGGACTCAGTCATCAACCGTTATGCCTGATCAAGCCCCTGAAAAGAGGTTTAGTCTGGCGTCAATGTAAACAAAAGGAAGAGATACACTAAGCAGGGGTGGTAGAAACTCCTAAGGTTTTCTAACTTTGTTCTTAGGAAAAGGGGAAGGGACTGCAAATTTCTTCCTGGGCCTATTAATGGTCATGACTGCCAAAGTGGAACTCGGAATTGGGGTTGTTACTCTGATGGAGGCTGCACAGCTTTTTAATGAATTTAGATGAAAGGCCCTGAATACGGTTTCAAAGAGCCAGAGGAAGATTCAAGGGCCTGTTGTTCAAGAGCTTACAAATCCCAAGTAGCCATGGAGATATGTTTGTGGACCACTCTGAAGGTTCATACCATGCTTTAATAAGATATCAGAAATGTCCAGAGTAAATCCCTGTGGAAGTGGAGAAAATGTCATGGGTGACAATGCATACCTAGAATTTTCGCCACTGCTTTCATCAAACGATGATGATCCATTTGCAATTGAGATTCCTCCTTGGTAGACTGAATGAGGCTGCTGAAAAGTAGGTCAGAGAAGTTAACATTACTATTGACAGAGACTTTTGCTACAAGGATTCAAGAGTTTTTCTGTAAGGCATGCCAGGTCGCTACAGAAATAACCACTTTAGCGTCCAAAGTGAGAAGTTTAGTGGGTCAGGGAGTGGTATGAATCTTGTAGCAAGAAGCAGCAACTAAGAACCATTACACAGAGAGGGGAACATACCACCCCACTAAGTAATCTAGTCAAATTATTACCATTGCTAAACCTTTCATAGAGCACCTTGATTGCAGTGATGAAGGAGCAAGAGATCTGGTAAGGAGTTTGTCCCAGAAATTTCCACACTAGAAAGAATTTTGGAAGTCTGAGGAATGTGAAGGTTTAGGAAACATATCTTTGGACAAGAGGTGGCAGACCTCATTTACAATTTTATTAAATGAGCAGGATTCCTCCTTTCCTGTCTCTTTAACAGAAGATTAAGAATGGAAAGAGGACCCAAGGGGATGGGGTAAAACATCAGCTTGTTCTAAACTTCTTGGCTTCAATGAGGATAGACAGGACATTGTCATCCAGCATTCTTTCCTAGGAGTGAGGACTATGTACCACAATATCCCTCTGTTCTGGGTGAAACATTTGGGCAGGAGAAACTCGAACAGGTAACACCTCCCATGAAGTTGATTGACTGTTAATAGCAGTGGGCTGCATTGATGGTTTAGGGCAACACTCAACCTGCCTATAGCATTTTGGGGAACAAGGTCTATTCCCCTTCCTGATTTTTTAAACTCAACAAAGTAAAACAATGTAGGTCTACATCCCACATGTATGACCTCAATAGTAATCGGCCAAGATCCTGATGTTCATGGCTGCCTGTAAGTAAAGAGCCAATTGCTTACCTGTAGAGGAAGGCACCTTGTTGAATAGGGATTCAGAAGGATAATGGGGACAAGGGGGTACTGATCTGATCCCCTGCTCTAAATATGTATCTGTAATCAGATTCCCTGACCCCCTGGGTTGAAATGGTAGTCTAAGAGAAAGAGGTGGTTAATGGACCAATCCCCATCTCCATATCATAATGGCTCCAAAGATCCATTACCAGAACCCAGTGACTTGTTACCAGAGAAAGACTTCACAGGTCACTTAGTTCTGTAGGAAGATCCATCCCCACAGTGGATCAACTTAAATCTGAGCACTACCCTTGTCAAATAGCTCAATCACCGACAATGAGTTCTGGACTGAAAATGAAGAGGGTTCAACTCATAATTAGTCTTTCTGAGCTGTGAGTCATTAGAGGATGATACTTAAATGTTGCTTTGTTGTTATTTGTTGTGTTTTTTTTTAAGGACAATGAACAATAAACCATAAGAAGGGATAAAAGGGACAAATTAAAATACTAAGACATATGCCAAATGTATAGACTCATAAGAGAGCTTAAATAAATTGTGTTAAAATAATTTGTTCCTAATCTTTAAAGAATAAGGCAAAGAAAACAATTAATAAATTGCTCCTTGACCCATAAAGCAAAAAATAATGAAGATAAAAGCATGCATACCCAGTATGTGTGGGGTTCTCTATCTGGTTCACCCTAATGGTAGTAAAATATTACCACCATCTAGTCTGAATACTTGATTAAAGGAAAAGTACTAGCTATGCAAAGCAACAGGTATGGTGGTGTTGATATTAAAGTCTCAAATATCACTTATCTGCAAAGTAATGAAGAGCTTCTGTCACAATAAACACACTAGCTAAGCATATGAAATGGAATAGTATCAATAAAAGAACTTTATTATTTCTAAATCATGTAAATAATTGTTGTTGCTCTGAAAACTGCATGAAGTCTTGATGTATGAGAAATTACATCATTTTCTAGACAAATCATACTGCATATTTATATATATGTGTGCGTGTGTGTCCTTTTATAAAAGTGCTTAATTAAGTGATGAAAAAGAGCGAGTGTCCGTGTGTTTGTGTGTGTCTGTGAGAGAGAGAGAGAGAGAGAGAGAGAGAGAGAGAGAGAGAGAGAGTTTTAACGTAGCTTGAACAAGTTTTCATACATATTGCTATGATGTTTGCAGAGTCTATGTATATATGTACATGTATGTGCAAAAGTGCATGAAATGAGAAACCTGTTTGATGTATTAAACATTCAATGAAAAATTGGCTAATTAGCCTTTGATGCATATATATATATATATATATATATATATATATATATATATATATATATATATATATATATATATATATATATATATATATATAGTGTGTGTGTGTGTGTGTATGGAGAAGTAGATAATAGCCACTTAATATGTACTTAAGAGATTTGTTGAAGATAACATTATAAGACACTACCAGTTTGATCCTAGGTGTTGGCAAAAGCTTTGCTGATACTGAATAATATAACATTGTGAAGAAAAATCAATTTAAAGTCTATTATTTAGTCAGATTGGACCATCATAGAGAAATATTTATGATTGAATCATAAAGGGAAATATTCTATTCTAAAATATTTACAGTAATACCATTTTGTCCATAATAAGACTAGTTTAAGAGTGGTTGCAGCATAAACAAAATTGTGAACTAGGGTGTGAGCTTATTATTAGACAAATAAATATTTAAGTAAACTTTGATAAAACTGATGTTGGGCTCATCATCAAGCATGGAATTGCATTTAAAGGCTTTCTTGCTGATCATAAATACACATTTAACAAGGACTGACTATTTTATACACAGAAAACAACATATTTATTTGTTAGAAATAGTTTTTTTTAAACAGTTTTTTTAAGGAATCAAAATAATTTTAAAAAAAACAACAGAAAACATAGGATGGTTGATTGTATATCATATTATAGCTCTTAAAGAGCTGTAATATCATGTACAATGGCACCATGATACTGAAGAAATTATAACTTTAGGAACAACAAATCCCAAACAACAACATAATCAACGGAAACAATTTTGCCTCTGTTATCTATTCTAACTTCTATACTTCCTTTTGGGCACTGGTAGCTGTACATTATTTTGGCACAATTTGTTTTACAATTGACACACTAATCAAACTCCTGCTTTAATTAATAATGAATATTTTTCCATCAAGAGTTTTAAAAAAAATCAAGATAGTGATTAAATGGATTTTATCTGAACATGTATTATTGTTAGATACAGAACATCAGAGTATATGGGTAACTCTGAATGTCACACATAAAAAAACGAAGTAAAAAACCTGTTATCTCTCTTTTTCTCAATAGACATTGTGTGATATATAAGTACTAGCAAAATTAAAATTCATTCATAAGTAAATAAAGCCTATTGAAAATGTACTCTTTTTGGACATGCAATTGTTATACATTTTAAAAGTATTATATGTTTTTATTGATAGTTCATGATGAAAATGAAAAAAGTGTGTTAAATGAAAACTGAAGGGAAGTATTTGGAAAAAGCTTTGCATACTATTTTGAGGATATGGTGACCAATATCTGGATCAGATGTCAGTACTAGTGCCAAATAGTCACTGCCATGTTATGACACTTGATACTATCTGAGAGTAACTTGCAAAGATTGATTCTAGGTAGTATACTTCCTGCCATCAGAATCTCTTGGGGTTTCTTGTTATGAATGTTAGGAACAAAGGGTGATAAATGTTTTAACTGAAAACAAATGACCCACCATTAATGCCTCAAAACAGCCTAAATGCAAAACTTACCCAAGGTGTGACAAACGGACGTACAAACAAGGGAATCACTGTCTACCCGACCAATGACGTGGTAAAGAAATGTAGAAAAAAAAATCAAAAAAGGGAAACAAATATTCATGCAATATGTATCATATTACATAGCTGTAAACATAATTACAACAGTCTACTGTAAATCACAGTGGATAAACTTATCTCAAACTTATTTCGCTTATACAAAAAATGTGTAATAATTATACAGTCCAGTACATTGACGCTTTTGTGCGTGTGTGTGTGTGTGTGTGTGTGTGTGTGTGTGTGTGTGTGTGTGTGTGTGTATGTGTGTGTGTGTGTGTGTGTGTGTGTGTGTGTGTGTGTGTGCTTAAAAATATGGATACTCACTTATCTCCAGAACGCAATCTGTCTCTCATTAGCTCATTGCCACGGTCGGGTAAAGGGCACCTAGGGATGACTATGCCCTTGTATGTATGTGTAATAATCACAGACCGTAGACGCTCATCACCATAGCAGAAAAACACTGGCTTTTCAGTATTAAGCGTGCGCGGGAATTGTAGCGTGCAATACCACGGTAATTTGTTTACACGTTTCTAAGCTGTTTCTCAGGGGCGTGGCCGGAAATGATACAGGCTTTCATTTGAAAAGCGCGCGATTAATAATGCTTGCTATTCTATAAGAAAATAATTAGCGAAGACTTTCAAACTTGTCAGTTGTATGAATGTTTGTTTTCCATATATATTTGTCTCTTTAAAGCTAATTTAAAACAGGTGCTTTCAGGCAGGCAGCTCACTCGTGCTAAATAATGATTTTAACTACTTAATATATATAGCGTAATGATTATAAATGAAATCCAGTCTAGATATAACTTCCGCTGTATATTCGGAACTATTAAATTCGTGCTTTTCTATTGGACAAGATTTGTACTTAGCGAAAAGTGTTAGCGCATTTCTTACTTTACCGTGAAACATTTTGTTCAGATGAAGTAATGAAAGGTGCATTTAAATAGAAGACTCATAATAAGGGATCCACATATACTTCAATGTAGCGTATATAATTTTTCAAGGTTTGTTTAAACTTACATATATTGACAATGATTATACAGGATCTTGGTCAATGGGTGTTCACAATTCAGTACGTGGGGTGGGGGTAGTACAGTTCGTTTTATGCTGACAAATAGGTTTCTGAAGAAGAAGAAAAAGTGGACTGACAACATCACAGGAAAAGATTTGCGGAGACATAGGCAATGGCACATGATCGAGATGAGTGGAAGGAACTAGTCAGATGTTCAGCAGCACATTGCCTAGACGACCACACTGTGTCAAGAGACCACAGGAGTCTGATGTTTTATCAGTAAAGTACGGCGAAATGTCGGACAAAATGAAATACCCTTAACAATAATATATATATATATATATATATATATATATATATATATATATATATATATATAAACACAAGGAATGCAAGTGTGACCACAAGCCTTCGCTCGATTCGACATTTTCTCACGAGTCTTTTTATTGCTTCAGAATCGCAAGGAGACTGGAACACTACACATATGCATTCAAAAGACAGTTACTTACCAATGCATAGCTCTTAAATGACCATGTCCTGAATCCAACCAGCGAATTAACCTTTATTTTCACCATTATGATCACATTAGCCAAGGTAGGCTGATTATCTGACGGAAGTAGCCCATTCTACCAGTTTCTACCCTGCAGTAAATATGCTGAATAACATGATGAAAGTAATTTCTCAAGATAAAATGTTCATCTTGTTTTTTATTTCAGATTGTATCATTTTATAATTATATTTAAATTTCCAGAACAGAAATATGTAGTCAAAGTTCTGATAGTAGAAATAACGGTTGATGACGTCATCACACTTCAAATATTTACGACTGTTGCTGGATCCAGTAACTTTAACTCTTTAACTACTAATGCTACTGTAGTGGCTCACTGCTATGCCTAGCTGCTGGGGTCACTACTGCAGCTGATTTGTGGGCTGACTACCAGAGCCAAATGCTGCTGTAGCCAAATGATAACTTTTTAGCTGATGTATGGTTGGATTGTGTTAGTTATTTTCTTTCTAATAAACTGATTATAGGCTAAAATAATGCATATATAAAAGCTATAACTACGTTATATCTGTTTGATTATTTTATCCTGCTGAAATCCAGGAATATAACACAAAGCACTGCTTGTAAACACTAAAATTAACACAAAACACTCTTGAAAATACTAACATTTATCCAGGAATACCAGGAATATAACACAAAACACTGTTTTTATACACAACATTTATCCAGGAATATTACACAAAACACTGCTTGTAAACACTAACATTTATCCAGGAATATAACACAAAACACTGTTTGAAAACACTAAAATTTATCCAGGAATATAACACAAAACTGCTTGTAAACACTAAAATTTATCTGGGAGTCTTTTATACTAAGTTATTTATCAAATATATACATTTAAATTACTAACACTGTTACCTAGTCACTATGTTCTACTATTTCTTAAGTAATTCCTCGTGATATCTATTTAAAGAAAAAATATATTTCTTTTTTCCCCTCATCCAAAACGAAAACTGAGCCGACGCTTTCTGTAAACTCCGTTACTTTCGGCGCACGTGGTTCTCTTGAACACACTTCGTCGTCTTCGTCATCAGTTTCTGTCTCAATTTCTGACAGACTTGATAAAGAAGATATATTAATATCATTTCCAATACTTCTTAATTCATGGTGGTCAATATCATCCTCAGAAAAACCGGAAAAGTCGGAATCTGAATCACTTTCGTAAGTGAACACCATGGTTTCCACTGTCAACTACAAATGCATGTATTAACAAACACGCGGTACAAATTTGAAAAAAGGAACCGGATTTAGTAAGAACAATCATTTGTTAACTCTAATTTGATTGGTTGAATAGACTTTTATTTCCATATATTGACCAATACAACCGGTTGTAACAATTACATACAGAGCGGATCTATCCGTCACTAGGGTTTAGGAAGCATATAAGGCAAGCGGATATATCCGTCACTGGGAGTAATAGTGCTCTGTTTACAATCGGATATATCAGTCACTGGTGAGGCTAGGCATATTTAGGCAGCGGATATACACGTCAGTGGTAGTGAAAGAGTTAAAAACACAGATTCTGCGCCGTGTTCGGTAGAATTATTAGACATTTTGTTCAAGATATTTATCATCCTTTTCACCAATAAGGCATTCTTGGCTTCACAGCCCAACGAACTGTAATGTAGGTCAGTGGAACTTGAAAACGTGTCTATTTGCTTGTGCAAGAATTTGAATAAACTGATAAACAGTAGAGCCCAGATGTACGAGTAACCTTTCCAGGCCCTGTATAAATGCCAGTAAACAAGAAGTTAATTGTGATCATGCAGTTAGTTCTAAATGAAAACAAACAACTTCATGATGTGTGAAAGTAATTTTTAATTCGGTTTTAAATACTAGTAAGAGAAAGTATTTAGACACAAATTAGTTGTTTTCAAAATGGCTTCTGAAATAAAATAATGTTTTTGACTGATAAAGGCTGTGATGTCTGTTTTCTGTTTCACTGATTTTAAAATTCTTATGTGGGTTTTTCCCCCAATGTTTTTTAAACATTATTTATAAATCAAATAATATTTTCAGCACTTAAAAGCACTGGGCCAAACTGGCTCAATTAAAGTCTGACTTTACCAATCCGTTTGCTTGGAAAGTCTGTTAAGCATGAAAGGTGCAGGGGATGCCAGTATTAGTGCCATTCTGCCCATAGTCAGGTTAGAAATTATAAATATTTGATTCAGTTGACTTAGTTGTCTGCACATTTTATCACATTAAACATTTTCATGATTGAAATTAGTAAGGGGTACAAACAAATGGGGATATATAGTAAGATTGTAGATATTATAGATACACAAATCAATTTCAGCAATGTGATTTGTTTTTAAAACAAATGTTATAGCAGTGGAGGTCATTAATGAGAAACAGGGACATTCCGCCAAATGGAAACACATTTTTTAAATTATTGTAAAAATTATTTGCATAATCAAATATTTCTTGACTTCCAGCAGTTAAAGTTTCACAGCACACATTAACGTAATTTTTTCTTCCCAATTCAAGAACATCAACTCTTGCATAACTCAACAGTGGACGCATGCGCACTTTGAAACTGTATATCTGTGTATTTACTCGAAAATAGACATCAGAGTAAGTAAAGTCCTCCTAAATCAACATGATTTTAATTTGTGTAAAACTTCAAAGAGTGAGATATTTTAAAACTTTTGGACACTTGTTCTTATCTCAGTCAACATTTTGGAACAAGATACACAAGGCAGTCATTTAAGAAGTAAGATTTAGCGGCAAAACATAAGTTAAATGTGATACGTCTTACATGGTAGGACTGCACCATGATCTGTTCTAAAATGTAAGAGGCCTCCATTGATATTCATGGTTTTTGGCAACTTAACCACTCCGGTGCTCTAGTTGTTAGAACGTCCATCTCAGAAGTGTGAGGTGTGTTCTAAGCACAGCCGAGTCATGCCAAAGACTTAAAAGTATGATACTAACACCTGTCTCTCTTGGCATTCTGCATTAAGATGTTAGTGTTAGGACTGGTCAGCCTGGTGTCAGGATAATGCAACTGGGTGGGACATCATGCTACATGTCTGCGGCATAATGCCCCAGTGCTAGACAATACTATTAACTGTCTCACTGCAGACATCGTAGCAATATAACTGAAAAAAATGTTAAAGCTGCGTTAAAAATGCTAAGCACACACAATTTAATTTAGGATGAATAAATGTACACATATGACCTGTATGACTTACGATATAAAAAAGACAAGGTTAGTAACTTCCAAACATCTTATTGACACTTGACCCTCCATTTCCTGCTATTTTTGTCTTTAAAGGCACATGGCCAGCATCTATGACTTGTTTTTCTCCAGAGGTATTTTTTTATTCATCAAGCCGTAATTGACTTTTCTGCATTGCACAAAACTGAAGTTACTGGCTAAAAAACATAATTCTGTGAATATTGCCTGCCGAGACAAGATTATGCTCATCTCCAACTTGCAGCACTTACTGAGAGATACAGTGTTTGCACCTCTAGTAGATAAATATTTTCCATATTTTGAATAAATTGCTGAAAATTTGCAGTTGCCATGAGTACATTGGACTTTATTATTACAAAGTGTTCTTATTATCAAAGCTTTTGATGTCCATACTTCACTGTTGGTACAATAAAATGTTGATTATGCTGTGGGTAAAGAATGTATCTTGAAGGGTTACGAGTTTGTACACAAGGCATATTGATGAAGGCTTCGGAACTGTACAAATGAAACTGGATAGACAACATGTCAAATTTGCAAGAGATAAAGAACAATTATTTGATAGGTGGTGCTCAGCCAAGAAGGTTGGTCAAGACTATGATAGTCTCAGACAACTCATTTAAATTGAAGAGTTCAAGAATCGCTTCCTCAGTGACTCTAAGACCTACCAGCCTTAATGAGCAACAGGTTGAAACTAGAGAAAATGCTGCTCACACAGCTGACGTCTAATATTCCCCCTGACTTGAGCAAAGTTTGTTTTGTCATTAGGTCTACCACTCAGCAGAATCTTTGGTTGAAAAAAAATCCATCCAAATCCATATGAGCACCTTCTAATCTCAACCTGGCACAACTTTTAGGAATCCAGTTTCTAATAAGACTGATCATAAATTCTTATTTCTGATGTGTATCTATTGCAAGAAGAATGAGCACTTTATTTCTGATTGCTATGGATTGCAAAATAAATATGCTGAATAACATGATGAAAGTAATTTCTCAAGTTAAAATGTTCATCTTGCTTTTTATTTCAGATTGTATCATTTTATAATTTTATTTAAATTTACAGAACAGAAATATGTAGTCATAGTTCTGATAGTAGAAATAACGGTTGATGACGTCATCATACTTCAAATATTTACGACTGTTGCTGGATCCGGTAACTTTAAAAACACAGATTCTGCGCCGTGTTCGGTACAATTATTAGACACCAACGATATTTACTGCAGGGTAGAAACTGGTAGAGAATGGGCTACTTCCGTCAGCAGATCAGCCTACATTGGCTAATGTGACCGTACTTGTGAAAAAAAAAGGTTAATTCGCCGGTTGGATTCAGGACATGGTCATTTAAGAGCTATGCGTTGGTAAGTAACTGTCTGTTGAATTCAAATATGTAGTGTTTCAGTCTTCTTGCGATTCTGAAGCGATAAAAGACTCGTGAGAAAATGTCGAATCGAGCGAAGGGTTGTGGTCACACTTGCACTCCTTGTGTTTATATATATATTATTGTTAAGGGTATTTCATTTTGTCAGACATTTCGCCGTACTTTATTGATAAAACGTCAGACTCCTGTGATAAGACTTTCCACATGTTCTTGAGACATTTAAAGTTTTATTTGTTAAATATGTATCATACTTGTTAGATGGTAGTAAATTCCAATCCGCAGATATCTAAGGCTCATATGCAGCCTATTCCAGGATTTGATAAACCATTAAGGAGAATAATGGACATAAGACTAATAAGAACAAGTGACCAATGAAATTAAGGTATGATAGAATACCAAGAAAAGCAGTTTTCAGGTCTGGCTTTCTTTGCCCATATCTCAAAATCCTCTTAATGCTGAACATTATGGTCTTTAAAAGTACATCATTAAATACTCCTGGGATGTAAATGTTTTAAAGGAGTATGTTGCTAGAGATAGCCGTATTAATCTTGGAGTCAGGTTAGTTGTACCTGTCTCAACTGAGGATTTAAGTGATATAATGCAATTGGACTGTAATGACTTTGGTGTAATCAGTCTTGAGAATTCAGAAATATTGAATAATGTGGACAAGAAACTTTTAAAGCTAGGAGTTCAGGACTCCTTTTTTTGGGAAAAACAGGAGTCCCAGCAGCAAACGTTGCAGTCCATTACAAGAAGCAAGTTGGCAGACATGAAATGGTTATATCTCCAGATGAGTAGAAACAGTGGTTGCCATTGAGTTTAATTTTCTAACTTTACAGCACAGACATGTAGTCCATGTTTTTCCATTAGAGTTAGAGTGAATTATATCAGGCCAACAGAAGGTCTTAGGAATTCCAAGCACTAAAGTTAGGAACCACACATAGTGTTCCATGTGAAATCTCAAATCTAGCAACTTTTAGTTCTGTTGAATTTCATTACAATCTTTGTCAATTTGCCAATGAACCCCAAATTTATTATCCAAATTTGCAAACAGCAAACGTCATTTTGTCTAACTCTTTTAAGATGTCTTGATTTTGAGGTCACATGCACTACCTTTTTGGCTACACTTGGAAACAAACACAATAATGAGAGCTAAAGTTCTGGGTCATTCTGCTTCTGAAATCAGTCATTGTAAATATTAGAACATTTTCTCACCACTCGACAGCTAGTCAAGTCATTGAACTTGCAGCCAAGCATTTGGGTCATTTCTTCAGATCTACTCTTACAATTACAATATGTACATCTTTCAGCCACTCAATTTTCCCACTCAAGTGGTTGAAGCAGGACTAACAAGCCCTTGCATTTACCTTGCAGCAAATTGATGCGTATAAAGGACTCCTGTGTAAGTGATTTTCCATGTCCCAGATAAAACAATTTGCATCCAACTATGGATGATAAAGCATTTCTGAGACCTCTGGATGCCTCCCATGGCAAATGGTTGCATGCATCAGTCATTTCTTATGACATTTAGGAGGGTGCAGTGTCTCTATTCTACATCCTCAAGGCATAAAGGGTTTGGTCATATGAAAGATTATTCAAAAGCTGAGGGCATCAAATGGAATAGTTAGAAAAAAACAGGTCACACAATAAATAACGTGTAATCACTTGGTAACAGTAATCGGTCCTTCTGATATGGAACTTTTTTAATGGAATGATTTAAAGATGCACATGTAAATAAAATTGTAATAGCAACTGTGGTGGATTTTATAATTATTTCTAATTAGTGTAATATATTTAATGCTGTCAGAAGTTTCATAGCAGTCACCTAAAATATATGTAACCTATATTGGAAATAAAAATCCACCATTTGTTCATAATTCCATGTACATACATGCATTACATTCGCCAACTAAAAATAAAGATCTTACCCTTTTGTGGTTACTGAATATTAATCTTGCAGGGTATGACAGTTCCCTAGTCCAACTTGCCATGACAAGTAATGTAATTATTGTTGGCTGAGGATTATCATTTTTACATAGAAGAAAATTTTTAATCTTTTGACAATTTTTGTTAGCATGAACATAATTGGCTAGCAGGTTAAAATAAAATTGTTCATCCCCAGCAGTTCATGAATGGCCAGAATAATAAATTTAGGGTAAATTTTAATTCAAAAATGATTTCCAATCAGATTAAGTTAAAAATAATTATGTTGCTATTGTTTCATGCATTGTTCCATTTTCTTTTTTTTCAGAATGGAATACGAATCAGATTCACATAATAAGATTATGAAGGGGGATAATGCTTGCACAGCTACAAGTATCCCCAAGAAACTCAATGATACTAAACACACTCTTTATGAGGGTAGTCATATGTCAGCTATCAAGGCACAACACACAGGGTCCGAATATACCAATCATCATTTATATCATTCATCATCATGGTCCAAGAATGCAAATGGATCTAGTGATAAAGGAAATGAAAATGTTTTTCTTATTCCTGACACACCAAGGTGAGAATATTTTTTTTGGACAATGTCTTGTTTTCAGCTCCAATAAATGTACGTACTGGATAATGTTTCACATACCTGTCATATCCTTTGGAGGGGCTCTACAGTATGAACCATGACCAAAAGATATTTCTCTGATGATATTCCCATATACAGTATGAACTATGACCATAAGATATTTCTCAGATGATATTCCCATATACAGTATGAACCATGACCATAAGATATTTCTCAGATGATATTCCCATATACAGTATGAACCATGACCATAAGATGTTTCTCTGATATTCCCATATACAGTATGAACCATGACTATAAGATATTTCTCTGATGGTATTCCCATACTTCCATGTAAGCACCTCTGCATGCTTAGGGATGTAGCATAGGCCAACTGCATCTAATAAGTAATAGAAGCATGAGCCATGGTAGTTCAGAGACAAGTGTGCCCAATTGTGATTGAAAGCATGCAGGTTTGAATCTAATTTTGAACTGTTAACATAAATTCACACCCATTTTAGGCAGTGTTATGACAAAAAAGGGCATTGTTTATTTGTCAGTCAGTTGCTAGTGCTTTCACTCACTGTAGAACAGGTGGTTTCTTTGAAGTATGTCAAAGAGGCTTGGGTCTAACCTTTAGCTATTGTGCAGTTTGGGCACAGCTGACCAGAATATGAAATGGGAGGAGAGGGGGAGGGAATAACACACTCCACAATGAGAATTTCACGTGTATTGGACCCCAAAAAGTTGTGAATAGTGAAAATTATGCTTAAATATGCTGTAAAAAAACATCCTGAAGGTAGGTCCCAATCTGTGTGTTTGACGTACATAACCAAATGCTCGCACACATAAAAAATATAAGAACAGTAGACAGCGGTTTACGACGAATAATGTACAGCAGCCAATAGTTGCATGACACAAGGCTCAAACTGTACCCCTTATTCTGGATTTTGCTTGCTTCTGACATCACCAGATATAATCTTTTATCTGAACTTTGAAACATTTTGTTTTGTTTCTTTTATTTGCATAAACTTAACAAGTATCTTGTAGCTAATTTTATTACCTGGGGAATTATGAATGGGCAAGTACTTGGTTACCTGTTGACACTTTTGTAGGGTGTTCATATTGCATGTCCACACCCTGGACAAACCTGTATTAAGTTCTTTTAGTTTCCTTTCATTTCAGTTCCATTAAGCGCACCCTCATCAGATTTGGAATCCCAAGGTGTTCTGTATTTTCATTCATGAGAAAATAATGGCTTTCTTATGATCACTTGTAAAGCAGCAAACAAAACAAAAAAAACAATTTAAAAAACTCAGTCTAAGGTTAAATCCTGAGCCCTGTCTAAAACTTGGGTATAGGGTGAAATTTACTGCAAAGATTTTTCATGACACACTTCTCCAAAATGGATGGTCATATACTTAACATAAATTCATTTGTGGTCAGAAGAACTAGTAGATTGAGTAATTTACTAGTCCTGGTGACAACTAAAATCATACTAGTCATCAGATTTCATTGAAACTTTGAAACTACAAGTACGAAATTTTTTTTAACTGTCCTTGTGCTTGCAGACCGTCAGTAGCATCAAGTCAAGTGGTCAGATCTTATGGGGTTTTCATTGAAAGACCTATGATTCTTGTTGGTCTTTGATGAAAATTGTGAACTTCCAGCATTGTAGCCATCTTAAAAATGTTGTTGCTACTTTAAGGAATCCAGTATAGTAGCCATAATATGTCCTCCAGAATTATTCCCATTATACTTTGGATTGGTACATTGTGCATTTGGCAGTCATGGGCCACAAGAACAAAATTGTACAACAGCGGTGGGTTCCCCATTATGTCTGAGAGACCTTTTTTTTTTGTTTTAATGAAAAGGTCATATCCTCTGAAATATAGAGTTTATTGACACCACCTCTCTTGGCCTTCTGGCATCACCCGCATTAGCATTTTGAGAGACAGATATCATTTTCCTTTCAACAATGTCATGCGAGACAAAAAAAAGTTGCGACTTGTAGAGTACCTCAAGGATCTATTTTAGGACCACTACTATTTATTACGTTTATAAGTGTATATACATACAGTAAATGTTGAGACTGTTCTCTTATGCAGATGACCTTTTATGATATTAGCTCAAGTAAAATCTGTCTAAAGAAACTTGCATAATGCTTTTGTAAAACGCTAGTGTAAAAATAATGGAAAGGTCCTTAATTTGGATAAAACTAAAGTGGTGCTGTTAACCACTAAACAGAGACAGAACAGAATTAAAGATAATTTTCTTCACATCCATTTTAATGACATGGTATTGAAAAATGTTATGCATTATAAACTTTTAGGAGTTCAAGTTAATAACAGTTTTTTGATGGTCAGAGCATATCAGTAATATTATCAAAGAGATAATATCTGGTTACATTCAAAGTTTAACAAATTTTGAATCTTAAACCACAGGATAATGTTTTATAAAATTTTGTTCAACCTCATCTGGACCAACATCATATTGGATAAAGTTTCTAAAACATATTTGTTAAAACAAGGAAAGACTTGGAAACTGAGCCATCAGAACTATAATTGTTGTTGTTGTTGTTTTAGGGTTTGAAGCCATTTTTAAGCACACTATTGGCTATACATGGAGGCCAGTATTACTGGTGGAGGAAGAACCCGGGAAAACCCCTGGAAAGAACCGCCGACCGATGAGAAGCTACTAGCAAACTTTCTCACATACACACATTAGCGGAATCTTAGACTAAAAAATGCATGCAGTCAGAGGTGAGATGGCAGTGATCTTTAACGAACAGTGCTTTAGACCACTCAGCCATTAGGGGCCCCTGAACTATTATTGTTCAGGACAGAAAAGTTGATAATGTCCACAAATATATGAATGATCTGACAATTGCATGGTAGATAATACTTTTGTTTTTTATCTATCAGAGGCAAGAACTATTGGGGCCATGAGTGGTCGAGTAGTCTAAAGTGCTCACCATTATGGATTGCTGCCATTGTGGGTACATGAGAAAGCTTGCCAGTAGCTTCTTGTGCGTCAATGGTTCTTTCCAGGGTTTTTAAGGATTCTACCTTCACCATTTATACTGAACGCCATGTATAGCTGAGCAATCCTAAAACAACAACAGCAGCAAGATTTCAAATAATCTTTTTCGGCTCCATAAGTATGTTACCGCTCCGGTGGCCTAGTGGTTAGAGCGTGCGCCGCGGAAGCGGGAGGTCGTGGGTTCGATCCCCGGCCGAGTCATACCAAAGACTTACAAAAATGGTACTAACAGCTGCCTCGCTTGACGCTCAGCATTAAGAGGTTAGTGTTAGGACTGGTCGGCCTGGTGTCAGGATAATGTGACTGGGTGGGACATCATGCTACATGTCTGCGGCATGATGCCTCAGTGCTAGACATCACTATAAACTGCCTCACAGCAGACATCTTAGCGATATGACTGAAAAATTGTTAAAGCTACATTAAAAATCCGAATCAAACAAACAAAAAATCCATAAGTATGTTTGTACTTACAATGCTCTAACAGTTGAAAAGTTTATAACCTTTCTTCTTTTTCCTTACAGTCCAGTTTTTGCCAAGTTTGCATCTAGAAAGCAACACTCTATCTCTAGTTATTCAGAACAAGAACCACTTCAGCCTGGACATGTTTCAATTGGTGCAAAGCGTGCTATTAATTTGGATCACCCAGACAGAAATAGTGATGTTGCTGTGCAAAAGAGGTTACAGCTGTTATCTGATCATTCCTTGAACAGCACATCCTCAACAGATAAGAAAGAGAATATAAATGTTTTCAAACTGAAAGAATCTTTTGGTGGAACATCTCAAAGTAACACTTTTTCTTCCACAAGTCACCAATCACATGTTTCCCCCATACAAGCTGAATCATTGTCACCATTAAGTGGTTTTGTGTCTGCCAAGCACCTGCTAAACTTGTCACCAGCATCTCAGAAAACTGATCCAGATTTCAATGTTGAGTATAAGAAAAAGAGAAAAGGTCATAAAACAGAATTTTTTGAAATGTCTCAAAAAAGAATAAAGATTTACTCTGCTGCTGAGGAAAAGAAAAAGCAGTGCTTATCAGTTAAGAAACCAGGTTGCTCAAATTCTATGCAAATGAGGAAAAGTGTATCTGACTATGTTTTTAGTAAAAATGGAAAACTTAAAGTTGATTGTCTCAATGATAATAAGAAAAATGTGACAACTAAATTGAGCGATTCAAAACCATTATTTTCTGAAGATGCGCAAGCGATGCTTAATGCAGAGGAACACAAGACAGCAGGTAATAATGAAGCAATAAGAATTTCGTCGAACAGTCATACTTTACATTCTAGTATAAAACCAGGGACTTCAAAAGTTCATAAAAGCTCAGTTCGTTGGCTCAGATGGCTCTCTGACTCAGAGTCTTGTGGGTCTGACTCAGACCAGTCTGATGATAAAACCTTGAGAGATATTTTGTCGTCTGCCTCAGAGTTACCGCATCAGTCAGATAAGAGGGATAAAATATGTAACAATACAGCCTTACCTGATCATACTGACAAACGGACAATGGCTACTTCACCAGATGGCTCAAACAATGGAATTTTAAATAGTGGTTTAAGCTCAAAGAGACAAACTTCACCAATTTTAATTGGTCACACCTCTGCTACCATAAATTCATCAGAAGACAAACACTGCTCAAAACAGAATCCCTTACCTAGTTCTCCGAATAAATGTCTGCTTAGTAGACCACTTAATTCTTGCCCCCAAAAACCACCAATTTTAATTGGTCAAACCTCTGCTACCATAAATTCATCAGAAGACAAACACTGCTCAGAACAGAATCCCTTACCTAGTTCTCCGATTAAATGTCTGCTTAGTAGACCTTTTAATTCTTGCCCCCAAAAATCACCAATTTTAATTGGTCAAACCTCTGCTACCATAAATTCATCAGAAGACAAACACTGCTCAGAACAGAATCCCTTACCTAGTTCTCCGAATAAATGTCTGCTTAGTAGACCACTTAATCCTTGCCCCCAAAAATCAAGAAGCATATTGAGCATTGGCTTCAAAGGGCAGGATGTATATTCTAAATATTCTCCAAACAAGAAGGAGGCATTGATAAAACTTCATATGTCTCGGCTAAAGCCAGGTGTTAGTAGAATTCATGCCTCAACATCAGAAGAAACATCAAGTCATAACCAGTCAGGAAAGGACATGAAATATTCAGACTGTAATCAGAGTCCTAGTTCACAGTCTGATGGGGAGCCGCATGAGTGTTCACCCAATGCTAAAAATTTATCATCTAGTAAGTGTTCAACAATTGTTTCATCACCTGCTAAACCATGGAATAGTTCCTCACCTGTCATTGTATCATCCGTTTTTCAGAATGCAGCAGAAGGAAGTTCTGTTTCATGGAACACAAATTCAGTTGAAGAGAATAATTATAAGAAATCTTCATTTTCTCAAAACAAAATGCACTCAGTAAGAAAAGCTCCAAGAAATACATCTTCGACAAAGTTTCAGATTAAACCCTGTCTTCAAAGAAACTCACAAAGTGTGTTCAAAAACAGTGTTCATGGTATAGCATCCAAGTCGAAGGAAAAGAAGAAAAATGCTGGACAGTCAGAAATATTAGATCAGTCACCTAAAAGAACAAGGATGTCAACAGTTACTGCCAGAAATCCTATCAGATTTACTTCACCAGGTACTTTTATATATCTATAGCCATTTATTTAGATCTTTAAGAACTCTCAGCTGTCCAGCTGCTGTAGCTGCATCTTTCTTTTCTTCTTTCAATTCAGTTTGATTTTTACCCAAATCTGTCATGTTACAAACAAAATACAAGGCTTTCCAGGGGAATTACCAGAATTAATGCAATACTGTCTTAGATCAGTTACTGTGTCCAGAATGTACTGCATGGTGTAGTTTGAAATTTTACCCAGTATCTCAGTATAATCATTTACATTTATTTTTAAAGTCATTTGTATACTGAAATATTTTTATGTTGTTTTTTTTTTTTTGTTGTTAAGAATTTTATTATTTTATTTAGTGTCAAAATTCAAAAACGTCAGTTAATGTGCAGCTCAAAGTTACTGCAACCCTATTCAAGGAAACCATGCAAGTTTGTCATGTTGTACTGGAGACTGCATTATACTGGTAAGTTTTGAAGGCAGTTAATAATTCAGATAACTTTAATGAATTCGAAACCATATTTAGTTTACCATTTGTACAGAAGTTTTACCAGTCTTTGTGTTCTATATGCAGCTTAAAAGTAGTCTCCCTTTACAACATTCGATTATAGAGTTTCACAGATAATTATCTTATTGGTTCATTTTACCAACTGATGATAGATTATAATCAATAATTGAACTGCCTATGATGTATCAAGTCCCATGTTGGTGTCTATTTCTGTGCAAAAACAGTGCTAATATTACATCCACTATAACTGACACAGTGGCTGATTGAATATCTTTTCAATGAAGAATATGTACGATTTCAGCCCTGGGCAGGTAAAAAGAATAAAGTCTTAATATGAATTCCTGGAATTGCAACAGTTGGCAGAAATTTTAAATGTATGATGTCATTTATCAAACAGGAAGCCCAGGTGGCCCCAATAATCCTATTTGTGTGGATTTGACACCAGAGACAGACTCTGCTGTGTGGGCAATGACACAGGAAGACAGTGATGCAGATCTAGCCAGACGTCTTCAGGTAGTGGCAGTATAATTGTTTATCAAAATATTCCCTTCCTGAAACTAGAATGGCAAGTTTATGTATAAATTAAAGTTCAAAGTACTTGAACATTTCAGTGGACCATTGTCGGTAACTGATTTTTTTTTTATACACCTGATGTCTCATGTATGACTAGCACTAGCCTTTTGGACCATTAATTATCGTAGTTGATCCTATAAATTTTAAGAAATAGGTTGATTGATCCATAAGCTTCTGTAAAGAGCCAATATAGTGCACAGTTGCAAGTATACATTGTCTGATTAATAGCAGGAGACTGGTATTGTAGCTCATGACTGGAAATTGTCCAATTTAGCATGCAATATACAGAGCACTTGCATGATATATTCTAAAATCCACAACTTTCTTATCCATGCTAATTTATAGAAAAACTGTGAAAAGAGTGACTACATGAAATCGATGCCTTACCTTTGTTTCTTTAATAGATTCCTACTATGTTCAGAAAATTCCCCCCATTGTTACCAACTTGTGATTGCTTGAAATAAATGTCACTTCATAAGCATTTTTTATTTAACCATTTTGTATGGGATACCGATTTTCTTGGATTTTGTGGTTTCAAAAGAGATTTAAAGATCGAGCCAACTATCTTTCAGTTCATATGTGAGATGACCCCTTTCCCAATCCGTGAATTTAGGAACAAAATAATTTGTTTCTGATGAAAATAAATAATACAGCTGTTAACGTCAGGCACTTTGTTTCTTGATTGTTGTTTAAAGGTATCTCCATTGCTTTTTCCAAAAGAAATATCGTAGATAGGGCCTGAATACTTGAATAATGAATCATCATTTATTTCATAGATCTGTCGTAGGGTGTGGGGATGTCTCTTCTTAGAAAATCCCTATCAGACACCCATCCTCCTGCCTATCCTGATTGTTGATGGTGATGAGAGCCAAGACCATGTTGTCAGCTCGTCTATATCTTTCCTCAAAAACACATCTTTTGGTAGCCTGCCTCAGGCGATTAAGGCTTGCATGCCCCATCTATAGCTGCCAACCATCATGAGTTTGGCGTGAATTTCACGACTTTTTCAGTGATTCAAGAATTCACGCCATATGCAAAAATTTCATGATTTCCCCAATTCTCAATTATTTAAAAATATTTAATAAAATAACCAATTTCTTGTTATGATCAAGGCCCAACATTTTTCTTGATTTGATCGCATACCTACCCCGGACATATCCCCCAAGATGAGGAACCTTGTCACAGCACAAGGGCTGTACGTAGAAGCCCACATATTTTCCATCTTTATGTGTAGCTCATTTCAAATGATCTCTTTCGTTCAGGACAAGTTTTTGAACAAAGATGTCCCTTTATAAATACAGCCATTTGTTTCTCTTCCTTTTTGAAGAGAATTATTGCTCCATTTCTTTCATCTTGTGCTGTAGAGTGGCATTTCCCAACACACTCAAATTTTCAAAGGGCCTGGTCATTGGATGTAGATGCTATCATAGAGCAAATCGTGTAATTTGTCTCAGTTGCTGGCTTAGGTTTCAATTGAAAAAAACCTTTGAACCCATGAGTAAAGCTTTTGAGAATCTTACCCTTCAATACATTTTACTTGCTCTCCTTAGCACAGAACAAAGGTGTGAGTTTCATCCCCTATCAATAGAACCAGGACCTATAACGTTCAGACATTTCTCTAATATGCCATCTAGTCTCATTTATATCCATGCATGGTATGATCAAGATTTTATGTGCATTCAGAACTTTACATTTTTATTTGGCAGCTACTAAATGGAGATGAGAGGGTATGAAGTGTCTTTTTTCCTTCCCCCAAATGGCATAGCTGATAAATAAATACTATTTCTAGGTGGATTATTAAAACTATCAAGAGAACTTATCAGTCCCTTACTGAGAGACCATTCTTTCATGGTTCGAGCCATTGCTACCTCATTACGTTGTGATGAAGGCCACATTTGGCAATTTTACACTTCCTTCTCCTTGGACCTTCACTTGTTATGTCCCAGATATTGAATTTAACACAAATTTCATGGTAGCCAGAAGGATTAGTGTACTAAGAAATTTACTTGCCCTGCCAAACATTTACTAGCCCTGTCTCCAAAACAATTTCATACACTCGTATTGAGATTAAAAACAATTTTATTTCATAAATATCATTATCATATCAATTGTAGAAGTACAGAAGTATAAATTCTATTTTAAATCATCAATAAATTCACATTTCTTTATCAAGATAATCTGGATCCAATTCCAGAAAGGGATCCAGGTGTCCTTTCTCGTCCTCCACCTGCACTCTGGGTCCATATGGGGTTTGTTCTGGTCTCCTTACCCGTCTCCCTGAAACATTCCACAAATGTATTGCCGATAATGGATCATATGTTGGAATGTCATTTGTATGAAACACGATGAAGAGTAAGTCGGATAGAACCCAAGGTCGCAAACAAGATCTCCAGTCAATCCACTATTTTCATCTTTGAAAAACCCCTTTCAGCATCAGCAGAGTTGCAGTCAGCAGCATATGATTGTACAACTAAGTCAAAGCATAGATGTCTTTGTAACTGCAAGATAACAGAATGAATTTTGCTTTTTTCCATTGGCTGTACACCTTCTATAAAATGCCACATTTTGCCTGTCTCATAAGGCGGGAATTGTGCCTCGTTTTGAAATATGAGATGTTACAGTATAACTGACGCGAATTATTTGAAGTAAGAAAAGGAATGACACAGTGTCCTTTATATAAAATAAAGTCCGAGCAAGAAACCCGTTTAAAAACACGTGCCTTTGCCCCCCCCCCCCCTTCCATCAAATGGCTTCTCCCTAATAAAGACTTGACTTCAGTGGATGTTCTGCACGATCAAAGCAGTGGCTAAAGTAAAAACTGTTATAAAATATTAACATCAAAAGATAATGTTAGTTTCAACTGGGAAAATGTGTGCTTCCATCAAACAAAGCCAGCTGACTCGGCGCGTTGTATTTAACTGAGGTGCTCGACGCAAGCTTGATGTGAATGAAAAAGAAAACAATAATCAAAAGGAACAAAATCATACATAGCGACAAAAATACCAAAAATATTCCCGAGATATTTTTCTAAGGTATTTTTGTCACTCTATATGATTTGTTTCTTTAGATTTTTTCCCCCCTTCACATTAAGAGTGCATCAAACACCTGTGGTATTTAACAGCTCCAATTACGGTCTCATCATTAATAACATATGTTTGGTAATTGTACCTAATTAATCGAACCTCAGTGTATTGTTGAAATTAATAAGCGTGAATATTTTCAATCTTAGATGCCCATGTTTCCCATCAAATGCCTGGATATCTCCACGTGAATTCAATTATTTGTTCAATTGTTTTGGGGGGAAAAATATAAAAGCTATTCTTATTATCATAGAAAAAGTAGTTGCTTGGAAAATGATGTGTCAGTAATGTTATAATAAATTGATCTAATTCTTCTAATTATTTCGATGCAAACGTAAAATACGAGTTACCTATTTGTGACTCTGAGCAAGCATAAAAAAATACCTTCAGTAGTTGATGCTATGTTCTTTTGTGTGGTGTAACGTTTCGTAATTTGTTACTGTGGTTGCGTGAATAAAGCGTGATACCATTTAATTCGCTATCAGATTAATTCGGATCAATTTCCAAACTTCCGTTGTTAATGACGGGAACTAAATTGGCGCTGTTAAGTGAAACGCACATAATCAGATGGCTTCTTGTAATAGAAACACATTTCCGAGGCAGAAATTGACTTCATCTTCACATGCTAATGGTTTATGACTGTGTTTACAACGGTCACTGCGTTGAACCTAAAGGACATCAGCCGAAGTCTTTATTAGGGTATTGAGTAAACAAATGCTGACTGTTGATAACCAAAAACTAACTAGCCCATCGGACTATTAACATTATGAAAGTTACTAGCCTGACGGGAAATCTACTAGCCTCGGGCTAGCGGCCTACCGCTAATTTTGAGCCCTGTGAACGTATAGCTAAGGCACATTTAATTTTGGGCTAATAGTCATTGCTGAAAAAGTGCTTCATTCTGATACTTCGCAGCAGTAATATAAACTTCTACAGTAAGGGTAAGTGTTTCAGTATGTTTTTCTTCACCACTTGTGGAAAAATGGGCCTCCATCCAACTTACAAATTCAGCTGTATTATAGCATCAGGTCATATATCATTGATAATAAAATGTAGTTGTCTTTTATGGGGTGGTGGCATTAAAGGTAATGGTGTAAAACTTACCTGTTGCTTACATAATTTTTAACATATTAATAATAATTTTTAAAAAATGTGAGGTATGGGAAAGGTCCTCTCAGAGCTGTGGAGAATTGAATATACAGAGGAGCACATCAGTCGGCCATTTTATAAATATTTGCAGATGTATTTTCTTTTTTTTTTTTTTTCATTCTAGGAAGAACTCGATCATGAGTTTGCAATGTCTCTACAACACCAGGAAACTCTACCACCAGTGGGAGCCTGTGGTTTTACCTCTGCACAATGGAGTGAGCCACCTCTTCCAAGCATGAAACCTGACACAATGCAGTGGCAAAACTCATCGCCTCATAGACGAGGAAGACATAGACATGCAAGCAGACGTATGTTGACACTAAATTTAAATTAAAGACTATCAGGAAAAAGAATTTACATTTTAGCCTCAAAAATTATATTTGTACTTATCCATTATTGATGTGCCTTATCATACCAGTATGCAGAATTGAGTTTAATCCAGTGAATATGGTTTAGCTAGGGGTGCATTAGTTTGGATGGAGTGGAATGAATAACAGTGACCTGGGGTACAATAGTTTGGATGGGGTGGAATTAATCACATTGACTATGGTGTGATAGTTCAGACAGGGGTGAATGAATCTCATGACAAGGAGCAATAGTTTGGATGAGATGGAATGATTCACATTGACTAGGGATACAATAGTTTGGAGGGGATGGAATGATTCACATGGACTAGGGATACAATAGTTTGGATGGGATGGAATGATTCACATTGACTAGGATACAATAGTTTGGATGGGATAGAATGATTTACATTGACTAGGGATACAATAGTTTGGATGGGATGGAATGATTCACATGGACTAGGGATACAATAGTTTGGATGGGATGGAATGATTTACATTGACTAGGATACAATAGTTTGGATGGGATAGAATGATTTACATTGACTAGGGATACAATAGTTTGGATGGGATAGAATGATTAACATTGACTAGGGATACAATAGTTTGGATGGGATGGAATGATTCACATTGACTAGGGATACAATAGTTTGGATGGGATAGAATGATTCACATTGACTAGGCATACAACATTTTGGATGGGATGGAATGATTTACATTGACTAGGGATACAATAGTTTGGATGGGATGGAATGATTCACATTGACTAGGGATACAATAGTTTGGATGGGATAGAATGATTCACATTGACTAGGGATACAACATTTTGGATGGGATGGAATGATTCACATTGACTAGGGATACAATAGTTTGGATGGGATGGAATGATTTACATTGACTAGGGACTATGACCATTAGTCACATTGCCTTATTATTAAACTACCAAGATAATATAAGGCTATTAAACAGGGTGTCTCTTTGACCCCTGAGAGAGTTCTAGGCTCTTAGGAACATGTGAAAATCTGCAGGCAACTTTCCACTTTTGGAAAAGTCCAATATAGCTAATGGTGGAACTCTTTAATGGTCTTGCAGGGAGTAAAAAGGGACTGACACAAAAATACCCCCACCCCCATTTTAAGTGGATGTTGGTGTTATTATTTCATACATGCCAACCATTACGCTTTTGGTGTAATCATTATGCTTTTTTCACTAAATAATGCCTAAATGTATATGGATTAGGCTTTTTCAGTATATACACCTTGTCAAAAAAATCAGTTATTTGTTTTCTCATTTTTATTAACATTCAATTAATCCCACAGACCGTATTTGAGAAAAGACTTTGCTTCTGTATAACTACAGTATAAGAGTACGCTTATGTGTGTACTTGTATGCACTTTCTTAACAGTATCATGTTCTATTTATAGCAACTTTCAACCTCATTTGTTTTATAACAGCTGTTTGGCTTAGTGAGGAGAGAATACTGGTTTTACATTTTAACACTTTGCACGCAGATTCTTTTTTCTGATTCATATTTAGTGGAGAACCAGTCTAAAGGTATATGGTGCTAAAAAGTATATTTTTTTTTAGTTGATGTGTATATGAGAGCAGAAATGTCTCCTTTCAAATAATTTCACAGATGGATTAGAAAAAGGCAAGAAATAAATAAACAAAAAAAATAGCAGAATCCTCCAAATATGAAGACATGTGGGCATCATCACATGACGTCTATTACAGGCTGTGTGGAAAGAATTTTAATATTTTGCGCTAAAACTCTTCAGATGGATTCTAGTCGATGTGTGTGTGTAAAGATAAAAGTGCTACATATGAAAACTTATAAAGTAGTAAAGGATGTTAAAATACAAGAGGGGCAAATAAATCATTGTTCATTTAAATTTTAGAATGCTATATGTGGATTATGCTTTTTCTGCCTAGATTCTGCTTTTTGACCACTTGGATTACACTTTTTCCTCGTCAGGTATTGGCATATATGTGATTTAGATGCATTTACTCAAATATTCATTGTTCTAAAATTGAATACTACATTAATATGGATTAATTAATAGTTTTTAATATTAATTAAATTAATTAATATAGATTAACCAAAGTCTATTCAGTCCTCATTGTTGAATGTTCTGAACCTTATATGTTGTCAAAAATGTTAGAGACAAAAATTATTGATTGCTTTGGACTTTGACATTGTTGGCCAGGTGGAAAACTGATTCAAGAAAACAGGACATATGGTCTATCATAAAAAGTTATTAAAAATTATATTAACACACATGTGCAGCTTTCGTTATAACCTCACAATGTACAACATTCAATGTGCTTTATACTAGATATCCATGTCTTTTAATATTGATTTTGGCTGTATGTGTTCTTGAGACATGTATAGTGAACTTTCAGAGGAATATGGATGTAAATGGCTCCAAATAAAGTGAATAATTGCTATTAAATTGCTAGTAATTGCTATTAATTGCTATTAATCACATTCTAAAGTGAATAATTGCTATTAAAAGGTACATGTAATCACATTCTAAAGTGAATAATTGCTATTAAAAGGTATATGTAATCACATTCTAAAGTGAATAATTGCTATTAAAAGGTATATGTAATCACATTCTAAAGTGAATAATTGCTATTAAAAGGTACATGTAATCACATTCTAAAGTGAATAATTGCTATTAAAAGGTACATGTAATCACATTCTAAAGTGAATAATTGCTATTAAAAGGTACATGTAATCACATTCTAAAAAGTATACCCATTACTGATCTAGTCGTTACTGAACACCTAAATGACCTGTAACACTTGTACCTTAGAAGCTAATAGTATTAGTGGCTTGTGACTTTTAACTCAGACAGATTTGGGCCAGCAAGTCAACATTCTTATGAGGAATAATTTTTGTGGTCTAACTTTTCTTTGGTCACATATTAGGTGTAATGGAAGAAAATTCATTGGATAATATATATATAATCATTTAATTGTTTTCATTTGTGTATTGTTTTTTATGCCCACTTTAAGGCATATATAATAATAATTGGATAATGTATCAATATCGAACAAATTCTACTCACAGATTTCTCAAATATGCAGCACATAACATATTGAATATAAATCTTTTCAAACACATATTACTTATTTTGAAATAGATTAAAGACAATCTTGATGCTGGTTGACAGATTCAGAAGAAATATATAGATATGTGGAAATTGTCTGATTTATAGCATATTTCAAAGAAACATTGATTAAAACATTAAACATTTGTTGAAATGGAAGGAAGATTTAATTGTAGTTTAAGATATGTATGTTTGTGTGTGTGTGTTCGTATGCGTTCCTATACCGTTCATCCGATTGTGTTAAAACTTTGGTGAGTTGTTCTGTGCACGCCTGCGAAGGTTTCTGAATTAGTACAACCATTTAAATTGTACAATTAACAAATGTGTGTATTTCATATAGTTTTGCGACATTTACCGTGTGTTCCCTGTGAACTGTAGGCGCCTTAGATACGTCACGTGATCAACAGTAGGTGCCTTAAATACGTCACATGATCAAACATGGTCTGTAGCGATACCTAATTTCGCGTGTCATCGGTGTGAACTGTAGATGTCTTAGATATGTCATGTTTACTTAGTTACGTTTAGTTCGCGTCTTGGTTACGTCAAACAATCACGGTGTGAATTTGTAATAGTTGAAACAGACGAGCAACGGGAAGCAAGATTGGAAGCTGTTTAAGTTCGCACTGCTCAAGCCCGATCACTTTCACAAACACTTTCTTTCTTTGAGTGCCATTGCAACACATGCCGGGTACTTGCTAGTATATATATATATATGTGTGTGTGTGTGTAACAGAATTGTTACAGAGTGGTTGGGGGATTAAATGAACAACACAAGCACAATATGTGAAAGATGATGTAAATTTATGAAATAAATTATTAATAAAAAATAATGATGTATCAACACAATAACTCGTGCGTTCAACCCACAGTCACACTTCACAACCATTCACAATTTAAAAATAAATTAAATATTAATACAAAATAAACACAGATCCAAGGAACCTCCTGGACTACACAAATGTTTCAAATACAATGGAACCTTTACAAAAATTATATTATCGCACGTATAAATTGCGATAACAAATACAAACATCAAATTATATTATCGCATGTATGGATTGCGACAACAAGTACAAACATCTACATGTATTTAAATCAAGTTACTGTTATTGAGATTCATGTAATCCCTTGGAATACTACTGTGATTCAAAGTAACTACGTGTAAATATAATAATGTATTCAATTGTAACCACAATTGAAACACACACATGCGTATCGACCCTGCACAACCGTACGATTCACCAACTGTTGAATCGCCGCACAGCTTCTCCGAATACCTAGGGTTGACCCAATACTTTTATTGGCTGCTTGCCCTTCACGGATCCACTACAGTTATACGTACAGACAGCATACAGCACCTACTAGAACCACCGGTCCCAAACACTTAGATGCTACCCCAGACATTTACACCTCTAGACAGCTCCGGACACTCGGAAATTTAGACTTCTAGATAGTTCCGGATTTTTACACGTCTCGACAGATATCCTCAGACATCATGACCTCCTGTTCACGCCAGATACAAACGTAGACGGACAGACAATCTGACAGACAGACAGTCAGATACCTCAATTTGATCGCACAATCAAATGGCACAATTAAACAGCACAATCACGGCACAATCAATCCCATTCAGCCCTTTTGCTGGAGCAATCAATCACATTCAGCTACAATAAAGAAACCAAACTAATAATAGTTCTTTCTACAACAACCTAAAATTTAGATTACGCTATTGCATTTAAGGTCTAATAGTGACTAGTAATTCCAAATATTCAACAATTTAAATCTGCATTGTAATAAAGGCATCATTACATGAAATGATAAACTGAATAAAATTCACTGTAAATAAAACAAAATATAAATTTAACACTGACCCCTTCGGCTGGAGAAAGAATGACGAGCTATCTCTCCTTTGACAAGATACTTTTGACTCATAATCTTTTTAGAAATATTCTGCCTTGTATGTCCCCAAATAGGTGAGCAGAATTCACGGCAAAATTCCCGTGCACCCCGTGATTATAATGTTCCTAACTTCAAGTGATTTCTAGTCAGGTACATGCAAATCGCTACACGTCGCTTACCTTGAAAAACATTTATTCACCCCAGGTAACGCATGTACGACGAAACAAAAAAATGGTGAAATTAGCTTGTATCCAAGAAGAAATAAATTCATTTTTCGCCTAATTCTGTGACAATATAATTTAATTGTTTTCAATTGTGTATTGTTTTTTTTGTGCCCACTTTAAGACATATATAATAATAATTGGATAATGTATCAATATCGAACAAATTCTACTCACAGATTTCTCAAATATGCAGCACATAACATATTGAATATAAATCTTTTCAAACACATATTACTTATTTTGAAATAGATTAAAGACAATCTTGATGCTGGTTGACAGATTCAGAAGAAATATATAGATATGTGGAGATTTATAAGATATTTCAAAGAAACATTAATTAAAACATTAAACATTTGTTGAAATGGAAGGAAGATTTAATTGCAGTTTAAGATATGTATGTTTGTGTGTGTGTGTGTGTGTGTGTATATATATATATATATATATATATATATATATATATATATATATATATATATATATATATATATATATATATATAACTTGTTTTCATTTGTGTATTGTTTTTTTATGCCCACTTTAAGGCAAAACATATTATTTTGTCTGTCCATCATAATTGATTTATTAATTTGGTTCCTTAGTTGTTTCACTATCTAAAGTTACCAAATGTGGATAGCATGCTTAGGTGATTAGGAATCATTTAGTTTAGGTTCAAAAGGTCTTAGGTCGAGGTCATTGGGACTACTAGAACTAAATTGGTTTGTGCACAGTAACTTGAGTGCTCCACCATCTACAATAACTGGACTGCACTTGGGGTAAGGAAGGACCTTATTGATTTCAAACTCCAGAAAATTCAAACTGTAAGAAACAAAATGGTTTCCAGACAATAACTAAGTTCTCCATGATCTACAGCTATCTTTGTGGATGGCTGCTTGCAATAGGTGTAAGGAAGAAACTTGTTTATTTTGTCAATGGCATGCATTTTAAGCTAGCTAAATACAAAGGAATAATTAGGGCCTATCCAGAAATCGCTTCGGACATTTCGCTTCGGCCAAATATCCGGTTTGTTGGTACTATATGGAAGTATTCGCCTCGGCAAATAATATGCGCACGAATGGTTACAAATAAAATAATTCAATAAATATTAAACTTTTTTAAAAAAAAGTTTTTTAATACATAATAATTTTAGTTAATATTTAGTTAATAATAAAAGTTTTCATCTTATAGGCGATATATACGATACGCGAAAAGTTTAAGCTTCGCATACAATAATGAAACAAACAGTACTCTCAGGAGGCACACCTACTACTCGGATTGTGCCCGGATCCACAAATAGTACATCCAAATACTCATATTCGGTACTATGTGAAAATTGTATACTCGGTTGGGCCCTAGGAATAATAAACATGAGATGGGAGGATAATGTGCCATTACTGTCATTAAGATATGTAGAAGAAAATTTTAACATTCATAAATGCTGAAGATTTAAAAAAAATATTAGAACAAACTATCATTGACACATTATACATCAACCTTAGATATGATCTAAACACTGAAAGGTGTCACTGCATTTTCACTGTGCATGATGTAAATGTGAATGTCATAATTGATAGTTCAATGTAATATAATTTTTTTTTCATCTCCATTTCCAGGAGTTGAAGCAGATGCTCCCAGATATATGGTAAGATTTGAATCATTGCATCAGTAAATACAGTAGAACCTGGCTTGAAAGACCACCCTTTCTGCCAAAAATTATGGTCTCTCAAGGCAGATGGTCTGTCATAACAGGTTAGAATGCTATATAATCAGTAAATTTGTGCATTGAGTATATGGTCTTACATAGCAGTGGTCTCTCAAGACAGGTTTCACTGTATTAAAAATTGTGGACTGGACTCATTTCTTATTTTGCACAATCCAATAAATAAATAAATAATACCATATATACCCGTTTATTAGTCGAATTAAATTGCAAACAACAACAATCTTTATCTGCCGTATCATCATGTGTCTGCAGAGTAGGGTCTTTGTTGTTTGTTCTTCTGATTACTCCTTATAATTTGCATGGATTCAGATTTGGTGTTGTATTATGTGATAACATATCTGGGTCTATGCTGTTTGCAGTTGGATTTATCTTATAAGCATATACATACAGTACATATCTTACAATATATTCATTATATGCAATTGCTTTAAAGATATACACCAGTTATTCCTCTATTTTGCAACCACATTTTTTAGGGGCTCTGTGAGTTGTTGAGACACTAATAAACTTTTTAGGGTGGGGTATCATGGCATTCGTTTCTAATGGAGTTGTGATTTGTCACCTGAACTTTGGAATACAGTATTGTCCCTAGCCTGTTTTAGAAGGACCAGCAGGTGCCTTCCCTACCAATTCCATGCTTTATTGAGGGTGTCGTCTGCTCACTTTGGAGGCAGCCGGGTTGTAATTCTTTATAAGTTTAATACAAGGCATGTAGTAACATTCCACATATGGGTGTTGACATCAGACTGGTATCATTCACCATTAGTTGAAAATGTGTTTTTAAAAAAATGTCTTCTTTTGTAGAGAGGGTGTGCACTGAAAAGTGCTTACAATGCAGATAGTGTCCTGTCTGGAAAAGTGTCTGTACTTTCAATAAATGATGTGATTCATAAGTTATTAAACAGCCTTATGTCTTGGAACTCAAAGAAAATATATATTTCTAGTGGATGTTTTCCACTACTTTTACAAGACAGATGTATTGCTTGTTTCTAAAGGTAGATGATGACTGAATGGTTGTTTAGGTGTTCCCTCATCTGCTGAGGTGATCTAGTGACCACTGGTCCCTAACCAGATTCATTAAGTCATCAGAGAGAATTGTTCTGGTTTAATCATTTGTTCAGCTGATTGGTTAGGGAACAAGAGGTACTAGAGTACCACAGCAGATGGGGGGGGACACCTTCATATCCATTCAGTCATCATCACCAAGAAGTTTATACAGTGGGACCCCGCTATAACCCGGTAGTTGGGAGCCATAGAATCCGACCGGGCTATGAACCGAACCGTGTTATAAGCAACCATGTACAATACCAACACATTTTTGGATTTAATTGCAGGGTGGGGGGTACATAAAGACGGGTGCGAAAATGCATGGCACAATTACCATTTTTAATCAATATATATTAAATGAGAAAAACATTTACTGTGGTAACAGAAATTGCAGATTTAATATATTACTTTATTCAGAGAACCATGCATTGGTACATACACGTGTCTAATTTATATATACCTGTATAATCTATTGCATGAAAAGAGTATCAACACCGTGTACTCACCAGCGAATCTTGTAACATACACTGAATCCATAATACATATATTTCCATCAAAAATATCCACACAAGGATGTAAAATATTCAATAATTTTGTCACAGATCATTATGTGACTGAATTCAATGAAAAGAAAATAGCAAAAATTACGTAACGGGTGTACGTAACGAATGATGAAATAGTACATGTCCGTAGATTAAATAATGGAAGCTAAAGTGTATTCTTATAATAACTACATGTACATCTCAGGACCTTTCCGTCTCTGAATTCAGTCATTGTAAATTTCAGCACATTTTCCCACCCAAGCTGCTAGTCAAAGTCCTTTGAACTTGCCGCCCAGCTATTGCGTCATGTTCTTTTGATGTACTCTAATACAGCAGGCAGAACTGGCTGATATTTTAACCACTGAATCACTGTTTAGCTCGGCAGTTCACTTTGATGATAAACAATGTACTTAAATTGATTGATTTATACATTCTGGTGAGAATCTTTTATCAACCCCCGCACTGGCTATTGTTTAGTTGTGTATGAAATTAAGAGAACATATATCGGAGATTATTAGAGCAACCATTGTATTCAGAATGCATTAAAGACAAACACAAAGCAGACACGATGGCTTCATTACTCAGGAATCAGTAATTATAATATTGACACTTATGAGCTGTAATTTTTCAACAATAAACAAAGATCAAAGTTCTCAGTAGGCCCAGCAATTGGTTCGTATTAACGACGTTTATTTTTGCACAAAACTAGAAGAAAATTTAATACATTTTCTACAGGTTCTTTTTCACACTGTTTAGACGAATATGAGAATGATAATTAAACTCTTGCCTTTTTTTTATACTTAATTTTTTTTTTTTTTTTTTTGGTCTTTGAGAAAAATACCTGTAATAAATTACCCGAAATTTCGGGAGCCATGCCACGACCGGGTTATATCCGAATTCGGGTTATAGCGGGGCGGGTTATAGCGGGGTCCCACTGTATTGTCAAAAGTGAAGGTGACCTCTGCAGGAAATCAGTAAGATAGATCCCCAAACCACTGTGAGACCAATGAGTCTATACAAGAGTACATTGGCACTCCTGTCTAGCTCTTCTGTACATAGTTATTTGAAGAAATGAGATCATGAACAAATGGAAAAAGCTAAAGAACCAGTTACAGAACATCAGTTATTACCATCCTATTCAATCCTTCTTTATAAAGAAGCAAGAAAATTTCTTACCAAATACGTAAAATTAGAAAAGTTGCTTACTGCTTTAAGAGTGTGGACTTAAATGGAAAATTGCATGAGGACTGGTAATCAACTCTTGACTGATTTTCATTTGTTTGATTAGGATTTTTAATGTAGCTTTAACAATTTTTCAGTCATATCGCAACGATGTCTGCAGTGAGGCAGTTTATAGTGGTATCTAGCACTGGGGCATCATGCTTCAGACATGTAGCATTATGTCGTACCCAGTCACATTATCCTGACACGAGGCTGACCAGTCCTTACACTAACCTCTCTTCATGCTGAGCGCCAAGCAAGGCAGCTGTTAGTACCATTTTTGTAAGTCTTTGGTATGACTCGTCCGGGGATCGAACCCACGACCTCCCACTTCCACTGAAGATGCTCTGACCACTATGACACCGGAGCGGTCAACCATTGCCTGATAGTCACAACAATGTGCAAAATTTGTCAGAGTATGGAGCAGCACTTTTCTTTAAGCATACATGCCAACCATTATGCTTTTGGCATAATCATTACTATTATTTTCAGTAAATTATGCCATACGCATAAACATGTATGGATTATGCAATTTCAGCATATCCCTCATTCCACAAAAAAAACTTCTTGTTTTTATTAACATTCCATGAAAACCATGCTAATCTGATCTAAAAAATGTCTGCCTTAATGAACATCTTGTTGATCAAATCAACACAGTTTTCAATAAATTTTCTAAAGGTGTCTGATTTGTTCTAAATTGAATCTTGTTGCTCAAGAATATCAAAGATGGTTCTAATACTCAGCAGTTAAAAAGAAGGTAAGGTCTTATCTTGAAGTACAGGAGTTTTTGTTTTGGAAAGTAGGGGTTCAGTCTCCTCTAGAGACTTGTGTCTTCCATTTTATGCCCTATTTGGAATATTTGACATTATCAATACACATCCCTTGCTTCCTGATGCATTCCTGTCCCTGGTTGATGCCATTGGATTCTGCTCTTTTCTCAGGGACATATCATATCTTAAGAAATATAATTCTTATTTCCTATTTGTGTTATACCAGATACTTATAAAAATGCTGCAATTTTAATAAATATAATCCAAAGTTTAGCAAATTTTATGCCGAGATGTTAAATACAGTAAGCCCAGTGCAAGACTGTTTTTACCTCATTACTTGTACATCATTTTATTAAAGACACACGCACACACACACACACACACACACACACACACACACACATACATACATGCATACACATGCATATGCATGCACATACATACATACATACATACATACATACATACATACATACATACATACATACATACATACATTTTGATTGGACTCGTTTTTAAATTGTGCAAACATATTTTACAGGCCCACAAAAATGTACACAAGACATGATAATTCATATTTTATGAGATCAGTCAGAACAAACACAGCCATCAAACTTTGCTCTCTATATTATATTTTATTATATTGGGTAATGTGATTATTATATGCTATTCACAGAAACATGTGGATATAGAAACTCATGAATAGGTTAAGTTTTACATAGTGTTTATGATGTACATGAACATAATTGGAGTGCATGCATTTTGACAGATGCTATGTAAAATACATGTTTTGACAAAGAACAGCACCAGCATAAGCAGATGATGTCTTTTTTTTTGCCAGCTATGTTTTAAAATCACTGATCAGTTGTGAATGATATCAGTTTTGGTGCTTGGTGTTTAACATTGACTAAGTTCATTTATTAATACAGTGTTGTGGTGAGCTAACATGTCTTAAAATTGAAACCATTTCAGTTAAGAGTGTTGAATTTTGGGCAGTTATTAACAGTAAATTTTGATTGAAGTTTGTGAATCTTTGCAATGTTACTTTCAGTTTTTGCTTATACTTGCTTATATGTAAACAGTATCAATGTTGATGTGCCAGCACATTATGCGCCTACAGATTTGCATCAGTACAGTTTGCCAATTAGTGCAGATATAGACCAAAACAGGAAGAATTAATGTTATTGTTGTAAGGTTTAACGCCATAGTTCAGCACAGGATAGGCTTTACATGGCGACCAGTAATTTTGGTGGAGGTAGAACACTGAAAAACTCGGGAAAGAACCACCGACCCACAAGAAGCTACTGGCATGCTTTCTCACATACCCACATTGGCCGAATCTGAAATTCGAACCAACGCAGAGATGAGATGAGATGTTGGGTCCAACAGTAGAAACAGTAGAATTTTAACAGTAGAATTAAAATGCATTCTAAAATATTGATACTAAAATGGTTGATACTAATAATATAATATTAAACATAATAGTTTTTCTCTTAGCTTACATTCAGTATACAGCAACAAATTTGGATTTTTATTAACTGATAATCTTTGCTTGGTATATCATGGCTTTGTCATTTATTTAATGAGTAGTAATCTTGATGTTATTTAGTGAGTAGTACTCTTGATGATATTAAATAAGTAGTAATCTTGATGATATTTAGCAAGTAGTAATCTTGATGTTATTTAGCGAGTAGTAATCTTGATGTTATTTAGTGAGTAGTAATCTTGATGATATTAAATGAGTAGTAATCTTTGTTATTTAGTGATTAGTAATCTTGATGTTATTTAGTAAGTAGTAATCTTTGTGTTATTTAGTGAGTAGTAATCTTGATGTTATTTAGTAAGTAGTAATCCTGGTGTTATTTAGTGAGTAGTAATATTGAGCTTTTAATGAGTAGTTTTGATATAAATCTTCACCCAATTATTTCTTCAAAGTTTTGATTTAGAATCAGACTTGTACAAAATTGTATCATTCATCTTGCTGTGAATTAGCCCAATATTGATATACTTCCCATCACAGTAATTTTATTGCTCACTTTCATCGTTCTTTGTATGTGATATAAAGATAAAATATCCATTTCAGTAATACTTGCCTTAGGTTGAGATACACTTTGTGTTGTCTGATTTTCACACTGCCAATTTTACCTTACAGATGGAGGACATAGAGCATCAGGTACAACATACTGGTAAGATTATCATTATCCTTCCTCCTTAACCTGAAATTGTGATTTTGTTTGGTGTCAGTGCTTTTGCAATATCCATTTTCATTGTCCAAATATAGTTTGTTTTATTAATAATAGCAGTATTCATAATATAGTAGCAGAACATAGATAGTATATCTAGTGGACTTTCAGGTCAGTTATTTTTGTCAAGGGAGGCAACACAAATTTAGGTAAATGAGCTTTACTGGTATTTATCTCCCTTTGATATTTTCCCACTGATGACTACTTGCAACAGTGGTTTGAGATGCTTTTAAAACGACATGGTGGTAATCACTAATTTCTGAAATAATGTTTGAAATGTTAATACAAATTCCTTTTGGTACATAAGTACAATTTGAAAATATTAAATTTATTATTTAGAGCAGTATGTTAATAATTAAAAGGTCACTAAATCCAGTGTTGTTTTCCATCTGATCTTCAGTATTTCAAGCCATCAGTATTTTCAGTACTTTGATGTTATCTTGCCTGTGATTGGCAGGAGATACATATTTCTTTTCTGGCAGTGTTGAGTTTGTAAATCTTCTACTTTATTGAACTGAAATTTGGGTTCAATATTACTTCATGCTCAATGTTTGTACTGTGATATACTAGGAGTTCAATCTTACCTACATAAGTAGAAAGGTATTTATTATTAGTTACCATGGTATGTGGTTAACCCTGTATGGAATGATACTGAGCCATTAGGCATCCTAATGGGTGAAGTGCTTGCTCTAAGCACAGATAAGTTACCTGCTGATTTGATATCGTTCCATAACAGGTCAATAAGAAACAGTTGGGTCTGTTTCCCCCAAAGATGGCCTGAACAATCTCTTTAAACATTATTTCCTTTTATTGTCATGTTGCAGCATGCCTGAAAAAAATTAAGTAACTTCTTGATCTTGTATCTAGGTCTTCATGTAACTCACTTTGACTAATGAAAACACATGAAACTAGTCAAGAGAAGGGATTCTCTATTCCCTTTCTCAGGTGTGATATCAGCTACATTAGAACAGTTATGCAGTGTTCCAACAGAAACAAAATAAAAGATGCCCCATCCCACTCCTCAAAATGTCCACTCCTTTGCTCTGTGTTCTGTAATTTTTTTTCTTTCTTCCTTCCTTTCCTAGTTAGTTATGCTAGTCTTGGAATAACTTATATTTTATCTAGACATATGAATTTTAGGTATACTACTGGAATAGAGATATGTCCCTTACAAAAATATCAAATGCATTATTCTTTTCTTTTCATGTATCCCCCCCCCCCAAGAAAAACAACAACACAACAACAACATATAAAGGCTAATGTTTTAATACCAGATTAGACACATTATATAAATGATTATCAAATAACTTGATTGCTAGGAATGAAAACATGAAAACTCTGGAAGATAATGAGGGGGGAGATATTCTTTTTCATGTGTTCATATATGCAAACCTCCAAAACAGGACAGTGTTTCTCCTTATTTGAGGGTGTCTCCAATCACTCACAGAAATATCCTACACATGTAAAATCATTACTGAAAAATTACTTTTGATATTTTATTATTTATTTTCACACACTAGTTCCAGTGTTGTATAATTATGTAATACATACTGCCTGTGATCATGTGATTGTGAACTGGCTTAAGCAGAACAAGACAATTTGTTTTCTGATTTCAAGCAGCATAAAACAATTGCTCAGTATATCCATTTGTTTATGGCAGCAGGGTTGGTTGGCTTTAGTGTTTGAAGCTTGTTAAGATGGATTATACTATGTGTGTGACCAAATATAATTGACCTTACGTCAGATGATAGATTGCTCCGCCTACCAATCACGTGACATGTCAACCTGTTAACCTCCAACAAACATGCTGTATTTGGCACATAAATGTTTAAGTTTGGGTAATATATTTGTTAAAAATGATTTGTCTTTTATTTCAGAAAAAATAAATTTAAAAAATGATAAGAATATAGGTTGCATTCATCTGCATGTTTCTATTAAACTCGATTAAGACTTCATTTATTGTCCATGCAGTGGAAGAAAGCTCCAGTTGTTGTACAGTTGTCAGTACTTAATCACACGAATGAGAGAATTCTCTTTTAAAAACAATTTTTTTTATGTTTTTAGCTCTTCAGCATCTGGTGCAAACTATGTATTCTGTAAGTATACCATCTTTTTAAAACAATATAAACGTGTTTGCTCCAAGAAGTGGGCACAGTATGTTCATGTTTAAAAGTTGATTCTCATGGCAAACAGCACAGAACCAGATGCGCCAGTATAATATGCACTGGTAGATTTGGGTCTCTTCAGTTTGCTTGGAGAAAATAAGAGAGCAAAGAAGCACAAATGTAGTGTAAATTGTATAATAAGGGTAGGAAACAAATTCATTTATGTCCTCTTGATGGTCATGACATTATGAGTTACTGCCCTTATTTTGTGTTATATTTGTGTGGAACAAATTTTCTGATTTTATTGTCATCTACAGCCTTGTTATTATTCTGTCCATAGATATTTGAAAGTCATTTCCATCATTTGTTGTATTATAAATGAATTTTTCATGTAAGTTTAAAGGTTATACCTTTGGAACACTTTTGACCGCAGTTCAGTCCAGTGCTATTTATAGGATTTTCACACAGTTGAAATCTTCCTTTGGATATTTGTAAGGGAAGTTTTGCAGTTATTTATGGAGACAGTTTTATATGAGGATAGTATCTGTGAGTAGACTAGAGTACATTTAAACAAATGCTTGCATTATAAATGAGTTTTAATGAATACAGCAGTATATTTATCATAGGCACATTTAAAGCAAGGACTGTGTAATGACAGTTGCATTAGAATTGCATGTAACAGTGGAAACATTACCATCAAATATTGAAGACTGCATGTTCTCCAAATCTTGTCATGTATAATAATTGTTGATCTTATTGTCAAGCATTTGTATGATCCGATTGAGCTTTTTTAATGTTAATGAATGAATGCTGCAGGTTTGATTAAGCTTATGGCAAACTAACTAAGCAATCTTTGCATTCTCGCTTATTAAATTTCAGTGGATGGGGGCGGGGGGTATTTATGCAGTAGTGCATCCTGGAGAAAACACTGGACCTTGAAAAAGGTTAGTTTGGTAAAATACAAGAGATATTATTGCATGTATTAAGGAATTAAGCATTGTATGTAAATGTATAATGATAAATTTAACTCCGATATGAATATGGTATTTGCTGTTCCATTTGGTAAAACAATGGAGTAATTTGGTTGGTTTTCATCTTGATATATTGCAGAGGAATAGACATTCTAGAGGTCGTAGAAGAGGTCTCATGGCGAATGTTTTGCTGACCACTACTGAGGATGCCAGCAACAGTTATGAGGTATTTATTCAAGAAACAGCTTAATGTGCCTTGCTAAAATTCTTTAGAAATGCACACATGCTTACAGTATTCATTTTCACAGCATTAATACATAGCCTGTTACTATTGCCCAGCTTAACTTTTCCAGGACAGAATTATGCTCATCCAAATTAGAAAATTCCATTGGAAGGATGGAGTTTTGTAATTCAGTCAAGCATAATGAAATGGAAAATTCCAGAACTTTTAGAACATGAAGATGTCAGACCCCCATATCATTGGCCCATATTAATTTCTAGATGTCCTGTTTGTCTTGAGTACCATTGTTTATTGGTCAGTGTTCAAATTGCATGTGGAAAAATTGCTTCTTTTGTGTCCAAGATGCCTTTTAGCATTCAGGTTTTTACATATTATTGGTGTTAATACCCACAGTCCTTTGTAAATTTAGTGTTTTGTATAAGCTCTTACAATTTGAGTGACACATTGGGCCCTGGAACAAGTATTTTGTTGTAGTTTTGAACCTTGCATCAAGAAAGTTTTGCAAATTCCTGTTTAAAATATGGGCTATCTGAACAAAAAAATGGCTTATTTTCATTGTGGTTCATCAGGCTGATGATAATGACAGTGACTTCTAAAGTTATGAAGTATATTAGATTTTTGGGGCTGGAAACGTGTTACTAAAGATACAAGTGATTTTGAAAGTGAAAATGATGCTAAACATGAGTTTGATGGACACAAGCAGATGGCATGTAGGTTTCAGTGATATTTTTATATTAAATGTAGAAATGGTAGAATATAGTCTAATTAAAAAAACTTTGTTTAAAAGTAGAGTGTAATTTAATTTTTTTTTATAATTTTTACCCAAATAGTTTAGCCTTAGAAAATATTGTGCTATAAAACTATATAGCCCTATAAGCTTTAAGATAAAAAAAATGAGAATCTAAAATGAAATAAAAATTGTAAAGACATTTTAAAATCAAAATATGTCTTTAAATCTTCTATTCTTTCTTTAAATCTGTAAATTCTCAGGAAAGCATCATTAAATGTAGCAAAAGTACCTAATTTTATTTATTAATGTTGGCATTGGAAGCTTCTGTAGATGTGAGCTATGTAGTCATTGATTACACTTTGGTGAAAATAGTTTAGTTTTCTTGTCAAACCTTGATTACATTAACATACATTAAAGTGGACCTTTCATTTTGCAGGCCCTCATGGAACTCAGTGAATTAATCGGAGATGTGAAAGAGAAAGGATTGACCAAAGCTGAATCTAATCGCCTGCCAATCAAGCTGTTCAAGAAGATGGAGTCAGGGTCATGTGATCAAAGCGAGGAATGCCTTATTTGCATGTGCGATTATGAAGATGGAGATAGTCTCAAGATACTCCCATGTTTCCATCAGTTTCATGCTGGATGTATAGATAAGTGGATTTTGGTACGTTGAGAAGAAACTCCTAAGATGGCACTTGAGAAATCAATAATTTTCTTATATTGTTCATCTGTCCACCTGGTAAAACTGCACAGATCCAGATCTGCCATTATATAATGTGACAGCAGATCAGCATCTGTGCAGTTTGTTAGGAGTAATAAATAAAACAAACAACATAGACTTGGATCTACCAGCACAATATACAATGGCAGATAAGGGTCTATGCTGTTTGCAGTTGGATTTAGTCTATAAGCATGTATATACAGCATACCAGCATATTTGCAATACTGTATGGTATCTGAAATGTTTTAATGACATAGGTATGCCATGTTAGTGATCCGTCAGTGAAATTATGGCCATTGCATATGACTTTTCTGAAATGATAAGGTAACCCTTTGTGGCCCATTTTAAATTTCGGGTGCATTTTTATTGTAAATTGTACAAGATTTCATTTTTGGGGTGCCAACTTTAGAGGTTTCAGCTCTCAGAAAGTAAGGAGTACCATTTCTTCTTTGAATATGTTCCCCAATCACATTACGTTTTTTACATTTTTTGGATTTATTGTGTTCATTTATCGATCTACTGCATGTTGTATGCATTATTTTTATAATTTCTTTAAATTTTGAGTGATTATTTTACCTCACAGGATGTGGCTTGAGTGGCTGAAAGTTCTAAAGCACTCACTGATATGGATCATTGCCATCTCTGCGTGGGTTTGAGCCTCGGGTTCGGCCACTGGGGGTATGTGAGAAAGCTTGCCAGATGCTTCTTGATGGTCATTGGTTTTTTCTGGGGTTTTCCTGAGTTCTTCCTCCTACCATTTTTAGTGGACACCATGTATACTGGCCTATCTTGTGCTGAAAAATGGCGTTAAACCGTACAACAACAACAACCTCTCAGGACTTAGTCATTTAAGACCACCGTGCCATCAATATATCATTTACTATATGCAGGATCATTATGAGTTTGTTTGCTTAATAAAGAGCTCATTTTAGCAAAAATTTTAAAGTGCTGCTTAGTTTATTGTATTTCCTGCTGTTCTGATCGAATTGTGGTTATTGTGCATAAGTTCATAACAGTGCCCATACGTATGACATGACACTTTCACTTTCCTGTTAGTTACAACAGTGTTTTAGTGACTTATTTTTTCAATACATTATTAGTTTCTGTTCTACTTTTAGTTTTTGTGTCATTTCAGCAGATTGTCATTTAAGTTATACATATGCAAACTTTAAAGCATGGAAGTCTAGCATGACTCTTGTTTCATTAGTTAGTCACATGCTGATTTGCCAATCTATGCTATTATCTACTTAGTCTCATACTAATTTGCTAATACATGCACTTAATGAGTTGTTTCATGAGAAATGCACATTCAGAGCAATAGTTTCTTTGGCATTGAAGGGAAGGAAAATAGAATAAATTAGAGGACAACCTACATTTCGTTGTTGGCAATAACGATTCATTGGGAGTATTCCTCAATTTTAGGCAGCCCAGTGGGCATAAGTCTCCCCCCCCCCAAAAAAAAATGGAATTCCATTGGTTTTAACTCTTAATACTGCTTTGCTGTTACTGACCATCAAGCAGTCAATCTGTCTCAGCATGGAGACCTTTTCATTGAAATGGTGCTGCCAGATTGTTAATTAGGGGATCTTAGCCATAGATCGACATCTTACTCTACCAAAGATTTCAGTGAGAAATCTGTCCGTTCACCCAGGCCTTTGGAGCAGCAGGTACCAGTAATTGTCAGACTGTCTTATATACTGCCAGCACTCATGCCAACCTCACACCAGCTGGCAGTGCCAGCTATGTTGGACTTTCAAATTACTCACTGCCTACTCTTAATGGGAGAGATAGTGACATTGCCAAATAAGACTGGCTAGAGTCATCAGTGCCACCCGGCAGGACTTGTGCAGAGCTACAAGCTGACCTGGACGAGGATTGTAAGTGCAATCAGACAATGGAAAAACCCATCCTATTCAGATCTAATCAGATTTCAAGCCATCATTGAGGAAATCTATCAGGTCTTGGCCATTTTGGAATCCCCCCCCCCCCCCCCCCCCCCCGATCTACCCAGGGTTACAAAGTCAAGGCATTGCTTGATTTTGAGGAGGATGAAACGATGCTGTCTTTCACGCTTCTTCCCCAATCGTCATGATTAAAGACATTAACAACAGACTTTCGTATTAGATTGGTGACCCAAGCACTCCTAAGGCATCTTCTTGGAAAGCCATGATCCATTGACTTCCTCCTCTCGCTGGTGTTACACTCCAATGCTTTCAGTATGAACTTTCTGGCTCTCGACAAGAATTTGGCAGCTGTCAACATGTTGGTTTCTTTGTACATCAGAGTGGATCAAAACATGTTCCATGCCACTTCTAAACTGTTCAGGAACATTTTGGTGACATCCTCTATCTTAGATTTTCCCTAATTGACAATTATCTGGCTTGCTAATTAATCCAAAGATTAGCCACGCTTGGGATGCAACGGCCAGGATTACTTGGGTCCATAATGGACCAGCTCACCTTACTTGACAGCTTTGGACAAAGTAGACTTAATTGGACAGGATGCATATCTGCAGTCAATGTTGTTTAAAGTGCACCATACTCTTTCTTTATGGATGACCCTATTTGGGTCTCTATTGCTGTTTGAAGACAGGCAGCTCAGGAACTGCCGCTCCCACTGCATGAGTGTTTTGACCCTCTTAGCATCAAGACAGGTGATTTCTTCAGATATACACCAATACCAACCCCTTCCCAGTGCCAAGAGACTGCAACCTAACCAACATAGGACACAATCATACAGAGGCGGGAAGAAAGAGGTTTGCTCTGCCTTCTAACCTCCTCATTGCCTGTTGACAGCCTGGGTGGCTGACTACATTTTCGGGCTCACTGTATCTCCCCATTCTCTTAAACTTGGTGGGTCATCCAGGTCATCAGGTTTTGTTCATTCAACTTTCTCACCTTTCCTTCCTCTTCATTCTTCATGGCTGCACTGTCAGATCGGGAGAAGGATGCTTTTCTACAATGGAAGATATATTTGCTCATCAAAAAAGAAATAAAAAACAGACGGCAAAACAAACAGCAAGTTGAGACACATCATCAACTGGAGTCTCCTCAGCCAGTTCAAGATGGATACCAGTTCAGACTGCCTCTCCAGTCGATGGAACAATTATGCATTCAGCCTCCATCTGACTGACATATAATATCACATTACTATCCTCCCCATGGCACAAACATTTTCTCAGTTTTGCCAATTGCAACAGTTTATCTGTTCAATGTTTTTCCTTTGGCCTCAGCATCCAGGGTTCTCAGTAGATAACAAAACTGAAGAGTCAGTTGACACTTTACTTCAAAACTCAAAACTGAAATCTTGAGAGTCCATTTTTTTTAACAGTCATTAGCCCATAGCTGTGATTCCCCTTTATTGGTGAAAACAAATGATTTTTAAGATTTCTTGTCTTGTGCAGAATAGTGTGAAATACTTGTACCGTACATGTATTTTACAAGAAACATACAATCTGACTTTTGTGAAAGTGTTTCTCTTTCTGATTATGTGTTACTGTGTATATATTTGGTATATGAAACAGATAGTGGATTGTTTTATACTTTATTATTTTCTCAACTTCTCGGCATATTATATTGCATTTGCTTAAATCATTAAAAAAAATTACCCATTCAACTATGATGGTTATATATTATTCACATATCAAAGATGTACATGACAATTGTCTGTTCACTATTCCACTCGTTCTCAAATTTTCTAACAAATTTCGGATATTGACGGTCCTTCTCCTTCTTCTCAGAGCTGTCATTATCTTTCTGCTTGATTAGAGTCTGAGAGTCAGAAAAGTAAATGTACTTCTTTGCACTGTTGTAATTTTAAAGCTGTTTACACTAAGTATTATGTCAGTTCAGGTTTTTTTCCTGAATGATCCATTAATTAAAACGCTCGAGGTTTTAGATGCTTTGCCGACTAAAATGAAAATAATCACCAAGACAATCCCATTTGAAAACTGACTTTGCGAAAAGCCATATTTTCCCGTTTTGTATAACTGATTGTAATTTAAAGTGCAATCAAACAAGTGCTGATATTTTATCAGAAATTAATCCAATGAAGTGATAAATGATTCCGAAGTTTTAAACATTCAAGCCAATTAACTGCCAATAAATTTTTCAAGTTGGTCCACACCTTGACAACTAGCATGGTTAGCCACCAAATGTTCAAGTTCTGAGCAGTTGATTATCATTTGATGTCCAAACATACCAACTCTGTTATTTAATAAAAAGGCAGTCCATTCATGTCATAATTGTTTTCTCTTCCTCCATTATAAACTTCAAACATAATCTCAAAACAATTCCACAGAATTCATTTGCACCTTAGCATTAGCTCTGCCCAGTTCATATATATCTTCCATTGACACAATATTATTGGCCGGCAAGGTGTAAACTGTTCTTGAGCAGATGTCAGTTCAATGCCTCCTATAGTAAATTTGTTATGGTATGGACAACGCACTCTTAGTAAGCAACTAAGCTAGGGGTGAATCCAGGGAAATTAAGATTGATGCTCAGACCAAATCTATGTGTGTCAAAAAGACACATAAATCAGAATTTCCGCATGTCAAAAATGGGTTATACTTAAATTCCATGAGTCAAAACCAAACCTGTACTGATGTTATGGATGATGTTGTCATCCTGTTCTGATCGGTGTCATCACTTCCCCTCCCACAGTACTGAGAAGTTAGGGGTCAGAATGGCAAGATGATTCTTTTAGCCCCTCTCAGATGGGACAAGTCTCTAGTCACCGCTCTATTGATTCTAGTGTAAGACGTGCTGGCAGATTCTAGCCAACTTAACTCTTCTCCATCCAACACGGTCACAGGTGGTCCTTCCCTGCCTGGATCATCTACTTTTTTTTGCATGCTCGGCTCTTGTGAAGCAAACAATTTAAAGTGGAGTGTTTCCTGGGACTGGTTTCATACCAACAACATCATCCCTCAGTAGGCCTCAGTTCCTCATCTGACCAACCTTTTTCTTCGAGAAAAAAAATTTGGCCCCAATCTCTATCAAATGCTTATGCCCAATGATATTGGACACATTCTGGCTTCATGGCAGACATGGTTTTGGGCAGAATATGGACCTGTTAGATCCTTTAGACAGTTTTGGTTTCAATTGACCAAATTCTCTCATTCCGTCTTCTAATGGAACTAATCCTGGTTTTTACATGGCTCTATTTCAGTTCCTTTAAATTTTAAACATACATGTTGCTAAACTCACTATCTTACAGGTTATGTTTACTGATAGTTTTAGCTTCTGCAGGGTGACTTGCACACCTTTTATGTCAACCTGAACTGACTTCAGAACATCACATAGTCCATGCAGTGAATTATCCCGCTACAGTATTCAGATCACTGAGAGTTCCAGCTGCAAAGAGCTCTTTAAGATTACTAACAAGATAATCTCAAGGAACAGATGCACATGACTTCCAACTACCTTCTCTCCAGTCGACCTTCTGGACCTGTTTGCAAATTTCTTCCATGACAAAGTAAAAACCATTAGAGATAACACAGTTTCAATTGACAACACAATTTCTACTGCTTGAATGCTTAGATCCAGCATTACCTTCGCTAACTGATGTTATTAATACCTCTCTTTTATCCGGAGAATTTCCATCATTTTTCAAAACTAACATTGTAAAGCCTCTGCTAAAGAAACCAGCATTCGTCCATAACGATTTAAAGAACTTCTGCCCAGTTTCCAATCTCCTGTTCATATAAAAAAAATCTTAGAAAAAGTTGTTTTAACCCAACTTGTATCTCATATGAATTCAAACAGTCTTTTTAGAAATGAGCATCTGCATATTGCCCTTTGCCACAGTACTGAAACTACTCTTCTGACAGTAGTTAATAACATTCTCTCTGCTTTGGCTAGCAGAAAGATTAGTCCACACACTCGTTGATTTGTTTGCAGCATTTGGCACAATAGACCATGATATATTAAAGTCAGCAGCATGTATTTGGTATTCACAATACAGTCTTACTGTGGTTCAAGTCCTACTTATTCTACAGGACACAAATTGTGTTCGCAAATAGAATACACTTAGCCCAGATTATCTATGTTGTGGTATTCCACAAGGGTCTGATATTGAACCTATTCTCTTCATTCTATACACTCAGCCCCTCTCGAGTGTCATAATCATCATCTGGTGTCTCACCAGTTGTACGCTGATGACACCAAAATATACAAATCTAGCCCCCCCCCCCCCAACTGAAGTTGATGCTACCAAAAAAGTGTAGAGTGGTACATTTCTGATGTGAAATCATGGATTACATGTTACATGCTGCTGATAAATAATAATACAACTGAGGTCATTCTGATCACAATACAAAGACTTTCTCATTCACATCCTTTACCGCAAACAATATTTTATCAGCAATACCAACATTAAATTCACAGTCAATACAAAACCTTGGTGTTACTCTAGACAGTACTCTCGCATTGCACCAACATGTCATGAACATATGCAAGGCTTCATATCTTGAGCTGAGATGCATCAGCTCCATTCGCAAATATCTTTCAGTTGATTCCACTACAACATTGGACTACTGTAACTCAATTCTGTCTGGTTTGTCTTACAACAAGTTCAAAACACATCTGCTCAGATCATCTTTTTTTATATATATATATATATATATAGAGAGAGAGAGAGAGAGAGAGAGAGTGTGTTCTGGTGGTGGTTAGTTGCAGCTTGCTTGTGTATTTTGTGTTAACATTTTAATTTATTATTGTTGTGCTTCATTTTTATGGTACAAGATGGTATGAATGATCATGGTAACTATTATATGTATGATTTTTTACTTTCTATTGGGTTAAGAACAATGACAGTACATGTGTATAAACTATATTAGTTATTCCATTACTTTTTTTACTTTCAGAAAAATGCCACTTGCCCAGTGTGTCGTGTTAGATTAAACCTCAGATAGGAAGCATACGGCTTGGATAGTAGATCTCTCAGTTTTATTAAAATCATCATCTGATGCAGCTATACAAGAGGTTTAGAAAAATTCATATAGTTGGATTATAATTGTTTTCCTCTCAAGGGATTCAGTATGGAAGAAAATGCTTGTGGATGTGTTGTGAATTTTAATGAAAGAAGTATAACATTGATCAGAAATTGATATTCATGAAAATATTGACCAGAATATAAGATATGTGAAATTTGATTTGTAAAATTTCACATTTTTGTTTGCAATCCAAATACTCATAGCAAATGAGTTAAGGGTAAAATCGTGTAAAAGTTGCAGACAAGAGACTACTGATATATGAAATCAATAGAGATATGAAACTTTTTTCTTTGAAATATAATTATATTTACCCTACCTGGTTGAAAATTAATTATATTTGTCCTACATGGTTGAAAATTAGATACATTTGTCCTACATGGTTGAAAATTATTATAAAGTATATTTGTCCTATGTAGTTAGATATCTAAACATGATAGCCTGGTCATTAATTTACATAATTATTAAGTGGATGCCATGATTATTACAGTAATTATTTGATTTTTTCAGCAGATTAGGCGTAAAGGTTTTAATTTTTCCAAAAACTACTTCTTACATTCTTATCATGCTGAGTATAAATTATTGTGAAGCAAAAAAAAAATCTGGGTGACATGCTTGTTTGCCCCATTAACCTTGGGGCTAAGGTCAAAATCATAGAGAATTTGTGTACAAATTTAAGTTTTTTGCATTCACTTATGTTTCTTAAGCTTCTTGATGGATATTCATATTTGGAATGAATTATTATGAAACTTAGATGGTTCCTTTGAATCAGGGTCATAGTTATTAATCATTGATAATTTGTGTTATGGTTTTGGTTCCTTTATTTTCAGTTTCTTATATTTCCTAAATGATAAAATCTCTTTATGGAATTTCTTCATACATGGGACGAGTTATTTCTACAATATGTTGTCTTGCATCTTTGACCATGGAATGAAGGTAATGGTCATTTATACAATTAGCATTACAGTTTTGATTCAAGTTTTGTTCATTCTGTTGTATTTCTTAAACCTCTTGATTGTATTAATACTTTTTATTTTAATTTTATTTATATTACAGAATCATACCAGAGCCCTCATAAAAACAGAATACATATGACAATTTGATTTTTGTATTAATCAAATTAATACTAATAAAATTGCAGAAAATATTAAAATAGTAAAAAAAACTTAGAAATGTCTTCTCTCCATAACTTAGACGGAACCATAGTAGTATTCTACTGTCATCTCTCTCTCCATGTGTGTGCAAACTTTCTTATAAGCAAGATAGCTCAGGGCTGTTCCATTACAAAATACATGGGACCCAGGGAAGGCACTTTTAAAGTGGGGTACTCAACCATTGATGCAATTTAAAATTTCTTATCATTTTAATATGAACACTGTGAAATCAAAGTACCCTGGCATATATTTTTTAAAAACTTCCTTCCCTGGGTACCATATACACCATTCCCTCGAAAACTCTTGCACATCAGGATCCAAAAACATGGACCGCATTTTAAGTGAGGTGTGAGTTATCAAGGGACCTATAATAATAATAAAAAAATAATAGGATAGAAACAAAGGCAAAAGGATGAGTGGGTGGCAGATTTTATAGTTTTGAATACTCACTTTATAATCGTGCTGTGATTAACTGTAAATAAATATCTCTTCATAACCGTGTAGTTTATTTTTTCCTCATAGAGTAACATTAATTTCAGGGTAAATTACCGTATATTGAGGAGTTAATCAATAACATTGTTCCACATGGTTTCCGTTCGCTAAACAGGTGTACCGCTTCACACATTGTGTATTACGTCACTAATTTTTGTGCTGAATTAGATACATTCTTGTTTTATTGTTTGATCCAAATTAGACATATTTGTTTAATGCTAAAGATCGATTCTCTTTTCAAGAAACAATGTCGATCAATCAATACATACATATACATACATACATACATATATATATATATATATATATATATATATATATATATATATATATATATATATATATATATATTTGATTGCGGTAGAAGTAAAATAAAAAATAACAAGGGTTAATCATTACCAACATGAATTTAGTAGGTCTACAAATTTAAAACAATGTAAATTAGAACACGATAATAAAAATGCCTGCTGTGATACGCTTGACAAATGACAGACTTTTTTGAAAAAATCAGTTAATTTTTTGTGTTACTCCCTGATTTCGCTGCCGCCTAACAAAATCGTTCATTGCTTGATTTGATGCATAAGACATAGTGATAAAACAACACAAGTATCTTTTAATGGATTATTTTAGTGCAACAAACACTTCGCCAAGTTGTGGATCAAAACAAAGCCGGCATGTAATTAGGTTCTCACAAAAGTACTCGCAGGTTTTGATATGATGGTATGACTCTCTTCATGTTTTCATAGAAAAAAATATGTTGCAATTATAATGTTTACATTGAAACAGAAATAAAGGATTAGAATTTAGTTTTCACACCGCAAGATATATAATTGCTGTTTATTTCATTATCTGTTGCCACCTGTTAGCATTTACCGGACGTTTTCATTGATCGCTATTTCACCAGACTCTTTATTTACGGCATATTGATGACTATTTGTCAACAAATAAACCCTAACATAATATGTGATATCTTATTTAGAATTTGCAAATTTCACAATATGGAATCAATCTTTATGGGCATTAATCACCATTTTTTATGATAAAACGAGAAATGTATAAAGGTTTAATTTACCAATTCTTATCATAATATTTTTTACATTCAGCATATTTTGAAAGATTGTTAAAATATATTTTTCTTTGGGGAAAAATCGGGATCCATGCCAGACACCATGTTATAAGCGGGTTCATGAGTTATCAGGGCGCAAGTTATCAAGGGAGCGGTGTATGTTTAGATGGAACTGACCTATTGAGCCAAACAAGACAAAATTTGATATTTTGATTTCATTAACAAATCCTAAGAATTGATTAGGTTCAGCTGACTTTAGTAAAATTGGATATGCATGTTGTAGTAGGCACATGTAGATGACTTGATTTTCATGCCTTTATAACATTTTAACACATTTCAGTTTTCATACAGTTATTAGTATTTGGTATAAAGTGCTTTTACAAACAAAAATCTATTTTTGTTGGGATTCTTTTGGTCCAAGATCTCTTTTTCTGAAGAACTAAAGCTTTCTGTTTAATTAAATAGACCTTTTTGATGAGAAGAAACCAGTGCTTAAAAATCAAGGACTTTCTGTGTCACACTTAGAACAAAATTTCAGTTGATTCAGCTAGCTAGATGTATCTGTTCTTTCTGTAAAGCTGAAGTGCCACAAAATATCATTGTCATGGGGAAGTAGGAGACATAGCTTTTACAAACAAAATGCCTTCTAGTTTGTATGCCTTTTTATCAGATTCTTAAAAAAAAAAGAAAGCCAAATGCTTCTAAAGTTTGGCGTTAGCTGATGGTATGTTTAGTATACTTTGCTAATCATAGTATTATTAGAAGTTAATTTTTAAGAAATGCTATGCATTTATTTGTTAAGATGTAATGGAATAAGTACTTAAATATTGTACTCGTATTAAATATCATTAATGTATTCTTTAGCTATTCTACTTTCCTTATAATTCAGTTTTTGGGGTGGGGGGCAGTTTGTATTATAGCAAACAATTATCTGTCTTTGATAATTATTTTCTGCTGAATCTTATATGTCCTGATGTATTGAGCTTTACATTGAAATATTGTAACTTGTACTAATCATCTGTATTTTGTATCACTATGAATATACTGTTCCTGTGTACTAACAATGTATGTTATTTCACATTGAAATATTATTGCTGTGTGCAAAACATGTTCTCTCAGATTGAAATATTGTTGCTGTACTAACCATCCACCAGTTCCTTAACATTGAAATATTGTAGCTCTGTACTAATTGACTGTCTAGTCCTTGACATTGAAATATTGTAGCTCTGTACTAATTGACTGTATAGTCCTTGACATTGAAATATTGTAGCTCTGTACTAATTGACTGTATAGTCCTTGACCTTGAAATATTGTAGCTCTGTACTAATTGACTGTATAGTCCTTGACATAGAAATATTGTCGCTCTGTACTAATTGACTGTATTATAATTGTCATTGAAATATTATAGCTCTGTACTAATTTACTGTATGGTCCGTCACATAGAAATATATTGTAGCTCTGAAATATTATTGCTGTGTGCAAAACATGTTCTCTCAGATTGAAATATTGTTGCTGTACTAACCATCCACCAGTTCCTTTACATTGAAATATTGTAGCTCTGTACTAATTGACTATATAGTCCTTGACATAGAAATATTGTAGCTCTGTACTAATTGATTGTATAGTCCTTGACCTTGAAATATTGTAGCTCTGTACTAATTGACTGTATAGTCCTTGACATAGAAATATTGTAGCTCTGTACTAATTGACTGTATAGTCCTTGACCTTGAAATATTGTAGCTCTGTACTAATTGACTGTATAGTCCTTGACATAGAAATATTGTAGCTCTGTACTAATTGACTGTATAGTCCTTGACCTTGAAATATTGTAGCTCTGTACTAATTGACTGTATAGTCCTTGACATAGAAATATTGTAGCTCTGTACTAATTGACTGTATAGTCCTTCACATTGAAATATTGTAGCTCTGTACTAATTGACTGTATGGTCCTTCACATTGAAATATTGTAGCTCTGTACTAATTGACTGTATAGTCCTTGACATTGAAATATTGTAGCTCTGTACTAATTGACTGTATGGTCCTTCACATTGAAATATTGTAGCTCTGTACTAATTGACTGTATGGTCCTTCACATTGAAATATTGTAGCTCTGTACTAATGTAACTGTATGGTTCCTCAAATCGAAATCTTGTCAGGTCATTATATTGAAATATTGCTCTACTAACCATCAGTCAATTCCCTCACATTGACATTGTTGCTTTGTACTAAACATGTCAGTTTTATTTTATTGAAATACTGGAGCTCTGTACTTATAATCTATCTGTTCCCTCACACTGAAATACTATAACTATATACTATTCATCAGTTCCCTTACAACTGTATAGGATGAAACAATATGTCTGTGCCATATATTGATATGTATTATTACAGTTAATTATGTTCTGGAAATATACCTTAAATCCAAGAACACATTGTTTCCTGAGTATTCCCAAGTATGGGAATAACAATAACCACTTGAATTGATCATAAAACAAGAATCACTGATAAATTTTCAGCATGTTTTGCCGTCTTTGTAATTGGATATTTCTGTCTCAGATGATGGGTTCTCAGCCTAAGAATGAGGCTCTTAAAAAAAGAGTAATGCAGTTGCATAACAAGAACCACAAGAACATTGTACTCTGATGAAGAATCTAATTCTCTCCTCTTGCCCAATTAGTTCTATTGTTGGTTCCAAACCTTTGCAACTACATTAACTAATTGCATAGAGAAAAAGTTGTCTCTTTAATGTAGTCATTTTAAGGAATATATAGGTTCAAAAACTATAAGTTTCATTAAACTTGGAAGGCAATGGTGTTATCTTACAAACAAAAGAATTATTGCAATTCCCACATGCAAAGAAAATCTAATTTTAAATAGATTCATGTCTGCAACTAGAGATGACTAACAACCAAATCCCTAACAGTACTTGCTGTTGATGCCTAACAACTGTCATGATGGCTGACTTCTAAGATTAAAGAATAAAAAGGCAAAATACTAATAATTATTAATGACAATGAAGATTAAAATAAAATTTGTATTGATATGTGAATTGAAATGACAAATTATTGAAGCAATAACAGCCAGTCATTTATTCTCTGCCATGAATGTTGGAAGGGGCATATCATGTTTCCCTTGCCTTTACATATGTATATATTAAAGAAGGTAAAACGAAAATCCTTGTGTTCAGATGACTGTTGGTGAGTTAAACACCCTTTATAATGAAGATCCTATATGGAATCTCGTATTCTGTCATGTAACTTTCTGTATCTAGATCGAGGCAACACTAATATTTTGCTAATTAAAAACGCCTTATGTAGTCTGCAATATTATGGCATGTTACATTTACACATACATGTTTAATCATTATGTGATCACAGAATAGATAGAATGCAGATTCACACACAAACCTTCAAACGGGGGTGGGCATTTGATTGATGGGGAAGAGATCAGTGGTACAGAGACTCATCACGGCTGCCTGCTTTGCTGGAAATTTATTTTAATTCTTTCATGTTCAAAGTCTTCCAAGATTTTGTTTTGCCATAGCAGCATGACAAATACAAATGATAACAGTATTTATCTATATACACCTAGACAGGAATGGTTATCTTTGTTTTTTTAGTTATGCCATTATGTTATCTGGTCACTTTGATTTACGAATGATATTATTAATCAAAACTAATACATGTGAGTGACAAATTGACCCAGACAAATTAGCATTAAAGTTCATCATTAAACAGTGATATTCAAATGGAGATTTAGTATGAGTCACATGATCTACCTTGAAAGTAATAAACTTAGACTTCCAAAATTTGTTGTTGTTTCGAGTTTTGTATCCCCCTGGTATGTAGTAATATCTACATTATATCCCAAAGTTTGATGACTATTCTAATCTGTGTGTGCAAATATCACACAAATAATCAATTTCTTTTTATTGTCAAAACAAAACTTAGCTTCATGGATTACCCAAAAAAAGCATACAGGCATGCATTGACAAGACCACACAGTCCTTATGTTTTACTTTGGAATTGTGGGTATAACAATTCCTTCTTGTTGCTATAGCTTATAATAACCCTATACTAAAGTACACAATGGTACTTGATAGTAATCTGAGCAGATTAACATAGGAATTCTGTTATATAATATTTATTTTAATTTATTCTTGACAGTTATTAAAGGAACATGAAATTCTTAACAATGAATAATTATATAGAACAAGTAAAAAATATTCATGAAAACTAAATAACTGAAAAATTTAAAAAAAACTTTATTTGTATACAAATTTAAAAAGTAAATAATTTGTGTGTGTGTGTATATATATATATATATATATAGTTGGGTTATATAATTGTAAAATAAAAAAAATCTAAAATCTGTGTAGAAACAATTTACAATAATTGAACAAGGAATGGTGCTTTTTACTCCATATATGAGTAGGCTGTACTGAAAGATTTAGTTGAAATTATTGTAAATATAAAATAGCTTGTTCATTTCAGGGATATGTTTTAGAGGGTGTTATTTACTATGGGTGTACAGAATGTTAAGACTGAGCCCTAAACTGATGAGTGTTTTGGGTTTAAGTTGGAACATAAACTAACGTAATTAATTTATCATCTCAAAAACCTTAATAAACTTATTTGTTGAAAGAGTAAAATGTGAATCTGTGAGCTCGTTATGCACAAAATTGCTTACAAATAGCACACCTACTTGCTCCTTAGGGCAAAAAAAAATCCTGATGAACAATGGATGAATTGTCATTTAAAATCTAGCCTTCTCTGGGGATAATTTCCATTGATGCTAAACCACACAATAGCTTCTTCTTATAATTAATAAATTTGATTGGATTATAAATTAGTTATCTACACTTTTGATGCAGAGTTTGTCTGCCATTTTGTTTTACCTAGTTATGCACTGCCACCTGTAAGTCACTTGATCGAGTTGTTAAGACTTTTTATACACTGCAAGAATAACTTTTAACAGAAACAATGAATTTTGTCTGGATAATTAAGCAATTGTATTTGTTTAATTCTGTTTACAAGGTTATAAAATATTTTGTAGTAAAGTGAAAATTTACTTTTTTAAATAGTTTTTTATAGTGTGTACTTATTAAGTTCATGGTGGTCTCTTTTCTTTAAAAGTGGATTGACATTCACTGGATTCCGGCTTGTCATAGTTTTAGGTAACCACAAAATCCACGAAGATTAGTGAGACAAATAAAAATAAACTTTTTTTTAATTTTGTATAGAACTGCGAAAGATGAAACATCAAACTTCTCAATATCAAGTTTAAGATAATGTGCACAGAAGTTTTAAATAGCAGAATCCATTAACAAAGACATTAAAATTCCTCCAGTTTCAGCACACATACTCACAAGTATGGATATGAAATGCAGCATTACCTTCTTCACTCTGAAATCCTATTACAGCGAATAATCAAAAGACATCATACTTTTCACAACAAAATATTATTACTAAAATAAAGAAAAAAATACCAGTAAGAAACATGCACACAAAACTTTCATGTTAAAAATGTCAATATTGATATCTGATATGGGAGATTCAAGGATTTATCAAGCCTAGATGAGTGACAGGGGCATGTACAATATATCTGGGAGTTGATGATTATCATCCAAAATTAAATAGTAAAGTAGTTATACTACATGATTTAGTAATAAAACGTTAAACTGAGCATAGCACAAGGTCAGTTACAAGATTGGTTTTCTCTAAATTTCAATAAATAATATTCTTATCCGAATTGAATGAAAGAAATTAAACATGACAAAACAACCCAGCAAATATTCACAAGCAATTTAAAACAGAGATAAAAACATAGGAAGAAAGACAAGGATGGACAGATATAAGGGAAAAAAAACTTTTTTTTTAGTATTTAAAGATGTGTATTAGAGCATGACTGCATGTCTTAATTGGAATACTAACAATTAGTTGCCAGGTTATCTTTTGGAATGTTATATCCACCTCATATATAATAGGGTGATAACAAATGTTATAAAAGATGTTTTGCTTCTGATGACTGATCAGAAGACAATAAATGAGAATTCATATAACAATATAAAACAACCTTATAATCATCATAACAAGGTAAACATTTGTGACATAAACATGTATCAGGTCATGATTTTTTATGTTTACACAAAACAGTCAAATATATATGAAGATGTTAACAAAATAATATATTTACATGTACAATAAAATTGTGCACTGATTAGTGAAATGATATAACAACCATGAGAAGCAAAATAATAGGGATCAGGAGCAAGAACATTGCTGAATATCAACAAAAAAAAAATGATGACAAAAACTTGATAATATAGCATCAAGACTTGTTTGTAGAGTCAAAACTCAAACTGCACAGACCCAGATCTGCTGTCACATAATAAACTAAAAGATCTGGGTCTTTGCAGTGTTGTAAACATAATTAGTAAAAAACAGATCCTTATCTGCTGGTAAATGATGCTATGGCAGATCAAGATTTCTGTTGTCTGCAGCTGGATGTTGTATGCATGTATATATGGTATATTTGTATGTTTCAAAACTTAATGTGATAATCTGAATTTGATTAAAAGAACCCGCTGAGGCCTGCAGCAAAATTTTCAAGTCTGAAAACTATGAGCTTTAGTTATTTGATTGCATCACCATCCCCAAGGAATGGATTAAAATAGTAACCGCTATGCACATCTGCAGTAAATACCCACTGCATTTAAAGATAAGAATAATTTTTTGTAATGATGTACCAAAAAGTAAGAGTTTTATCATATTAAATATACATGACATGCTGGTTGTGGGGAGTTGGATAGTAGATAAGTGAGTAGTTATTTTCAAAATTACATTTCTTATTTGACCCTATCCAGGCACACATATCTTAAAACTATGGACATATTTAACATTATATTTCCCATTTGACCATATACATATTTTATTTGTTTGTTTGTTATGGTTTAACGCCATTTTTCAGCACAATATAGGCTATAGATGGCGGCCAGTATTAATGATGGAGGAAGAACCCGGACAACCCATGGAAAGAACCACCGACCCACGAGAAGCTACTGGGAAGCTTTCTCACATAACTACATTTTCCGAATCTTAGACTCAAACACACGCAGACAGAGGTGAGATGGCAGTGGTCCATAATGGACAGCGCTTTAGACTACTCGGCCACTCGGAGCCCCTTATACATATTTTAAAGTGGAAGCATAATGTTAAATTCCCCATCTGACCTCATACATATTAATAATTTTAAACATATGGCATATTGTTAAATTTCTGTTTCACTCCATTCTGACCCATATGTATTAAAACTATGGACTAACATTGTAATGTGAAATCCTATTTGATTTGACATAGACTTAGTGTTAAACTAAGTGACATTTTTAACATTTCCTGTTTGACCAAAGACCAACTCATGTTAAACACATGGGCTAACAGTGTAATGTTATACTCCCATCTGGCCCCATACAGGCTTAGTAACAGAATGTTAAACCTATGAGCTAATGGCTCATTGTTAAATGTCCTGTTTGATCACATTTTGTTTCATCCTACTACACTATTTATGGATCCTGAGTTTGTTCATTCATTCTCTCTCTCTCTCTCTCTCTCTCTCTCTCTCTCTCTCTCTCTCTCTCTCTCTCTCTCTCTCTCTCTCTCTCTCTCTCTCTCTCTCTCTCTCTCTCTCTCTCTCTCTCTCTCTCTCTCTCTCTCTCTCTCTCTCTCCAATACATATACAAACATCCACACTTAATTAGACCTGAAAGTCTTTTTTTCCCTCAAAAATGTATGTGGAAACAAGCATAAAAGCATAATTAAATGACATATCAAACATAAGTAAACTTAATATGTAAACATTATGATCAAAAATAGCAATTTATATAAATGTATGATATAATATAAGCTGTTGAGGCGAATTATCAATGACTTTTGATGTGTGTTGACAAACAATTAATATATTTTGATCAACAAAGGCATATAACATACTTTTTCGAATTTGTGAACAGTGTTCAAACTGTCCACTATATACAGGTTTCAATGGAATGTTTGTGTGATTGGCCTGGAATTTCCACATAATTGGCTGGAAAGATCCCAGTTTTACCATGGCATATCCCCTCCCACCAGTCATTCTGTGACTCTGTCCTTGTCAACACATTTATTTCATCACCTGCAATATTAACAATATACATGAAATATAGAGTTTGCAATCATCATTTATAATAATCATTTATAATAAGCAATGATGTACAATTTTAAAATAATAGTCATGTGATAACATACTGATAAAAAACATTCAATATTAAATTGTATTACTTCTTTAGAAATCACTATAATTTATGATACAGTAGAACCTGTCTTGAGAGACCACATTTTCTGTCATAAAATTATTGTCTTTCAAGACATGTGGTCTCTCATAACAGGTCACAATGTAGTATAATCATTAAATTTGTGAATTGAAAATATGGTTTCTCAAGACAGGTGGTCTCACATAGCAGTGTTCTTTCAAGACAGGTTTCACTGTACCAATCAATGGCTTCTATAGTTTAAGAAGTTTCAGAATTTGATTAGAGAAGTTGTAAAACATCTCTATGTATTTCACAATGGTTTTTTCCTTCTCCTCAGTTCCATAAACCTCTTTTGTTACCCATCCATAGTTTAAAATCAGTGGGATTATAAGGCAGAAATAGAACCTTAAATTCATCCAGCTGTTTTTTTTTTTTTTTTTACTTTGAGCTAGAGTTTGAGTTTTGTACACAAAATGTTTTGAAGATACAGACCTGGCCTCATATTCTTCAAACATAAGCAAGAAACTCCAGTCTGCAAAACTTTCGACAGTCTACAGCTTTAATTTGATTAAAGTTAAAATCAGAAAACATTAACTTTTCTCAACTAGGATCCTCATACTGGACTGCTAAATTTCAATAGCACTCATGCACCCTACAGTAGCACTATGGCAAAATATGATAAAATAAACAATTCCAGAAAATTTAAAAGGAGTGTTGTCCTTGTAAAAACAACTTTCTGCCCATAAAGTACATATCAAACATCTGAACTTGCATAAAAAATTTAAGCCAAACTTTCTGATTTGAAAAGTGGCAATGTCAATTTTGTGTTCCATAAATAGCACACATGAATAATGGATAGGTATATGAACAAATGCAGCAGTTAGTGTAGAAGTCCATGATTCCATGTAAACACTGGGATCAACAAAGATGCAGATCCCATGAGAGGGAATGAGTTATGCATAAAATCAATCTGTACAGACGGGATGAGTTTGAACAAGAAGATGGAGAAAGAATAAACAGAAGAAACAATGGAGTTAGCCATTTCCAATCAATATGGAAAATGGTTTAAAACTGATATAGAGAATGAGGGGCATTTCAAAACCATCATACAGACATTAAATTATTGATGTTTTAGTTGGTGCTATAATTTCTGGTAAATGCTTGCAGCAAATTTAAATCAGTCATATTTTACATTAATGATTGAGGATCGGATATGCATTCATTATAATGGACAGAGTGAAAGCATAAATATACATTGTCATCATTCTGACCTTGAACTGAGTGCACGATTGAAGTGCATGCTATCTACAGAATCTGAAACTGTTTGACATCATTAATATTCCTTAATTTAAAGAACTATTACTGTTACCATAATTCAGTTGCTTTATTCCAGATTCTTTACTGCACATTGTATGGACTTAAATAGATATCTTACTTCATGAATTTGTTCTAGTTCATATTCCTTATGTTCTTTGTGTTCTCAATGATGACAAGAATAGCTAGTGGTACAAATTGTATCTTGAAATCTCTGTGGAACTATGACATTCATTTAAATTCTCATATTATAAATAGATGGAACAAATTAATCTTTAAATGTGCTGTATAATTATTATTAGAATCCAAAACCATTTTGAAAGTTTAGACTCATTGTGAACTTTGCTTAAGCTGACATAAGTGTAACTATCATGGTTAAGGAAGCTTAACCCCTATAAGATCTATTCTTTAACGATAGTGCTTCCAAAAAATGGGTTTATTTTCTTGTTACAAAATTTATTTAAATTTGTGTTTGTGGATTGAGGAAAGTGACATTCTGTCTGAATATTTGCATGTAAAACAGTGTTGTTATTCAGTACCATAGTACATGTAAGACAGTGTTGTTATTCAGTACCATAGTACATGTAAAACAGTGTTGTTATTCAGTACCATAGTACATGTAAGACAGTGATGTTATTCAGTACCATAGTACATGTAAGACAGTTGTTATTCAGTACCACAGTACATGTAAGACAGTGTTGTTATTCAGTACCATAGTACATGTAAAACAGTGTTGTTATTCAGTACCATAGTACATGTAAGACAGTGTTGTTATTCAGTACCATAGTACATGTAAGACAGTGTTGTTATTCAGTACCATAGTACATGTAAGACAGTGTTGTTATTCAGTACCATAGTACATGTAAAACAGTGTTGTTATTCAGTACCATAGTACATGAAAGAATTCTTAAAATTAATATCTGAGTTGAAGAAATCAAATTTTTTGGTTTGCCAACATTGGTAGACTATGAATAACTAATAGTAATCTGAGGCACTTGACTATCACAAATAAATCACCTACTAGAGTGGCAATGTGACAGTCAAACTTTAGAAACAAAAGCAAAATCTTGCATGTTTTCTGCAATTACTGTATGTATGGAGGACACAAAGCTGTCTGCTAAGGGACCACTCAATTGTTTTAGCAGAGGTGGAGGGGACCTTGGGATTTATTTTCAAACCCAAATTGTTTGTTCTCTATTACCTCAAGATAATTCATTATTTTAAACTATTATAACGGGATATAATGTTTTTATTCCACAAATTCGAGTGAGATTTTTTAAAAGCTATCTGAAGGCTGGAAATCTGTTGTTTTGTGGGTACACTATTTGAGTCCCCACCCTGAAAATATAATGGGCAGTTCATGAGTTTAATGCAACCAGCAGGAAAACCTCTGAACCAAGCTAATCTGCAGATTACCCATTATTGTTTGTTTTACTGTTATTTCAATCTAAGCCTAGAGTGTCATAATTGTTCTTTTCTAGTATGTTTTGCTTACTCCTTGATATTTCTCTTTTGGGGGAGGGAAGTCAAGTGTTATGACAAGTTTAATATATTTCTGTTTGTATTATCATGCCTTTAAGTTGGCAGAATATGGGATGTACTTTGTCTATGTCTATGGACCCATTCATCTTGTTGATGATAAACCTCCAATACAGCTTCAATTATTAACATTAAATTTGTGATGTGTGTACCGCATAAATACATAGATCAAGGGTTCAGAGAGATGTTATGATATAGACTTACAATCAATAACTTTTGAGATGACTCCATGATTCTATTATGCAACAAATTACTTGCTTTATCCACTTCTCTAAAACTGCATATATAAACTGCTTTACTTCAAGGAGGGTACATTATTATATATCAAAGTTATACCATCCCATCGGTGAGAAAATCTTGAAATCTTTTATTATCACATAAATTAATGTGAGCACATCAAACTCCACTCGCATGCCATTTATGCCTTAGATTGCTATTTTGATTTGACACGTGATTATATTACCATAGCCAGGCTCTATTTTTAGACAAGAAAGCCCTATGTATGTTGAAGTTTGGCAATCTTTAAATGCAATTTTTTGCCTTTTTAGATTGAACATAAGCTTAATATCATAATTTTTGGACATTTCAAATCAAACAAAAAATGAAAGCAAGGGAAAATGTTTGAAATTTATTCAGTATAGCCTTTTTAAAGAATAATATCTGTTTTGTGGCTTTTGAATTGAAGTTGGTTGCACAAAAATATTTGAGAATAGTGAGAAATGATTGATTCAGTTCAGAATTGCATGAGAATTATACAAAAGCATATACATGTCTCATTAAAATTAGGTATTTTGAAACAACAGAAATAAAAAACAAGGCACTGAAATTGGGGCAAACATTTTTAAACATCTTTTTGACTAAAAAAATGTATATTGTAATGTATTAATCATTACGTTAGTACAGTCTAAGAGCTGCACACAATTCATTAAAAATTATTATTATTTTTCATGTGCTGTACATGCTCACTTATTTACAGCATAATCATCAGCAAGGTGTGGACCCTGCAGTCCACTGTGGAACTCTGTCAGTGGACAGTTACAATGTGTGACATGGTCTGAAGAGTAAAAAAGCTACAGTCAGTGACCAGTCCCAATCTGACAGGGTTGACTGTACAATGACCCTATCCTTGTTTGGAAAGGGTGCAGCACGGTCAACAGATGTCGTGGAAGGGTGAAGCCAGGCAAGCACAACAAAGACAGTCTCAAGCATATTTTATCTTAATAATTCAAATGAAAACTGTGAGCTTTGCATCTTCCTTAATGGGCAGCACATAAAAACATGACATAACACCAACAAACATTAATGTAACTTGAGACAGATCACTGACATTCCACAACAACCTGGAAAAAAAATTCAGCAAAACTGAGTACTCAAAACAATCTACTCTGGAAACTGGCTAGCTCAACCTGGAGTGCTAGATCTCAGATACTCAAGACATGAGTACTTATCTGCTCTGATTAAAAAATGAGTACTGCACTCCAGTCTGGGCTAGATTGTCCAATACCAAGCTAAATGGTGTCCAGCTCGACAAAATGTGCATAATCTCTGGAACACTACTTTCAAATTGCTTCATCATTGCTGACGGTACTCAGCTACATCATTAAAAAAAACACCTGTTACATAATGGACAACTCTAATTCCGAAAAAGCAAAGTCAATTGCAAACTCGCCTGCTTCGAAAGATAAATCACATGAAAGCTGAGCTTCATAGGGGTAAATGGCCTTGACTTTCAATTCACAGCTATCAATGGAGCCTGCAGAATGGTTACTAATATCTGTAAAATAAATAAATGTATGTATTGTAAATTACTGAATTGAGTACAAGTGCGCAACATTCACAAATATAATATGTAAATTCTCAAATATTTCTGATTATTAATGGCAATATATATATATATATATATATATATATATATATATATATATATATATATATATATATATATATATATATATATATATATATATATATTTTATTAACTTCAATATGCAAATTGCAGAATTCCATGTTAGAAAAAAATATATTTTAGATATACAGATTTCTTGAAAATTCAATATCACACTGAAAGTGTATTACACCCCCTCCCCCCACATCAGACTATGCCTGTCACATTATGCTTCCCTTCAACCTTTTGACTCCAACATCACCAAGTCTTTTTGGTTCACTCAATGTCACCCCATTTTTGTGAAAAAGACTCAAAATTATAGTGCAGAAACTTTTACCTTGTTAGTTCTTAATTATAATCTCTAACCTTAGACCACAAGATCTTTGCACGTTTATGTCCTGTAAAGTTAGGCAAAGGTATGTTAAGGTAGCAATTGAGTTATTGTGCAAATCATTTTCCTTTGTTAGATGACAGTCACATTGCCGTTTAATCTTCAAATTCTTTCATCATCAACTTAAATCCACCAGTGAAGTTTGCTAAGGATGTTAAAAACTAAAACTCAAGTGACACACATACAAAAATAGCCATCAAAAGAACAACTGATCCCAAAAACCAAATGTAGCTATTAAAATGCAAAATTAACATAATTTAGCAACTTTTCACCACTGAATTGGACTTTTGATAAATCAATTGCACAAATGATGAATTGCCCTTCGCAAAAGAAATGAAGTTGATAAAGATGAGGCAACTTGATCAAAGAAAAATTATCAATAGGAACATAAAATTACAATCTGAACTCAAATGACCTTGATCTTTGATGTCTGTGCAGAAGAACAAGTGGTTCTGGCAAAGTGTCGACTGATGAAAATTTGAAACCCAATTTATCCTATGGTCTCCCTCATGGAGTTGAGGGTTATGTATGATGTTGATAACCAATGCAAACAGGAGAGGCTGCCTTGTGAAAACCTTTAACTAGATTACAACTCATGATGGACACATAGCTGGACTGAAGAACAGCAGGTAGAGCAGGGATTGAGTTTGTGGCTGATATCTGTAGCAAATCAACATACAGAGAATAGTACAGTATGGAGTTTGTATTTATCCCCTGGGGCTAATGACACACATGTAGCATCTCTATGGTTACAATATATAACTATTATATTAAATTATAATTATCTTGCTGTACTACCTGAAGATGAGTGTTTCCTTATGATGTTTGTCTCAGAAGTTTTCTCATACACCTTTATACTTCGTCTAGTTGTTGCAGAGGTTGTCTGAACTGTCCTTTCCCTCACTGTAGTGGTTGGTTTCCGTGGATACCTTGGTGAAGCTTGTGCTAAACTGGTTTCATCTTTCTTGTCTTTTGGACTCTTGTAAGATTTTAACTTGTCAGCAAAGCTCTACAATAAACAAACAGGATTATTCCAGAAATAACTGCAAGGAAGGCACTGTCTTTAATTAAAGTACCAATCATAAACGTCATGCAGGCATTCAGCACTGACTGTTTCAGTAATATAATTAACTTTTAGAACTTGATTACACATACCTTTAAATGGTTAATTTTTCACTTCCATCCTCATAGATACATTGGAAAGTTACTATATACTCTGACAAAATATACATCACAAAATCAATATTAAAGTATGACATCATCATGGAAATCTCATGATAATATAACCATCAATTTAGAAGGAGTAGTGAAAAAAATCTTCAAGATGATCCACTATGTTGGAAATATTAAGATATCAGATTGGTACCATTTTCATTTAGGACCAACTAGAGATCATGATAATTTTTCTGGTGAAAACCCATGTGAATATAACTTTCCATTCAAGAGAAGCAGCAATAAGATTTTCAAGATGGCTGCTGTGGCAGCCATATTGAACTTCAGAGTGTGGCCATTTTCATTAGAACCAACTAGAAATAATAAGTCTTTTGTTCACTAGATATCATAATCAACACTGGAGAATTAGTGATAATGAAATTTTCAAGACTGCCAATGTGGTCCAGGTGGCAATATTTCAATTTAGGACCAACTACACCATGTGTTGAATGTATGTGCATCAATAAGTATTGTTGTTTGTTGGCTTGACTTCGCACACGAAGATTAAGAAGGAAGATTTCTATGTCCATTGCACTTGTGCTGGTGGCTGACAAACCCAATACGTGATAGGCACGTCCGTCCACAGAGGCTGCAGGGGAATGTCTGGGTTTTGGTGGGTGCTGACAATGGCTCCCGGTTTTTTCTTTGCCAACGTTTTTCCTCCAAGATGGCCCGTCTGTTTTGTTCAAACGTATCAGCGGCCTGGTGAATTGTACGTCGCCAGCTTGTACGGTCAACAGCTAGTGATGCCCATTGGCGGTGATCGATGCCACAGGAGGTAAGGGTCTTTTTCAAGGAGTCTTTATATCTCTTTCGAGGTGCCCCTCTATCACGGTGGCCAGTTGATAGCTCACCATACAGTGCAATTTTTGGCAGGCGATGATCCTCCATCCTGGACACATGCCCTGCCCAGCGAAGCTGTATCTTCACGAGTGTGGCCTCAACGCTGGTGATCCCCGCTTGCTTGAGGACTTCAGTGTTGGTAACGAAGTCACTCCAGTGGATGTTGAGGATGGTGCGGAGGCAGCGCTGATGGAAGCGTTCAAGGAGACGGAGTTGACGGCTGTAGGTGACCCAGGATTCGGCGCCATATAGGAGGGTGGTCAGTACGACAGCCATGTAGACTTTGATTTTTGTAACTCTCTTGAGATTGGGATTGTGCCAGACACGTTTGTAGAGTCTGCCGAAGGCGCTGTTTGCTTTGGCTAATCTGTTGTCTATTTCTTTGTCGATCTTTGCATCAGAGGATATCACACAGCCCAGGTAGGTGAACTGGTGGACTACGTTTAGCTCTGTCCGGTCAATGAGGATGCTTGGTGGATGGTACTCTTCCTTGGGGGCAGGCTGGTGAAGTACCACGGTTTTCTGTAGGCTTACCTCGAGGCCAAAGAGCTGGCAAGCTTCTGCAAAGCAAGATGTTGCTCGTTGTAAGGCAGCTTCCGTGTGGGCAACAAGGGCGGCATCGTCTGCAAATAGAAGTTCTCTAATCAGTTTTTCTAAAGTTTTGGTGTGGGCCTGAAGTCGCCTTAAGTTGAAGAGGTTGCCATCAGTACGGAATCTAATATAGATGCTTTTCGGAGCATCGTGCTGAAGAAGATTGAAAACAGTGTAGGAGCTAAAACGCAGCCCTGTTTCACGCCATTTGCAATGGGGAAGGTCTGTGACAATTCGTTATTGTTTCTAACCTGACCAAGCTGGTCTTCATGTAGTTGGATGATCATGGTAAGGAATTTGGGAGGACAGCCAAGTTTTTCAAGGATTTTCCACAGCCCAGTTCTGCTCACCGTGTCAAAAGCCTTTGTTAGGTCCACAAAAGTGATGTACATTCCTTTGTTTTGTTCTCTGCATTTTTCCTGGATCTGTCTCAGGACGAACACCATGTCAGTTGTGCCCCTATTGGCTCTGAAGCCACACTGACTCTCTGGAACATGATCTTCTGCAATGGTAGGCACTAGTCTGTTTAGCAACACTCTAGCAAGGATTTTGCCTGCAACGGTGAGCAGAGTTATCCCACGGTAGTTTGAGCAGTCAGACTTTTCCCCTTTGTTTTTGTACAGGGTGATGATGACTGCATCACGGAGATCTTGAGGAAGTTTCCCTCGCTCCTAGCAGCAAACGAAGAATTCGTGAAGTTTGGTGTGCAATGCTAGGCCTCCTTTCTTCCATATCTCAGGTGGAATACCATCTTTTCCTGCAGCCTTACCTGCCTTCAGCTGTTCTATGGCTTTTAAAGTCTCTTGCAGTGTGGGTGCCACATCAAGTTCCATCTTTGGTGGCTGTTGTGGGATGCGATCAATTACTGCCTTTTGGACTGTATGACTAGTGCTGAAGAGGGTGTGGAAGTGCTCTGACCAGCGGTTTAGGATAGATTCCCTGTCAGTGAGTAGCTCTTGACCATCTGCACTCCGTAGGGGGCTCTGTATCTGGAAGGAGGGACCATACACTGCTTTCAGTGCTTCATAGAACTTCTTGTAGTCTCCAGTGTCAGCGTACAGTTGGGTTCTTTCTGAGAGCTTTGTCCACCAATCATTTTGTATTTCACGAAGACTGCGCTGGAGGGAGCTGCAGATAAGGCGGAAGGCTGCTTTCTTTTTTGGACAGGATGGTTGTGCGAGGTGGGCTTGGTATGTTGATCTCTTACTGGCAAGTAGTTCTTGGATTGTCTGGTTGTTTTCATCAAACCAGTCTTTGTGGTTTTTAGTGGTGAATCCAAGGATTTCTTCTGAGGTTTGCAGAATGGCAGCCTTGATGTGATTCCACATATCCTCCGGAGGTAGATCTGGTGGAAAGCTTGGTTCTTCAAGTCTAGAGTGCAGGCTCTCTTGAAAATTTGCCTTGACGTCTTCAGACAGGAGGTTTTTAATCTGGATCTTCCTTTTTATGGTACGACCGTGTTTGGACCTGGGTTTGAAATAGAAGTTGAGCTTGCATCGAACAAGACGGTGATCTGTGTGGCACTCTGCACTGCGCATCACTCTGGTGTGAAGGACATCTTTTAAGTCCCTCTGGCGTACTATGATGTAATCGATTAGGTGCCAGTGGTTTGATCTAGGATGCATCCAGGTCGTTTTCAGGCTGTCTTTCTGCTGAAATATGGTGTTTGTAATAGTGAGCTGTAATTCTGCGCAAAGTTCGAGAAGCAGGCGCCCATTATCATTGCAGCCACCCACTCCATGTTTCCCAATAATTGCTTTCCAGGTTTCTGAGTCTCGGCCCACCCTGGCATTGAAATCTCCAAGAATGACTATTTTGTCGCTCTCTGGGACGCTCTTGAGAAGTCTGCGCAGGTCAGCGTAGAATTTATCCTTTTCAGAAGAATCTGCCTGTAGTGTTGGAGTGTATACACTGAAGAGTGTGGCGTTTTTTTGGTTTCCTAACAGGAGACGCATGGACATGATGCGGTCGGTGTGACCAGTTGGAACGTTTGATAACTTAGCGGCGATTGAGTCCTTGACCATGAAACCGACTCCTGAAAGCCGTTTTTCAGTTTTAGGTTTGCCTGACCAGTACAGGGTGTATCTAGCGCGGAGTTCTCTCAGACTTCCCTCCTCTGAAAGGCGGACTTCACTAAGTGCAGCAATGTCAACAGCAAGGCGAGAGAGTTCGTGTGCGATTAGGGTAGAGCGTCGTTCAGGTCTATTGCTGTCAGTTGAGTCTAGCATTGTTCTGATGTTCCAACAAGCCAGTTTTAGTTTTTTCCCACGATGAGAGGCCGGTGGGACATGCCTTGTTTTTTCTGTTAAGTTTTGACCGCATTGTAAGATGCCCGTTGGCTGCGGCAGGCCAACTAGGGTGTAAGGAGACTAGCTTTGGTTAGGCCACCTTTTCTAGGCCCTTCTCCATGTGGAGCAAGCAGTGCTGTCCCTAAAAAAGGCTGCTTGGACACTCAGGCTGCTGCCGGGTGATGGTGTCGTCTCCAGATCAACACCAGACGACCAAAGGCCTGAGTCGCCTGCATGCAGGATTGGGACTGCGGCTTCCAGTGACATCTTTCACCTGCCGTTTTCGCCCCTTTCCCATCGCTGCAGGGCTTGATAGAGTCGAGCATAAACAGTAGACAGTAGACGGTTCCTTCATGCCTGCGCGAAGGAGCTTTTAGGTGGAGTTCAGTCTGCGCAAACTGGCCCCACCCTTTAAACCTGTGGTTCATCTGCCATGGCCTGGCAAGCCAGGACGGTGACAGCGAGGTCCACAGGCCGTAGGTTTTATATCAGAGTTTCCCTCTCCTATGCAGATGGCCGACCATGGCTGAAGAGATCTGCCTTCCCTGCTATTTTGAACCATAGCTGGTCAACCACAGCCGCAATCCATTAATACATATGGTGCGTCCTGGTTCCGAACACTTGGCCGTTGATCTGTAGAGACCTTCCGTCCTAGCCGGTGACTTCCTTGTAGAAGTTCATACGCCTAGTGATGCAGTGTTAACATCACCCCCTCAAGCGTCGTTTGGCCCGCTAGCTGAAGCGGTGTACCGGGGTATGCCAGGAAAGATTCCTTCTTGGAGGCAGACGTGAGAGATTTGGGAGATGGATGAGGACCGGTGTGTCTGTCCACTCCAAGAGTGCAGCTGCCAGACAAAAAAGGTACTACCTCTATCTAGAGCCCCCTATACCCTAATAAGTATATACAATATTCAAAAAGGCACACTTATGTTACTGAGACAACATAATGTGTAATAATCAGATATGGGACAGTATAATACAATTATACCAATAAAAACTTGAATGTTACCAATAAATATCACATGTAATTAATGACTGGTGAGATATGCAAAAATACAAAATCACACTAGAAATAACCCAGTACTGGTTTTAAATCGAGAATCTTGCCCATTTAACTCTGTATCAAATATATGTGCTTGTGTCCTTAGTGCTGCATCTGAAATGGGCACCTCTGTGAACTTTCCTAAATAAACCCATGGTTACAAAACACTATCCTGGTTTGTCCCAATTGCTAATCACAATATCATCCTTCTAATCCCAATATTTCACTGCTAGAATCACTAAGAGAGACTGGATCTATCCCTCTAAAGGCAGTAAGAGAGACTGGAGGTATCCCAATATTTCACTAAGAATCACTAAGAGAGACTGGATCTATCCCTCTAAAGGCAGTAAGAGAGACTGGAGGTATCCCAATATTTCACTAAGAATCACTAAGAGAGACTGGATCTATCCCTCTAAAGGCAGTAAGAGAGACTGGAGGTATCCCAATATTTCACTGCTAGAATCACTAAGAGAGACTGGAGGTATCCCAATATTTCACTGCTAGAATCGCTAAGAGAGACTGGAGGTATCCCTCTAAAGGCAGTAAGAGAGACTGGAGGTATCCCAATATTTCACTGCTAGAATCACTAAGAGAGACTGGAGGTATCCCAATATTTCACTGCTAGAATCGCTAAGAGAGACTGGAGGTATCCCTCTAAAGGCAGTAAGAGAGATTGGAGGTATCCCAATATTTCACTGCTAGAGCCACTAAGAAATACTGGAGGTATCCCAATATCCCACTGCTAGAATCACTAAGAGAGACTGGAGGTATCCCTCTAAAGGCAGTAAGAGAGACTGGAGGTATCCCAATATTTCACTGCTAGAATCACTAAGAGAGACTGGAGGTATCCCAATATTTCACTGCTAGAATCACTAAGAGAGACTGGAGGTATCCCAATATTTCACTGCTAGAATCACTAAGAGAGACTGGAGGTATCCCAATATTTCACTGCTAGAATCACTAAGAGAGACTGGAGGTATCCCTCTAAAGGCACTAAGAGAGACTGGAGGTATCCCAATATCCCACTGCTAGAATCACTAAGAGAGACTGGAGGTATCCCTCTAAAGGCAGTAAGAGAGACTGGAGGTATCCCAATATTTCACTGCTAGAATCACTAAGAGAGACTGGAGGTATCCCAATATTTCACTGCTAGAATCACTAAGAGAGACTGGAGGTATCCCAATATTTCACTGCTAGAATCACTAAGAGAGACTGGAGGTATCCCAATATTTCACTGCTAGAATCACTAAGAGAGACTGGAGGTATCCCAATATTTCACTGCTAGAATCACTAAGAAATACTGGAGGTATCCCAAAATATTCCCCCCATAAATCCACTAAAAGAGACAGGAGGTATCCCAATATCCTCCTTCTAATGCCACAATGGTATACTTATGGCATGTATAATTAATTAAATATCAACGTAAACATTTTGTTTTACTGACAGTTTTGAATGATGTTATGGAAATTTTCTACACTTGGGAAATTACATGTGATATAAATAATTAAATACTTTGAAATAAATATATTTATTTTACACAAATTACATAGGAAGTTATTCCGTCTTAGACAAAGATAATTCAAATGGCTAACTCAGACATTGGTATGATGTAGTCTTTCATAGTAAGGAAAGTACTCAAGCACGTTAAGGAAATCATCAAATCTTGCTTAGGGGACTGTTTTACCATATACATGTTGAAGTGGGATATTGAACATGGGACAACAAATATGAGCAGTGTGCTTGTTACCTATACTACACCATCCAGACCCAATAATAAATGTTCAACTTCCATAAATTTTAATGTATGCCTTGGGAAACTTCTTATGTGTAAATACTAGTGTTGTTCCGATTATCGATTATAATTGATCATCAGTTGGTTGCGCAAACAAATAAGATAATTGATTGTGAACTTCAGAATTGATTGTGTGTAAAGGGAGATTACTTTTTAGGTGCATGCAAAGCACAAAGGTTAGTAAAACTCCCAGTCACTAAAGTTGACCTGAACTACAAATATGAAACCTTATGATTCATAATTAGGAACGTATAGTCATTATTACATAGTCAAGTTGTTAAATTGTTGAATTAATAAATTTAAACACATTTTGTTGATTTGTTTCAGATAAATTGCAACATCTATTGTATTATTTATAAACAATGACAAACAAGAAAAACATGTCCTTCTATACTTTATATTATAGACATATCACATATGAATGAAAGAATTTGGGAGGATTGTAGCAGTATTTCAGTTACAGTTGACTGATCAGCCATAAAAAGTTGCATTTATTTAACAAAGTTGTAGAACAAAAATAACACAATGTAATATTATTTTCAGGTTTCAAGTATACATGTCATTAATTTAAAAGAGATTACTCCTGTACATTTATAAACATATTGAACTCTTAATCAAATATATAACTGTTTAACAAAAATTAAAATTTGCTCTTAGTAACCGATGATTAGTTGTTTAAGGGGAACTGATTATCAATTATAAATTTTTAAATTTCTGACCGATTCCCATCACTAGTAAATGCAGCATGTGCTTGCAGAAGATATAAACTTTGGTAGTTCATAACATAGTAACTCCTGTGCCTCAGATTATCACTTGATTTTAACATTTTCATTACACATTATCGACAATAATAATTAACATAGTTTGCAAAATATATAATCCAACCCTTTTCTTACACTGAACATCCCCTTCTTTTTTGAAATATGTGTATTTTCCTCTACTGCTTTCTCTGCCTTTTTCAATGCCATGGTCTCCAACCGCTTTTCTGCCCTCTGTTTGTGTAACTCTAGGACTTCATACAGGGCTCCACACTCTTCAGGGGGCTCTACTTCACCTGATAAGATTTCGGTTGTCCTAATCTCCCGTTTATAAAATCTAAATCACAAATATGTTTAGTTCATCATTGTACATTTCAGCAAAATAAACTTTTTACAAACTTTGTTAATGCTACATATTCATTAAATATAATTTTTGTGAATTAGCAATAGATTTATTCTATCTTACATAGTAGTCTTACCATGAAGAAGAATACATAAAATCAGCGCCTGCCAAACTATTCAGACCCAGGAACGAATACTGTTTATCCTACTGACCTCATATGGCTACTAAATACAGTTACCTAGTTTATTTACATCTTAGAGATGTGGGACTGGATATTCATAGGGACAAATGTTTCCAAATCTGACCATAAAATTGAGTGAAAATATCAAGTTGATAAATCTTATTGACAAAAACCTATTTGTATCTGAAAATCAAAGAAAATTTTATAAAGGATTAATATTTATTATTTACACATGTACAACATTCTTTTGCATACCAGGGCCCGGTGATGTGGAATGAATTGCCCATTAAAATTAGATACACAGACACGGTGGTCCCTTTTAAGAGTGCTCTTAAAACTCACCTTTTTCGACTGCAGAACAAACTTAGACACCAAATAATGTTTTGTATCTTATATGTTTTCAGCATGTTATTATGTTTTCCAATTTCATTGTTTTTGTCATTTGCATTTCTTTAGTGAAGTCATATCATTATAGATCGTGTAAAGTGCTTAGTTTCTGAAAATGAGGCGCTATACAAAGTCCTCATTATTATTATTATTATTATTATTATTATTCAGAGCAAAGTGTAATGATGCTAACTGAATAAAAACAATGGAATCACTCCTTTGTTTGAGCCTTCTCATGTCTCATGTATGAATGAACTTAAACCACCAGACATTACAACATATTTACACTAGAAAGAAGAATTAAGATCCCATTTTTGGTATGCAAAACAGGTTATTGTGAAAAGAAAAACTCACTGCTGAAGATCAGTGCTCTTTAATAGCAGACCTTAAATATTCATCTATCAAGAAAGTTCATGGTGAATGAATAACTAAATCACATTCAAAAATGTGATAGACCTAATTATCTGTGGCTTTGAGAATGATGGACATGTTTAACTAAAAAATGTCAGGATTTTTTAAATCTATAAAAACATTTGTGATCGCCAGCAGACTTAATTGGACACAATCATAATTTAGTGTTTTTTGTCTGAAAATCTGGGATGTGTGAGCTTCAATACCCTTCTGTAATTAGTGTATATACATAATGTTTCATTAGATGTACTTCAATCAACAGTTCTAGTATTTGACAGTCATGATGTTCATCGGGATTATTCAGAAATGGATAAAATTAGATGTGCTTTTTCCATGTGAATTTACATTTATCAACAACATTTTGACTCAAAGAAATAAGTATTATATCTAATTTTCAAATGATAGCTTCATCTGTTATTCTTTCTTTCATTTTCAGCAATACTAGTATTTGAACACCCTATGATATTTTCATATCTTTGTCTTAACCAGATTCATAACATCCATTGAAGGAAGTGAATGTAATTTACAGTAACCAGATATAGCATATTTATGTGTGCTCTGAAACAATATAAAATGCTTTATCCTTCTTTTTTCAAAGGGTTAAAATAATTTATTTCTTCAACTAATGTTGATTGGTCAAATAATTTTCAAATGCTTGGAATAAAACACAGCTAGAAAATAGTGTCTTCAACATGTAGCTGATTTTTGTTGGGTCTTTAAATTCATGCTCCTGGGAAAAAGAGATCCACAAAAACTGGTATCCATATTACAACCCAAATCCAAAGTACATAACTATAATTTTTTTTTTAAAAATGAAGTTGTACCAAAGAAACATTTTTAAGCTCTTACATTCCACCAAGTCTTTAAACACATAAAAATAAAAGAACCAGAATAATTATATGATGAAAGAAACAAATGAAATTGCTAACCTAGCTTCATCATGTGTGCTACAGTCCAACTTTCCTTTATCTGCTTCTGAACAGACAAATAATCTGTATGTTTCACTGATATAATAACAAATTACCTCCCTTTTAAGTCTGATTTCATGCTACTATTAAATAATCTACATACTGATATAACCATTAACACTATTTCTAAATCTATATCTATGATCAGAACACTGTCACTTACTTTTTATTTGCATCTTTTCGCTCAATCAGAGCACTGCCTTCAATAGATATTCCAGCAAACAGACCCTTTGTTTTGGAGTAAGTATAGATAACAGCAGGGCTACGAACAGCAGTGTCTGCTTCTAAATTTCGACCCACTGGTCCTGCGGCAATAGTAAAATTTCCACCAAGAGTTAGGTTACCTCCTTTGGAAAAAGCCTCCACTGCAGCATGTGTGTTGAGTATTATAACAAAGTCTGTGAGCTGGAAAGAAATTGAGAACTTAGATTTTTTTTAAATCAAATCATACTGTAGCGACTTTGGACGTTAGCTGGCTCTCACAGTGGAGGAAACATTAAAACCATAAAAACACACCAATCCTGGATGGAAGGTCACTAAGCACTGCATGTGGCAGCCTTAGAGATTGAATTGAGGTTCACAAAGTTACAAAATGAGTGTTTTACCATTGCAATATCCATGCTCCTTGTCATATCCCACCACTAATACCTAAACTGATTTTCAGACTGATTAATAAAATGATGATTGATGATATATTTCCTAATTTCAGCCTCTCTGTAGCCAAATTCAGCTTCAGTCTAAAGCTGTCAAACTTCTCAGAAACCTTTACCGGGTACATGTCCAAAACAAATTGTATTAAAAATATACAAACCAAAAGTCCGCATTTTTTAAAATTCACAATACCAATAAATATCTCTACATAATGTCATCTCTACCTAATGTCATCTGCTATAAAGTCCAAGAATTCAAACTCATTGTTCAAACACATGCAGGAAAAACAAAGGGTTGTCACATGGGAAAACAAGCTATGGGATTATGGTCAATTATTTACTTTAAAAATCAGATCTCTTGACACTGAAAAAGCACATGTATTTGAGGCTCATTCAAAAGAATCGTTGACTTGAAAACAGGTGTGAGTGCTGCCTTAGCAAGCACTGGCAAAAAACTTGTATGCTCTAAATGGGTATCCTATGGCCAATTTTATTACCTGGGTTATTATCAATGGGCAGATGCCCAAGTATCGAGATACACATCTTTACTTCTGTCTATATATTAGTTTGCTTTTCCCATTAGGGCTAATCTAAACTCTTCTTTCCAGTTAAAATGTCCCAACAGCTACTTTAAGGCAGTTATACTGTACTTAAATATATAAACAAGACTTGGGTTGTAGTTATAAAAAAAATCATCTTTTATATCCACACTTAACACATTAACCCCTGGAGGTTTTTGCTGTTTTGGCATCAAATGCGAGTAGGAAACACATTTTAAGGACTATTTCTCAATACATCATAATGCATCAACTTCTGAGCAATTTTCCATTACCCTAATGCCTAGATGAGTAAAAAATAATGTTTTCCATTGGTTATGTAGGTTGTGCATGAGCAGAAGGTGAAAAGTTGGAGTTCTTTTTTTTCTTCTTAACAGACCCATCATTTTTGTATGGAGACCACTCTTTATTAAAAATGCCAACCGTATTCTACTTTGCACAGGTTCATCTGTCTATGTGATGTTCAGACCAGTCTGCCTTAGATCTGAGGCCCAAAAGTCTAAAATCTGGACACAAAATCAGATTCCGAGCTAAATCTGTCTACTTTTCTATAATACCACTCACTTCAGTGTATCATACATGACATTGATGCTACAGAGCTTGGCAATAGGCTACTTCCTCCTGCCCCGTATATGTGGCACCTGGGGTTAATGAATTAAGGTAAATCTGCACAAAACATTTTTAAAAAAATTGTATTATGATCACTGTCAAATTAGATAATTGTAACCATTGTGAATAATAATATATTTGTGTGATGTTGTAAATACATTGGAACAAATTTCTATCTAACCCAAAGTGACCAGTAAAATATTTAAGTTAAACAAACTCTAGTTCAAAATCATAACAAATACATGAATATTATAGTTATTTACTCTTAAATTAATAATACACTCTATCTGAAAATTGACAAATTCTGAGTCTGTCAAAAACAGGTTCCCTTCTGATGTTTTCTAAATAATAATTGTGAAGTACTTATCTTTATAAAGCTTCTTGAACAAATTAAACTTCAAGGAGACCTATATAATTGTTGTTGAATGCTTGCATATGACTACTGATTATATTTACGTACCTGTAGGTCTGATCCAATGACAAATGATACAGACACAGATCTGTTGTTGTATTATACGCTGATAGATCTGGATCCAAGCAGTTTATTACGACTAATCAGTTGAGCACAACAACAAAGACCTTAATGTGCCAGTGTCGGTAGATCTGGGTCTAAATTGTTTTGCAGTTGGATCCAACTTACAAGTCAGCATTTATGGCTTAGAATCAGACTTCAATACTTAACATTAAGGTACAACAAAATGAAAAGTGAGTTAACTTTTAAAGCAGTGTCATATTCGCAAAGCTATTGATCTTTTTCCTGGTCCTTCGTCTGAAGATAATAATCCTTATCAACCAAACCCCACATTATGTCATTATCCTCCTCCTCTGTGGCATGTGGCAGGATTTGTTATGCCACCACTGTGGTAAGTGTGTTAAGGTTGGGGTGGGGTGCTCCCAATATTTTATTGAAATTATTATAGAAGTTCTACCCAGACTACATTTTGTAGGAAGTGAAATTAGTGGTAGAGATAGGTTAGGCTCCAAGACCCCAATCAGCAATGCCTAGAGTTAAATTACTGAGTACACAAAAAGGTGAAATTCAAATGAATAACAATTTAATACATTTCAATAGTCAAATTATAATAATAATTCCCCATTCTCTTCTTCCTATTGATCAAGTGATAGCCTAATGCATCATTTGATTTATAGTTACGATGCTTGCCCCACAATGGACAATTGCTAAGTTACTAGCTCAAAAATACTAAATTAAGTCTGGATTGAAATGGTGATGACACCTTCTCTCAATTCCAATTGGATGTAAATTCTACCCTGTTCTATTCAACATAGCATACAATGCCCCCGGGCCATCTGTCAATGTGGTGAGATTTATGACACCTATAAGAGTCCTTTGTTTTTGAACAAAGCTTTAATGTCCATGTGAGACTTTTCCCACCCAACAAAGCTGGGTTCTCGTACCCTTACAAAGTGGACCAGCTTGAGCCACAGTGTCTAACATATAAACATCGCTTCTAACCATTTCTTTGTTCCCCTGACTTGTGCAACCATGGGCAGGGCAATGTCATGATCATCAAATACATATTATGATACCTCACTATACGATCCTTCTACAAAGTGCATTCCCTTATAACAAGGGTATGGTCTTTGGATTGTATTTCTGGGATGAATATTGTTTTGATATTAACCTACCCCATTAAGGTTACCTCACTTATAATACAGGATATGTTATGAATCCTCTTATACCATGGTACACTTAATGACTTCCTTTAATCTACTTCATTATTACTCCCCTTAAACTAAATTATTAAAAGGTTACATCAATTATAACACATGATACATTATGACTCCCCGAACAGCATACTAGTGCCGGAGTATCATTTTTTAATTAAACATGGTGCAATTATCATTCTCATTCTTATGGATAAATTTCTCAACTTTTAATAACTTTTTTTGCAGTTCAGTTTTTTTAATGTAATTTTGCTAATATTGTTGTTGCTGCTATTACCTCAGCTCCAACTTCAAAGCCCCCACCAAGACCGGCAATTCCAATAGCTGATGGCGCAGACCAACCTAAAATAGCATTAATTTTTTATTAAAAATCAGCTGAAATAAATAGATTAAATAATTTGATTAACAAAATATGATCAAAATGAAGTAAGACTGACTGCTTAAAATTTGTCTGCATTACAAGATAATTTTTAAATGAAATACACATTTTTGAAATTAAACCTCTAAATGTTTAATGGATAACTTTTATATTAAATTTAAAAGATTTAAATGCCAATGAAATTTTTTTTCTGTTAAAAAAGGTGGGACTGTTTGATTTGGTTTGATTTTGTGAGGTTATGGTAAATTTCATGTTTCAAGCACATGATAGGCAATCCATGGTGGCCAGTATATTTATGGATGAAGAACCCTGGAAGAATCAAGGCCCCTGGGAAGCTACGGGCAAGCTTTCTCACAAGCCCATATTGGTGGAGCTGATGCTTGAACCCACATGAACAAAGGTGAGATGTGAGATCTACAAAGGCAACCACCTTAGACTACTTGGTCACCCAGGGGCCTTTGCTGAAATGTAAGACAACCATCTTTTGAAGTTGTATCTTTCCTTCCTCAAAACAAGATGTATAGTATGCCATGAAAATAGTTTATCATGCAATCAAAATATTTCTTTCTTTCATGATCATTGTTTTCTAAAAATTTATCTAGAGTCCTTTATCATTAATAAAACAATAGACAGAAAATAAACTGACATATCATTGTAATGATTAGCAAACCATGTAGCAAATATCAGATGAAATATAAAAACACCAAACCACCTGAAAACAAGCTGTCATCCACTTTTGCAATGACGATGCCACTCCCTCCCCTGGCTGTGACAAGAAACCCAGCTTTGACCACAGTTAAAATTGCAAGACCTTTCGCTTTCATCAATATTCCTGCTGTAAAAAAAATTAGCACATATGACATGACTGATTCAGCAAAAAATTATTTATTTTTGCATATACAAACAAATTTTTGTGAACTGCATAACATAACAATGTCAAGCAATGGTTAGATTCATGCATATATACCAAAGTAAATATTCCATAACTCTTTACATTTTATATCTTTATTATTTTCATAATTTACCAAAAGTACCCATTTTCCCATATTTTTTTCGTTCAATTTTTCAATTGTTTGTAGATATCTCTATGTCATTCAAACATGCAGGAGTCAAGAATTCTCTTGGCCTTTGTGTTAAGTGTTTTCTTTGTGGATGTAAATTGTTTCATCTCCTAATAAAGAGTCTGTTTAGCTTTAAATGTTTGGAAACTGTTTTGTGCTTGAGCCAAACAAGGTTTGTTTGTTATGTTCACACACACAATCACATACACAAAAGTGTAAGGACGGTTTATTACATTCAAATACACAATCACATACATATACGCAGAAAGTAAGGATTGTTTATTTTGTTCACACACAATCACATACACATTCAAGATTATTAATTACGTCTTGATGAAAATATTTTGTGTGTTTGAGTTTATTTCCCCAGACAGATTCCTAATTACTTTTACTAATTAATTTTATTATAACATTCCTTTCTTACAATGATTAACAGATTAATTTGTGTGACCAATCAGAAAAAAAAATTGAACATTTTTATTACCTTAAGTGCCAAGGCTGGGTAAGTAGAGTCAGTCATTTAAATAATGAAGGATTCATAATCACATCTCATTCATAATCAGTCATTTTGATTCTCAGTGTGCTTGATATACAGTAGAACCTGTCTTGAAAGACCACCCTTTCTGCCATAAAAGTATGATCTCTCAAGACAGGTGGTCTCTCATATCATAACAGGTCACAATGATATATAATCATAAAAGCCATGCCTTGAGAATATGGCCTTTCAAGATATATATACACACATACATACACACACATAGAGTTTGGTTTTATACACACACACACACACAGAAAAACATGCACACACACAGAGATTCCTTCACTATAACATTGGCTCCGAATTAACAGGAGATGCCTAATATGATGTTGTGGCATGGAAGTTAAAAACCTAGCAACACCTGGTGGTGGTAGCAGTGTGTGTGTGTGTGTGGGGGTAATGGGCAGGATCTATTGCCCATTATCGATATACAATAGAAAGGCAATCTTTTTGCCTTTATATATGGGATGGGTTCCAGAGGTAGCAACGTAACAGGCTTATATCCCAAATGTTACTGTGGTCGGGGAACGTATTTAAAGTAGAAACTGGAGATTATTGTTACTAAAAATTTTTAATCTCTAAAGATGTAGGCAGTTTAGATAGGCTTGACATGAGGTGACTTCTTTTGGCCAAAGGAGGGAGAAGTGACAGCTGATACATTTAGAAGCAGAGATACATTTAGTAATGGTTTAGCCATATGACTTTAAAAGAACAGACAGAAATTATATATTATAATTAAATTTAACTGACAGAAAAATGAATTACAGTGTTTTAATTGTAATCTGGTAAAAATACATAATCAATTACCACTTAAACATTTTTTTTTTACTTTCTGAAAGTTTCCTATAAATGGCAGTCAAAAAGATTTCTAAACTACTTTGAAACAACCCGTCACAAATACATGAAAGAAAATGCATACATGGCTAACAGTCTTAATCAGAGGTCTTGCTAGGATTTTAAAACTAGGAGTCCAGGACTCCCATTTTGGTAAAAATAGGAGTCCCACCAGCAAAAGTTGCAGTCCCATCCCAAATTTTTTAAAACTTTGCAGTTAGAATAACTGGTGGTTGCCACTGAGTTTAATTCCCTCATTCTTTATAACATTGACATGTACAACTGTATCAGCTTATTCGGCGTGTCTGGTAATTCTGCACAACAATACATCATTTCTGTAAATCTTCAATAACATGCCTTTTTGGTAATTTTTTTTAAAAAAAATTTGGGCTTGAAATGCAGACAGAAAGATTCCAAAGTAATGTATTTCGCTTCCATTGCCTGATGCATAAACATTACATCTTTTCAAAGCCATACGCATAATAGTCCACTACATCAGTTCTAGCAACCTAAGCACAGTTATGAATCTCATTTAAATCTTCATCATTTTTTCATTTAACCGCAAAATACTTGTCCAAATTTGCAAATGGCATTTTGTCCAAGTCTCAATGTGTCTTGGTTTCGAGTTCGCATGCAATATTTATACAGCTACAATCGGAAATGAAATCAATTACTGGATCACGGGGCTTCGCCAATGTAGCAAATTGTGATTCTGTTTTCCTTTTTGGCGACAAAATATACCATCTGGAGATAATTGTGGCAACATCAATTTGGGCTGAAAAAAACTGGATATACAGCCTTGCGTTTGGAGGAGAGAAAATCAGAGGCACCATGACAGAAAGCAGCGAACTTGAACATAATTATGCACTGTTACATCATAATCCGCTTATGCTGATATCTGGCCTTATTACTGTATGCTGTATTCAAATCAAAATAAGTATGCAACTGACTAGTTAAAATCCAACACCTCTGAAGGCGGAAACGTGAAATGAGTATAGTCAACCAGATGACGCTAATTTAAAACAAAAAAAACAGACAGAAGAAAAAAAATAGTTTTGCTGACACTTCAAAGAAAACTGATTACCTTTGAAGCCCTGATATATACTAAACAAATAAAACAAATCTGTCTCATTGTTCTACAATTATCTGATGTTGCTGATAGTGATTAGAACATATTTATTGTGCCGTGAAACTTTGCTGTTTGCAAACGAAAAATGAAAAAAAAAAGCCCCCCCCCCCCCGAACACGTGCGTATGGAGGACTACTGCGTGGGCGATTTTCTGCGTCCCAGATCAAATATTTGCACCCAAATACGCGTAATCAAGCGTTTCCGAAAGCTCTGTTAATATAACATTGCTGCCAATAAAAGATTGCTGCATGGCACTATGTATGAGTGCATCTATTTTTATAAAGGGATTTTCTGAATGTAATTACTTACTTTCTTGCTTTGTTACAACATTCCATTGACAAATTGCAAATTTATAGTTTTATTATTTGCTAAAGTACTTGTAGTAACATCATGCAATAGTAAAAAAGTATTTTCTTCACTGTTTTTGTTTTTTCTTGTATTTTCACAAAAATGAGTGATGTCAGACAGAAACTTTGACCTTACAGAGCTTCTTGAATTCCACATAATAGTACTCTCCCATATGTTTCTGACCAACATGATTACATTTTAAGGCTAAATGAAAATATACAATCTAATGAACACAACAATGTTAGCCATTGCAGGTTCACTTAAGGTTTCATACTTACATTAAAAGAAAATAATGCAAATGCAGCTGCCGAAGTCTTCATGGGGTGGTGGTAAATTACTGGTATATATCGCTTTTCAATGATTCTATTTTTAAAACACAAAATGCTATTTACAAAAATAAAATTTGGTATATTTTCATCATCAAAGAGTAACTTGCAGAAATTGAGCAGGGATAACTGAGCTCAGGAACAGGTTAATGGACAGTCAGCTATTCAAACATACATCTATGAATGTCAAAGAGTCTGCTTGTTGGCATGATTGGTATCAACATCATATGCTAAATATTTTGCTTTGGTCTACAATACAACACCATCAGAACTACCTGGCAATGGTTGAGGGAGAATCTACTGTCACTATTTGTATGTCTAAAATAGAGGACAAAATTGTTTTTACTTTTCTATACAGAAGTAGGTGACTTATAAATAAATATATAAATATAAATAAAAAAATATGTTTTTACTTAGTCACCCACTTCACTTGTTAGCATACCCTTGTGGACTGATACCAGAATGCCTTTATTTGGGACCAAAATATATGACCATTGTGTACTGGATACTGGGTCAGTCTAAAATTAAATCTGAAATATTCACTAGCTGACAAACATACAGGTGAAATTGCCTCCTAACAATGAGTAATAGGCTAGGCAATTAATCATACTCAAACAGAAAATGTTCCTTTGGTGTTAAATTATTATCAATATTTCTGGTTGCTCTTTGATATATTTACCAGGAATCAGCTTGTCAGGGCCCATCCGAGCTGTGGGAACAGTGAACTCTTTCAATATTTTGGCTGCCTTTTTGCATTCTGACTTCAGACTATGAGGTATTGGTGTGTTGACCATTTTGCTCTATGTTGTCAATAAAATTCAAGTAATGATACTGTACCTCTACAAAAAAAAAAAACATTCACATCTTACTTGGCATAACTATAAAAATATCTGGGCAGTAGTTGATGACAAGAGTCTTCATAAGAAAGTAAGAAACATTTAATAAAACAAATTCATTTTTGTTGCTCTCAAATGTCATGAATGTTTGTTGAAAATTCACAAAGCTTTCTATCTGCCAGACACGAGGGTCAATAGATACAAAAAATACATAAACAGAGCTTACAGAGGTAAAATATACACTTTTAATCTGGACAAAAGTACACTGTACTAGACAACCAATGCATGTCAATATGCAATGGATCTGAATATTCATCGTATACTTCAATCGGTAAGTTGCATACTGTCAATCATGCAAATGTGTGACTAATCAGCATACATCTAAGTGACACACCTCCAGTTGCTCTGTCATCAGTCATTTTAATCCATTAAGTTGTCGGTATCATACAATATTAACAACTAAAAATTGGTTAGATCATGTGATAAGCCAAACTCTAACTTTGATAATGGTGAAAATATAGCTCAGAAATTAAATACTTGGTGATGGTGTGCAATTTATTCCATTCCCCACGTTGTCAATGGAAATTGTCATCTCATATATACAAAAGTCATGAGAGAGAAATGTACATTAATGAATCTTTAAACAAACATTTTCAATCTAATCAGTTTTTATTCATTATGATGTTTCTTGTTATATTCAAATGTCTGGCATATCTGATGCTTAGAAATTATCAAGCCAGTTTTAATGGAGAAAAAATAAAAATGAAGTACTTTGTCAATCAATCAATAGTAATATAAATGACCATGACAGCAAGATTTACTGAATGATACATGTATCTACAAAGAATACACCATAAGAGAGAGAGAGAGAGAGAGAGAGAGAGAGAGAGAGAGAAAGAGAGAGAGAAAGAGAGAGAGATTGCTTGTTGAAATTTTCAGTGAGTACAATTATGAGAAAGATATAAACTTACTCATATATACAAAGAATACAATCACAAGAGAAAGAGACTGACTCGGTGATATTTGCAGTGGGTGCATCCACAATAGAAAGCCTATGGTTAATTCTGTAAAATAAGTCATTTCAATGTACATCTAGCTAAAAATGTCTCACATACAATGGGACTTTAATGTTGCTGTGTCTTGTTATGTAATGAGGTTTTACTTGTGAAGCACAATAAAAAGGGTGTTTTTTTATCTTCTTTGCACATACTGCAAAACAACATATCGACACAATTCATTCTGTTGATGACCATCAAATAGGAGCATTTCATGTAAATAACTTATATTAACATTCAACATGCTGAATTAAATATTTAGTTACTTTATTATTCATTATCTTTATACAAACTACTAACTGACACACGTTTTTGTGATGATTTTAGTCATGAAATAGAATGATTAAAATAGCAGTCAATTTGCGTTGATAAAGATGTAATTCCTGAACTGGACAGAGACATTTATTACTGCTGCATAACATGAACAGTCTCCGTTGAAAAAAATATGTCCCCTCCCCCATTTCCTCCCCCCCCCCCAATAAAATGGTCATTCCCAAATGTGGTACATATTAATTTTTCTAAAGATACAAGCACATCTCATGGTTAATGTGATTTATATACAATTCTGACAATGCAGACATTATGGTCAATAGTATTCTGATTTTGTTTAAGAGAAACATTTTTTTCAATGCTTGGAACTTTTACAATGAATTAGGTAAATATGTCACAAAAATGTTGGATTATGTCATCATGCTCTTTAACAATTTCATTGGGCTCAAAATTAATGCTAATCTGAAGTCACTGATTGTGTCACAATACTTCTTACCTCAGCAGAAGGCTAATGACTAAGCTTTATGAACCTAGATTGGATGATGAATCTGATGCAGAAAATGAATATAAACTTTGAACATTTAATGAGCTTTCATTGCTTTGAGTGTATCATGTCAAGGAATAATAAATGTTGAATTGAAAACTGAACTTGCTTCCGCTTGATTTCAGCATGAACACTCAAACTGAGGCAGGATTATTAAACATTATATAACTGTGATTTTGTGGATTAGTGAGAAAACATAATAATCTGCTCAAACCCTCGTGTAAGGTTGTAAATATCAAAATACATCTAAACCATCACAAGTAATATTGATACTTTTTCACATTTTGAAGATTTGATATATTTTCCTCAAAATGTATGACAACGTATACGCAATGTATCACTTGGTGCCTAAAACTCTCAAAAGTCAAACTTACAATGGGTTAAAACAGACGATAATTACTTTTCGTACCCGATTCAGGTTCAGTGAAAATGCACAACTGTACCAACGATGGTCGAGCGGATTCCTATATCACGTAATCTTAAATTTATGTTAACGATTTCTAAACTGGAAGAATGTTATATTTGATTTGTTGAAAAGTTTTCTGGAACTTCTATTGTTCAGCTCCAGCTTTGCTTTCCAACTTTCAGGAAGTGTTTACCTTTTAGTTAAATCCTGCGGAGTAGTCACCCTTCCATCGCAGTATATGAAACGCATATATGCTGCAATTGCTCTAATTTGGGTAAAAATTAAAGCGTTTATATGAATGGAGAAAATTCAACCAATCACCGCCAGTTGTATAGTTTCGTGCTATATTTGAAATAAAGAAGTTGACAATAATTTTGTCGGAGTTTTTGACGATTACATTAACGGATTTAACACAACGTTGAATGAAATATTAATATTTTAAGACAACTAGGTTTGTGTGAAAAATCAATGTGAGTTAATAAATCATGGCGCAATATCCGAAGAGGATCGCCCAACATTTGCTTAAGCTATACTGCAACAATGTAACGTGTTATTTTTAGCTATCAACCTTGTTATTACCAATATAGATTTCTTTTTGGTGATAAGTTTAATGTAGATACACAATTGAGTTCCAACAGGTGAATAAAGCTCGTCTTTTTCATTTTAAATTGGCTAAAAGATCTCATCTGGCAAAATATTTTTTAATAAACCCAATATTCGATAGTTTGATTATCAATGTTTACTTCAGAGGCCTCTAGTACTTACTTAACAACCCATTTGTTTGTATTCCCTAGCAGTTTTTAATACGAAAAGCAGCAGTGATATAAACAAAATTACACAAAACTTAAGTCTTTTCGTTTAAATTATAATTTATCAATGTTCGCATTTCGAACCACCAAGGGATGCTGTCTTTCTAAATCCTTTTCAGATTCTGTAACAATTCATTTTCAGGAAAGAAAAAAACGTGTCTGCTTCCATTATTTGTAGATCTTTGTTCTACAATATATATATATATATATATATATATATATATATATATATATATATATATATATACATACATACATACATACATACATATCGGATGTTAGTACAAAATTATGTTTTTGATTGCAGTTTTTTTAAAGTTAGGGTAAGTAGGTTTAAAAAAAAATAATATATTATTGATATATTATAATGATTAATATATATTTAGTATATATAATGTACTGAGTACTTGAAGTACTGGGCTAATCAAGTATTTATTCTTTAACATATATATTATAAAGATTTTCATATTTAGTATACTATGCACTTCAAGTACTGGGCTAAACAGCCCAGTTTGATGCACAAATGAAATTTGGGAATTTTTATTTAAAAGAACTTTCCTGGAGGGTGTGCCAAGTCTGGCAATGAAATATCTGACCAGAAACACATTTTTTAATTATATTAGTATCCCAGCTTCATGCATGGGATTCTTACAAGTCTATGTATATCAAATGAGCAGCTTTTTTTGATTAACACCCAGTATATTTGAAGCCTACTATAAACAATTTTGAAGATGTTACATACATATACTGGTAGAAATTATAAAGTCCTGGTACTTAATAAAGAATCACTGCTTATAATTGTTGAAATATGTATACCATCTTTATCAGATATTTTGTTTCTGATCATCCACCATACTAGTTCAACTAATATCTTCTTCTCTTTATTAGTATAGCGTCATTTTTCTTGTATTATATCAGGATATTGCTGCCCTATTTGGATTTTTAAACTGATTATAGTTAATATGGTATGCATTGAACAATGTATCACAGAATATCCATAGCAAGCCTTATTTGGAAAACAAATGAGAATCTTTGTTTTCTGTCGTGGTGAACGAAGTACAAATAATAATAATAATAATAATGAGGACTTTGTAAAGCACCTAATCTTTAGAAGCTCTAAGCGCTTTTACATCATCTATAATGATATGACTACAAAAAGCAAACACCATATAATATTAATATTAAGTTAGCATAAATACTAATTTAAACTACCTGATATAAGCTTAATAACTTCATATTTACCAAAACTTTGAAAAAATCATAATTGTACTTCTGTAATAGATTCTAACTGCAGTCATCTTTTTGCCTTTGACAAAAGCTTTTTTTTCTCCATTGTAAGGTATATGAAGTGATTACCAATATGGTATTTAACTCCGAAAGTCATGAAAATTTCAGGAATTTTCCTGAGATTATTGAAGATGGTGAACAATATGAATCTGTTTGAAATAAAATAGATAGTAAAGAAACTCCCAGTTTCATTTGAAATGCACAAAAGATGAGTGTTAGGGGCCACCCTGGTGACAAAGGTTAAATATTATAAATCAAAGAAAACAGTTTTGTGCATTTTTTTTTTTTATCCACGATACTTTCCATTTTAAAAATGAATAGTGACAGGCAAACAATATGAACTTTTAGAGTAATTTCCTTGCAACCAGAAGGATTGAGATATTTAGTAGTCCTTCCCACTGTGTTGTGGCAGCAAATTCCAACTTTTCTGTTGGCAATTTGCTCTGAGCCCATACCACAATATAACTGTTGTTGTTGTAGTGTTTAACACCATTTTTCAGCACAATAGGCTATACATGGCATCAAGTATTAATGGTGGGGGAAAAACCCGGGGAAAACCACCGGCCCACAAGAAGCTACTGGCAAGCTTTCTAACATACCCACATCAAATCTAAGACTCAAACCCATGCAGACAGAGGTGAGATGGCAGTGATCCGTAACGGAGAGTGCTTTGGATCACTTGGCCACTCTGGGTCCCTAATATAACTGTAACAATACCTAAAATACGGAGGATCAGAGGAAACGAAACTATGGTTTTTATTACGGTAGTGGTGTTTATTTGTGATGTTGTCTATTATCAACAACGCTCTTATAAAGGTCAGAAATGCATTTATTTTCTTTCTCTAAAGTATTGTTTACAACATAATTTTCCCAACTTTATACAAATGATAAACCATGCATTAATGAGATTGCAGATTATCAATTGTACTGAACAATTGGCCTTCTATTGCATTTTTTTCTTTGTAGTGGCAATTTTGCAACCATAGTGGAATCTCTGTAGTATAAATTAATGTTAAACACAGGCAGTTGTAATTTATTTTAAAGTTTAAAGATTTTAAATGGGCCTCCTTTCTAAAAGCTATGTTTTCTTATATGGATTTAAAGTTAAACAAGCAATAAAACAATTTTATTGCTTGATAATGGTTAATAGAACTTTGCCTTTCCTCTGTCACCTATGAAATACATATTTATTTGTTAAACCTTTTTGTTGTTGTCTTCTAGGTTGTAAATCATCAAATATTTAGGACACCAGGGTTGATAGGTCATCATTTTGGGGGTCTATGAAGCACAGTTGAGGGTAAAGGGAACTTATACTTATTACTAGATCATGATTGTATATATTAGGCCTACACTATGTTACTAGGTCATTATGCCTTCACTATGTTACTAGGTCATCATTATTACTAATTATGGCCTAGTTTGTTACTAGGTCATTATTATTAGGCCTACACTACATTAGGATTTTTTCTTGTTTTGTCTACCATGGCATAATCAGGACAGGGTTTAATCTTTATGTTATTGTAAGAAGTTTATCACAGGTTACCAATATTAAAAAAAAAGAAATTAGCCTTGAAATTTGTTTAGTGTTATGCTGGCAAAAACATGGCCTTGAAAGCACTTGAAAATTCACGTGTTGGCTACAAAGTGTTTAAACGTCTTTGAACATTTACTGGAATGTCAGCTATGACTCATAAAGTTTTTATTACTGGAAACAGAAATGAACCTTAATATTCTAAGCTTACATATAATATTTTAATAAGTATTTTTTTTTATACTTCCAAATCTATGAATTCTGTATAATATAGATTCACCTGATCCAATTTATCTATCTTTTTTTCAGTGGCATGTTTAAGCTCTTTTCCTCCCAAAAAATGCTGTTTAAATTGGGTGTGAGAGGCTGAAATTATTATTTCAAGTATATAATAAACTTGTGTTATTATTTTTACAGTTAATGAGTTAATCAGTTCTGAATGTGACAAAGAAGATATGCCCTTACCAGTCATTAGAAAGAGGAAACTTCCAGATGAGGGAGATGATGGACCAGGGAGACTGCCAAGTGGTTCTGAATCTTCAGTTGTGGATGCAGGTGGTAGCAAAGTCAAAGTTGTTGTCCGAATACGACCAGAGAATGCTCAGGAGGTGGAAGGCAACTTTAAAACTGTAGTTCAGATTATGAATGAATATGTTTTGGTATTTGATCCCAAAGAACAAACCATACCAAATTATACTCTCAGAAAGAGGCCCAGAGATTTAAGAAAACGGGCCAGCAAAGATATGAAATTTGCTTTTGATTATATTTTTGGTCCAGGGTCTCGTAATCGTGAGTTGTATGAACAGACCACAAAAACAATTCTTGATGGATTTCTTAATGGATATAACTGCTCAGGTAAGGATTTCATAAAATATTCATGTGACAATGGTAGATTTCTAAATTAATTGGAATATTTGAGTTTAGACTTGGCATTGTTTTCAATAATCAGGGATTTGTGATATTTCTAACCCCAACCCTAAAGTCCTTAAAATAGCTCTCAGATTCATGCAGTTTTAATGTATAGAACTGTGTAGAGAAATTGTATTTAATTTTGAAATCTCACTTATATTAATTCTTTATTGCCAGTATTCCATGTTGTGACTTAAAATTCAGAATTGGTGAATAATGGTTTTCAACAGAAAGTGGAGAAATGGATATTGACATTCTGTAATTTCAAGTATAGACAGTAAAAATTGTTTTTTTACATCTATGTATAAAACATTTTATATTAAAAAAGTTTTGTTATAATGTTTCTATGTTACAATGTTTAAATGGTGATTGCATTTGGTTAGTATTGTCCATCAGGGAAAATTTGCTCAGTTATAATGCTTATCATCAAATGTGCCAATGCCAGGTAAACAACTGCATTCACATAAATAACTAAGTTGTAATTAAAAAAAGGTGCCAGGTAATAAAGGCATGTAAATGGTACCTCATTCACTACAAAACAAAGGTGTAACAATGTCACAAATTAACAACTTTGTAATGACTATGCCTTATTCATAATTGCCAGTTTTAAATCATGGGTTTCTGTGCAATTCCAGCCAGACAAAGAATGCTGTGTTAGTACTTTTTGAATCATGGGTTTCTATGCAATCCCAGTCAGTCAAAGAATGCTATGTTAGTACATTTTGGACTAAATATTGTTTTATACCTATACGTTGAGTACTGCTTGAAATAAATCTCTCGTATTCATGGGATTCATCTTCACTTTGAAGTTGAATAACCAGCATGTTCTAATCCAATGATATTTCTCAAACCCAGACAAAAAAATTAAATGTGAAATAAATGTATTGTCTGCAATCAGTATGAGTTGTTGTGTGGTGTTTCAAAAGATTGTATTGCTAAGGCGGTGTTTAGAGAGCAAACAGGTGTCATTACCAGTGATGGCAGAGATGTTGATGTTTTCATTGCTTTGATGCATGATGTGCTATGCATACTTGTCATGTGTCTGGTAACAAGAATGTAAATTTCTAGGATTATGTTTGTTTTGACATTGTCACATCTGTGTTACCAACATCAAATATATTGTTTCTGCAATTGGTGATTGCTTGGAGGCAACCGATTTTTATGCTTCAGGGAGCAATGAGGATGAAGTAGTCATACATGTAAGACCTTGATGCTGATAATTATGTTTTGTAAGGGTCTTACTGCTTAACTAACTGTGCTGTGTATCTTGTTTTGATGTCGACTAACATTGTATCAAAAGTAAAATTTTCAGGAATATCTCACACAACTGGCAACTGTAATAACAATGCTTTTATAAAAAGTAAAATCGTAATGTTTTAGTCAGATTTTACTTATTGATGTCTTTTCTTTAATAAAGTTCAAATCTTCTCAAAAGAAATGGACATATTTTTCAAGTTTTGTTGGCCCACATTTCAGTTGCCTGAAAAGTGATGAAAGCCGGGCTTGCTGAAATTGGGTTAAGTTGAAATGTTATTTTTTAATGAAACAAATGAAAAATATATTATGCCTATTGGAACTGTTAGCAACTTTTCATTTTGTTCAAGAAACATATCCTCCACATGAACCAATTTACATACTTCTGCATACCTCGACTGCCATCACAATTCAGCAAATTCAAATGAATGTCAACAGAACATGAAACTGTGTCCCTTTGCTAGTGTCAGATTTTGATTCCACCAGGATAAAAACAGCACAGTTAGTATATTAAATATATCAATTTGTGGAAGAGTGTTGACATTGGCTGCCAAGTCTGTGCAATATACCTTAAACATTGAATACTTGTTCCAATGTCAAACAACATTGGAACACAAGCTCGTTATTTGAGTAATAAGATGTAGCACTAAAACAGAAATAACATGTTCTATGTCTTAAATTGTAGGATTAAGGATGAAGATGAATTATTACCAACCTTTTGTACCCAGAGCCATGAAGGTTATGGATAGGGTAGCAGGCATTTAAGTATAACTACAAGCTCAGAGTGATGCACTTGACATTCTTTATGATTATTTGCATGTCACTGAAACACTTGACTATTCTGTTTTATGCTAAAAACATTGGCCAGATGCAATTGAATAATAATTTCTCTCCAATTATGTGACTACTGGTTCTGACATTAAGTCGCCATTTTTACTTGTGACAATGCTTGAGTAGTCAGTCACCTCTAGAATTTATTTTGAACATTTGAGTCTACATTTAATTCCTTTCTGTGTAATAAATACAGCTGTATTTTTTGCTGAAGATTTCATCTTTGCATGCTTTATCAATGATTCAATACGTGTTTTCAGTTGGTTCCCAAATTATTCAATGTCAATAAGACATTTCTGTCAGCCAATGAAATTTATTGTTCTATGATTCTTTGGCAGTAAGCATACTCTATTCAGTAAGTGTGGGCGCATTTGACTCAGCTTAAAGTTAACCATAAGGATGTTTTAGTTTTATTTCTCTAGGTCTATTTTATGCACTCTATTGTCTCGAGGAGAGGGTGGGGGCAGCTTTAGAAGGACAAACGTGAAAAATAAGTGTGTAAAATTTATTTAGTCTCTAGAATTTTCAGCTAGGTTGCCCTATGACTAATAAAGGTGAATAGGTACTTGGAACACTGCTGACACACATCGATAACACAATGAGTGCCATCAGAATAAAAATATATTGTGAATACAAAATCTATAACCAAAAATAATAATTAAAAAGCATGTGAAATTGTATTGCTTGGTTTCCCAGTTTGAGTAACATGGCAGCGTCTTCTTTATTGTGTGTGCATGAAACAATTAATTAACACTGTTCAATTTTTAAAGTTTAAAAAAAAATGTCTTTGCCAGCAAGAAACATTCATTTTTTATATTGTAATAATTGATCAGTTTCATTTATTCCATTCCTAAATTTGAATAAGCAAGGTTTTGACTATATGTTTCTATTGTCAGATGGGACGGTTTTCAAGTTTTGCTTGACCATGGTGGTTGCTTTTTTTAATGGAAGAATTGTTGTAATCAAATCAAAGAAAACACTTTTCAGTCAAAATTCTTGTCAATAATTTTTGCATTACTGTTTGCATCACTTCCACAAAGATTAAGACTTCATGGAAACTAATATTAGAATGTGACATTGATTCCATTATACCGTCTTTCCAAAATATTTCATGCTCTTCATGTGGGTCTGGCTCTCAGTCAATATAGAATTATACCCAGATTTTGCTACAGTGAATGTTAGATTTTGTAAATATTTGATCACTGAAAAATTGGTTGATATTTGGCAAATTTCATGTCCTCTAAGTGGATTTATTTGAAACTGTATTCTCTGGGTATCAGAAATCCACAAATGAGCTTTCCTTAAAAGACATGCTTTATTATTCAGTGTATCCCAAAGAGATGCAGTCTTCAAGTAAGAAAGATCTCCTTGGTGTTTGGGGGTGAAATACAAAATTTGGGGGGGTGTGTCTCTGATATGTGAATGAGGGTAAACTGAAACACTATGACTGACGTGAGGGATGACATGCATTTGTACTTTTGTTGTCATTATATACATACTAAATACTGGGGGGGGGGAGTGAGTGGTCTAAAGCGCTCTCCGTTACGGATCACTGCCATCTCACCTCTTTCTGCGTGGCTTCGAGTCTCAGATTCAGCCAATATTGGTATGTGAGAAAGCTTGCCAGTAGCTTCTCGTGGGTCCATGGTTCTTTCCGAGGTTTTCCTGTGTTCTTCCTCTACCATTAATACTGGCTAACATGTATAACCAATCTTGTACTGAAAAATGGTGTTAAACCCTACAACAACAACTAAATACTGGACTTTTCACTAATGTAGTGGTCTGTGTTTATTTGGCCACTTACATGTACTATCTTGTAATCATCCTTGATGGTCTTTATCTTGTAGTCTAGTGGTTTGTGTGCCAAACTGCATGACAGACTAGCCAGGTTTGATCCCCATTGATGGCAGCTAGACTTTTATCCTCTCTCATTAAAGCATCACATATGACTTGTCCTTCCTCAGCTATCATTCATAAATATGAGTGACACTTTTTAGGCCAAATCTATATTATCTTTCAGTGTTTGCTTATGGGGCCACTGGAGCAGGAAAAACCTTCACTGTGCTGGGAAACAAAGATGAACCTGGTGTCATCTATCATACTATGGTAGATCTATACCAGCGTATAGCTTCATTACAGCATGAAAAGACATGTGAAGTGGCAGTATCATATCTTGAGGTTTGTATTAGTCATCAAATTCTTGGCTAATTTTCTTTGATTGAACTTTTGTTTGGTGAAGAGCAAGACAAAATGTTTAATTGTGAAAAGATCAGTTTCCAGTTAATTTTTTGTGCATTTGATTTGTGATGCTTGTAGAAATTAACTTGGAATAAAACATGGTACCAGACAAAGAAGGAAAAATCATGTGTATCGCTTGTGTTGTTTTTAAAAGGGCATTTTGTCTACTCTACAAAAGTTTCATCTGCATTATTAAATTGCAGTACTGTGTAATTAGCAACATAAAAATAAATTTTTACAAAACTTTAACAGTACCAAACAATGTTTGTACCAACAACATTTTGGTTTTGAAAAGTTTGTACCAACAATACCCAACTCACCTTTCACGTTTACGGACTGAGGACTGTTGATGTATGTTCACTTGAAAAATATGGCTATTCTTTAGAAGAAAAAAAATGTTTTATTAATTAGTGTCACTTTTAAGAGAAGATATTAATTTGCTTTGAAGTTACACATATCTTTCTTACTACATACACATAAATATACTTCTCACAAATATAGCTACCCTCTTGAAAAGACCACCCATCTTATAAAGCCACTTTCCTAGTGCAGGAGGTTTATGATCCATCAGACTAAATGTATTTTTCTGCAAGTTGTAGTATTGTACCCAGGCTTCTTATTTTAATTTTTAACATAGTCAACTGGGCATGGTACCAAAACTAATTCGTGTGTGATTTAGATTGTTAACAAATCTTTAACAATTTTTCAGTAAAATTGCTACAATGTCTGCAGTGTAGCAGTTTATAGTGATGTAAGCCCTGGAGCATCATGCCGCAGATATGTAGTATGATGCCACCCACTCACATTATCCTGACACCAGGCTAACCAGTCCTTACACTAACATCTTAATGCTGCGTGCCAAGTAATGCAGCGTTCTATTACCATTTTTATAGGTCTTTGGTATGACTCGATCAGAATTTGAATGTGCATCCTCACATCCAAGGCAGACACTCTAACCACTTAGGCCACCAGAGCAGTCTGCCAAACTAATTTATAGCTTCATAACAAATATGCTGGGTTTTCCCAGTCCATATTTAGCCTGTGTTTTGCATCACATGATGAGATTTAAGCCATTCTAAATGCTTGTTACAAAGGCATGGAAATACTATGGCATGCAATTACTCTAACATTTCTTTTCATTACCATGCCAGGTGTACAATGAACAGATCCGAGACCTTTTGATGCTGGGAAGTGCACTGCCAATTAGAGAGGATCCCAATTCAGGTGTTTTGGTGCCAGGTCTTTCTCTTCACAAGGTATAGTTTCTTGCTTGAATACTTGAAATCCAATTTTTTTTGCTTAAAGTTTATGTTCCAGACCACTATTTGTCTTGCATGGAAATGATGTTTGTGTAATTCATGGTACAAAAGAAATCACCAATCATTTTTCTTTAACCATTTTCCTAATTATGTAAATTGAGAGACTGATGTCAGATGGTGTGCCGAACAGAACATAAGTGGTATACATCAGAATTTTCTTTGAATGTTATGTCTGTGTAAAAAAAAATATAATTCAGATGTGGAAATATGCATTTTGAGTAATAAATTATTGAAAAATGTATATTACATTTTCTTTTTTAATTTGTTTAGAAAAAGAAATTTGGTAATGATTTTGAAGAAATTTATAGTTTTTAGGTGCTGTTGATGCTTACAAGAGAGTTGTGTCCATTGTTACATAGTCATTAACTTTCAAAATGCCATTAACATTCTTTGATATTGGTTTGAGCGAAGCTTTTGTCTGAGTAATCTCGAAGGAAAAAGAGAATACATTCATCACATTGAATCAATATGAGCATCGTGTTGATTGCATATTAGGTACACGAGATGTAATATGTACCCCAGTTAACAGTTTGTCCATATTTCTTCTTTAAATGTGTTACCCAATCATAAAACCTCAAGAGAACTATTACTGCCTCACAAATCCAGCCCTTTCAGATAAACACTTTTAGTTTAAAAAAAAGCTAAACGTTATCTGCCCACCAATGTGGTTGTCAGGCAGAGTGATCTCCCCATGGTATAGAGATTGGCATCATATCCTTTGAATATCTCAGTTACTACTTCTGTTCATGCCATGCAGCATGCTCTCATCAAGAGAGACCTCACAAAATCCTTGACTGTATCTGGAAGTTCTACACTAACAAGTCAGAAGATGTACATGTACATTTCTGGAAGTTCTGCACTAGCAAGTTGGAGGAGTTGGAAGACTCCCTCCATCTATATTCCTACTTTTCTTTCATTTCAATGACCGATACAGGCCCCTCCCACATCCCATCCTTATCACAGATCCAGATAGGGAGTAAGGCTCCAATTATTCATGGCTGAATGGGGAATACTTATCATTACATAATGGGGACCTAATAAGTTTGCTGGAGACTTGGTATCACATTCATTGACCTATTAAACCTTTGGCCAGAGTTCTTAAACTACAGCGCAACACTTATTAGTTTTGTTAAGATTTTGGGTTTGCAGTGGAATGCAGCGGTGGGTACTAACACTCCATAAGGGAGACTATATCATCAGTGTGGATTTGCAAGAAGCATGTTTTCATGCCCCTGCTCCAAACAGCTTTCATAAGTTTTGCAATTTGCCTACAATAGGTTACAAGAAGCAGATGGGTTATATTTTGAAGCAACACATGAAGTCATGTGTTACATTCTTTTCAATCGCTTTGTCAACTTTAACATCTCTGACCTCATATCATTTGAAGATCTGGTTGATTAGGTCTGGAATCAAGTAAAAATAATGTTTCCCGTAGGAATGCAATTAAATTCATACATTGGTAGGTTCTATGCCTATTTAGATTTGTCTCACTACTTGAGAATTCCTTTGCTGGCCAAGTTTTTCTCAATGCATTTGCGGGCATCTTTGCCCTTGTTCACCTTGTTGGGCCCCCGTTGCAATGGTTATGTGGTCCAATTGGAGACAACTCTAACAATCTACAACAGTACAAGGTTGCATCTCATACCACTTGAGATTCACTTTGTCAATTAATTTGTAAGCACAACCTTCAGCAATAACAATTGCTACGGATGCAAACACAGAGGACAGAGCAAGTCTCCTATGATTTCAAACTACCAAAAAGAGTGTGGCCCCTTCAAGATCATTATTTACATGTCAACATCATCAAAATGGAAGTTTATTTTGAAAGCTTTTTAATAGTGGCTCTCCTGTCTGATAAATTCACTGGTGGCTTATTTCAAACATGACAACAAACAAGTACTCAGGCCATTTGTGTTTGCCATTTGTCATCAACAGTCACACTTTAATTTTATATTTACTAAGCTAAGCTAACAGATTGGCAGACTATTGGTTATGCAAAAAGGAACTAATACAAATGGAATGGTCTCTTTATCCCACAGTTTTTACTCAATAGACACTCAGTGGGATTGACATATGATGGACCTATTGAATTCAGGGTGGAAATGCCAAAACCTCAGTCCTGAACACAAAAAAGGCCTGAACAATTGATATTCTTTAAATAGATTGGAATGGCCAAATGTATACACTTTGCAAACACTTTAGATCTGAAAGGGGACATGAATCAGAAAATGAATCCCTTTATCTTGATTACTACACTCAAATAGGAATAACTCAACCAACCTCATCAATTATATCAGAATACACAATGGCATGTGTTTCATCCCCATTCAGAGTTACTGAACGTGGATGTCAGAATCTTATGAATATGCCTTAGCAACAACCTTTTTCATGTTTAGTGGTGGAGTGTCCTCAAGTGAGATTTGTATCCACCTTAGAGGCATAAGAAGGCAATGGATGGATTATAATCTTATTGGAATGCTCAAAGTACTCTATACCAATGTAGGCACTCGTAACTCAATTTCTGACTTTCTATGATTCTTCAATGAGAAACAGTGAGCACCATTCACAATTAAATCTACTGTTCCACTCACTCACATACTCTGGGTGAGGATATTAAACATACATCTGATTATCTGTTCATTTGGATTCATCCTGGTCTATGAAATAGGACCCTTGCCCAAATGGACCTTATAGATATTACAGGGTTCTTATGGTCTGTAAAGGTGTTTGACAGTTTGGGAAAAATGAGGTAGCATTTTCAAGGAGATTGTCCTGAGGTCTTTAAAAGTCTTTGAAAATTTAAATAAACCCAAACATTTAAAAATTTTCCATAATCACAAATAAAATTGTCTAAGGTTGTTAGATTCGGATGTAGTCAAGTTTATCTGGTTTCTCACTTTTGATTAATTATAGTTTAAATTTCATCATTAAACAATATTGTAGTATTTTGCATTCATGGTTTTCTCATTTAACATAACTTGTATACAAAATGTTAGCAAAAATAGGTCTTGGAATTCTATATTTGTGGTCTGTAAAAGTTTGGGAAAATTCTTTGAATTTATCATTCTGAATTCTGTATGAACTCTGTATTAACCTAGCAGAACATCAGTTCTTAAGGAATTATATATTGGTAATAATTCCCATCTATTCTGGACATTTCTCCTCAAATTCATTGACAGGACCCAGTGTGAGCTCTGAAGTGGTATTTCAGGAATATAAAGCTGTTGCACTGAGGGAGATCACTGTTCATTATACCTTCACAGATTGTCAAAATGGTCCTTTTAATCTTGAATAAGTGTGCTATATGTAGGTTTTCCCACAGAAGCTCAAAAGGGGCAGGGGAATGTTTTCCTGAAGGCAAGGGCAGAGGGAAAGGTGAAAGAATTTAGAACGACCCGATTCCTTATGCATCTTGCACAGTTCATTTCTTAGTATGAAGCTTGTATTGTTTCAGTTGTACCATTGATTAGAGCTGTACCGATGTCACTTTTTGCCGATTATGCCGATACCGCGTATAGCCGATTATCAAAATTGCCGATACCGATTATGAGACCGATTATTTGATTATCATATTATGTACTCAGGTATAAGCCAACAAATTTAGAAAACAATAAAGGCCTGGAATGGGGGGGGGGGGGCTTATCCGTGGGCCAATGTAAAAACTTTACAGGTTTTAGGTGTTTTTGTTGTCTATTATAACGGCAGTACATCTTGGGACAAAAATATCCGTGTTCTAAGACATAGGCATGTTAAAAAAGTAACTTTCGGTGACCCGAAAATTATTAAACGTTTATAAAGTACTATTTATTACTGATTTTGTTATTATTTTGCATGTGCATATTTTCTGATTTCCACAACACGAAATTACAGAAAGGTAAAATACAGCCTTCATAATTTGCGGGTCAGTCGAGTTTACCAGGGAGACCATATACTATAATGTACAGTACTTACGCAGTGCAAAGTGTGCATAGCGTCACTTAAATCCTTTTTTATTCCCAAATATATTAGTTGCAGATTTTGCTTTATTCGTTGTTTCGACCAAAGTGTATTCTTTCAGATAAAATTTCAGCTAATCTGTAATAGCTGTTTCATTTACTACGAATCACCTCTCACGAGTTACTCATTTTCAATGATATAAGTGATCCTTACAAACAGGAAAGTTTCGTGGCACAATAAATATGTTCTAATCACTATGCAAATTGAGACAATGCTTTTGAGTTTATTGCCGACTTTCTATGAGCAAAGGTCGTCGGCTTGCTTTGACAACAACAAATACTCGTTATTGCTGCGGCAACATCAGATAATTGTAAAACATTGATATAGAATTGTTTTATTTGTTTAGTATATGTCGGTGCTTCAAAGGTACAGTAAAACCTGTTATGACTTATGAGAGACCGCCCCTTCTGCCAGATGGTGGCTTGGTGAAACACTAACAAAAGAAATAAAAAATAATTTTAAAAAATCCGGAAATGATTCTCACTTACTAGTATTAAAGACAATAAGTTCGTTCACCCTCCAGGCATTACGGATTAACTGAAAGACAGACGACGTACTCAAACCTACACTGAAGCCCTTTCAAACAATTTCTCACTGGGACATAAGGACTATCGGTGTTTTGTGAGTTTTCATAAAGATAAAGAAAAAACACAAACCTCAAAATTGACTGTGTATATATCCATCATTACTCCCTTTGATGTTAATCTTACTGGCTATTCACATGACTTTGGCACTACAATGGCGGTTAGCGACATGTACTTTAGTCTGGTTTACTGCAGTTTACAAATGTTACCGGACGCTGGAGTTGAAAATTTCGCACAACTGGCAGCAAGATAAATTCTTTTTAAATACTTTATTAGAGCAATCTCTTTGTTACAAAAGATTAATTGATGGTTCAATGTGTTTATCTCGATATATGGTTATTCGACTATACAGTAGTGTTAGTTAATGAGCAACTTGTTTGCATACTGCATATATCCCGAGCTCTAGTGTTACAAAGGATTAAGTTACGGTCAGTCAAAACGCGACTGTATATACAACTTTTATCAGGAAAAATTGGTTATTTAAAAAAATTATTTGCATCGGCACCGATTATTTTTGCCGATACCTGATTATACCGATTGTGCTAATAATCGACCCGATTACACGTACGGGCGATTAATCGGTACAGCTCTACCATTGATCCACATGTTAAACAAGGTTTAAAATAATATTTAATAAATACTTATTTCAGATTTTGTAACAGTACTACAGATTCAACAATAGACATGCAAAACTTGCTTGAAAGTTTATGAAATAAAAAAGAATTAATAAAATTTTTATTCAAACATATGTTGTATTGTTTTTGTTTATTTCTTTGTTGCAATCAGTTGTCTGTTTACTTTCAACATCCATTTATCTGTTATCACTTGAAAGTCAATGTATTTATTGTTCTGAGTTATCATTAGCAATTTATTCATTTTCTCTACCTTTGTTCTGTTTCGAAGAACTGTGATTGTTCGCTTCACTTGTGAAAACATCCTTTCCACTTCAGCTGTGCTCAAGGGTAGTACAGCAGCAGCTGATGATATCTTCAGTATATTAGAGTAGATATTGCCTAATGTTTTCTCCATTTTCAGCAATCCCTTTGTTGTTGCAGTAGGGCCAGTCAGAAGGTCCATACTGTTGTCTGTAATTGAGGTCTTGAACAAGTCCCATTGATACAATGTTTCATCTACATCCAGTTTTAAATGTTCTGCCAGATCCATTATTTCATCATTGCCATAAAATCCATTCTTCACCTTATCAGGAATGTTGTTTCTGAATATTGTAAAATTATCAATGACTTCAGTGTTCTGAAGCCTTGTTGTTATATTGGATACAAGCCCATCAATAAACTTCTTCTCTGCAGTGTGAACACTCTCTAATTCATTTGGTTTCCATGTAACATTAATTTTCTTTATTAGCTCAGATGATTTTGTTGTGTTCACTCCCTCCTTTTCTTTGAGCCTACCAAGGGTCATCAGTGTAGATTGTAACTGTGGATGGATGGTGCTAAGTTCCACATCATTTCTTTCAAAGGTAAGTGCTAGCTGGGATACTGGTTTCAATGCATCACAAAGAAAATGAACAACCCTGATGGTTGCTGCATTTTTAAGTTGTTTTAATAAACCAGAAGCTGAAGGACCAGTTCCGATTCGCACCTTGTCTGTACCGCTTGCTGTTGCATTTTCAAGGTCTACGCGTGCTGACTCGTGTCTCTTAATGATGTTACAGCATTCAGATGGGATAACCATCGGGTGTGGACGGCATTCTTTATGGTTTTCGTCTCTTCTGCATCATTAAGCAATTTCTGTATCTTCTCTAGACTTTTCGTTCTGACAGCTGAATAATGATAATACTTGAAGACATGAGTTAGTGTGTCATCTACATCTCGGAAGAGTGGTATGTCTTCAAAACTGTTCTTTGCTGCCAGTGCCAATCTATGATTATGGCAGTGAATGTTTATAATGTTCGGTTTCAATTATTTCAGTCTTGTAGCGACACCACTTTTAGATCCGATCATTGTATTGCATCCGTCACTGCCAAAGGCAACCAAGTTATCTAAACTCAATTTAGTCTGGATAACATCTTTTGTAGCATCGTAAATGGTCTCAGCATTACCGTCAGGCAATTCTACATCTTTAACAAATTCTGTTTGAAGTTCGCCAGTAACGACATCAATATACTTAGCACTAAAGACTAGGTGTTTTCTGTTTGAAACATCGGTAGACTCATCTGCCATGATGGAATACGCTGGACTAGATTTAATATTGGTGTAAATAGCAACTTCCACGTGTTCAGCCATTGTGTCGATGAATTCGTCCACCATGCGATGACTTGTGTACTTTGCATTGGATCCTACAGACAGATACTGGAGATCTGGTGCATGCAGTTCGTGTGTTGCAAAGTCGATGAATGCTTTGAATATGTCTGTGTATGGTATGTTGTGTTGCAACAAAAAGTTTAGGCACTTGATGGCAGAAGTAATGGCCTTCGCATCTTTGTCTGTGATTGATTCTTGGTTAATCGCATTCTCTATCCCTAACTGTTGTCTGGTTTCCCATTCAAGTGCCTGACGGTGTTGTTCACCCTGCTCATGACCTTTAACCTTGTCCAGACGTTTACAGGCATATCCCTCTTTGTTATATTTGCTGCTTCCATTCAGACCTTTTGTGTTGTGTTTTTGGCACAGGCAGCAATACATCACATCTAGATCTTCATCTTTACTACAGTACAACCAAGGTCGGTTGTTTTCCCAAGCCTTGTCGTACCCCGTTGTATTATGCTTTGATTTTTTTGGGTCTGCTTTCTTTGTAGGAGTGTCGTTTTCTTTTGATTCGTCGCTTGGAGGTCTAAAAATTAATAATAATAAACATAAATTGCGGCAGTTTACAATTATTTCATTCGTAAGTGTACAGTTCCGGTTAAATTCGTAAGTGCCACCAGGATTCAACTGTTGTCGCATTACAAAAACATTTTGCCAAAGTACGGACGTTTAAACATTTTCTCATTCAGTAGTTTAATTTCGTTCTCACAAGTCGGTACCGTAAGAATTGAGGCATATAGAAATAATTTATATTTACTATAAATAACGCATTTATTTGTAAAATATTAGTTTCCATTATTTAAAAAAAATTGTTTACGTAAAAACTTTAAACTGTGTATATATAGTCAAATTAATATTACATCAGTTTAAGCATTTTTCAATTCAGAAGTTTAATTCCCTGGTTAAATGTCGGTTCCCTAATTAGCGGGGCAAATAAATTTTTTTTTTATAAATATCGCATTTTTTTAAAATATTAATTTCACATTATTAAACAAATTAAATTTCATGTAAAAACTAAACTGCATAAAAAAATTTGTAAATTAAATACAGAGACCTAAAACTAATTGTAATATTTCGGTGGATATAATCGTTTTCGATCCCGAAAATCGTAAATTTTTGACGTGCTATCCAATGATTAACACTCACGAACTTTGAAATGATTTTTTTTACGGACATTAAAAAACATAATGATGACCGGAATCCTTTCAAGCAGTGATCCATAATGGACAGCACTTTAGACCACGCAGCGACGCAGGGCCCCCATTGTATCTTGAGTGATTTCTCATAATTGCCTATGAACGGTATCTTGAATGACTTCTCATACTTGCCTATGTAATTATGTGTACAGTCATTCCCAGTTTAAATAATGCTTAACCTAATGTAATAATCACAGCTAATTAACTGTACAATCTGCATTATTTTAACTTTCAAACAATGGATAAATACCTTGACGGACTCTGGTCACCACCGAAGAAACTTGTGATGGATTTGTTTGTTCTGGCTATCCTGCTATTTTCTCGTTGTAATTGTTCAAGGCGACGTTTCTGTGAAGGCATTTTAATGGGTAGAACATTTGGGAATGATTAACCAGAAACATTGTCCCGACTTTTTATTTCGTAAATTGGAATAAACAATAAAAATGTCGTATATTATCACAAATTCAAGACATTTTATTTATTTAGGCGATTGTCATATTTATTAACGAGTAAACGTGTCATGTACTGTTAAAGACATGTGCACGATATGCACACCTGTTGATTGATAAATGTAGACTCGTAATGTCATTTTCGACAAAATACACACAGTAACGTTGACCAAAGCACGGCACATGACATGTTAGAAGATTTCATCATTACAAATGCTTGAGTGCACTCGGGGAATCGATCGATATGGACATGTCAATTAGGGTATGACGCAATTATATCCTGTAACAAAAGTCACACGCTTGCAACAGTCACAAAGTATGAGGCACCGGTAGGGTTACTTTTTAACTTTTGACGGTAAGAGGCTAAAGGGCGCATTTTTCATTTGTCAAAGGCAGACGGGTGGTGGCAAAAGGCAGCAGGGCGGCCCGCCCCTTCAAAACGGTTTAAGGGAAAGGCTAATATGTCACACATAATGGACTATATCCACACCAATTAGCTCCATATATTAACTCAATAAGTTGGGACAGCTAGCACAATCATTGCATAAGGGTGAAACTGTTCTCTCTCTTTATCCATGAAGAGAGATGGAGAGCCATGTACACTTCTCCAGTTTTTTATTGGAGATCTACTCCTGAAAGGCTCAATTTGATCTGGAGGAGCCTTTATCTGTGTCACAAAGGTTACCCTTACAGATTGTTTGACAGTTTCATAAAGATGTGGCTTCATGACTTGTGGTGTATTTCCGAAAATCTTTCACTTTTGAAGCTGCTACCTGACAGCTGAAACCTTTTTCATCCGGGTTATCTAGAAGCTGTCTCACATACCTAACAGGACTGGAGATGGTCTTTCTGGCATAATGGGATATATCTCCTTCCACCTCTTACCTATTCTCCTAAGACACTTACCAATTCATAATACACATACACCCTCCAAGCCTACCTACAGTTACATCCATATAGCACGCTATATGCTCCAGTAGAAACTGAGATATTTCATGGGAATTGGTACCAATATCTTTACTACAGGGAGATCACTCTGTCCAACTGCCACTTTGGTGGACAGATAACTTTTAGCTTCATTTTAGTTAAAAAATCTTATCTGGGAGAGCTGAACTTGCAAGGTAGTAGTTCTCCTAAGAAATATTTATTAGAAAAATTGGTTTCATCTTTGATATTTTTTAATGTAAATAACATTCTTTATCATTGGTATGGGGATGATTTGTATGAGGCAATACACAAAAGGAAATATTTCCTTTCTTACAAAAATAAATATTCCATTGTCAAGTGATTTCAAGTTAAACAACATAAACAACTTATAATAACTTCAAAATTTTGGGACAAGTCTTTCTGAGATATAACATCTTTTACTCATAAACAGCAAACTGCACATGTCCAGAGCTAGAAGCGACTATATACAGTAATAAAAAGTGAATGACATAAATTTCTGAATCATATATGACAGTTTTCAGAATATTGACACAGTTCAAAAGTGGATTAATTTTGGGATTTATTTTTCTTAGGCTGTTATTTATTGTGGTTCTCAAAACTTAATGTACATTTTAAATGTGATTCAGAAAATGTTCAAACTTTACTTTTATTGTACTTCTTTGTCATGTTTCTCTTGTATTGTTAGTTGTAGTATGCAACTTTAGAAACCTTATTTTTAGAGATATGCCTTTGATCCACAGTTATACCAATGTTAAGCTGTCTGGTGGGGGCGGGGTTAGGGATAATTTTCTATGTATGCATCTCCAACATAATGTTGAGGAATATATAGGGGATGTTAAATGTTTGGGCAGTTTTAGGTTGGCATATATCACATTGGTTCACCCAAAATACAACACTGCTGTTGATACAGCTTGAAAAATCAGACAGTTGTGACCTAATTTCTATTTTTATTCTGCAGCCAAAGAGTGCGGAGGAGCTGTTGTTTATGCTGCATCATGGAAACCAAAACAGGACGCAACATCCCACAGATGCTAACTCAGAGTCTTCCAGATCACATGCTGTCTTCCAGGTCTTACGACTAAATTCATGAAAATACATGTTATTCAATGAAGAACAGATGACAGAATGTAGTCCTTATAATATAATATAAATGTTTTAAATGGTTACACAATTTGAGCTGTACAATTTAAACAAACATTATGAAAGAATCCTTCATTACCTGTAGTTCAGTTTATGACGTTAGCTCAGTAAAAGTCCTTGTGGTCTGATAAATTTTTATTCATTTTCATCTGGTTGTAAACCAAGACTGAGATTCATTGTGTCATTAAACAGCCAGATAAAGTAAGCTGGGACCTAATATTTGACTGTTACAAGATTTGCTGTCCACTGTTAGAGGATGTCTGTTAGAATTGGTTGGCCTGGTGTCAGGATAATGTGACTTGGTGAGACATGATGCCCCAGTGCTATACATCACTATAAACTGCAACATTAGTATTTATATCTGAACATGTTGCCACATATATTGTGAAAGTCATTCATACCTTAAGAACATCATTAACAGAAATTATCTTATTAAACATACTTATCTGAGACGTGGAAATATTTGATTATATTGAAACTGATGGTTCTTGCATTATTGACAGCCAGGTGCATGTTTTTTTTAACACATTTGCCGATTTTGTAAGCATTATTGGCAGTAAACTAAGGTATGCCATTTACACATATAGATTTTGCAGCCTTACATACCTTTATAATACACCTCTCCCTCATTAACTGCGCACAATATGGTCCAAAAAATAAACCACACCAAATAAGAGGTGATGCCATCTCCACTGGACATGGAGAAAACCACTGGGGGTCAGAGGGACAACTGTGCTGTTTAATGGCTAAATTCTCGTTTTATAATTATGTTAAGAATCATTGTCTCTAAAGTACTTTTTCTAAAAAAAAAAGCTATTTTTTTCTCTCTTTTTAAAGTACTTTTGTTTTCAAGATACCCAACCAGAAAGATCGTTAACATTATTCCAATATGTTTCCACAACCTTTGCTTCATGCCCAGACTAGTTGTTCACTTTTTCTAACAAAGCTGTTTTTTTCTCTGTTTTTAAAGTGCTTTTGTTTTCAAGATGCCAGAAAGATCATTAACATTATTCCAATATGTTTCCACAACCTTCATGCCCAGACTAGTTGTTCATTTAGATCAAACAAAATTTGTTCTTTCAAAACCTGTACCATTTATTTCAATAAACAACCATCAGTGTTAAAACTAATTTTTTTAAAAATTATTCTATTTGTAAAATATTGATGCCATGATTTCATTGCAGATAATAGTGAAACTTCTCATCCTTGAAGAAATCTCTGAGTCCCAATTTAGGATTTTTAAATCTCTGAAACTCACTTCTCCACAATGAACTGTATCTGTGAAACAAGGTTTTTTTGTCTCACTAAGTATTCATTTCACAGGTTGCCTTGCTATCTTTGATAACTTTTGTGAATGAGTAAACTAATTTAAGGTGGTTTAATTATATTACATACATGATAATATTTGTAACATTCTTAAATTGTCCAGTTGAGATGAGCTGACCTGACACATGATCAATACTGCTATTAAATTTATTTGATTGGTCTTTATTTAAGTGCTGCCTCCAGTAGGTGTGAATGAGTTTTATTGATGAAAATTTCATTGAATATTGTTGTTTATGATGTACCAAGAATTTCAAATTTTTAATGAAAATTTCTAGGTCCTATCTACCATTTTTGACAACAAAATAAGTGATATATCAAGCTGTCATTTACCAATTTTGATTGTGATTTTCTTCCTATTAAACAAATAGGCATCAGTTCAGGGTATTTTCTAGCTTTTTAAAAAAAATATTAATCCATGCCAGATCCCACATAAGTTTGCGAGTTATTGGGGCATGAGTTATCAAGGAAGTGGTGTACAGACTATACTTGTAATTATCTTAACAATTTTCAACAACTTATGCTTTATATGAGTTATTTCAGAAATAAATGTGGGTATATAGTTGAAAGGCACTTTTGTTGATAAAAAAGGCTGTTATTAGTGTTGCATGTGGACTGAGTCAGTTTAAATTTAATGGTTGGTTCAGTCTTTAGCAAATGCTTCTACCATTCCCCCCCCCCCCCATCTTAATTCTAAAATGGTCTTATGTTAAAAGTTAATGCACAAAGGTCTGAAATGAAAAACATTTTGCTGCTTTTTATAGGTGTTTGTGCGCCAGAGAGACAGGACTGCCAATGTTTCAGCCGAGGTGAAGGTGGCCAAAATGTGTTTGGTAGATCTAGCTGGATCAGAACGAGCCACAGCAACAAGCAACAAAGGGGCCAGGTTCAGAGAGGGAGCTAATATAAATAAATCTCTACTGGCTCTGGGAAATGTTATTAATGCTCTTGCAGAAAATAAGGTAATACATAGCTTGAACTTTTAATGTTTTCACGCTTATTAATTGCAATGCTGTCAACATTCTGGTAATTATATTACTATGCTCTGCAAATGGCAAAATCAGGAACCTCTCAAAGGGACTGCTATTGATTTGTTTGATTCACATGATAATGATGCTGCTTCAGGTAATAGTTTTATAGACTGTCCAAGAGATTCATATTTTGGTCAAGCTTTGTAGATTGAATGTCTTAGTATTTGGCTGTCAGACTGACAGTTTTACAAAGATTTTCACTTTTCAGGAGTTATTTTGAGCCCTTGGGCCAGTTTCCGTGCATATTATGACAAAGACCATAATTCATTATGAGTCCAGCAGTTTCTGGAGATAGAGCACTTGTATGTAATTTATCACAGTTTTGATTTCATTAACTTGTATGTAGTTTATCATAGTTATGATTTCATTAACTTGTATGTGGTTTATCATGGCTATGATTTCATTATGATGCAATGTAGAAAGATTTCCTTGAATTTTATATAAAGTATGACTCATTACTTTCTTGTTTATTTGTTTTAAAATAAAGATGTCAATCAACTGGAATATATTATTGTGCTCTCAATGTAATTTTAGCCGATCAGAGGGTAAATCACATCATTAAAAGGGTTTGAGAATAAAGCTGATGGTTGCACAGAAGTGAGGAATGGCATTTCACACATTTGCCCCAAACCCACTAGCTAGACTCTAAAGTACATGTATATGTTATTCATTGATGCTGTACTGTAAACATCATTTACATCATATAGAGTGTAAGATTTGATTTCTGAATGACAGAACAGAATTACCTCAGAAATCGCTTTTTGTGGAAAGTAAACTTTTGTTAAGAAAAAATTCATGGATTGAAGGAGTTTCATAGTTTATATTGCATGATAATTGCTTATTGGTCTTTGTATCAACTGGGGAATCAACAAAAATTGATGCCTCATCAAAAATAATGAAGTCACAGCATAGCGATTCATTTGAGAAAATGGTCATTTAAGTGTAAAAGTGTTACATTCTCATATTGTGGTGACCTACTTGTAAGGTCTATGATCAGATAATGGGAAATGGCTATCCTTTTAATAACCAATTTCTCAGATTTGAGCAAATAAGCTCCTTTTGGCCAAAATCATGTCTTCATGGTAAAGTGTCCATGAATAAGTATTATGTAGCAGTAGCAGCATCTTCTTTGTGGGAGTAAGACCAAAATTTACCATGAAATCTTTATGAGGCACCTGATTCTGCCATCTGTGTTCATTGCATAGAAATGTCATTGAATTCTTGTTGAAAAGATCGTGTTGGTTATTGTCTTTCACATATGGAATCTCTGCCAGGCAAATGGTCCAGGGCTGGATTTAAGTTTCAGACTTTCATTTAGCAATCTGATTGGTTGAAAGTTAATTTAACAGATATTAAACCAATCTATGGTCTAGTGAGAACTTTATTATATGTTGTTGAAATTAGGGCCAGACAGTACAGGTGATATAGGTTTATTACACACCCACACACACTTTTCTGCCGATCATCATTTACAACAAAAACGAATCTTAACATTAGTCCTTAGTTGAAGAAACAGCTTAGACTCTCATTTGCTAGTGCATTATGTGACAGCAGATTAGGGTTTGATGTTGTTTGCAGTTGAATCTTACTTATATGCAGGTATACACAGTAAGTACCGGCAACCCAAACTTTTGTTTACAATCATCATATAACTTTCTTTCAGTGGATTTTAAAATACTCAGTCCTAAAACAGGCTTCATTGTAATAGCTTGACCTTGATATTCTCTAATTGTAAATTCAATTAAATCCTTCTTGATTTATTTTTTGTCAGAACAAAGGCCACATTCCCTACAGAGACAGCAAATTGACAAGACTCCTAAAAGACTCTCTGGGTGGAAACTGTCAGACTGTTATGATAGCAGCCATCAGGTATCTTTTTAGTGACTCTTGGTTCCATATCTTTTTAAACTTAAATAGTAATTTTACAACATTTGAGTTGAGTGGGAAGAAAAACCAGTCACATTTCCACGGGAATTAGTAGCAATAGCATCAACAGGTTGTTATGACTTTGGTTAAAGTTTGTATATAGTTCCTAAACCCTTTGATAAATTTTCATCATTGATGTCATGAATTAGGGCATAACCGACTTTTGATCCGGAAATCGGATTCCACCGGATAGTATGAACTTCCGATTAATCGGAGTCGGGCAAGGCAGGAACGACCGATTCGGATAATAAAAATAATAAAGTTGAATTTCTATAGCACCGTGTCTAACACTGCGTGTCATTCGATAGTGCGTTAATAAAGTTAAATAAGAAGTCAGAAAAGTCCAATATGGTCAACACAACCACGCTGTGAGACAATCTATTTGAACTGGCGGGTGAAAACCGGAAATGAAGCCGGATATGGTAAAGTACTAAGTAACATGCTAGACACGGCAAAACCAGATACCAGAAACCCGGAAACGGAAGATGAAATTTTTTAGAGAAAAAAATACGGATTTAGCATTTCCAATTAATTGAATCGTATCCGGAATCGGAAAAACTTCATGCCCGAAATCCGGAATCGGAAATCAGTAGAAAAATGCTAATCGGTTATGCCCTATCATGAATCATTATGAAACCAAGACAATTCATTCTACATTATGTCTGCTTGCACTTTTACTTTGGGATCAAGGCATTGATAGTTAAGTTAGTGGATAATTGGACTTGTAATCAATGTGTTGCATGTTAAATACCTTCCATGACCACCCTGCAATTGCTGGCTTCATGTATTCTTGGAAAAGCTTATAGCTCCCATTTCCTCAGCATGATCTAGGCAATATGGTGTTGTTATGGTTTTGGATAAAGTTTTTTTTTATTTGCTTATATTTTGTTAACCTTTTAATAAGTTTTTAATAAACTTAATCATTATGAACCTAGGACAAATCGTTCTACATGTTTACTCACCCATGTAACTTCTGAATCTTCATGAATGCAAAGTATTAATCATTAATCCCAATCTGGAATTAGTTGCCTATTGAGATGCCATTCTCACCCCAGATAAAGATATCTGAAAAGGAGATGTCTAAAAGGTGCCTACAACGGTGACTGGTTCAGATCCAATCCAAAATTTTACCAAGTGATTCCATTCAAGCTATTTTGGAATAGCATGTAATACACACACTACAGGAAATTCTGTTGAGATAGTTGATGAGTGAATTAGATGAAACTAGGATCATTTATCACTCCATTGTTTACCCACCGAGCATAAATTACCTATCACTACCCAGACATGGATCTAGTACTGTTGAAATTGAGCATGGAAGATTACCTTCTGTCTTTGCAGGCTACATGGACCCATAAGATTATCATATATGATTATCATAACCCATATGCTATCCCAGCTGTTAAAATCCACCAAGCAGCAACCTTGCACTCCCTCCTTTGAATTGAGGAGGTGAGAAAGCAGGTAGCTAAAGAGTTGTGCCTTCAGCTATCTGAAGTACATTTTCCACAGTTACCCTGGGGTAGTGTACCAATTATGTGCCTATCCATTTGTCCTCATCCTCAGTCCTTGAGCCTTTACCAAGATGTCCTCCACAAAAATGATGGAGTACCTGGAAGATACAATGCAAAAACATTGAGTAAGATTGATTTTAGTTCATGATATTACCAATATTCTACAACACATTCACAGCCAAGAGTGGATAATCACCGTGAAGAGGACATTCTTCTCAACATTTAATTCATGTGTATGGAGTTTCAGATGCATATTAACCTGGTTCATCTTCCTGCCAAACATACCAACAGTATCATATTTCAGAGAAGTCATTTGCAAGTAGGTTCATTTCAGCAAGGGAGTTTATTCATCTTTTTAGCCAGCTCATGGCAGTAGAGCAGCTGTACCTTTTGTCACCTTTACATTTGTTCTCCAGATTGCCCTTTTGAGAAAGTGGTGCCTGATCTCTGGTCATTTAGATCACCAGATTATGGTCTTGACCAAAATTGAATGCTTCCTGCTTATGTGTAAAACAGGACTGGCTAGCAGTAAAGTTAAATAAGAAGTCAGAAAAGTCCAATATGGTCAACACAACCACGCTGTGAGACAATCTATTTGAACTGGCGGGTGAAAACCGGAAATGAAGCCGGATATGGTAAAGTACTAAGTAACATGCTAGACACTGCAAAACCAGATACCAGAAACCCGGAAACGGAAGATGAAATTTTTTAGAGAAAAAAATACGGATTTAGCATTTCCAATTAATTGAATCGTATCCGGAATCGGAAAAACTTCATGCCCGAAATCCGGAATCGGAAATCAGTAGAAAAATGCTAATCGGTTATGCCCTATCATGAATCATTATGAAACCAAGACAATTCATTCTACATTATGTTTGCTTGCACTTTTACTTTGGGATCAAGGCATTGATAGTTAAGTTAGTGGATAATTGGACTTGTAATCAATGTGTTGCATGTTAAATACCTTCCATGACCACCCTGCAATTGCTGGCTTCATGTATTCTTGGAAAAGCTTATAGCTCCCATTTCCTCAGCATGATCTAGGCAATATGGTGTTGTTATGGTTTTGGATAAAGTTTTTTTTTATTTGCTTATATTTTGTTAACCTTTTAATAAGTTTTTAATAAACTTAATCATTATGAACCTAGGACAAATCGTTCTACATGTTTACTCACCCATGTAACTTCTGAATCTTCATGAATGCAAAGTATTAATCATTAATCCCAATCTGGAATTAGTTGCCTATTGAGATGCCATTCTCACCCCAGATAAAGATATCTGAAAAGGAGATGTCTAAAAGGTGCCTACAACGGTGACTGGTTCAGATCCAATCCAAAATTTTACCAAGTGATTCCATTCAAGCTATTTTGGAATAGCATGTAATACACACACTACAGGAAATTCTGTTGAGATAGTTGATGAGTGAATTAGATGAAACTAGGATCATTTATCACTCCATTGTTTACCCACCGAGCATAAATTACCTATCACTACCCAGACATGGATCTAGTACTGTTGAAATTGAGCATGGAAGATTACCTTCTGTCTTTGCAGGCTACATGGACCCATAAGATTATCATATATGATTATCATAACCCATATGCTATCCCAGCTGTTAAAATCCACCAAGCAGCAACCTTGCACTCCCTCCTTTGAATTGAGGAGGTGAGAAAGCAGGTAGCTAAAGAGTTGTGCCTTCAGCTATCTGAAGTACATTTTCCACAGTTACCCTGGGGTAGTGTACCAATTATGTGCCTATCCATTTGTCCTCATCCTCAGTCCTTGAGCCTTTACCAAGATGTCCTCCACAAAAATGATGGAGTACCTGGAAGATACAATGCAAAAACATTGAGTAAGATTGATTTTAGTTCATGATATTACCAATATTCTACAACACATTCACAGCCAAGAGTGGATAATCACCGTGAAGAGGACATTCTTCTCAACATTTAATTCATGTGTATGGAGTTTCAGATGCATATTAACCTGGTTCATCTTCCTGCCAAACATACCAACAGTATCATATTTCAGAGAAGTCATTTGCAAGTAGGTTCATTTCAGCAAGGGAGTTTATTCATCTTTTTAGCCAGCTCATGGCAGTAGAGCAGCTGTACCTTTTGTCACCTTTACATTTGTTCTCCAGATTGCCCTTTTGAGAAAGTGGTGCCTGATCTCTGGTCATTTAGATCACCAGATTATGGTCTTGACCAAAATTGAATGCTTCCTGCTTATGTGTAAAACAGGACTGGCTAGCAGTAGAATTTGCCACCAGAATTTGACAGTCAGTGGCAAGTGACACTACAAGAGAAGGTTAAAGTAAAAAGAACTCTTCATGTCCCAATGCTTACATGCGGCGCATAAATACAGATATGTTAATGCGGGCTGTGGTGTGACCATTTCATCCGAAGTATACAGTTTATACGCGTGAGCAAAGAAAAATAACATAAAACGTTGCATAGTAATGAGGTATTATCACATTTAATATATGGATGAAATTGACAATAAATAATTAATATTTAAGACAAGAAACTTTCATTTCATCAGTTTGAATTTTGAAAAAAATTACCCACCCACCCCACTGTATAAAAGACCATCTAAATAGGGACCCTTGTGGATAGCAATGTTCTAAATTTAAAGTTCACAGATTCTTTGAAAACTTTTTTTTTCTGTCTTGGAAATATGGCAAGTGCTGCAGTGAAATTTGCTTATGAATTAGAGTGCTGACGGATAAATGATTCTTTCTGGCTGGTAACTGCATTATTTGTGAATAAATATTGCAGTTATATTTTGTATTCAACTAGGGCACAGTGGAGATGCTTAACAAAATTAGAATGAAGCATGTTTGCCATAACACATTTCTGGCTGTTTCTAAGTTTTCCGTAGTTAAGAGAGTTGGGAAGCTTTGAAATGTATAGGTCTATAGTCTGTGTGCATTAATCAGCGTTTTCTGTCATAGTTCATTTCACACAGCATTGAGAATTTTATCCTATCTTTAGCACAGTCAATTTTCAGGTCAGCGTCATTAAATGTAGCTAACAGTATATAATTTGTTTCGCCTTAAGTATTTAAAACTAGTTAGGTTGCTTTAGCTACATTTAATGACGCTGACCTGAAAATGTGCTGAGCTGGGGCTGCATATTCGATAAAATTGACCATGCTGTGTGGAACGAACTATCATAATACCAAAAAGTTTGACATGTATGCATGTCTTTGTCTCTCTCTAAATGTTTATGTATGGTGTGTTCTCAACAATGGATTGACCTTAAAATGCTATGTTTTTGTTATATATTTGTTGTTGCTGTTGTTTGGTTTTTGAACAACTACATCAGGCACAGCAGAAGACAACAGTGGTTTCTTTTTTTAAAAAAAGTAGTTCTGAGCACATGGACACCTTGACTAAGACGACTGGTCTGAGATGACTAGACCGAAATAAAAACAAGTAAGATTAGCAATACTGCTAGATTTCTCTATCACATGGGTGAGAAAACTGCTTCATACTTATTAGTCTCAATATTTGGCATTCTTCCTTAGAGTTTGAATTCTGTGGGACTGACTGATGTGTCTTGGAAAATTGTAGAAAACCCAGATGCTGCTGAAGCAGCCGAGTTCACCAGTATTTCAGTGTGTGGAGGAACTCAGAAAGGCGTTTGATGCTTCAATTCTGGAGAGGATCACGACAACTTAACAGCACTCAGCTTTAAAAGGCATATGAGGGGATTTCATTCTAATGACATCACACCTCTTTCAGCCTCCATTCCTCGATTGGTTAACATATTTATTTTCATAGCTGAGCACAAGATGCTAGTTCCTATCAAAATCAAGGGATACTGTTAAATTATTTCAGGCATGTTCATGTACAAAGGATCATTCTGACTTGTTCAATTTCTATCTATACAGGTCATGCAAAACGCAACACCCCTGGGTCTCGATGTGGCTCAGCTTGACTAAGTTAGATCATATGTCTTCCACCTTGCTGATACAATTATCAGACATGACTTACTTCCTGATAGTAGGGAGGGCGGACTGCATATGTGGTCCATGGATCTGAATTCTTTGCCATTCCATTCCAGTGACTCATGCTAATGATGTAAAATGGCTTTGTTTCTATGAACAGGTTACCATTGATAAATAATCAACAAATAACTTTGTCATCTCACCATGATTGATTCATGAAGTAAGTTGAAGCTGCAGGACCTTGCATATGTCCTCAGATATTATCTGAAGCAGTGGGAGAATGTCCAATGGCCATAAGAGGCTTTTCCTGCAGGGTAATACATGAAAGCATGCATAATCCCACTATCCTCTTGGCTAAAAGACTAAAAGACTTTATTGGATTGTGTTACTCTGAATTCTCAAAAGACTTGTGAAGATTTCAGCTCATGAAATACTAGTTATTTACATTAGCCTAGTCTTCAGACATAATGTCTATATTTGTAACATAGTACATCATTTAGCTAGTATATTCAATTTACTTTCTCCATCTTCCTTTGGTATTAGCAGCCTCCACATTTGGCACTCAGCAGGTTATTGTTATGACTGGCTGGCCTGGTGTCAGAATACTGGGTGGGACATGATGCTTCAATGCTAGACATCACTATAAACTGTCACATTGCTGTCATCATAGTGATATGACTAAAATTGTTAAAGCTATGCTGAAAATCTAAATCACACACATAGACACAATCTTCTAACAATGCCTCACAATGGAGAGAGCTGAATTTCATCAGGCCACTGTTAAATGCCAAAACTGTCCCATTTATCACAGTGCAAACTCAGTCTGGTTCATGCTCTTGTCACTTTTTCTGTATTCATCTGGGAAATGTTTGCATATAAGGCAAGAGCCATGTGTGAGATCCCAAAGGAATCAAACTTGCATGTGTATATATGTATAATGTTTGGTTGTGTTGCTTTCATGTTGGGAGAAGTTCATCCATTCAGTTGAGCAGTAATCATGCTCCTACATATTGTTGTGAGAGAAGGTTGAATGCTCAAGGATTTCGGACCTTCTCTTATGTATTTTCCTACTGCACATATAATTGAGTAATGAGTTTGATGGAGAAAAGAAATTGATTAGTAAATTATGTTTATATTAGTAATTCATTCCACCCTTCCTCACAAATGCAAGAAGAATGCTTTAGGTTTGACTCAAGCTTAAACTGGTTATGTACTGGATACAGGTGGCCACTTTATGCTTTGCAAGAAGGGGGGGGGGGTATTTCAGACAAAATAATTTTGTCAACAAATTTTCTTTCTTCATACTTGGCATGAATCATTAGGAACCTAAAACTATTAATTTTGTGGCACATGCACTTACTTTTTTCATTTTTTGGGGGGTCATGTGATCTAGAACTTTGTGGAACCTTTTAATACAATTTGTAATTACAAATTAAGATCAGTATTCTATCCCACTGGAAAGCATTTATTAGTGTTGAAGTTTGAAGAGCAAAGCACTTGTATAACCTTCATAAAAGCAAATGGAAACTTAAAGTAGAAATTGTTGACTTTTTGTGAGGAAAGTATGCAGTATTCTTGACAGTTTTTATTTATTAGAGAAAAGCTTTAAGAAATTATGCAATACTCTTGACAGAATCCTTTCAAATACATAGATACACTGGTCAACTTCAAATCAGTGATTAGTAAACTTGCTCAGCAGCAGGAAATTTCCTAATGTTAGTTAATTTTCAGAGCAGCATCTTTCAGTAATCTTACAATAAAACTTTTGACAAGTTGTCTTTTTGCAATTTAACAAAAAAGATGCAAGTAAAAATAATTGGGATGAGTAGAAAATCCACTTTCCATAATCAGATTATGTTAAATAGAATTAGAAATCCAACTGTCTTGATAAAAAAAGAAGAGATAAAATGTGTTAAGGAGTTAAGCTGATACCTAATAATTGCTTTAATTTCTTTAAAGACTGATAACTTGAATTGTATGTATGATTAGAATTTAATATTATATTTTCAGAATTAATTTTTATCACCTGCCAGGGGTCAATAGTACTACAACTCTCCATTTTCATGATGTAATACCAGGTATAATGCAGGACTACTATGGACCCCTAGTGGAAATTTTTATCCTTGTATTTGAATTATGATGGTGGGGGTTAAAAGGAAACAAGATGAAACTCAGTATTACATCTTTATATCCTGTCGAAAACATAATTTGACAAATTTGTCATTTTGCTATATCGTGGATTGGTATGTATGTGTGTCGTGCAATACCATGATTGTAAACAGGATGTGGTCAGTTGGGAGTGGATCCCAACTACCACATTACAATGAGAGAGAGAGAGAGAGAGATGTATTTATATATAATTCTTTCTATGCCTTTATGATAGTGTGCCTCTTTAAATTTGTCTTTGCAGTCCTTCCAGCATGTCATATGAGGATACGTACAACACGCTGAAATATGCAGACAGGGCAAAGAATATTAAAACATTGGTATGGAAAAGGATTCCCTTAGTTTATAATAAAAAATTCAGTAGTTTAATGTATTTATAATGAGATTTTATTATTTAAAGTTTATGAAAAGTTATCATACACCAGTGAAATGATTGTAGGCAGATTAATTGAATGATTAGTGCATTGAATGCATATTTAACTGGTACTGATCTGCAACTCATTCAGGGATTAGTAAACTTCATTATGCAGATTTAAACTGGTACTGATACATGAATCAGTTAGTGATCAGTTTAATTCATAATATATATTTAAACTGGTACTGATACATGAGTCGGTTAGGGATCAGTTTAATTCATGCATATTTAGCTGGTACTGATACATGAGTCGGTTAGGGATCAGTTTAATTCATAATGCATATTTAGCTGGTACTGATACATGAGTTGGTTAGGGATCAGTTTAATTCATAATGCATATTTAGCTGGTACTGATACATGAGTCGGTTAGGGATCAGTTTAATTCATAATGCATATGTAACTGGTACTGATACATGAGTCGGTTAGGGATCAGTTTAATTCATAATGCATATTTAGCTGATACTGATACATGAGTCAGTTAGGGATCAGTTTAATTCATAATGCATATTTAGCTGGTACTAATACATGACTCAGGGATCAGTTTAATTGATAATGCATATTTAAACTGGTACTGATACATGAGTCAGTTAGGGATCAGTTTAATTCATAATGCATATGTAACTGGTACTGATACACGAGTCGGTTAGGTATCAGTTTAATTCATAATGCATATGTAACTGGTACTGATACATGAGTCAGTTAGGGATCAGTTTAATTCATAATGCATATTTAAACTGGTACTGATACATGAGTCAGTTAGGGATTAGTTAACTTCATAATGCATATGTAACTGGTACTGATACATGAATCGGTTAGGGATCAGTTTAATTCATAATGCAGATTTTGCTGGTACTGATATTTGAGTCATGGATCAGTTATCTTCTTGCAAAACTAGAGATAACTACTTGATACTTACATGCCATGTAAAGGTGTTCATTTTTTTGATTCATACGGGAAATTTCATAATAATACTAAGCTTCTAGAATGCTTGTAAATTCCTTAATGTCCTACACCTTTGCCATGACTTTTGGTATCAATACTTATTTAGGTGTAATCAAACGATTTGGTTTTTGTTGTTATCCAGGACAAGAGTTTTGAAAAATCAATTGTCCTACAAGACAAATGTGTTTTATTAGCAGTATATGAAGTAAGTATATATTACTTGTCAAGGAGACGCTGTATTTTTGATAGCTTTAATTTTTAAAAAAAAAAACATTTCTTCACTAAATGCATCTGTGGATCTCATAATGAAAAATTTATGTAATATTTTGGAACTAACCCGTTTTTTTAGGATGCTACTGAGTACATCTTTTAATATTGCACTAGTTGCAGCACAAACAGGGCCTAACTAGATCTGCACAATTGTCTTCAATCATAAAAAGATTTTCAGGTTTCCAGTGTAATATTTATCATGAAAAGTAGTATTATCAGTGATTTGTTGTGGGTCTACTTGTTTTCAGAAAAAGTGAATTGCTTTTACTTAATTATAAAGCAGGGGTGCACAATCTTTTTTTTTGCCAAATGCCAGATTGCATTTTCTATGACCACTTGAGGGCCACAAACACTAATTTCTTTAATATAATTACTGTTCACGGGCCAGTTTTCTGTGTTGTTTTCATTTGCCCTGAAAGCCTGACAGAACACATTCACATGTTGGATCTGGCCCATGGGTCGAGGGATGGGTACCCCTGCTATTTATCGTCTTAACCATGAACTACACAAATAGAGTTGTGTAACCTCTTTTATCTGTACTGACATATACATATAAGAGGTCAGGAGTCTATAATGCTATGGATAGTGTATTGTGACATTTAGACAACTGAGTAAGCATAGTCAGTGTGTTATGTTATGGATATATGTATTGTGACATTTACACAACAATCTCTAACAAAATCCCAATAACATTGTTATAGCAGCATGCTTTTTCCATCCAGTGTCCTTTCTTGTTTGTTATTGACTTTTGTTTATTACTTCCTTTTCTTACAGTTGAAGAAAAATGTTTTGAATGTAGACTTCCATGTGGCAAGATATGGTCAAATAATCCAAGACCTACGAAGAGAGGTACAGTCTTTTACTCAGAGTTCAGCACTATTTTCAAGTTGTACAGAATGTGTTGTATTTTCAAAGCTAATGTAATTGTTTTTGTTCATTTTGTGAGATCTTTTGAATTTAAGAGTATCATTTTTGAACTTAAAAAAAACTTGTGGAAAAAACAAATTTTCAAAATTGTATAACATAAACATAGAACCTTACATACTGCACATACGTTTCTGTGATGCATTTCAAGGTCGTTTGTTGAGCATGTCCAAAACTTTGATTTTGATAGATTGCAGATATAAATCACCATGATATTAAACCTCATCAAATATGTACATCTAATTTGACCTCTGCTTTTGAGGTTTTGAATACAATTTCAGCTGTAAGAATTACATGATAAGAATCCTTGTAGCTTTTTTTTTTGTTGTTGATGTTTGGTTTTGATAGGTAAGGCTTAAGGAAAAAATAATTATATAGCATCAGAGTTTGTTCTGTATTTTTAGATTGGTGAGCTTAAAGACAAGTTGAGGAGTTATGAAGAACACAAGATGACAGTTCAAACTTGTATTCCATTGGATTTTAAAAGGTACATGTTTTGTTTCCTATCATTTATATTGTTGGACTTTGAAGAGGGTAAAACACATGAGGCTTTAGTTTTAGCTAGTTTCTATAAAACAAAAAGTAAAAACATGTTACGACTTTTTATAAATGGAATTGCTTACTTTAGTCATTAGAACAAGATATCAGTTGTAAGTATCACTAAGCACTATATCAATTGGGAGAATGAATGTATAAAACAAATGCATGCAAGATTATTTTCCACTGTCATCTACATCTACAATTTTGTATTTTAAGAATGAGGTACATGCTTAATTTATTCATTTCTTGGCTTTATAACATTAAACTTAATTGAAGTAAAAGTCTTGTGATTTCTGTTGAATAAAATACTAGACTTGTTTCCATTGTACTTGTACAGTTACTCTTCTGGAACCCTTCATAAGTGAAAAAACTTTTCATGATATTCTTTTATTAAAGTATACTTAAAAAAGCAAATGCATTCACAACATCCACGAAGAAGGCTTGAGTATGCAGAATAGTCCAATACACACTCCTGCATTTACATTCCCCCCCACCCCACCCAAAAAAATTCTTAAGGCAGAAGATTAGGCCCAATGCACACTCTTTTATTCACAGTGACACCCTAGTCCTACATTGTAAGCTCTCAACCCTGATATTTATGGTCTTACTTCCCTAATAATAACAATTTATAGCGTGTTCCAATTGCCCATGTGGGTGCATTTCTGCACATTAAAGTTATTCTGTTTTAGTCAGACTTTACCTACTCAGTTGTCTTTGTCTTAATAAATTTAAATTCCCATCCATAGCAAATTTACATGTTTTCAAGTTGCGTTGGCCTACATTTCAGTAGGCTGCAATGCGATGGAATCCAGGAATACCGAAATCGGTTAAAAAGATAACAAGAAGTTTGAACAAAACTATGCTGTCTAAACACTTTCTTCAATATTAATTTATTTTTATTCATTTTGTTAAAGAAAAGATCTTAAACATAACCCAGTTTTGGCATTTTTGCTTCCATTACTTTTCAGCTAAATGAATGTAGGCATTTTCTTGTGTGAGAATTTGAATTTATTAGAAAAAAGACATTGGAGTAAGTAAGGTCTAACTAAAACATTATGAATTTGTAACTTGTATAAAAGTGTTACGGCTGTCAAATGTGTCCTGAAAGTTTTAGTTAGTTATGATGTCAGTCGACATCAAAACACACTACACAGCAGTTATTTAGGCAGTAAGACCTTGATGCCCAAAACATAAATATCAGGGCAGGGTTGAGGGCTTACATTGTAAGACTAAGTGACTCCCATGAAGGTTCGAGTATACACACTTCTGTTTTCACAGTCATCCTCAAGAAGGCTTGAGTATTCAGAATAGTCCAATGCACACTCCTGCATTCACAGTGATCCCCTCTTAGATTGGGTATGCAGAATAGGCCCATTGTATAATCCTTCATTCACAGTGATCTTAAGTAGGATATGAAGATTAGTCCAGTGCACACTCCAGCATTCACAGTGATTCCCAAGAAGGCTTGAATATGCGGAATAGTCCAGTGCACACTCCTGCATACACAGTGATCCTCAAGAAAGGTTTGATTATCAGAATAGTCCAGTACACACTGCTTTATTCACAGCGATCCCCAAGAAGGTTTGAGTATGCAGAATAGTCCAGTGCACACTCAGCATAGACCCAAAATGCATGCAAGTGCCATGGTGACAATGTAGTTCTGTTATTGGTCATGTGAATAAATGGGTTTAGGTTTGAATCCTACCCTTGGATAAGTCTAGGTCAGCTACCTTGGTGTGTGCATGGACATGGCAGTTTACTCCAATTGCCAGGAGCCCTGACTTGCTGAGTTGTCTAAAGTGCTCTTCATTACGGATTACTGCCATCTCACCTCTGTCTGTGTGGGTTCGAGTCAATGTGGGTATGTGAGAAAGCTTGCCAGTAGCTTCTCTTGGGTCATAATTCTTTCAGGGGGTTTCCCGGGTTCTTCCTTCATCATTAATACTGGCCGCCGTGTATAGCCTATCGTGTGCTAAAAATGTCATTAAACCCTACAACAACAACTCCATTTGCCTTAGCAGAACACCTAACCAAATATGTGGACACATTTCCCACTTCTTATCTTCAATTGCATTTAAGATTTGTTCACTTTGGATAAAAAAAATAGTTGATCTCGGACAAGAAAGAAAATTTGATTTATGTTTATTATCATCTGAATGACTCATATGAACAGGTATAAAGAGAAACTGGAGTCTGGCTACAGCCATTGGATTCAGGCCAGCTTGAGACATCTGAGAGAGGAGATTGCAGTCAGGGATCTTAAGAGGAAGATGTACCACAAGGAAAAGTTGATCCTCAGGCTCAGACAGTTGTCGGATAGCAACACTGATAAGGTAACCAAATTTTCTGTACCACTCTAAGACTGCTGAATGGGATTTTGATATGTAATAGAAGTACAAATTTTTTTTCTCACAAGCAGTCAGTATTTTTGTACTCTGGTGTTTTATCAACCAATTTCAACATGGCTTTACACAGAGAGAACATAATACTCAGAGGTCTTGTATAAATTCTCTGCCATTTTGCTAATAGTGTTTACATTTTCAAAGTACACTAAATTTACTTTTTTGTGGGATGCCAATTTTCATGAATTTTGTGGTTGATACAGGCCATGAATTTAAAGTCTGGTCCCATGCTTTGTTCAAGGTTAATGTGTGTGTGTGTGTGTGTGTGTGTGTGTGTGTGTGTGTGTGTGTGTGTTAATTCACAAGCCTATATTGAACCTATGCTGACCATGCTATGAAGCCCAACACTCTTTAAAAACATTGCTGACCCCATTTCCTCTAAACATCAGCATTAATAAGACTATCTACTGTGTACTTTAGTCAACACTTCGAGTAACGAAAACCTGACATTTGGTAACAAATATCAGAAAAATAATCTGATTACTTACCTTACTAAATATTGGTTCTGGACACATAGCAATAATAAACAGGTCGCTTGTGAGGGGTAAATTTTACATTACTACACTAGTATGTTTTCTGCTGGTCATGTGAGTGGTTACTGTGCTGGGAGGCCTTTTGTGAGGGGGACCATTTTATAAACTTTACGGATATTTGTTTTGATTTCATTTTTTTCTGCACTTGCACTGCTACCACTTATTAGAAAACCATTAACATGAAGACATGAATGTTTTAATTTTTTTCCTGCAACATGGACATTCTGCAGTGTCAGATTTGGATAAATTTGAGTGAGTTTGTTCCAATTGGTGTGATTTTAAACCTTGTTATCTATTTGCCTGCCAGTTTGATCAAGATCTTAGGATTGAATCTAGATTCTGTTTGGATTTTTGTGTTCCTTGTTTTCAGTGGTCTCTGTGATTCTGCTATCTTTTACATTGTTTCTTTTGATGTCACATTTTCAGAATTAATACTGTTTTGTAATTAAGCTTCAGTTAAATTGTTTTCTCCACCAAGGAAAAACAATTGTATTCCCCCAAAAAGGGAAGTTTACTTTGGAATACACCAAAATTGGCCGCATTTTGCCATCAAAGACTGATGTACATCATGTTTTTTGCACACAATCTGCCTCAAGTTTTAGCATTAGACATGGTGGCAGAAACATTGTGAAAAACACATTTCTAGCAAAAAGCACATAAATTTAGCAAAAATGAAAAGCACCCACAAGATTTCAGCTTTGGAATATGTTCAGCCATTGACTAAAGACCTGCAAGCCACCAATGCTGAAGCATTATTTGTGAGTTTTCATATTGAATATAACCTGCTTTTCTCTGCTAAACATTTGTTCCAGCATATGTTTTCAGGCTTTAAATTTTTTTGTAGAAGTACCAAAAGTGCTGCAATAGTGAAAGCATTGTTGGAGAAAGCTACAGAAAACTTGGTGCTTTGCACAAAAATGTCTTAAAGCATCTTGAACTCTTTTGAAAACTAATTTAGCATAAACCAGTTTTGGAAGTTCAAGTCAGCCTCAACATCATATCTTGACAAATAGCCATCAGAACAAGTAAAGTTTGTACATGTATAGTGTTTTAGGTTTTATTAGGGATTTTCATATTATACATTTACTGACCATAAAATCAGATGGAGCAAGTATCAAAGCAGGTTTGACTACATATTTTTAAAATTCACTAAGTTTTATCCCTCTTTTAACTAAATGCAAGTTCGGTGAGGTTGGCATATCTGCATATGAAGAACTTTCCAGTGACAATAACAGCCATGTTTAAATTAGCATAGCTATTTACTTCTAGGATTTTATCATGGAAAATTTGTGCTACAGTTCAGTTTATTTTCATAATATTTGAACATTTGGTATGTTACAAGTAAAAGGACTTAAGCTGTATTGATTTTACAAATTATACTTTTTCCCCATAAAGATGTACATGCAGAGTTTCATTTATGTGTTAGTTTCTCTTTCACTGAAACTCTTGATTTTACCATAATAGTGGAAATTCAAGCATCAGTTTGATGAATGAAGCCACATGTCAAGCCCATCATTTAAGTGTTGACATTAACTGATAACAAGGAAAGAAAGCAGTGGGATCAGTAGGTCATTTGAAGAGCTGATGTGATGGTCTTTTGTAGCTATGAAATTAGACACTATGTATTGAAACCTTGATCAGGCAGTTTAATAAAACTGGTTTGTTATTTTGGGTATGGGAATGTAACTAAATAGGGGTCCAGTAATTAGGGCTGTCAAAAACCACGGAAAACTTACCCGGGTACCCATTGCGCCGTTTAACGGGTACCTGGGTACTCGTTAGAACATGAAAGACATGTGCAACCCTTGAGCAACAATTTTTTTTCCCCACTTAATTACGCGTTATGCGTAAACGTATATGGTTTACACTTTTTCGGTATATCCACCTTCCAAAAATCTCACTTATATTAATATTCCATTAATACCACAGACCATACTTTAGAAAAGACCGCTTTATATAACTACAATATATGAGTACACTTGTCCGTGGACTTGTACTTTCCTATAGTAACATGTTCTATTTATAGCAAACCATGTTCTACTTTCCCCTCGAATTCTATTTATAGCATCTGTATGGCTTAGTGAGGAGAGAACAGACTATATTTATTTATGTTTCTTCTATATAATATGTCTAAATTATATGTACAACAACTTTTGGAAATTTGGTTATTGTCGATATCACGTGACTGTATGACCTAGGTTGTGAGATTTGTGTAGTCACGTAACTAGGAATGCAAATAGCCAGATCCGGGACAAATTTCAGGAATGATGTTCTTTCGTCTCGTCTGTCAGCAGATTAAAGGCATAACAAACGCTATGCTCACGATTTTTAAGAAAATAAATAATATTCCTATTGATTTCATGCTGGTATATCTCGATGAAAGATCGTTCAAGTTTGCTGGGCCGGCATGTAAGCTGCTACTCATGCCGACATCAAATGGTGTAGGCAAATTCCAACTTTTTGATAGGAAATGCGCTCGAACCCTACACCTCAACATGAATGTCCAACTATCAAAAATGGGGTGGCAAGGGTCAGAGGAAACTCGGACTACTCAGACCAGTGTGCTGCTGATGATATATGATATTTTGATAGTGTTGTCGACAACTTATTTTTGTGACCGGGTACTTGTCATTATGTTTCAATACCCGGGGTTTTCGCTACGGTCGGGTACCCAGGTATCCGTTTACAGCCCTACCAGTAACACAGGAAAAGTCACATACTATTTTTTAGATACTTCAAAACTGTTGATAGATCACAGTGAATAGTCAGAAACTAAAGGTAGGTTGTTTGAATTACTATTAAAACAGGACACTGACATAGTACTGATAGATGTATGTTTTGGTAAACAAGTTTGCATTAGGGTTTTAAGTTATATTTTTTGTGTGAAAGTTGTATCATCCAGACATGATTTTTCTCCGCTTTAAAATGGAATTCCGCTTTTCTCCTGACTTGAATCCTATTTTTTTTATATAGTCGTTTTTTAAAAAAAAAAATAATGTCCGATCATTTTTTTTCCCGGTTTTTAACTGTTCTGTTCATTCGCATTCCGCAACAACCCTTGTAACATATTCGCTCCATATATTAGTTAGCCTGCGATTCTCGTAAAGAGTATTCTGATTGGTCAAAAGTTTTAATTCATCCAGTGAATCTTTGTGTTAAGGAAACTGATGGTAATAGAAAGAAGAAGCATGCTCGCAAACAAAAATGGCGTCCTTAGTTGTTGAGAGAGACGATACGAAATGTTTAATAAAGGTTTTAAAAAAACGGAAGGGAATGGCTGGAGTGAATTGTCGACGGAAATTTAGTTGGTCAGTTTATAAGAAAACGCTCAAGGACTGGCATTTTGTGCCAACTGCAATATATACATTACAGAAGTTGTGGTTGAAAGAGTCTGGAACCGCAGCTACAAATGAAGTTGCATATGGAAAAAAATGAAGCCCTCTGTCAGAATATGTGCACTGGATGTCACCAATACAAGCTAGAGCTGGAAATGAAAAAGGCTCTCGTTGAGAAGGAAAAGAAACGAATGCACATTGAGCCAGCAGAATCATTGGTGATGAAAAGGAAGACTAAAGAAATCTTTCTTAAACCTGCAAAAAGAGCTCAACTGGCATATCAATAGGTTGTGTTCAGTGGACAAAAAGACAATTGAATATATGAGATTATTTGTATATATAGATGATGTTTTTGGGTGTTTATTTTACGAATTTGTTGTGAAAAGAAAAAAGTATATGTTGGCAGCAAAAAATAACTATTTATTGACTTAATTACGATGTGAACACTGACATGCACATGAAATAACTTAAATAATAATAGTATTGGAGAACAAATTCATGTGACAATAAATATTGAAAAATTATTCAGATTTTTTGTAAGTTTTTTTAGTTTTTCAAATGATTATTTTGTTACAGATTATGGTCACAAGTTGCACCAGGAGCAGATTTGTATGCGTGTAAAATGCATTTTTAGTTGGGGGTCTTCGACCCCCAGAACCCCCTGATCAGGGGCGCTGCCCCTTGAGACACCATTGGGGGAGTACCCCCAAACCCCCCTTTCAAATTTTCATTTTTTTTTTTCAAAGGTCAAAATCATGTCTGATCATTATGACTGTATGTTCCTAACTTCAGTGACAGAAAACAATTTATTTCCCCAGAATACATAGTGAAAATTGTAAAAGAACTTACAGTATTGTGAATTAAATCCCAGATAGTCCTAAACATTCAATCCCAAGTCCAAATGTTAAAATTCCGGTTGAATTTCAGTGATATTTCAAGTATGTTCCAATATTTAATGTGGTATTGTTCCAATGGTCTGAAGTGTGATGATGTGCTAAGAGTCTTTTGATATATCACAAATAATGTAATCCAAAAATAATCTTGGCTTAATTAATTGTAATTCCAAATTAATGTTACATTCCAAGAATATTTTTATGCACTGTTTGGATTTTCAGTGAATAATAATTTGAATAAATAATACCATTCAAATGAAAAACTGAACACAATAATAAGACAGATTCTTTTTCAAGATGCTAAGGCAAAATTACCGTATATAAAAAGCTAAGACAAGAAAAGAACTGGATGAAGGTCAACGTTCATTTCCAGAATATTCTAAGTTGTTAACATGATAAAATCTATTTTTAAAAACTTAATAAAGAACATGGCAAATAACAGGTACACAAGGTTTTCCAGGGGGAAATACCAATGTCCTAGACTCTGATTAAGATAACATGTTTACCTCCACTGATAGGGATCCTATTATTTAATCTATACTCACAGAAATATTAATTAGCTAAATATTATGTTGCTTACAAAATAATTGTTCTTAATCAGATACACAGTGACCTAGATTTTTTACAAGGTAAGGTAGAAAATACAAATGTATATAGCAAATAATCATTAACAAAAACCCAACAAATAATACAAATTAAATATACTTAACAGAACAACATTCATCAAAGTGCATTTTGCATGTAAGCATTCTTTGCAATTCTTGATGGAATTGGTTAGTACTTCAATATCATATTTTTATCACCTTGCAGCTTATTGACAAGCTGAAGCAGAGTGTGGCAACATGGCACCATCAGCTGTGTAGTTTACAAGAGTGCCGGGATCAGTCCCAGTCCCAGATGACCCAGAGTCAAGACCAAGTCAACCAACTGGACAAGGAAATATCTGCTCAGGCTGCAGATGAGAACCTTATTCAGGTAAGTTTTATGGTAAAAATTAAAGCCTTTCTTTGTCAATTAGTTATTGTTTCTTAAGGACCCACACCTATATTTTAAATCTCGTGGACTTTTGTGCAGATTCAAACCCATACACACCTCCTTGCAATGCAAACATGCTAGTAGCATAGCTGCCAACCCTCACGATCACTTTAACTGATGACATACTGGAAGGACTTGGGGCTGGGTGGATCAGACCTAGGACTACAAGATTATGAAGTGATCGTGTTGCCAATATGCTATCAAAATACTTTTTTATATTAATGTCACTAGTATTACCCCCCCCCAACAACAACAAAAAAAATAATAATAAATGCACATGTTCTTATCATACACAGGCAGCAGCAGATTGTTGTATTTGTTGCACAATCCAAACTTTTACTATAAAGTACCAATTTTCTTTTTTTAGCTGGTATCACTGAGTCAACAGGTGCAGAGAAATCAGAGTGAATTGGTGAGGGCAAATCAATTGATCAAGTACATGAAGAGAATGATTCGCTTTCAAGAGAAGGACACCACAATTAATGAAAGGTCAGTTTGTTTAATGATGCAACAAATGCCAGCCATTTGTTTCAAGAAGTATCTTAGTAATTTTATTCAACATCACTCATCTTATATAAAATATATAAATGTCACATAATTTTGGACTGCTGCAATAGCTTATGTGATTAGAGCATTTGTCCCAGATGTTGAAAGTAATGGGTTCAAACCCTGATTAAGATTTGTTTTTAGATTCAGACAAATTGGTCAGGAAAACAGACTAACTTTACAGGAGTACCTCAGATGCTTTAAACTGCACTTATTTTGTAATGCAAAACATCTGCATGATCAAGCTGTTGCTTATTTTCTGACAATGGCATCCAGCAAGCGATACACTTTTGGGATGAAAGGAATAGCAAACCTCTTACAAAAATTTATATGTCAGTGCAGAAGAATAAAATGGAATATTCATATTCTTGGAGAGAGAGAAAAGCAGGAAATGCTGCAATTATGTTTAGTGAACATATCTCGTTACAGGAAAGACAATCACTGTTTGCCAAGGCCTTTGTGAAATAATTTTTTTCTTTAAGGATTGTGTGAAGTTGAGATATATTTAAAAATATTGAGCTCCAACGGGTTTGAAGTTTTATGAAAATTTTACCGCAAGTAAAGAAGGTACAAGTATACTTTACCAACTTTTTTTTTGTAAATACTGAAAATTGGTCTTACTTATCAGAAAATAATCAACTGCCCTACTGAGACGGTCATCTTAGGGTTGGCAGATCTGCCTGTTAACTCAACCTATTAAAAGTGGATAACTTATTTAAATTTATCTTGGACCTATTACTGTATGCTTGTGTCGACCAGATCCACTCAAAAATTAGAAATGTAATTTGACAGTGTATGCCATTAATAGACACTGATTTGTTGAAAGCCAAATAGTTTCTGTAGATCATTTTGTGTGTGTGTATGTGTATGTGTGTGTGTGTGTGTATATATATATATATATATATATATATATATATATATATATATATATATATATATATATATATACATATAGGGATGGTCCTGGCTTTGAAAACGTTGTCGCCAAAAAAATTCGCCAACCTCAATATTTTGTTGTCAATTTTCAAAAACTGACGCCAGAACAAGTAGTGTATATTTTTCCAAGTGTTAATTTAGTCTATTAATGTAACAGGCAATGAAAATTACAAAAGATGGGTTAGTTAATACTTTAATTACAACAAGCATTAACAAAATGTTACATGAAGATCCGTCATGATTTTAGGGCTGCCCACTTGTTGAATGCAGTTTCAAAGTCTAATTTTTCACATCTGTACATGCTGATCCTCATTAAATTCTTGAGAGATGAGATGCAGAATTTATTTCTGATGTCAGCATCCTGCATCACCGTTTGTGCACGTGTATGACTGTTGTTACTTGGAGAAAAAATGCATTATCAACTTTAGTTGACATTTTAATACAGTGGGGCCTTGACTTACGAGTCTAATTCGTTCCGTGACGAACCTCGTAACTCAAATTACTCGTATGTCAAATCCAATTTCCCCATAGAAATGAATTGAAATGGAATTAATCCGTTCCGGACCTCCAAAAAAACACCGTAATATCGATAATTCTGAAGCATATCCTGATGTTATAGAGGTCTTTCCAGAACTCTCAAAAGGTTGCAGTTTGTGCTCTCCGTCACCTCAAATCCGCGTCGGAACAGGTGCTTGGTAAAGAGCTTCTTGAAATTAGAAATAAACTGCTGGTCCATGGGCTGCAGGATAGGGGTGTTGTTGGGTGGAAGGTAGAGAACCTGCAGCAAATCAGCGTAAATAGCTCGTGCCTCCTAGCAGATTATAGCCTTCGTCACGGTATCTCCGTCGAGCTGCTTCTCCGTCAACCCACCATCAGCAGCTTCTCCATATTTTAATGGAGAGATGTCCGCTGTTTATTAATTATTTTAACGCCCTTGGCTAGCGTGATAGCCTTATTGACTCCTTCAGCTTCAGTATGGTGCAGATCATGGAAGTGCTACACTCGTACTGCTTCGTCAAGTCGACTACACGCACACCTTGGTCATGTTTTTCAGTAATTTCTTTCTTTAATTCCATGCATATCATCTGCTTCTTTGCAAAATAACCGCAAGCACAAATGCAAGCACAACACTAATGCTTCCACTGCGAGCTGACCGCTTAAAGTAAACGAATGAGACACGGGATACTTGGCGGATGTTGATGCGTTTACTGTGACGTTCGCTGCGCCAGCTAGCGGTGGGGTATCTGAAGCTGGCTCGTAACTCGAATTTAGCTCGCAACTCAAAGCAAAAAATCGGCCGAGAGACGACTTGTATCTCAAAAAACTCGTTAGTTGGGACACTCGTAAGTCAAGGCACCACTGTAATAATAAAACCCTGTGATTGTACATTACAATGTAAGATAAGTGACGTATAATGCGACCGTTGATTGCATGCATTCCATTATTAAATGATCCCCCCTCCCCCCTTATGGCTAGATTCACAAAGCTTGTAATGAATTGCTTCCTAACTACCAAGGATGATACTGAATGCTGTATAAATTTTTTCGCCAATTTAGGGATTCTTTCGCTCCTGTATTTTGTGAAATAAATAATTATTTTTAATTATGCAAAACTTGCTTGTTTGTTTTTTGCTATTTCTTGTTGCAGAGTTTAAGTCTGTAGCCATAACACGGGATTGATGGAAAAAGGAAACGATCAATGAGTAAAATGCACAAATATTACTTACCCCACCTGGATTCATGTTTAGTGACACACTCCTTCAAAATATCACAGCCAGTTGTAAATGAATTGACGAACTTTGCTTTGATACATACATCACAGAACATCTGTTTCAACTTTTTATCACATCTCAGCCACGGACGCCCAAGTTTCCAACTGTCTAGAAATTTTTGGGAATTTTTGCCCCGTTCATCGTAATGTGGTGTTGCACTTGAAGCACTGCATGTATATGATGTTGGACTGCAAGGTTTATCATTGGGTTCAGTGACTGTATTGTCTGATGAATTTGCACTAAATCCAAACGCTGTTAATTTTGTTAAACTAGGATGAGATGATGAACACGCAACATCTAACTTCCGTTTGCTCATGATAATGTTGCAATGGTGACAGATATAATTGTGATTGAGATTTTTTCCATTTGCTTTGTATTTATACACAGTAGTCAGTACTTCAAAGGTTATCAGTTTTCTATGAAGGTTCAGCAAAACTATTGTATTGGTATATGTAAAAAAAAAACAACAACAGAAGGATTAACCATTCAATTAATTTTATCTGTTCTATTCGCATCTTCAGAAGTAGGTCAGTTGTAGGTATAGTACAGTAGCGTGATTGAATATACCACAGCATACATTACTCAGCCCAGATGTCAGCATAAGCAGATTATGATGTAACAATGCACTTTAAAGATGGGGTTGTCGATACAAACAAAGAATCATTTGTGTAACAGATTGATTCCAATGCATTGCTTAGTCAAGTTTGTGGCTTCCTTTCGTTTTCCCTTTTAATTTATCCTTTCCAAATCCATGATTGTATGTACAAATGAAATAACCAAAAAAGTATGTCGCCAAAAGAATCGCCAGATGGGACATTTTTGTCGCCAATAAGGAAAAAAAATCGCAATTTGCGGCATTGGCAAAGCCAAGGATGATCCCTGATATATATATATATATATATATATATATATATATATATATATATATATATATATATATATATATAGTCGACCAAATCCCCCAAAAAATTATGAGCACTGGTGATGTGGGTAAAGGAAGTGAAATTTTGATTTCAGTGATTTCAAGAATGTATCTGGACAGGATGGCATTGTGAAACTCTCCATATATCTATCCAACACTTTACTTCAAACCATTCCCCATACACTAATAATGTTCAAGGGATATTACTTAGTGTTCCTGGAAGGGTGTTGGTGGGTATCATCATAGTTTAGGTCATGACTTTGGATGGTGGTGGGGAACACATAATAATTTTTTTTTTACATTTGCCATTCCAAGTAATGGAAGTAGTTTGGCTTGCCCTTGTTAATAATTTGTTTTACTTTCCTGCGCCTTTCCAGGTTAATTCTTCAGTTCCTTGCCTTGATACGTCAGCAGCAGCAAGTCATACAAGGTCATGGTCTTATGACATCTGACCTTGAGAATCAGTACAGAGACTTAAAAGTCAAGGTGATGGGACAAGAGGTCTCCTGGGCTGACCAGAATATGGGAATTGACCCTGGCAAACCCAAATTCAATATCTCTGACCTGTTGGAGTTTCCACCCATTGCTTCTCCATTCCTTTCAGGTATACTTACAAACTAATAATGATATACTTTTTGTCATCAATTTTATGATATGTTGAAAAGTGTAAGACACAAGAATCAAAACATTCATCCAATTTGTGTATCCAATTATTTATATCTGTGATTTGATTCATTTCTTGGTTTAATATTTATGCATTGATTACATATTTGTGTGCATAATTGGATTTTGATTTGAGTCATGGTTATAAACATTATTATGACTAGACAGTACATTTTAACATGTTACCTCACCTACATTTAGATGGAGAGGGTCAGTAGGATCTTTGATCATTGTAATTGTGGTCATATTTGCCATTAAGGCTGAACAAATGTTTAGCAAAAAAAATCTTCTTATTCCTTATTTTTCAAAGAATTACAGTCATAAAGCTTACATGTATATGCATCTGTCTGCATGCATGCACACGCTATGGAATACTAAGCAACTTCTCAAATTCAGACCAAACTGAACTACGTTTTGTCTTTATATCACTCTTATGACAGCACCATAGGATTTTTGTGTTAAAGATTTTAAAAGTCATATTTTTAGCATCCTTCTTTGTACTTATTTGATATATTGTGTTATGGGTCAGTTATGGAAATGAAATTTTAATTTTCAAATCTTCCAGTATTTGGACAAAAGAAAAACAGTTTGTAACTATTACAGTCAGGCTTGAAAATAAGATGCATACATTTCGGTCTGCGTTGGTTCGAGTCTCAGATTCGGCCAATGTGGGTATGTGAGAAAGCTTGCCAGTAGTTTCTCATGGGTCGGTGGTTCTTTCCTGGATTTCTCCTGGGTTCTTCCTCCACCATTAATACTGGTCGCCATGTATAGCCTATCATATACTGACAAATGGCGTTAAACTCTACAATAACAATAGCAATAGGTGCTTTAAATTTTGGTTAATTAAATTTGTTTTTGAATGAACTAAAGCAGATGTTTTTTGGACTGCCACATACCATCTGCTTTGCCACATTCTTTGTTAACTTTCTTGATACAGTGTTTCAGATTTAGGCTAGCTATAGACACCAGACAGGGTGCTTACAAATAGCATGCAAGTAACAAGTCAAAAACTGTCTTCTTTTACTGTTAAACAAGAATGGCAAAAAATATTCTTACAGTTTTACATCCTGAATTTGCTCTAAATGTACTTTCTAAGTTCTGCAAAACTGAATTGCATGAACCATGTCATGGGTTCTCAAGCTTGATTACACATTATGAAATTGCACTGTAACTTTGGACTATATTCCAAGTGCAATTGTATACTCCTTACTGCACTCAAAATGAAATAAACATTATATTCCATAGCATCTTTTTGATAATTGCAATTGAAAGACTTCATTTTTTCCCAACATTATGATTTCAAACATTCACAGACAGAACAGAAACACACTTGCAGATGTTAACATGCTGCTGAAATCCTGTACTTCATGTAGCATTGGCACAGATAAATCCAGTCCATAATCATGAAATTTCTTTGCATCGACAAGAATACCAAAATCTATTAATTCCAAATCAAATGTAAAAGTTGATGCAATGCGCATACTGGCTTTAATTTCAAAACAAATATTGAAAAACATTAACTTACTGACAAATTTCAAGAAGAAAAAAAGTTAGAAATCTGATAATCATGAAACTTTAATGTTGTGTCACTTATGTTAATTAAGATATCTTTTTGAGTCACTAACATACTTATTAGTACTATGCCTCATTTGGGACGTAAGCACCACATGGTGTAAATCAATTAATGCTATGTTGATAGAGTCATTGAGGCAGATACAAATTCATTGAATTTTCTTGATTTATGTGTGAATCATGTTTTGTTATTGTCAAAATTTGTCATCTTATTTCACAGATTCAGACATGTCACTGTGTAGTTTGAACGAAGAAATTTCCAGTTTGGCATCATCTGACAATAATGCAATGGAGACAGATGCCATGAATACAGGTTCCAGTTCCATGGACAGTATTGGTAATAAATGAGATGCAGGCTAGTCCTCATGTTCACTGTTTAGTATATTTAGTAAGATGAAATCATTCTCATTAAAAAGATCTGTGACCAATATATTATTTATAACAAATTTGTTATCACTACACCTGATGATCTAATTGGGGGATTGCCTTAAAAAGTTTACATACCCTAATCTAGCTAGTCCTAAATTAAAATGTTGCTGTTTGAACATTCAATATAACTGCCACAGTGGTCATCTTGAATTTTTTTTTTTATCACTACTTCTCCTGAATAAAAAGTCAAATCGATAGGTGATTTATGATGTCTGGTTAGTTCTAAATGAAAACGGTGCTAGTCTGATGTCTAATATGGCCACTCCATTGGCCATCTTGAATATATTATCACTACTCCAGAAGAATAGATGGTTGTATCATTTTGGGGTTTTCCGTGAGAGACTTCTTATGATGTCTAGTTGGTCCTAATGGAAATAGTGCCACTCAGACATCCAATATGGCTACCAAGGTAGAAAAACGAACTTGTGCATTTCCTACATATCATGCCCAACTTAGTATCACAGTATGTGAGAACCTAATTCATGAACTCAGTTATATAGCAGTCTATCCTGTATAGTGCTGTGAGGCACTTTCTATGGATGTAGTCCAGTTTATATAGGCACTATCATGAATCAGTCTGATTTGTATAGTACCTCTAGACACTTCTGACAAAGTCCATCTTTTTACCTCAGTTTCCAAGAGATGTCTCTTAACTTGTCCTCAAGCCTTTGCCACTCGAAGGGATTTTAAGTTAGTTACACCTAGGAAGTCACGGGATCTTAACCCATAAGATGTTGCAAATGTAGTAAGCTGCCATTCTTGACATTCTTCTACAATTACATTGTAGGTATGACAAGAAGACATCAGCTTCACTACCTTAATCCAAAAATGCTGAAATCTCAGGTTTCCTCATTGCTATTAGATCTTACTGTGATGAGTAAAACTCAGCCTTAAAGTCTTGAAATGAAGTTCTTTCCTCCTCATTCTTCTACAAAACATGCCTGATCTACAGTTCAGGAATCAGGCGATCATTGACTCAGGAAGAATCTACTTTCATTTGCTTTCATAATCTGACAAGTTACTGATATTTTGGGTAATTTACATAAAAAATGACACGTCCCAAGTGTCTATTGTTTCGTTTTGCACAGAAGTTTTCCTTTGAATTGTTGTCTGCAGTTCTTTAAGCCCACACATCAGTTATTCATTTAGATACTCATTAGTTGATTCATAACATCAGGATCAGCATTGCAGCTTACATCTATGATGATCTTTAAATAGGCAGAAAACAGTTTACTTTCTCCCACCAAGAATCTCACTGGACATGCATGGGTGTCTGCTTATAGACTAGCCTACTTCATAAACAGTTCCAACATTGTTGGGCCATGGATGTTAAAATCGCTGGGAACTTAAACATGTAGAGATGCAGTACTTTATACCACTACCTTTCTTAAAGACTGTCAAAGGCCAATTACTCGCAAGCTTAATCATCCAATCTCCTCTTGAATGATCAGGCTGACAAACGCACTAAGCCACCATAGAGGGATTTACATGGCAATCAACAAATGGTCTCAGGAATGTTCCTAGAGCACAGTTAAAATGAGACCTTATCTTGAATTCCTGGAAATTCTTTTTGGACTAGAGTGTCAGTCTATTATGGAGACTCTTGGTTTCTTTTTCTTTTTTGAAAATAATGAAAACTGCCTTTTTTGTGCACCATATATGTTTAACTGGAATAATCTTTAGTCAAATCTAAGTTTTTTTTGTTTTTTTTTTGTTTTTTTTCAGTCTCAGATGTCAGTCCCAAGAGAGTATTGAAACTAACTGAGTTACCAGGACCAATTCGAGTGAACAGCCAAGGGGTTTACCACCAGGCAGCACCAGTAGCATCTAGCAAACTTCATATGGAACAGAGTGGTATTTCCAATAGTACTTTAGCAACAGAAAATCAGTCAAGAGGACTTGATTCGGATTTTGCAGGTCACACACCTGCAACAAAGAAAGCTTTGTTTATCCTTCAGCAATCAAAGAGGCAGCAAGGAGTTCAGATGCATTCAGGGCAGTTTGTCAACAGTATTTGTTCTGAAAAAGCACACAATTTAAAATCTCATTCTAGTGTACATGGCACTAAACTCAATGAAACTTTTGATTTGTGTGACTCGGAAGATAAAATGGACACAACGGTTTCTGCAAAAGATTTTGCTAATATTGAGACAGTAACAGATTTGAAATCTGTAACAGAATCTACAAAGAATAGTTGTAATGGTTTGAGAAATGTGTCTCATCAGACAAACTCACAAGAATCTCTACAGCAAAGCTGTTCTAGTGCTAATATGCTTGTTAGTGCAACTTTGTCAAACAATGCAAGTGGACCAAGTTATTCCCATAACAAGCCAGTTTGTTCTTCTAGTCAAAGTTCATTAAGTGATGGTCCAAATAATAATCAATTTCAATTGGAAGAAAGACTCAATTCTTCTCATGCTTGTAACTTAACAAATACTGAATCTAAGCCCAGCTGTGATACAAGATTTCATTCAAGGCGGAATGATCCTTCCACACAAAATATAGATGAACACACATTCATAGTTGGTCAAGCTCCAGTAATCCTAAGTATTCCTATTGGCAGAAGCAGTGGAACTACAGCAAATCCTCAGAGTGTAACAGTCATGAAAGTCTGTCCAAGTACATGCCAGAACAATGTTCTTAATGAGGACAGTTCTTCTGGAGAGAGGAATCAGATCGGTCACATCTTGACCCATGAGGAAAAGGGGGTGTATGCAATAGATACAGGTGGGAATTGTTTTTATTTTTACATTGGATTTGATCAAGAAAAATAAACTCTAAAGCACATTTCATAAAAGCTTGATGATTTTGGTAGGAGATTTCAAAGGCTTTGTATAGTCCTTTTTATGATGCCTGGAACAACTGTATCAAGGTATATTTGATTCTTTTTGTCCATCCAGTCTGGGCTAGTTTAGAGATGTGTATAACTTGATTAAACAATTCCAAGAATTGAGCATTCATGGGTTGCTGTAACACTACCTCTCTCTTTTGACTCAATTATTGTTTTTTTTTTTGTGCTATTGCATTATGCATTATATATTAGTGCACCAGTACTTGTGTCTTTATTTTGCCTCGAAATTGTAAATACCTAACGAAACTTGGCTACTGAACATATTTACTAAATGGCACCACTACATGTACATTGTAGATTTGAACACAAGCTGAATGAAGTACATTCTGCTGAATGAAGTATATCCCTTGGAGTCTAATCATGTACAGCACTATACTAAACTTGAATGATATCTCCAAAATACAATAATGAAGTTTCAGAAATAATGCTTCAAAAATGAAATTTTATTTGGAAATGTTCTGTCATTTATAAAAAGGGTATAGTTCTCAAAATATAGGAGCGATTAACACACATAAAAGTTAGGCTAATAAATATGCATCATTTTTTTTTATTTGGTTCATTTTTCAGCACATTTTTGAGAAATCAGCCTGAATTCTGACTAGTGTGTCAAGTTTAATGTGAACAGTGGTTTATTTTTAACTCCAGGGTTAAGTTATGCTGATGCAGTTAAGACACAACAGAGGAAACCCTTACATCAGATAAATGGTCATGAACCTTCTGCAAAACTGAATGGAAATGGGTAAGTTACATACATATTTTAGCTCCGTAATTTGAATTTTTACAATAGTTGATTAGCTGATCTATTAGTCAGGTATGAAAATACCTTATGCAGTGAGTGATATGATTTGGATAATTGACAAAAAATGAAAATTACTAGGTAACTACATTCACTTTGGAATGTTTTGACAATTTTCACTTACCATGGATCAGGTTTGTGTTATCAGGAATAAACAAACTTGGCAACCAAGAGATAAAATGTTTTGACAATTTTCACTTACCATGGATCAGGTTTGTGTTATCAGGAATAAACAAACTTGGCAACCAAGAGATAAAATGTTTTGACAATTTTCACTTACCATGGATCAGGTTTGTGTTATCAGGAATAAACAAACTTGGCAACCAAGAGATAAAATGTTTTGACAATTTTCACTTACCATGGATCAGGTTTGTGTTATCAGGAATAAACAAACTTGGCAACCAAGAGATAAAATGTTTTGACAATTTTCACTTACCATGGATCAGGTTTGTGTTATCAGGAATAAACACACTGGCAACCAAGAGATAAAACAGTTTGCCTTAAGTAAAAAATAAAAAATAAACAGATGAAAAAAGAAAAGAAAAAAGTAGAAATAGGCTTTTTCATTGCAAAATTGAAAAATTGACATTTATTCAGTTTTATATCAGAAACTTCATTTATACACACATGCAAGTCAATTCCATTTGCAAACAATATAGAACCTGTGTTGTTTTTTCTGCTGATTGCAACTAGCAAACTGGATGGATAGAGATCTTCCATGGCTTTATGCGATTTCAGATCTTGCTCAGTGCAGTTTGCAGTATTTAAAGTAGGTTATCAAGATAAACATACTGTGCTTGAGCTTACATGGCTCTTTATGTTTGTAGATTGTACAGCCTCTGTGAGCTATGATAATGGCACGAAAAAGATTGAGTAGTATTGAAAATAAAGCTGTACCGGTTAATCGGCCATACTCATGATCAAGCACATTATTAGAACAATCAGTATAATTGGTATCAGCAGAAATAATTGGTGCTAATACAAACAAATTTCCAAAAATATAAATTCAATCAAAACATTCATCTTGATATGGCTTGAAGTTTTTATCAGAATTAAGTAGTGTTAATTCAGGAATAAACTTTTATTTTGCGGTTTAATTGAAAGACAATATATTCTTAAAAGTAAATACTTTTTAACACACTGTAAAGTCGTGATGATTGTCTGCACACAACAATTATTAATACCATTCATGCACTCATCCCAGTCACAGCATCCAACCAGCCAATGAGGCCTCGTGTGGCTGTTAAACTTCCAGTATACACATTAGCAGATAGCAAGGCAGATTAGATAGCTAGCAAAATTTCCAACTACTTTGAAATTATGACTCATTATAATTAATCTGTTTTTTAGCCAGTCCTGCAATGCTTCTAATGATTAGCATGGTGGGTGCATCCATCCAGCCATGTGGACAACTTAGTAGTAACTTACTTGATTTAAAACATTGTTTCAAGAGCGTGCATCGATTGGATTAATAATATTGACTAGTGATTGTACACAATTAAACATACTGCCAAGCCTATGCATAATGTCGAACTTGAAACAATCAAGTTTTGTCTGGAATTACTTCAAAGTAAATGCATTCGATGGGTCCAAAGCAAATTGCACACTTTGCAAAGTATGCATTTCCAGAGGTGGCAAGGATTCTAAAAACTATATGACATCAAATCTTGTCCAGCACTTGCGCTGCAAGCACATCATTGAACATGGCATGTATTTGGCAGGTAAAAAAGAAATGGATGCTGTGCAGTTAACCTCAGCAGCTGCAGCAACTCCTTGTACTTTGACTATATTGATGTTATGCTGGACTGGAAGCCGCCATTTGCATTTGATGACCTGAGAGCTATTAGTTGGCACAGAGCTATTGCAGAGTTCATGGAAGTAGATGTGCAACAATTTTCTGTTGTTGAAGACATTTGATTTCGATGTTTGAATACCATGGCAGAACCGCGCTTTAAAATTCCAAGTACTTTTCCACATCTTTGATACCTGGCATGCATAAGGTGATACAAAGCAAGGTGCGTTATTTAGTTTCTGCCCAATCTGACCTTAGTTTGACCTCTGATGTGTGGTCAGACCTGTCCATTGGTTTAGCCATGTTGAGTCTTAGAGCACAATGGCTGACAGAAGACTATTACCGGAAACACCTCTCAATAAATCACATACAGGAGAATATTTAGTGAGCAAACTGGACAAATTATGCAAGAAATACAATATTCCCAAAACTCGTATCCATGTTCTTTTTTGACGGAGGTGCAAATATGGGTTAAAGCAAGGCATCTGGCGGAAATCAAAAAATCTTTTCAGCTGTTTTGCACACATGCTGCAGCTTGTTGTCAGTGATGGCATTTTGTTGCAATTAGCTGTCAAAAATGTTGTGGCGATCAAACGATCCATAGTCAGCAAGTTTTGACACAACAGCAGCTTGAAGAGCAGCAGGAATAATTTTGACATGCACATAATAAACTTGTCCAGGATGTCCAGACACGTAGGAATTCAACAGTCAATATGTTCGTTTCGTTATATGAACAAAACAAGTTTTTGTGGCTTACACTTCTCTTTATGACCTGCCTAGCCTAGCAACCCAACAGTGGGTATTGATTAAGAATATTGTGAACATGTTAGGCCCATTCACGGACATTACCATGGAAGTAAGTGATCAGTATCCATCATTCTTCCTATGCTGAAAATGCTCTGATTGTTGCTGGCTCGAAAGCATAAAGCAAGGTATTCAGACATTGTGTAGTAATATGTTGATGTTACACAACACATACTTTGCTGTTGTTGCCAGCAACAAGAAGCTTGGCTTGGCCACAATCTTAGATCTATGATTCAAACGTTGCCTATTCAGCAAAGAATTATTTGTGACCAGATTCAAAGAGTGGTCAGACCCGGAGTGGCCGAGTGGTCTAAGCGCTTTTCGTTATGGATCACTGCCATCTCACCTCTGTCTGCGTGGGTTCGAGGCTTAGATTCAGCCAATGTAGTTATGTGAGAAAGCTTGCCAGTAACGTCTCGTGGGGCATTGTTTTTTTTCCAGGGGTTTTTCCCCAGGTTCTTCCTCCACTATTATTACTGGCCGCCATGTATAGCGATTGCTGAAAAATGACATTAAACCCTACAACAACAACATCAAAGAATGGCTTAGAGCAGAATGCATCATGGTTGTGTCAGCTGACAAGCAGGAGGAACCCTTGACCAAAAAAAGAAAAACTTAAACAAAATAGCCACTAGACCATTAACGCTGCATCTCTGGGATTTGCTTTCTTTGGCCTATGACAAACCTGTCTGTTCTGTCAACCAAACAGCTCTCATTGATGCGATGCTTGAATTGTATCTGGCCAGCCCTCCATTGCCACAAAAAGAAGAAGACATATATGACTGGTGAAACGCGCACAGGTTTCAGCTCCCCTACTTGACCAAATTAGCCATATGCTATTTGTCAGCACCAGCTTTAAGCATTCAAAGCAAGCAGCTGTTTAGTGGCACAGGCCAGATTTTTTCAGATCGTTGTGGATCATTACTTGGCAAGAAGGGAAAAATGTTACCATTGCTTAAATACAACCTACCTCAACTAAGCTTTCAGTATTACCTGCAGCCAGTGTACAGTGACATCTAACTTTAGTCTTCAAGCATGTGTATTATTAATTTTAATTATTATTGGGCTATCGTTATTAACAATTTTTGGTCATTTATTGAATTCTAGTAATGGCGACCTGCATCATTGAACTCAAGTTAAAAGACTAGTTTAATACATTTTCATTCATTTATATCTTGAATTGGCAAACCATAAACTTTATCAGTGTTTGAAAGCTTTTCAATTTTTATGTTTGTGTGATCATTGTTTCCTATAAATAGCAATGTACTTCTTATCCGCTTTCTGGCTGTTTTTGTCACTTGCCGCATAAACAACCTTGTTAAAATGCAAAATACCTGCTTACATTACACTAACAGGTTTATGTTTCTGAACCAGTCATTGTTATAAACCAATAATAATGAAATAATCGGTCTCATCAGTATCGGCAATTTTAATAATCAGCTATAGGCAGTATCAGCATAATTGGCAAAAAGTGACATTGGTACACCTCTAATTGAAAAGAATCGTATCATTTAGTAATTTGGAACATAGTTGGAATTTATTCTTTGAAAAGAAAGTATTGTTGATTGGAACATGTTCAAATTATATTCTCAAAAGTAACATTTTAAGTAACATTTTAATATCAATAATACCATACCTGTTGCTATTGCATAGCTGGTACTTTTCCTGGTGGAAAATAATCAGGCTGTATGATGTGAATTTCATCTTTCCACTGGGGTAAACAAGAAGATTCCAGAAGAATGGGTTGTTCATGGGACACTCAACAGAAATGATGCCCATGCATACTGTCCTTCATTCTTCCTTTCAGTGAAAACTTTGGGATCCTTAGAGCAAAATGCTCAGTCATTTGTTTCCATTGCCTCACATTCCAACCTATATTCAGCAGTCTCATTTAGCCTGCTGATTGAGGATTCTCTGTCATCACTGGTTCTTCATTTCTTATTGGAAGCTGTGGGTTAAACTTCAAGACGTGTTGTCCTTGTCCATAGTTTTGTCAGTGGGCTCCACCTTCACTGGTATGTTGCATTGTACAATTCCAAGGTCTTACTAGAACACAGAAAGAACCTTCTGCAGGTTACTCCCCAAAAGCAGAGAGTTCTTTGGAGGGGAGGGCTCATCCTCTTTATGGCTATCCAGGATTTGAGAGACCAGCAACACCAGTCTCTTGCACTCCTGGCTCTTCAAAATTTTAGCCATGAAGATAAATCATCCTGACCACCCATAGAACCCATTGGTTAAATTTTTTAAAGCTATGCAGATACAATCAGAGTAAGTCCTGAATAGGTATGCCACAATACCCAGGGATGAATTTTGCAGGCCCTTGCTTTTTTCCAATAGACAAGATTATACAGCCCTAGGGAATTACTTCCTCTTCTATTGGTTCCCATTGGCACCGGCCTAAACCTCTTTTCCGAGATTTTGTCTTTTATAAATGGTCAATGGCTGGGTCATTTCCGTTATCAAAGATGGATCTCTCTTCTGTATTAAGTTTACCATTTTCTTCCATCAATTAAATATTCTGCACTTAAAAGAACAAGTTTGCTCACATCTTCAGAATGGTGAAACAGAGAGGATCTTCTAATCCTCATTTTCCTTGTGCCAAAATGGGGGGGAGGGGAGGATGTCCCATCTAATTATCAACCTGTTCTTCCTAAACAAATGTTTGCTGATGGATCCTGAGACCACATCCTCAGTCAGGAATGTTATAAAACCTGGCAATTGGGAGGCTCCATCAACCTTAAGGATTTCTACCTTAATTTCCCTCTCTTTCCTACTCACAGGAAGTACATCAGGTTTTGCTTGAACGAGATCTTCCAATTGCAAGCTCTGCAGTTTAGCATAGCCTCCACACCCAGCATCCATGAAGTAATTGGAGTCAATTTGAGGTCACCAAGTATCCCAATCCTCTAGTATTTTGATGATTGGTTGATCCACAATAGCCAGCTAGAGCCCGCCCAACTAGATCTCTTAACTGTTGGTCCATAGTGAACAGGCTGGGTCTTCTTCCAAACCTAGAGAAACCAGAAATCACTCCATCTCAAGATTTTTTCTATGTGATGATGAACTGGTCACAAACAGGATTAGTCTGTGACCTCAGGACAGAGTAGACAATGACTTTTCCCAATTAGAGATACTAAGAATAAAGACCACATTGTCAGTTCTTCTATTCTCTCGCAGTATAGGACTTTGAATTCCTCAGTGGACCTAGGCATACTGCACTTGCTTGCCTGTCCATTTTCTCTTTTTGGTGGTGTGGAAACTGAACAGGGACTTGTTCTGATTTCTCTTGTTCAGGATTTCCACCATCTAATTTAGTACATTTAAATCTCCTTCCCCCTTACACGCCCACTCCTACCTGTCTGAAAGTGCAACAGATTCTGGATGGGTGCTCGTTTGGAGACAGAAAGACTGATTTATTGGGGTTTATGGTCCTGAAAAGAGTCCACCCTACCCATCAACAATTTAGAAATGAGGGCCATAATCCTAGCTCTTCACTGCATTGTGGTCTTTTGTGACAATATGCGGATGTGTGTGTACCTCAGGAGACAAAGAGGCGCATGTGCACTTTTGTCTATGTCTGGAGGTTTGGAATCTCCTTCACTGGGCATTTTCATAAGGAATTACCCTTTGAGTTCTCCACATTCCCAGCAAAATGAATATTTTGGTGGACAGTCTGTCAAGGAGGAAAGATGGTCCTCACAGAATGGTTGTTCTACCAGTCCTAAACAGATTTCCTGTTTCAGCTTGGGGACACATTTGGTGGACTTGTTTGCCATAAAGCTAAACAACAAGCAACTCTTTTATATTTCCAAGGTTACCAAACAGAGAACCTGGGCTGTGGACACTATCACCCTGATGTAGGACCATCTGTTTGCTTAAGCCTTACCACCTTTGAGGATGATCCAGCATGTTCTATATAAAGACAGGGACTTCACTGCTCAGTTTAATAATGATTGCCTCTCTGTGGCCCCAGCAATTGTGGTTCAGTTATCTTGATCTGCTAGTGGGCCATTCCAGGACCCTATCTCAGAGGAGAGACCTCCTTTTGTAACACAGGGGCTCACTCATGCACAACCATCCCCAGATTCTGCATCTTCATGCTTGGCTTATCTCTAGCAATCTCTCTACAAAGAAATGTTTTCAGTCAAAGTTGCTAAGTGCATCCTTCAATCTAGAAGATCTACATCTATGGTCTATGATACTAATTGGAGAATCTTTTATAATTGGTGTTTCTAGAAAATATGTGAATCATAACTGTCCTTCTCTAAACAAAGTGGCTGATATTCTTTTTATTCCTTTTGAGCAGAAACAATGCCTGGTTTCTGCTATTAAGGGCTATCAAGATAGATGCCCTTTCCAATGCTCAAATCTTGGGATGGATTCTGCCTCAGTAGACCTGATCAGGTATTTAAGCTGCAAAGACGAGTGTCTTTCCAGACCTGCTAACCCTGATAAGTCCGTCTCAGTAAGGCATTTGATTAATTTCCATAATATTGACCAGTTTTCAATAAGGTGTAACAATATGTCAATAACTGCTATGGTAAAGCTGGAAAACATAATTAAAGTTTGATGCATCAACGATAAAAATTATGTTTAACTGAAACATTGGTAAAGTACCCGTCAACTTTATTTATCACTAGTACAGTTGCACAAATTCTAGTTCCAAATCCTATGCAGCTCAATGGCTAATTGCTATCTCTCTACTTGACGTAATTCTTGGAAATTCGTTTTCCATTTCACATGACAGCAATTGTGTTTCCCTCCACAAGACCTACTTAAATTGTCATGTGATGTCTAATAAATGTAAATGTGTCCTTTCAAGTTTTTATTCACAAGAATATGAAACACATTTTTCTTCTTCTGTGTTGATTATTAACACTTTTCTAGAAGCTTTTTTTCCCTTTCATCTTAATTATGCATCTCTGGATGCCATTTTTTAAAATTCTGTAATCAACAGGTTGATTTTGCAGATCGCATGAACAAATTGGTGCAGTTTAACACATCTGGTATGCTGCTGTAAAGTTAGTCTGGTTCCCTGACTAATTTCATTAATTTATTTAAACCCAGATCCAAATGAAACCTGGATGAACAAATTATCCAGATTTTTTGGCAACAATCATTTTTCTATAGTTTTTGCTCATATGCAAGTCCATATTTTAAGGGTAATTTTTGTAAGACTTACAGCAATATTGTAAGAGTTGGTATGTCGTTTCAGTCGGTTTGGAATCTTATTGTGTCTGGTGGTCCCTTATTAAACCATTCTGTGAGAAACTTCCTTTGAGAACCTTAACCTTTGGGATGGTTTTCTTGATGACCTTAGCATCTGTGAGATAAAGGAGTGAGTTTCATGCCCTATCCATAAATCAAATTCATTGGGAATTGAGACTAGCTTTCTCTCCTTTGCCAACCAGGGTTGTACTTAAGCAAATATTATATCCCTTTTCCAGACATCACTAAAAAATTGCCACACTGCAGGCATCATAGTTATATGATTGAAAACCTGTTTAAACTACATTAAAAATCCAAATTACTTGCACACTCTATCAATCTGACAAATTCAGCTCTGCTGTTGCAAAATGTGTTGCTGATATTAACATGCAGTTTAGGAAGGGGATAAATCTAACTGCAATGATGTTATATTTACCAGGTGATATTGCTAGATTCCCCCTCCCACCCAACACTGATGTCCCACTAAGTTAGGATGTGCTTTTAGGAAAGGATTGTTACATATGGGTAACATGTTTATGGTGTATCCCAGGGGTGATCCAGTGTTTTTGAATCTTCTGATTCACCCTAATGGAGGATGAATTCTTGTAATATCGTTGGCATTAGGAAGAGGAAAATGTTACATCATTAAAATTTGTTCCTTCTTCCCCATAACAAAACTCCATTTTTATGATAAATTTGACTATAGAAGAGTTATGTGATTAAGAAATTTTAAGTAATTAAGAAATTAGGTAATTTCATGGATTGCATTGCTCAAAGCATTATACTTTTACACTCACAGGGACCAATATGAAATTAATGCAAAATATCCAGACCAGACAAAGACAGAGGCTGAAACATTTGAAATGAAGTTCTCTCAGGAAGCCAAAGAGAATGCTAAAATCTTAAGACAGTATGGATTACCCTCTTTAGTGGAGGAAGGTAAGAGACCGAACAGAACTTATATGCTGTACATCACCAAAATGTTCATAAGCATGTAAGTTTGGTTAAATATAGCAAGACTAGTGAACTTGTGGGAATAACCATCACTTTAGGGCTTGTGATTGCAAGATAGCTCTCATCATTTTTGTGTGATTGAAGACATCTTTATCAAGACTCAAAACTGAAAGGTGTTCAACTATTCTGCTGAAATTTTCAAGAGTCAAAATTTGAAGAGAGTTAAAATGTAAAACCCACGAGTCATAAGAACAACATGGAGAAAGAAAACACACTTTTAAAATGTATTTACATTTATTGTCAAACATAAAAAGCATCAAAGAGTCTTGTTTAATACATGATAAATAATACATTTAAGACATAAAATATCAATAGGAGACCAATAGGAAATATATACATCCCATTTACATAGAAAATCAACATAGAAAATATTTTAGCATTAGTAATGATGGGTTAGCACAAATTTCACTTGATACAGCTTTGAATTTTAATTGTGTAATTTTTAAGGAGGGTTTCCTTTTGTTTCTTACTAAAGCAGTATCATACTGCCATTTTCCTGAGAAATAATTATAAAAAAATATTCTGCATAACCATTATTTGACAGCTAAATGTGATAGTTTAAAGTATAATAATCACAGCATTGATCAAATAAAAAACAATTTACGTGTACCAGTAGCATGACCAATCGACAGAAAATCAAGTGAAATCATTAAATAAAAACATTTTGTTGAAGATAGCAAAATCCCATCAAATGATGTGGTACTTATCTCAGTCAGTTGTCTTAGATTTTCATCTGCCATTTTTAATAATTACTAGTTATCATAGCTGATTGGCCATCTTATTTTATAAAGAGGTGTTGAGTTCCATCTATCTCAACTGAAACAATCTGCTTATCTTCTCAAAACAAGAAAGTTGACTTCTTTGTAAATTGCCAGATATTCTCACATGAATTACAACTATAAATGAGAACAATACTAATTGGTTAGCAGGACATGAGAGTGTATAGATAAGGTCATTTGAACAGCAAGAATGTCAGAGGTTATTGGGGGGTACTGATCATAGTATTTGAACCTTAAGACATAATTTCTGAGAGACAAACTGATAAATACAGCAGAATGTACATGCATCAGTTTTTCAGGATAAATATGAAAATCATGCATCAACACTTGGGAGGATAGGTCAGATGGAATCCCATTACTTTATTTCCCCTTTTTTTTCTGCACTGGTGATAAGAATGCATGAATTAAGTTGTATTCACAACATAGTGATAGTGATTCAAATAAAAATATTATACATTTGTACTATCATGGTTTAAGATTAAAATTTGGATGATGATGCACATGAGCGACCAATCATTTTCTTAGCTTTGTTTTTGTTGTTGCCTTGATTTTCATAGTGAGTGATTTTGTGGAAATTGTCCTGAATATGGTCAACTTTGCCCAACATGAAAGTAATATCTTGGACACAATCATCACTGCCATATATATATAAACATCTCCAGTTTTACTCAGTGTAGGTTCATTAGGCTAAGTTTCTAAGGATAGGCAGCTGAAAAGGTCATAAGAAAAGATCTTTTCTTAAAGATGGTGGTATTGGTTTATGTGTTTTGTTTTGGTTTTAATTTATGATAAATTGTTAATCAGATGTCGCACAGATCATGTAGCATGGGAAATATCTTAGAACTTAAAGGTCAGAGGTCATGGTCATATTGGCAAATAATTGTTGTAATTGACCAGAGCTCATGTTTACATGATTAGGTTGTCATCAGACTTTGCAAAGACATTCAGTGTCATGCTAAGTCATATATATATATATATATATATAGGCATCAGAGGTCAACTATCAAAGGTTAAGGTCATTAGGTAGGTAGAATATTTGTATTGCCTTGCTACTGTTATCCATCCATCACACCTTTGTCAAGGTTTGCATTTAGGTCAGATTCTCAGACATTGTTATTCACAGAATCATACATCATATGTAGCTGCATCTTGGTGTATACAACACTTTCATACAATAATAGGTCACTTAGACACAAATTTCACTTTTCATTGACCTTTGCTAAGCTTTGTGTTTTGGTCAGTTACTTGTTCATTGTCAGTCCCAGAGCAATTCAAATTTGCATATAGATTCCTCTTGGTGAATACTAAAGGTTGGTCACTGTGACCTACATTTCATGCTTAATTGACTTTGGTAAAGTTTTGTGTTAGGTCAGTTTCTCAGGCATTGCTAGTCCCAAAGTCATGCAACTTATTATGTAGATTGTTTTTTATGAGGTCAGCATCTTCTCACCAAAAGTCAGTCACTGTGAGTTAAATTTCACACTTCAGTGGATTTTTTTCTCTCACTTTCTGTGTTTAGGTTAGTTTCTCAGGTAGTATTAGCCACAGCTCATATGAACACATTTCATGTTAGCTTTTATAATTACTTTTAGGAAATATTTATATTGTGTTTCCATAGGCAGATTTTTATTCTCAGATTTCACACTAACGTCTACCAGAGTAGATGTGACTTCATATAGGAATGTAAATGTATAGTTATATAGTATTGTCAAGGTCACAGTCAAAGTGGGTGGGTTATAAATTATCAAGGAAACAGCACTGACAATAAATTTATTAATTTTTCACAATTCCTTATATTGTTTAAATTATTAATAATATTTTTACCATTAATTTCTGTATTATTCTTTGAAGGGATAAATAATCTGGATTCCCATTAATCGCACAAAAGAGCTGGAAACAAAGTACATGTATCCAGTTATATAGGGCTTCACAATATATTTATTTGTAAATGATAATTTGGTTTCTTTAATTAAGTCATGTAGCTTAATCTCTCTTGGATTGTGGAGTCCATGCAAATTTTAAAATATAAACATGACATCTTAATAGTTAGCTAAGGAATTCATCTTTATGTGTAGTACATGTTCTTCATCTACAAAAGTTCTGTCAATTTTGAGTTAATGCAACATTATTACAATAAGGCATTGAATAGCTTGCTTCTTTAGTTGTCCCAAATTTTAGGTTCCATTTTCAGTAAGAGATATTGCTTTTGCCCTATTTTGCAGGAATAAATATTTATCCATTAAAACATTCTTCAGACCAAGAGAAAGTACTTTCAATGTGTAATAATCATCCATGGATGTATTTGATAATTTTGTATTACTTTGATATAAACTATTTTGTATATTTTTTTTAAGAAAGTGTCTTTACATATTATATTTAAATGGAACAATCCTTACAATATATGAGCCATGAATATTAGTGTAAATTCTTAGTACAGTGGAAAATGTAAAAATTTAAAAGCTTGAATATTGCACTTGTTTTATGATGTTAATGTTTGATTTTCACATTTTGTTTCCATCAATTCCAGTGAAATCTATGCCTAATCGTGTGAAATGCCCTCCACCGAGTTATATGCAGTCCACTAAAGCAGTCAGACAAAAACAGCTGAGTTCTGGGAGGTAGAATTGAATCTATTTGTTAATGATTGAGACCTGCCAACCCATACGATTGGACAGTTAAACTCACTGAATAGACAGAGAATAACCCAAAAATTACAGACATACTATCATTGCAGATACTAGCTTGTCCATTATTTTTTCTGGGTCCAGGTTTCATATTAGATTTAGTGGAGTTGGTCAGAGAATCAGTCTGACTTCACAGGAGTACTTCAGATGCTTTAAACTGCCCACATTTTTCATGCAAAACAGCTGCATGATGAAGCTGTTGCTTATAGAATTTTCCTGTGTTGATGGAAAAGAATTTCTCCACAAGATTCTTATAAACAAGCATTCATAAATGATCAGGATACATTCTGCTTTTTTTATATCTTGTGTTTTTGTGAGATCTGTACTAAACCATCAGAATTGAATGTGCTGATCTACTACATGATTTTTTTGTGCTTAATATTTATTATTATTTACTAAAGTTTTTTTTTACTTTTTCAGAGGTATTTGTTTGTAATTTAATTCCTTTTTCATATTTGCTGTATAATTTATTTTCTTTTTCATAGGTATTTTCTGCCTAATATATTTACTATTTCAATAATATTTGTTTTATAATTTATTTACTTTTTCATATGTATTTGCTATATAATTTATTTACTTTTTCATAGGTACATGTATTTGCTATTTTATTTATTTACTTTTGCATATGTAATTTCAGCTTTATTTACTTTTTCATAGGTATAATTAATTTATTTAATTTTTTAATAGGTACTTGCTATATCATTTATTTACTTTTTCATAGTTATTTCCAGCTTTATTTACTTTTCCACAGGTATTTGCTATATAATTTTTTTACCTTTTCATTGGTATTTACTATATAATTTGTTTACTTTTACATAGGTATTTTCTGCTTTACATCTCTTTCTGTACTTAGGTGGCAATTGTTTTTCCTAGATATACTTTGAATTGCTGTCAGTTCCATAAGCAAGCACAAAAATTTCACTGTCTGAGAAATTTACAATAGTAACCACCTGGCATTTCCTTTTATTATATAGTACGGTATTCATAATACCTGAGGGTAGTCTCTTTTCCTATTGGTAACCTCACTAATCTGATCATGTCTGGCGAATCTTGACCTTAAACAGGTGTTAGATTAAGAAAACCTGACTACAGCTGTAGCATATTTAATTAGCATGAAAATACCACTATAAAGCCATGTGATTCTTTTAATAATGGAAGTGGCAACAAAAACTGGAAGGAATTGCTTACCTAGTGGTATTAATTGATAATGGAATTTGGTACTACACTTGTACATGAGTAAGATCAGTCATCAGTAAGTGAACAATACAGATTTACAATTGTGAAGACATCTCTGTCTGTCTGTCTCTGTCTGTCTGTCTGTCTCTCTCTCTCTCAATTTGCATGTTTTATTTGATTTTTAGGGGCAAGAAGAAATTTGTGATAGATATGTCTTTGTCATGGTTGTTCATCTTCCAGCTTGAAAATTTTAATATATATATATATATATATATATATATATATATATATATATATATATATATATATATATATATATATATATATATATATATATATATATATATATATATAGACAAATTTAATGTATATTACAAACAATGTACATTACATGGACATGCTGCTTTAGCGCAGTTACATCTGATCTATGTTAATTTATAATACTGACATCCATGTAATTGTTTGAAATACTTAATGTGGAATCCAATCTTTTTTTATACACAATCTCTTCCCCAAAATGAATCTTTTTTTTACACAATATATTTTGTACTCTTGGAGAATTATTTTCCAAACGAAAAATATGCTAAGGCGATTCAGGTGATTTCATCCATATATGTCATTTTGGTGCATAAGACGAAGCTAAGATTTTCTGGTAAAAAAGTATCATTTTATAGGTGGGCAAATACGGTATATAATTTATTTAATTTTTCATGGGTATTTGTTATATAATTTATTTACCTGGTTTTTTTTCTTCATTATTATGTAAGAATTATGATAATATTTACGACACAGCAAAAACCATTTATCATCCCAATCAAAACATTTACCTGAGATTAACCATTTGTGAAGTTTTTGTATATTGGTGTCCTTGACAGAAAATTTAAAATTTTTTGTTGGAAAAGTATTACACAAACACTCATATTCAAGGTGCTTTAAGTTTTCACTGACCTTATAACCATCAAACAATATGGAACATTCAGCTTTATGATTTCCTTTTCAGCTTGAGACTTCCTTGGCAGGAGAGTGGACCTTTAAGAATAGCTCTAGGCAAGAAGAGTGGAAAAAATTCATTTGCCACCAATAGGGAGAGATTTGCTCAGTAAGTTAACCTACTTTTTTATTTGTCGACCATAAGCTGGACAAAATCATGCTGTCGTGTTTATCATCTGCCTTTTTGTTTCTTTAAAGTAGACAGACTGAATTTGATAGATTTGCTTGTATGCTTATGTAGATGTCCTAATCCAAATTTTCAGTCATTAAAAGTTTCTCAGCTCTTGGATGTTTTTGAGGAAAATCTTGTTACCAGGATTTAAACAAAACCAGTCGAGGTAGAGAAAAGTTCCTCTTTTTATTCATATCTGGATGACAGATTTTTAAGCCCATTGCAGTAATTTTTGCTTGCTTGACTTCTTTTGACGGGAAGGCACTTTGAATATTTATTAGTCACCTATAGATAGATGCAATTTAGAATTTTGTATCATTTTCCGATTAATTGCTTAAGTAAAATGAGTAACTTGGCATATAATTTGTAACAAAATGCCTTTGCCGGGTACCATATGTGTTTAAATGGAACAGCCCTAATATGCTCTTTGCAAACATTCCATTTCTTTGACTTATTTAGCTCAAGTAGTTGCACTTGGAAAATTGTTCATTATAAATTAGTTTTAGTGAATGTCAGTTCCTGTCATGTGATTAAGACCGCCAATTATTTACACTAAAAACTAATCAGCTGTATAGTATTTTTCCAGTATTTTGTTTGTTATTTCTCTTTTGAAAACATTTATTTTTATCATTTCAGAAGACGAAGAAGTAAATCCATGAGTAATTTAGGCAACCCACGCTGGCAGAATTAGATTCGGTGTGGTTGAATTAAAGTACTTGTGCCTAATGACATGCACAGTCTGAAGAATCTAGCATTTGCTTGCTTCCTGTCATATTTATTTGGATATTCTGTACCATGGCATTTAAAGGATGACTTCAAATGTCAAAATTTTGTGACAGGTCCACAAGAAATTTAGAAAATGAAGCTCCATATATGCCCAGTATTCTGACTAATTTCTATTATTAATGCCAGGAACATTTGCATTTGATATCCAGACAGCTGATTCTGATAGGTTGACATGGAAAGAAACAGTAAACTCATCAAAACAATGCAAGATAAATGACCCAAACTTATTCATAACTGCTGTTAGTCTTTTGAAATTCTATTATTGTAAGATTATTTTTAAGCAGAGAATCATCTCAGAGATCATGTTCTACTATTGATGCCAAAATATATGTGTCACTTTTGCATCATAATTTGCTCGGTTGCTTATACGTTGGTAATTCATCTAAATGTGTCATTGTAGAATTGCATTTGCTTCGTAGAGGACAATTCAAGTTTTAAGATTGGAGGGCATAAAAGCCTCAGAAAAATGAGATTATTAATAATCATGTTGGTTTTTTGAATGTTAATTATCAAGAATTTCTGTCTTAGCTTGGAAATATAAGCAGAGATTGAATTATTGCACGTTTTCAAATTATGTAAAGGATATTAACTTAATTGAACTTGACTATTAGTATCATTATTTGTCTCCATCACTCTATTTTAGTTAATGATAAATTTAATATTCATTTTCTGCATGTATCAAAATGTTATTATCCCTATATATTAAGGATATTGCATGGGCCCAGAGTGGTCTAAAGCGCTGTCCATTACGGATCACTGTCATCTCACCTCTGTCTGCGTGGGTTCGAGTCTAAGATTCAGCTAATGTAGTTATGTGAGAAAGCTTGCCAGTAGCTTCTCGTGGGTCGGTGGTTCTTTCTGGGGGTTTTCCTCGGGTTCTTCCTCCACCCAATAATACTGGCCACCATGTATAGCCTATCGTGTGCTGAAAAATGGCGTTAAACCCTAAAACAACAAGGATATTGCAATAACCACAGGGTTATTTTCTGGCTGCCTGTCTTTACCACAGCTCTTACCAAGTTCAACATGCAAATTCACGATATCATTCATCTGTCTGTCTGGCTGCCTGACTTGGCAACCACAACATGCAAATTCAAGATATCATTCATTTGGCTGGCTGCCTGACTTAACCACATCTACTTCTAACCACAATGTGTATATTCATTATACGATCCATCTGATTTGCTGGCTGCCTACCTGTATCACATCTTTTTAACCATGAAATGCAAATTCACGCTACTTTCCATCGGTTTGGCCTTCTGCCTGCCTTAACCACATCCCAAGGGTTACATGTAGTATGCACAATTGTGAAAATGATGCTTAAATTGACAAGTGTAAAAAAATTCTGGAATATGTGTGGGTGTAATCATGCAAAAAATAATTATGCAAAAAATGTTCATGAATTATATATACTTTATTTTCTGTAAATTTAGAAATTACATTTCACAGTATTGCTATTGTGGATCACGATTTCAGTTGGTTAAAAAACCCATGGTAGCCAAGGAATGCCCAATTTGGCTGAACGGCCACCAAAGTTTAATGAAACAAATGTCTAATCAAATGAGGCTGAATGTGATTTGACATATTTGTATCATTAAAGAAATTACACCCCTACTTCAAAACAAACTTTGCCATTCCTGTGGTACCAACACACTTCAAAGAATTAAAACATGTCAACAGAGGAGTTTGAAAAATGCAATCACTAAATTGTGCCTGGACTTATTTGTAAGGGAAAAGGCATCAAAGTAATTATAGAATGAATAACCAATGTACACTCAGTGCAACAATGTTGATATGGCCTGCCAACTATATGTCATTTTTTTTAAAATTTGACCTGTTTTCCTGTTGATGCTTGAGAACAGAACTTGATGGCCCCCTCCTCCTATTCATGATCAGATTGTTCCTCTTTTTTTTCAACTTTAAGGTGTGTGGAGGGAGAGACTTCACAAATTTACTAAATCCTAAACACAACCCTAAACCTCCAAATAACCCACAAAGTGGAACTCACAATACCCGATTGGTGTTATCCATTTGGAAGAGGAGTTTAAACGTAGGTTTCTTCCACTAGAATTACTTGGAGGGTGTCATAGGTGAAATGTACGCATATTTCCATTACATTGGCATTTTAAATTTTAAAAAAAAAAAAAAATTTGATATATCCAGTAATGGCAGGCAGACACATTAAACACATTCAAGATTTTTAAAACTTAAGACACTAGGGTCACTATAGTGGATTGGGGCATCGATGTGATGGGATTAATATGTAATAAAAATTGTGAGAATTTGCAATGCTGAACTGTTTAAATTGCACAGATCTTGTCTCCTTTTTAATTTTTGTTTTGTTTTTTGCATTTACTAAACTTTATCGGCTATTGCAATTTTCATTAAGAGACTAACACTGTTAGAATATAAGCAAAGTTAATGCCGTTATTTTTGCATTTGTTGTACCCATTAATTTTTCATACACAATTAAAGCATAACTTTTTTGTTTTTACCATAATTTGTGCATGTTTTTTTGTATATGATATGCTGTTGAAAACTGTCCATCTGTTACCAGTTTAGTTTCTACACTAACTCTAGTTGTCCACCTACAGTTACTAAACTCTGTGGATGACATGCACTTGTGGTAATAAGAACAGTATTGTTATTGTGGTGGAAAGGTAAAATGTCAATGTCCTTGACTGAAACAAGAAAAGGGGTTTCTGCACAAAAACTGAATTTCTCTACCATTTATTGTTCCTAAACTTTATGGTCGCTCATGGGATAAGCAAAATGTCGAATGATTATGAGGGTCAAATGGTAAAAGGGTAACATCATTGTGTTAGATTTAACACCAACATTGTGCATAGCTTGCACTTTTGTAAGGAAGAAATTTGTGTGTGTGTGTGTGTGTTTATAGTGTGCATGTTGAAAAAATGTACATAAATTGTACTCTGCCAGGTAATCATGTGCGACGATAACATTTTTTTTTTTTATTATTAACAAATTAAGTAAGAGGCTTCATAAAATGTCAAGAGCAAAACTGATGCTCAGAAAATGTTCCCAATACAATTTACAACAATTCAACATACTGAAATATTTTTAAAATTTTGAGATAAGAAATATAAATTTAGCATATTTTGTCCCCGATATCACAATTATACAACAAAAAAGCCACTAAATTATCATTGATAAAAAAAGTCAGGTGTTTGCACCAACCCCTCTCACAATTATCATTGATAAAAAAGTCAGATGTTTGCACCAACCCCTCTGACAATTATCATTGATTAAAAAAGGTCAGGTGTCTACACCAACCCCTCTCACAATTATCATTGATTAAAAAAAAAAAGTCGTGTCTGCACCAACCCTCTCTTACAATGATTGTATGCTCAATTTTATATTGATTTTTATATTGATTCTTCTTTAAAAAGCTTGATGTAGTAAATAGTTAAGTGTATATAGTGTGGACATTTCTATGATTTATATCTCACTTCCTGTACAGTAGTCTACATCATGTTTTCTCCTGTAGTAAAATCCACCCATTTGGCCATCAACCTTTATTGGTCTTTTTTTTTCCTTTATGAGAAGCATCTAAGTTCAGCCTATTAGGAGTAATTTTTTGGGGGGAGGGGTTGTTGACATCTGTCATTTTTCCCTAATAACATATTTTGTCATCAAATCTATATGGTCGACCATCCAAGTCACAAATTTGCAATAAAGGCGTCAGAAAATGGGACGTTATTTATACACTGTACATACTTTTCAAATGTAAAAAATGCACCACAGTGTTTGACAAAGACTTGAATACAGTCAGTGTACATGTAGCATGTAAATATATTAGATCATTTCTTAATTGATTCCAGTCCATCCAGGGCACATTAGTTTATGTAAGTAACAAAGTCAGAGATAAATAAACCTGCTTTACTTCTTTTGTTATGACTTTCTTCATAAATGTATGATCATCATGTATATTTTAGAGTTGGTTGAGTAAGGGGTGCCATGGTAATATAGCAGAAAATGATAACAATAGGAAAATCAAAGAGGAATAATTTTCTGTTGAAACATTTATTCTTGAAGATAGCGAAATGCTGTTATAATAAATTTAACATAAATGTTTTTGTTGAATGATAAAATGAAATAAAATACATGTTAAGCAATAAAGATTGCTCCAGATCTAAGAAAGCGAGCAATAATTGTTACAAAGCTATATATTTATCTTCATTTTATCACCTTTTTTATTAATTATTGCAATAAAACCTTGTCAATGAATTTCCTTCCCCCTAAACTATTAAAATTTCCCAAATTTACATACAAATGTAATGTTGGCATATCACCTAAAGCTGTACTTCTCTCCTGATATCTCCATGTAATTATACTTCCCTAACTCTCAACCCATAGTATGCTGGGAATGAGGGTACTAGGGCTTTTTTGTCCTTCTGTATGATAGAACTCTCTTACGCACAGTACAATGTAATGTCCATAAAATCAAGTCTGTCTTGGGATTCACAAATGAATATGCCCCTCACTGCTTTCAGCAGAGTCAACATGATTTGGTCTTGTCAATACTTCATTTAGCCAGTCCCCATCCTGTGAAGCTTGTTTAATACATGTAACAAGATTATGCCCAAGTACTAAACATTGCCAAATGAAATGCTGCTATGATATTTGATTCATGTGTAGATGTTACTTGAGTTTGAATTATCTAAATGAAAATTGGTATGAAACATGTACTGTTACTAGTTGGGGTGTTGTGTCCAGAAATGGTATTTGTCTGGTACTATATTTGCTGGCCTATAAGTTGATGCTGAGTAAAAGTCGAATGAGCCAATATGGTTAATTTTCCATCCTTCATATATGTAAGTCAATGCTTACTATAAGACGATGCCAGATCAACACCTTGGCTTCGTCTTTTTCATTATGTTCCATACAGCATAGCAAATTTTATCCTATCTGTAACTCATGACCTTTCTGGCCTGGATCATTAAAGTTAACTAAAATTACTTTTTTTGTTTCACACTAAGTATTTTAAATGTATTATGTACTTTTTGCTACATATAATTATCCTGACTTGAAAATTTATTGAGTTACAGATAGGATAAAATTCACGACACTGTGTGGAATTGAACTATAATAACTGCCCGTTTATAAATATAAAAGTATCACTGCATGCTATTTCAGTTTAACAGAAATAGGGAAGTTGCAACATAAATGCTAAATGCATTCTCCACATTCTTGGGGGAAGAGAGATGCATAATGTTTTCCATCACATTTTTCTTCTTGCATCTCATGATCAAAATAAAATCTGGCCTGATATATGAATGAGAGATTTCAGCTCTTCATGTTTTCTTTTACCTTATTGCCCTTGTTTAGCTGAATCTTTTGTCAAAGAGAGAAAACAATAATAAATTAAATAGTAAATGTAAACTATGAAAATACATACCATACTCCTTCAGGGTTTAAATATTCACAAAAGTTATATCCCTGTAGATTCCCTATAGGTTAAATCTATATATAAAAAATACCCTTTTTGCATGCACTTTAATTTTCTTTGCACAGATAACAACCTCTCCAACAAAAAAAATTTTTCTTTTAAAGTGAATGTACTCTTCATTTCTGTACTTAGTCGAAAATTGTTTTTGATCTTTGATCATGCTATATGTTACTGTAATTACTTTCTGTCCTGCCAGCAAGTTCAAAATATATCCACCAGATAGTTCATTGCATGGTACTATATTCATAATACCCATGGGTAGCCTCACTAATCTTGTCTGGTCTGCCAAAATATATCCACCAGATAGTTCATTGCATGGTACCATATTCATAATACCCATGGGTAGCCTCACTAATCTTGTCTGGTCTGCCAAAATATATCCACCAGATAGTTCATAGCATGGTACCATATTCATAATACCCATGGGTAGCCTCACTAATCTGGTCTGTTCTGCCAAAATGTATCCACCAGATAGTTCATTGCATGGTACCATATTCATAATACCCATGGGTAGCCTCACTAATCTTGTCTGGTCTGCCAAAATATATCCACCAGATAGTTCATTGCATGGTACCATATTCATAATACCTATGGGTAGCCTCACTAATCTTGTCTGGTCTGCCAAAATGTATCCACCAGATAGTTCATTGCATGGTACCATATTCATAATACCCATGGGTAGCCTCACTAATCTGGTCTGGTCTGCCAAAATATATCCACCAGATAGTTCATTGCATGGTACCATATTCATAATACCCATGGGTAGCCTCACTAATCTTGTCTGGTCTGCCAAAATATATCCACCAGATAGTTCATTGCATGGTACCATATTCATAATACCCATGGGTAGCCTCACTAATCTTGTCTGGTCTGCCAAAATATATCCACCAGATAGTTCATAGCATGGTACCATATTCATAATACCCATGGGTAGCCTCACTAATCTGGTCTGGTCTGCCAAAATGTATCCACCAGATAGTTCATTGCATGGTACCATATTCATAATACCCATGGGTAGCCTCACTAATCTTGTCTGGTCTGCCAAAATATATCCACCAGATAGTTCATTGCATGGTACCATATTCATAATACCCATGGGTAGCCTCACTAATCTTGTCTGGTCTGCCAAAATATATCCACCAGATAGTTCATTGCATGGTACCATATTCATAATACCCATGGGTAGCCTCACTAATCTTGTCTGGTCTGCCAAAATATATCCACCAGATAGTTCATTGCATGGTACCATATTCATAATACCCATGGATAGCCTCACTAATCTTGTCTGGTCTGCCAAAATATATCCACCAGATAGTTCATTGCATGGTACCATATTCATAATACCCATGGGTAGCCTCACTAATCTTGTCTGGTCTGCCAAAATATATCCACCAGATAGTTCATTGCATGGTACCATATTCATAATACCCATGGGTAGCCTCACTAATCTGGTCTGGTCTGTCAAAACTTTACTTCAATCAATTGTTAGCTTAAGAAAAACCTGTGACAGGTTTAGCATATTTAATTGGCATGTATATACCACTTCAAAACCATGTAATTCTTGGACAAGTGAAGTGATCATTGAAACTTGAAGGAATTTCTTACCAAATGGAATTAATTTATAATGGAATATGATAATGCACTTTTGTACATGAGTAAGGTAACAGACATCAAGTAAGTGAACAATAAAAAAAAAGATTACCATATAATCTCTCTCATAATGGCCATATATTTTATTTGATCATGAGGTACAGTAAGAAAATTGTGATGGAATAAATGTCTTTGTCATGGTTATTCATCTCCTAAGTCATCAATTCTAACACGTATATCAAATTTAAACAACACATATTACTAATGCATGTTGCTTTAGTAGTTTCATCTGATGTACATTTATTTTTAATACTGACCATCATGCAAAGGAAAAGTATGGGTCACAAATCCTATTTTTCCTTTCTTGTGGGTGAGGAAAAATTATCACTTTGTGGCTGATATAATAATGGTGTCATCATTTCTTTTACATTTTAGTTGTGCAAGTCAGATAATGATTTGGGTTTTTAGTTTTTTTTATATTTTTAATTATACAACACATCACCACTTTGAATTTTATGTCACACTAAGGCATTTAAATGCATTGCCCAAAGAAACAAAATGGAAGTTAATATGGACTGATCCAATGGTGGAAATGGAACCCACACCAATCTGATCACAAATCCAATGAGTTGAAGCTCCATTGCAAGTGAGACACAGTGTGGGTACACACTAATTTAAATATCAGAAACCTACAAATATGGGTTATACATGATCAGTGTTAAAAATATACACAAATTATCCATCACACTGTGGCAGTATTTGTGTCAGCTGTTGCTCAGCAACATACAACACTAGCTGTATCACCATGGTATATTCCTAGTTTTCAGTTATCAAGATACATTTCATACAACAAACTTCTTGCAATGCTTTTCTGACTGGACTTCATACAAATATAATCCATACACAATGTGCACACCTGAAAAAAAAAAGATTTGTTGAGGGAAATAAAATATAACAAATAATAATAATGATTATTGTTATTGTTATTATTAATGTAATATGCCTTATTTTCAACAAGCAGCACAAATCATTATTAGCTATAGTTGTCACAAACAACAGTTCTAACAAACCTGGCTGAAGCAAAGGTCCTTTTGGCTGGGGAGTGGGGGGTGGAGGGGTAAGCTCTTGTACTAAGTGTATCATTTCAAACAAAAGATCTTTAATCCAAGACTATTTAAGAAGTTTTCCTTTCTTGAAATATTGGACCTTACTTCATAAGAATTGAGGTTTTAATGAAAGTGAAAATCTTACAAAACAAGTCATTGTGGTAAGACGGTCTTGCACATTTGAGTCCAGCTCAAGATAGGACAACCACCACCAACCCAAATCCAAAGCCACTTTGCCCAACACTAAAATAGTATATTTTACCATTTTATCACTCATGAAAAGCGACCCCTTTTAAAAGGCCATCCTTTAAGTGCAGAAAGAGTGGCCCCATCAGTGAGACCATTGTATGTAAAGTCTCCACCAAAATGTGTATTGATCAGTGTAGCAATTGTTCACATTATACTAAAATGTGTATTGATCGGTGAACCAATTGTCCACACTACACCAAAATGTGTATTGATAAGTGTACTAATTGTTCACTCTACGCTAAAATGTGTAATGATCAGTGTGGCAATTGTTCATACTTCACCAAAATGTGTATTGATCAGTGTTATCAATTGGTCACACTACACCAAAATGTGTTTTGATCGGTGTAGCAATTGTTCACACTACACTAAAATGTGTATTGATCAGCATAGTGATTTTTCACTTTGTGGAGTTCTACGGCATAAAATATTATGGAACATTTTAATTCTGTCCTTGCTAAACAGATTAAGATTGGCACATGAAGCTTCAAATAACAGAAATGTATGTATTGGGAAACTAGTTAAAAGTTGGTTTGTAAAACGCTAAATACACTGAAACCTTTTCAATCAAGTCTTAAAATTTGTCTTCTGATAGAAAGTACCAGTGACAAAGTTTGTTAGAAATACCACCAAATTCTCATAAGATGATGCATTTTAAATGAACATAAATCTGACAACAATTTCACACTTGATATTTTAGAGGAAAATGAAATATTTAAACCTCATCTAATACCTGTGATTTTTTAAAAATAACTTAATACAAGTGCCATTTTTCACTGAATCATATACCTTGTTATAAGACTTGTTGTTGTTGTTGAATGTTTAGTGCCATGTTTCAGCACATGATAGTCTATATACATGGCAGCAAGTAAATTTGATGGAGGAAGAACCCAGGAAAACCACAAAAAGCTATTGGGAATTGTGCATGCTGGCTGTGCGCAACACTCAAAGCCATGTGGTTATAGGTGAAATGTCAGTGATCTGTGAAAGCGAATGCCTTAGACCACTCAGCAACCTTTGGCCCCTGTGATAAGACTGTATATGAGAACAATATCATAGCAAATAAAGCACAAGGTGCTGCTTAGACTTTTGAACATCACATGCTGTATTTTGTCTCTTGAAAATGTATAATCAGTGGAGCCCTATAACAGGAATATATATTTTCCAAAGTTAAAAAGCAACTTTTCTCATAATCACAATGTTTACAGTCTGTAAATTGGTTATTCATATACTAATTTTATTTAAAAAATTCAGTTGTATATCACAGACTAAAATAAGTTACTGTGCTAAGAAGAAAGTTGTTTAAAAGTAAAGAAGTTGGCTTAAAAACAGACTCAATGTTAGTCCCAATAGTGACCAAATAATATAGCAGTGTAGACTGGTGTGAAGGTAAAATATGGGTAACTTATATTAATTTATTCAAAGCGTTTTGGGTGCTGTGTTGTCTGCAATAATTTAAACATACAAAATATCAATCCGAAATAGCAATGTAAGTGAATCTTAAGACTGGACCTTTGGAATTTTTGGCTTTACTAATCCTGAACAAATTTACGATAAGACCTTTTGAATAGTTTGCATAGGTCATCATCAACAAACCCGAGACTGGATCATTTTGAGAAGATGGCTGTACTCATCCTGAACAAACTTAAGAAAGGACCTTTTGAAAAGTTGGCATAGGTAATCCTGAACAAACTTAAGATAGGACCTTTTGAAAAGTTGGCATCAGTCATCATGAACAATGTATGACTGGAACCTTTGAAGAAGGTGGCATAGGTCATCATCAACAAACATATGACTGGAACCTTTGGACAAGGTGGCATATGTCATTATCAACAAACATGACTGGAACCTTTGGAGAAGGTGGCATAGGTCATTATCAACAAATGTATGACTGCAGTCTTTGAGAAGGTGACGTAGGTCATCACGAACGCATGACTGGAACCTTTGGAGAAGGTGGCATAGGTCATTATAAACAAATGTGGACTGGACTCTTTGAGAACTCAGCATAGGTCATCATCAACGAAAGTAAGATTGGAATTTTTGAGAAGTTGGCATAGGTTATCATGAACAAACACAAGATTGGATATTTTGAGAAGTTATTATTAGTAATCCTGAAGAGCTCTGGCACTAAATTTCCATTACAATAAAATGAAAAAGTTTAGTAAACATTCTAATTTCTTTACCTCAATTTCACTGTCACTCAAATGAATTCACTATTATAAAATGATGGAGTTTATGGGATTTATGTCTATTATAAAATGATAGTTTATGGGACTGATCTCTATTATAAAATGATACAATTTATGGGATTGATCTCTTTTATAAAATGATAGTTTATGGCATTGATTTCTTTTATAAAATGATACTATTTGATTTTATGTCCATTATAAAATGATACAGTTTATGGCATTGATCTTTATGATTAAATGATACTATTTGATTTATGTCTATTATAAAATGATACAAGTTATGAGATTTATGTCCTTTAAAAAATGACACAGGTTATGAGATTGATCTTTATTATAAAATGATACTATTTGATTTATGTCTATTACAAATGATACAGTTTATGAGATTTATCTATAAATTGTCTTATAAAGAAAACCTACAAATATATTCTTCCTAACATTTGACAAAGGATATTCAGGAGAAATACTAAAACAGTTATACAAATCTGGAAAAGGCAGACATCACCCATATCTCCCCTTTTTTGAAGAAAAATGTGGCACATAGATATGGTGATGTCACTGTCATCATTATTAACGCATACAGGAGCTGCATCAACTGATTGTCAGAGTTTGTGTACAATGCTAAAATGTTTGTCCAAACCCATTGTAAATGACAGAAAATAGTAGACAGGCTAAAACTGGCAAGATATGTGAAGTAGATGTCTTGTTAATAAATCAGATTAGATTCGTACTTGCATTTCACAGTATTTTTGCAGAATAACTTTAATGATATTTTTGATCGAGTTCAACATATTTTGTGATATTTTTTCATTTAGAATATATAGAAAGCAGTGTATTTCTGTGAATTAACTAATACACATGCATTACAACTATGTTATATGGATCGTGTAATGATGTCATCACTCATAATATACATACAATTAAACAGGTATACTGGTAATCAGTGGTTTTTGTTTTTCAATCACATTTAACTTACAGCCAAAATTGTAATACTTCCAGATGCAATACACATGTAAAATGACCAGCCTAGATCTATTGCATCATTGTTAGATCCAAATACAATACAGCCAACCAAGCTCAAAATTCCTGCAAAAAAAAAACAAATTCAAAATAAATCCAGTTTTTTCATGGAAAAAAAAAAGTAAATGTGAAGGTAAGCATTATTCTTGAGTATATTTGACAAATAATTATAAGACCTTTCTTTCTTCTCTAGACAACTTGATGCAAAGTAATTTTTAAGAAACATAAATGTCTGGTAGTATTTGCTGTTGCTACTGTATGGAAAATAAGACGTAAATTGTTTGCTTTTTTAGTTAGCTTAATGTGACCAATGTTTATGCTGGCAAATAAATCCACGTCTTAAAGAACAGATTTTGCATTCAAGTATAACCAAGTTACCTTACACCAGATTAAGGCAAAGTTATAATCTTTATCATAGAAACCATTAAGGAATGATGAAATTATTCATAATCTGATTTATTTTAATGAATCATAAATGCACATAAATAAGTTTTTCTTTAACTTCTTTTAAATTATCTAAATTACATGTATATATTTGCATATCTGGAAACAAAATAAGTACTAACTATTACAGACAATAGAGTACATTTTATAGAGAAAAGACTACATCATTTTATTTCTTACCAGCTATGGGGTACAAGACTAGCCAGCAATAGTAACATAGTCCACTGAAGATAAAAGTGCCTTTATCGTCATCATTCATGAAAATACCACCCTCATCTGGTCCATAGCAAGATATGGAGATCCATGCACAAAGCATGCAGAAAAACAGGATGATAAAGGATGTACACTCAAGACCCAAAGCAGCTTGACTGATTACTGTAAAATAAAATCAGAAGAATAAATAAATGCATAATCAAAACTATGAGTGAAATAGAGAACTGTCATTCACCAGTAAGTTAGAGATTTTATCACAGCTATTAATGCAGTGGAAGAGAATATAATTTATTATGATTGGTTAGCTCTTATATATCATCTAGAAATGGTAATATAACACCTGTATTCAAACTAAGGTAATTGATTATATAAAATTACAATATGTAAATGCAGAATGGAATCACAAATTTTACATTTTTCTATTTAATTTTTCCATATATTAAACACCATTTTGCATCAGACTTCATGCAAAAATCACTTTTATTGCTAATGCTCAAATTAAAAAAAAACTTCATCACTTTCAATCCTGTTGCATAATAATCTGTGTTGCAACCTGGAAAATTGGAATAGAAACAGAAGCATTGGTGATTAATATTTGCTGAAGTTAAGGTTACTCCAGCAGTAGATTCAAGTTTTTTTTCCAAATTGTCAATTTAAATTCCATATGTGAAATGGAATGTGACATGAGAAATTAAATCATGAAACAAATGATACTTTCATTTTTACATCTTAATTGTGTTAGTATTCTCACACCATCCCATTTTTATGTAGTACCCTACCAATGCTAAAAATAAGGCAGATATAAACAATATAAACAATACACAAAACATTAACTCATTGATTTATATTTTCTAATCTGATTTTCTCCAGGAATTCCCAAGTACTGTCGACTTGATGTTTTGAATCAAAAGGGAGTTTCTTGAGAAACATGGTTGCCACATTTGATTGGGCCAGTCTATGTTTATAAGCAAAAGATGTGATGTAGTTCACCATTTTTGAAAATCTCAATAATTTCGTAAATTTTGGATTTATATATTTTTGAACTCATCATTACAAAAACTCCTATTGATCTCTTCAATTTGTTTCAGAAATGTTAAAGCTAGACAATGCAAGTATTGGATGTAGATAACAGCGTTTCTACCCAAACAGGCTATTCTATAAACCAAACAAGGATAGCATGCAGTATGTTTGCTAATTTGCATCGGGAGCTTCAGTTTACAATGAAACGCCAATAATTTGACTGTGTTAGGGTCTCCTTGGTGACAATAAACAAATAACAGTAGAGTATGTTTTGTTTTTATGGTTTAACATCATTTTTCAGCACAGGAAAGGCTATACATGGCAGCCAGTATTTAAAATGGAGGAAAAACCCAGAAAAAATCCACCGACCCAAGAGAAGCTACTGGCAAGCTTTCTCACATACCCACATTGGCTGAATCCTAGACTCGAACCCATGCAGACAGAGGTGAGATGGCAGTGATCTGTAACGGACAGCGCTTTAGACCACTCAGACACTCTGGGCCCCGGAAGAGTATGCAAATATTGGAATCCAAATTGGAGCCCAATACAAACAATAAATTAATCTTCTGTAAGCAGTATAATAAAACTAACTACAGACATCATTTCAATTTTATATTGAAATCATTTAAATTTAGTACAAAAACTCGTTACATATATATATATATATATATATATATATATATATATATATATATATATATATATATATATATATACACACACACACTGTGATGAAAGGTCACAATATTTTAAATATCTCATTCAAATCAATAATAACAAATACTTGAAAGGTTAATTCAAAGATGTATCATAAAAGGGAAATATAATTTCAGTTAGCATAAAACTGTTACATTTCGTCCGAGAATTCAACTTCATACTGAAGACCTACCCTCTGTACTGCATTTCTCTGAATCACATTGGTAGAAAAGTCCTTTATGCATGTTCTTTTGAACATGCCAATATGTAGAAAAAAGTCCTAGCGCCTGAAGTACAAATGTCAATACAAAAGCCAGACAGACTTGAATCCTCAAAACACATCTCTTCTTGCTCATCTTCGTAGAATCATCTACCAAATTAGACAAGAAAGTGCTTGATGAGTTCAGAAGTGAATGAAAATCACACTGGAAAGATTAAAGAATATACTTTCCCTGACAGTATTGGTAAAAGGAAATGAGGGATAACTTGAGACCATTCACAGAAGATAACATAAGCACACGTTTATAACATACTCTTGTACAAGAATTGGACAATATATCGACTGTCCTTAACGCTGTGGTTTTTCCATGTCTCTATAAATAGATTTCATGTCGTGGTCCCACTAATTACCGCAAAGACGCGTAAAGACGGAGGAAAGACTTGTATAGAAACGTTTTAATCTGAATACTTGTAAACATTGAATGTTGATACAACAAATTATTTAAAAATAAAATATATTAGAATTATCGATTTTGTATTGTCTGTTTGTATATGTTTTTTTTAGAATGTCTGCATCTAAAATGTAATGAATTATGGTGAATATTCAAATATGTCTTTTGACTACAAAAATGGAATTCATCATTATTTGTTACGTGTTTCATGTATAAGGATGCAGAATATTCATCGGGATTACATATTGTATACGTACATAAGGTAAGTATTGGGAAAAGAGAAGTGAATGAAGAAACGCAAAACTTTGATTAACCGGAAATTTCCAGTTATTGATACCAGATGTATGTGTATAATCTTTAAGCTAGTTGTACATTTTTATAATACTTATATATATATATATATATATATATATATATATATATATTTATAATACTTATATATATATATATATATATATATATATATATATATATATATATATATATATATATATATATATATATATATATAAAGAATTTCATTTGTGGTACTCGCTATAGTATAGTTTGTCAAGCATTTGCTATACAGTTGTCTGTATGGGGCAGTGCACGATATGTATTCAGAACTTTGATCCTGCTTTGTAAGTCCCATAATTTGGAATTGTGTGTATGCCGATTGTATACTTGTAAATTTCTCAAATGAGCAAATGACATAAAACATTGCAAAGGTTTAGATGTAGGCATTCTCGTGTACAATGACCAGTAGTAAATTCGTTATTCGATTAATTTAATTACTTGTACAGGAGTTTTGTAGAGCTCAAATTGAACTTATTTATTTGTACACAATCAATATTTCTGTATTTCATTTTATCTTATGGGGATGGGTGTCAGTTGGTCGGGGTTAAACATATTTTAAAAAATATTTCCTTGTATATTATTGTCGTTGTTTCTTTTGTCTCTTTGAATTTTTATTTTTTTATTTTTTTTTAATTACATGCATTTCACAAATTTGCGTCTTTCCAAAATGAGTATTTTATTTCGGGGAGTTGGATCTCGTGCCCTTGCAACAGTTCATCTAAGCAGGATTTCTGACAAGGGATCAAGACCTTTGTACTATGAAGGTCCCCATCGAAAATGTAACAGCCGATGTTTTCTTTATATATATATATATATATATATATATATATATATATATATATATATATATATATATATATATATATATATATATATATATATATATATATATATATATATATATATATATATATATATATATATATATATATCCGTTCCAAAATTGAAAAAGTCCTCTTTCTTCTATCTCGATCTTCCAGTATTTCAAAAAAGTAGGTCCTTCTTTTCCTCTTTCTCTACCTTACAACTTTTTCACCAAGTATGGTTTATTTCTTCTTTCTCTACCTTACAAAATGTAAAAAGTAGGTGTTTTCTTCTTTCTCTGTCTTCCAAAATGTATAAAAATCGGCCTTTTTTCTTCTTTCTCTGCTTCCCAAAAGTTTAAAATTTAGGTCCTTCCTCTTCTTTCTTTGTCTTTTAAAATTTGAAATAGTGGATCCTTTTTATTTTTTCTACCTTCCATAATTTAAAAAAAATAGGTATTTTTTCTTCTTTTTCTACCTTCCGAAATGTGAAAAATATAAAGGTTTTTCTTCTTCTTTCTTTTCCTTCCAAAGTTTTAAAAAATAAGTCATTTTCCTTCTTTGTTTAATTTCAATTTTTTTTAAAAGTAGGTCCATTTCTTCTTTTTATATCTTAAAAATTTTTAAATACAAATTTTCTTCTTTCTATGTCTTCCGAAATTTGAGAAACATTTTTTTTTTAAAAAAAATTCTTCTTACTTTTCCTTCCAAAATTTAATTTTTTAAAGGTCCTTTTACTTCTTTATGCAGCTTCCAAACTTATAAAAAGTATGTCCTTTTTCTACTTTCCCTGCCTTCCAAATTTATATATGAAAAAAGTATTCCGTTTTTCTTCTGGAGATACAACAGACTAAACAGCACGATACATATTAGTGGCTGAGGCAGCAGCAGAGAGGGTGAACCCTACAACGTTTTTAGACAAATTTTGATTGAAATCCTAAAACGAGCCGTCCTATAATCTCATTTTAACCAAAAAAAAATGTCTCAGGGGCAAACCCTACAACGTTTTCAGACAAAAAATTGATTGAAATCTTAACGAGCCTTCCCTACGAAATCTCATTTTAACTAAAAAAATGAAAACGGAGATTTTACGATTTTTTAATCAATTTTGGTCGCAACTTGTTGTCATCCACCCTCTCTGCTGCTATGGGTTAACAAAAAATAATAAATGATTTTAACCGAATATTTGATCCAGTCCGATACGATATCGTGTCCGAGGATCATGCAAATTTATTGTTGCGAATCCGTGTGGTTTTGACTGAGCATGACTAAAGAAATCTCGAAATTGATTGAAGTCCATATCAGAACACCATGTCTGCCAAATATTTCTAAGAGTATGAGTATCAACTCCGTTGAATACAGACAATAAATTGCAGTTATCTCTGATGACTTTTGGAACCTGAGTGTAGCGTTGAGTGACATATATCACGTCAGTGTTTTTGTGACGCCCCCGGGAAAAGATCCTAGCAGGATTTTTTTGTTTATCCAACATTATATCGTCGTATACGACTAAATTGTTAATATCTCCATCAATATCATCAATACTCGGTGCTTCATCGATATCGGTTATAAATTCAATGGCGTTCTCACCCTTAATTTCTGAAGCGTTTTCATTAAAATCTTTTAGCACTTCATAACATCGTTGATCATCTACGCTAGGGGCAATTAAATACAACTTATCCCACTTCATCCATCTCATTATTAAATTGAGTAACAATTGCGTTTTACCGGATCCAGATGGCCCGATTATAATCATCCGGATAGAGTTTGGTAGCGCTGCATGATGCTTAACCGGTTCTCTTCTTTTAGTCGCTGAAAAATCAATTATATCCATATTTCTATACATAAATTATGGATCTATATTGTGTGAAGTGTAAAACGCGTACTGGCACAGATGACTTGACGACGATTACAACTAAAAATAACCGATCAGCGCTTTCTGGTAAATGCGTGCAATGTGGTACAAAGAAATTTAGATTTGTGTCTATGAGATCTGATTTTAAAAAAAACGAGGAGGTGATATCGCAGCCAAATTGGCAAAGCTCCCTGGAACCCCATGGGCAAAATACCCCGGAGAAAAGCACCTTCCCGGATATAGCTACTGTGGACCGGGAACCAGACTTGATATCAGACTCAATAATCAAAATCAACCCAACCCCGGTGAAGAACCAATAAACGCCATTGATAAGGCCTGTCACCTTCATGATGTTGCTTATAAAAGCAGCAATCTGCAACACAGGCATCTCGCAGATGTGAAATTAATTCATGCGTTAAATGCTATTCCTGATAAATCCTTCAAAGAAAAATTGGCTTCATTTTTGATAAAATCGGCTATGAAAAGCAAATTGATGTTAGGTGCCGGTAATTAATAATATGGAATCAATTTATTATTCCCCAAGAGGATACTGGAGGGGTAAATCAGCAGTCCATAAACTCGCTAGCGCTGCAAAAGAGAAAAAAACCACTGCGGCTAATTGGTTATCCAAACAGGCACTATGGCAAATTTATCTACCACCGCCTAAACAAATTCAATTCTCGCATTTTGATGTGACCGCTCCTAATGAAGTTCATCAGGCTGATATATTATTTCTGCCACATGATCGTGGTTACAAATACGCTTTAACCGTAGTTGATATTGCAAGTCGATACAAAGAAGCAGAACCGTTAAAAACAAAATCAGCCACTGAAGTCGCTTCTGCATTTGAAAGGATTTATCGACGAGGTCCTCTGCACTGGCCAAATCTATTGCAGGTTGATCCTGGCAAGGAATTTCAGGGTGCAGTATTATCTACAATGAAACATCATAATGTCACCATACGACGAGGGCATACTGCGCTAAATCGCGATCAGGCCATTGTAGAACGATTTAATCGGACGATTGCTGAGCGGTTATTTGGATATCAATACGCAAAAGAATTCATTCAAGAAAAGCGATCCCGTGAATGGGTTAAAAGATTACCATCTGTGATTACTGCACTAAATAACGAGATTACTAGAACAATCAACATGAAACCTATCAACGCGATTAAAAAGAAGTCAATACCCGTACAACCACAAAAAGATTTCAAAGAACCAATTCTTGGTAGTAATGTCACTGTTAGGTACTTATACGAACCAGGAGAGCTTGAAGGGGGTAGAAAAAGGGCTACTGATCCTATTTGGAGTGTTACTGCACACAAGATATCTAGTATAACACGATCAACTGGTAGACCTCCAGTCTATAAACTGGATTCAACTGCCCCTCAGCGGGGTTTTACTCGACAACAACTACAGGTAATTCCCGAGGATACTCAATTGCCACCGCATGGTCTTAACTAGCACCGTTGCGTCTATTGCACTCAAGACAAGTCAACATCACATTGTTTCTGACATGACCGAGATTGTTATTTTTTCTGTCTACGGTGAATTGGCGAGGATCCTTATCCGAATACTGCCAACGCATTATACAATTGCAACTCGCGCAGTGATTATTCTGTTGTTTCTTCAGCGTAATTATTAATTCAGCATCAATATCAAATTCTCGTTGTTTTTTTTTTTGTCCTGTTGTTTGTAACCGGAGAGTTTTTTTATCAATAATTTTAACATCAATATCATTTATTGTTGTGTCATTATCATCGAAAACAACTCTTCGAAGTTGATTTATTTTTCGTACTCTGGATACTGCGAGATAGACTAAATTCGACCATTCGATGTGATTATCCACCATCCAAACAATTGTATCCGATATAGTCAATCCCTGTGAAGAGTGTATTGTTGCTGCGTATCCTAGCGTCCACGGGGATTTATTAGCACGCAATGCATCTTCAACGACATTGATATCAACCAGCACAATATCATTTAATACGAGAATTTGTTTTTCACTCTGTCCTGGAATATCAACTTCAATATTCTGTTTTCGTGTATCCGATGGCCTATAACAAAGGGGTACTGGAAGCGTTGCAAATTTTTCTTTATGCAATTCAAATAACTTCATCTGAAGTGTGTCCCTGACTATTTTTCTACTTGCAATTATCAAATCATTTGGTCTCCATGTTTCCCAGAAATCATTCATTGGAGTTTCTGAAATCACTTCACGCGCTATTTCGCATTGGATTCTATCCGGTTGTAATCTAATTAGCGCTTTGAACTCGCGTAATCGTTCATCAAGTGATCTATAATCAGTGGTGATTTCTTCATAGTAGTCTACAAAACCCCTTAGCCATTCATGTGGAGATGAACCGACAAATGGTGGTGGTTGGCCGTGATCACCGCACATGACGACTTTTGTGTTTTTGTTTAACAACCACTCAAGAAATGTTTGTAATACATCTAATGACACTGTGCATATTTCATCCCAAATGATGATTTCAGGAATGAATTTATCACCCATACGCTCAGGAGTCCATTTGTCACCCTTCCATCGAAAGAAACTATGGTAAGTACAGGCATTTACCCCTCGCTGTATCATCTCTCTGGCGAGTCTGTGAGTCGGTGTTAGAACAATCATGGTTGACCGACGAAATAATTCAATTGCACGAGTTGTCTTTCCTGACCCACCACAACCGTTTAAATAAATTGTCTTGTATCTACATACTGGATCAGATACCGGTGGTGCATTAGAAAATTCTGATTGAATTTCAATACGGTTACAACAAAGATATTTATCATCCATGGCAACGTCTGCGGATTCACAATACTCATGTAGCATCTCCTTTTTAAATCGCCAACGCCCCCAATTTTCTTCGGGATCTGTGAATTTAGCTACAGCTGATTTGTACTTATTGTGTATATACATCGAATCAGTGGCCACTCTAACCGCGGTATTAGGAAATCTATTTATCATCGAAAATAGATTAATAGAAGCATAGGCTAGCATTGAACTTCTCAAATGTGTGTACTGGGAATTATATCCATCACAGTAGGTAACAACCGTACCCATTTTCTCACCATTGGATAGAAAAGCATCCTTACGGGATACAAGTTTTCCCTGTTTCATTAAATCCGCTACAATAAAATCGTATTCAGCGACGTCTATGATCAACCGCGAAGAATATTTTGCGTTGTCGTACCGTCCACCTTGAGTGAATTTACCGATTATTCTTCGTCCAAAATCTTTTGCTTGTTCTTTTTTAATTTCAAATAACTTCATAGACAAATTCATGATTTGTTCTTCATTGAAATCAGGGAATTGTTTTCGCTGTTCGCTGATTATACGATCTAGATCGGGTTGTGGTAGCCAAACTTCTTTCTGAGCTCGATAGCATATAATCGCTTCACCGATGATCAACGATATTAGCATACCACAATCAATCATATATCTCAATAGCACTATTGGCATCCAGGCCTTTTCAGATAGATGTCTACCGAGCCAAACATAACTACACGGATGTAACCCTGTAGCTAATTCGAATGATATCACACGAGCGAATCCGGTTAAATCAAAATCAGGCAATGGTCCATTAATCGCAACACGAGTCATTTCATGCGTGGGGTGTCCAAATCGTTTGAAGTACTCAGCACATTCCCCATATCCGAGAAAACTTCCGGGATAACACGCGGCTATATCAATTGAAATCATACCATCACGTGAGTATTTCGTATTCCACAGTCCTCCATGACCAAATTCGACGCAACTCAATTTAACATCCTCGAGAAAATCACTTCGTGTTGGACGCCATGAGTTTTTTTCTCTTGCGAAGTGAGCTACCACTGATGGAATAGTAAAACTATCCGTGAGTAGTTTTTCATGGGAATTCTCCGGTGAAAAATCACTAGCGATTTTTCTCATTCTATTATCTAATTCTTCAACGCGATATAATTCACCATTTGGTTTTACAAATTGATCGAATCCTATTTCGGGATCTTCATCACTTCTAAGTAACCACACTGACACAGGATCATCCTTACACAACGCATGAATAGCATAAAATAATCTCTCTTCACAGAAAACATCCCCGACGAACTCCTTAGGGATATATTTCACGGTTCGTTCTCGTGGAAATACTGTTACCGCAGGTGTCCACGCGTGTTTATTATGATCAATAATCTGTATTGGTGCTCCATTTTTGTTATATTTCGGTTCGTATAAAACCTCTCCGGTTATCGTCATAACTGTTATTGGAAATCTTAATGATGTTTCTAATTTAGCTATATCAGAAATCTTTGCACCATGCTGTTTCACTGTCAGTTCCCACTCGGTTATTTTCCTACGTCGCAGATCAGTTAGTTTATTTCCTCGGGATGCATTTGTGAAGTGTTCTATTATTCGTTCTGCTACACAATTAAGCCCTGACGAATATTTCATAGGAGCTAGTTTTGCGATATCGGGTTTATCATTTAACGGATATATCCCATAAACCATTGCTGTTACGGGATAAGATCTTTCGTAGTATGGTTTGTCAATGCCGGTTAGAATTCCTGGTTTGGAATCTCTACTCACAATGACAGCTTTTTTATTCTTGAGGATTGGTTCAAATTTATCCCTAATAATCCATTTGCCATCGACTTCAATAATGAATTTGATTCGGAAAAAATACCGTTTTTCCCCAACACGTGAAATTATCACTGCTGCTTTTTCATCATTCATGGTAGCGTCAACAACACCATCAATTCGAAATGTTGACCAACAATAAGATGCTCCATCACGTTTAAATTCAGTAAAACAATCTCTGATTTTACTAATCATGGCTTTATCAAGAATTGTATTCTTTGGTGTATTAGAAACTATATCGAGATTGAATTGAGCATCTTTCCAGGGTAATTTCTTGTTACGTTTTTTTGGTTTATCGAGATTAAATTTAGGATTGATTTTCAATAATCTCTTAAACTCTTTCATGTTTCCGTCTATTGGACGTTTTTTGGGTTTATCGAGATTAAATCTAGGATTGATTTTGTTACGTTTTTTGGGTCTATCGAGATTAAATTTAGGATTGATTTTCAATAATCTCTTAAACTCTTTCATGTTTCCGTCTATTGGACGTTTTTTGGGTTTATCGAGATTAAATCTAGGATTGATTTTCAATAATCTCTTAAACTCTTTCATATTTCCGTCTCTTGGACGTTTGTTACGTTTTTTTGGTCTATCGATATTAAATTTAGGACTAATTTTTAATAATCTCTTAAACTCTTTCATGTTTCCGTCTCTTGGACGTTTTTTGGGTCTATCGAGATTAAATTTAGGATTGATTTTCAATAATCTCTTAAACTCCTTATCAGCATTGAATTCAGCATTTTTCGAAGTCAATCTCTTGAACTCTTTCATGCTATACTAAAAACAAGTGTCTAAATGAAAGATTTATGTATAATGAATCCCTGCAAATGGATCAGTCATTGAATTAGACAAATAGTATAGTATACGAATGACCCAAGAATTCAGACAGCACCCTGTGAGTACAAATTATGAAGCATCCAGTGATGGTGTTGTAAGAAACCGTAGACTGAAGAACCCAGTTGGGAGGGATAATGGTATGGGGTATTTGATGTTTACTGTTGGAAAGAAGAAATATTACAATCATCGTTTCATATTTGAATGTTTCCATGGATTGATCAAAGATGGTTTTGTTATCGATCACATTGATTCTAATCCAAGGAACAATTCTTTATCAAATCTGCAAGCAATCACACAGAGTGAGAATTCCAAACGAGGAAGGACTGGCAATTGTTCAAAAAAAACGAAACCAGTAAAATCTTTGAATACGATAACTAACGAAGAAAAAATATTTCAATCAATATATGAAGCCGGCAAGTATTTCAATATTTGTAGACCCTCAGTACGATATGTTGCAGAGGGGGTTTGTCGATCTGCGATTTCAAAAGGGACGGGACAAAAAATTCGATTTAGTTATGTCTAATGCGTCATATTTTTCATTTAGAAATATATCATTATTATAGAATAATGAATTCTGAAAACATGAATAGCATTTTATCCGAGATTTCAAAATTGAAAAGTTGGGATATTGAACTATCAGATGGGTTAAATCCTGATCAAATCATGTCTGATTTTCAGGATATAGAATACGGAGTTAGCACTAACAAGTATATGCTACCAAAGAAGTATGCGCTCATCAAAAGAATTCAGAATTCTATTCGGGACTCTCTCGCATTTTCCAGTGACGTAAGTGTGTTCGCTCCGTTGTATACCATCGTAGAACGAATACGAAAAGAATTGGGGTACGAATACGAATTGAAAAAGGAGGTTAATTCTAAAGTTAGAAACCTACGGGCGTTAATTCAAGAAAATGAACAATTTTGAATGACCATTTATCATTATCTGATTGACCGACCATTTATCATATTTGATTGCCCGACCATTAATCATTTTTTTTAGAAATAGAAAAGTGGCGAAACTATCAGTATTAATTATTTTTATATACAATTATGATACTTTCGCCATCAATGATAGGATGAAATAACACTTCCATGGTGGTATCAAAAATCATCCGACATGTCAAAAAAGTGAGGGAACTATCAGTATTAATTATTTTTATATACAATTTTGATAGTTCCCTCATCATTGATAGAGCTGTTAAAACACTTCCACGGTGACTTTGTCACTGGTGTTAGGTCGGGATTGAAAAATTGTTTTACAATTGAAAAATTGTTTTACAATTGAAAAATTGTTTCTGATTTCAAATAATGGTCAATGAAGCATTAACAACCCGATTGGCTCGTGAACGATTAGATGCAATTAAGAGATTTGTACCAATTCGTGACTCTGTACGGAATAAACTACAACAACGACAGAGTCTTCAGACTGATTTTGCTGCGGGATCTGAAGAATTGTTTAAACCAGTAACCACAGCAACGAAGGAGATAGAGCGTGCTATACTGGGAGATGATCCTGACGGTAAAAGAAAAGAAGAGGGTCTTATTCCTGTGTTAGAAAAAATAGCAAAAAGAACTAAACAAACAAAAAAATCCTTGCAATCACTTCCTCAGGATATATCAACCGCTTCGAAACGAACATTTAAAGGATTTCAGGAAGAACTAGTTAGTGGACTACCTAAATCAATTATATTTACCGAGAGCGCTAAACAACAAATTCTCAACGAGGATATAGACAATTTAGGTGAATTCGCTGCTAACAGCTATGATTCACAAGAGAGGTTTTTCACGGACAATTATTCGGATTATAGAATGTCACATAATGAATGGGCTGATATAGTGTATGAAATAAATACTGGGGGTTTAGATAGAAGGATGAAAGAATACAGAGACTTCAAAAGAAAATTTCAACTCCAAATAAGACAGCCATACGATGAGAAAAAATTTCTGGGGAGTGGTCTAGTTGGAAACGCTAGCGTTTCATGTCCTGGTAGTGTTCTCAGTGATATATCACGATTAGAGGTTCTTGTAGGAGGGTTCCGAGCCGGAAATAACTCACCGGAAATAATTAATGAAGCAGCTGATATCTGTAGACGATTATTTCAGGGTGGTATCATGGATATCAGCACATATCGAGATTTCATTGGCGAGTTAGTGGAAAGTGGGTATCATAGTGACTGAATTGAAAGTCAATTGAAAAATTGTTTCTGATTTCAAATAATGATCATACACTACAATCATGATAAACCAACCCCCATCTACGTAGTTAATTCACGGTTTCCGGTTTATAGAGCATACTACGGAGATGGTTTAGGTAATACCATTTTAGGGTTATTTGCGAGAATGGCTCCAAAAGTGATGCCGTTGGCTAAACAATTATCAATGAAAGCAATTGATGTTATTCGTGATAAGGGTATTGGTGCTGTTGGAGATCTTGCTGGAAAAGCGTTTTCAACTGCGAAGAATAAATTAACATCATTAGTGAAATCACGGATGAAATCCAAAGGATTTTCAAAACCGTTACCGTCTACAGCGGAAATGCCTGCAAGTGTTAGTAGAATTATAAATAACGCAGTAGATGAAAAATTAGCATCGATGGTTTTAACCCCCGACCAAAGCAATATTGCAAATATGATAGCAGGAAGTGGCTTTAAAAAACTACGACGATGAAAATGGAAAATCGCGATTTAGACTCTGATAAATAGAATAAAATGTTCAAACAGTCACGTGATCCAGCATTTGATATAGACGCCCCAGTTGGCAAGGATGATTCTGTACGCGATTATCAATATTACGCCTATCATGCAATAGACTCAAATAGTCGAGCAAGAATTGATCTTCAAGTCCATGATACCAGTAAATACTTTCTACCCTGTGAAGCGTTTATTGAAGTAGAAGGAGAACTTGTAACAGCTGCTGATACTCCTGCTGTACCAGCACCGTATCCAGCTGGTACTCAAGTCGGTTTTGTCAATAATGGTATCATGGCGCTATTTGAGAGTGCTAGATATCTCATTGATGGAAAAGAAATCGAGTCGATAGATCGCGATGTTGATGTGGCTACAACAATAATCGGGTTAGCGAGATATTCCGATGATTATACAAGATCAGCAGGACCTTCTATGATGTTTGCAAAAGATGCTACAAATACCGCTGGAGGAAAACAATTTGTTGTAAGACGACCAAAGAATAATGCTGGTACCGCTAATATTGATGCCGAGGATATGATTATAAACAACGATGCTAATTTCAATCTAGGAGCTGCAACACGAAACTCAATGTTGGGAGTAGGGCGTAAATCATTTTCATGCGCGATTCCACTGCATCATATATTTGGATTCTGTAGAAACGTCAGAAAAGTTATCTATGGAGCGAAGCATACAGTATCGCTTGTACGAAAGAGTGATGATAGTGACGCAATCTGGAGGATTCCAGCGGATGCTGCAAATCCAAATGCTGATGCCGGTAAAGTCAATTTAACAAAAATATCATTGTGGATGCCAGTGTTGACTCCATCAATCACTGCAGAAGAACGATTGCTATCATTTATGGACCATGGAGGAAAATCATTACTAAGTTGGCTAACCGTGAGTACAGATGTTAAACTATCAAATATCAACGGGGTATTCACCTGGAATCTAGCATCAAAACAGGGCACTGCTGCGCCACGTCATATATTTATTGCGTTACAAGATAACACACGAGTTGGCAATCAACTCTTCAGCCATATGATATTTGATCAATTAGGTGTTAAGGACGTCTCACTGAGAATAAACGGCCAGCAGGAACCATCCGAGGATGTACAACTCGATTACGGTCAGAATCATATTGCTCGCGTGTATCATCGTCTGTTGTCGTTTATGGCACGTGATCAAAATGTCGATACTGGTCTGCAAATATCACAATACGACTTTAAGAGTTTATATCCGATCTATTACTTCTCACTGGAACATCTCGATTTGATGAGACAATCTGTCGTTGATATACACTTTAGAGCTAATGTGCTTCGTGGTGCTATTGCTAATTACAGAGCGGTTGCTGTCATTCTCAGTGATAAATCAATGCTACTTGAAGGTGTTGGAGGAAAAATGAAAGTGGTAGATGCACCAGTGGAAAACATGTAATTGAAATTGTAAACGATTTAGAATCAATCAATTATGTATAATGTCATATAGTGTTATTAGTGTTGCGTTAACTCCCGGTCAATTAAAAAAATTGCAATCGGAATCAGCTAAAAAATGTGGAACCACAATCACGTTGAAACCCAACCAAATGACTGGTGGTGCAAATAAACTATCGCTGACAACTCGTCAGGTGAAACATTTCAATGATGCACTTGCAGCCAAAAAAGGTGTTCAGATTACTCTTTCTGCGGCTGCTATCAAAAATATGATTAAAACAGGCGGTATATTTCCATTGTTAGCTGCGATTCCAGCATTGATTGCAGCAGCAGCCCCAGCGGTGGCTAAAGCAGCGGCGTTAGGAGCCGTTGGTACTGCAGCAGGAATGGCACTAAAGAAGGCAACTGGGAAAGGATATAAAAAAAGGGGACGATCCGTTCACGGATTGGGTCTAAGACTACCAGGAACCCCGTATTCGTGGTACAGCGGAAAGGGTCTAAGACTACCAGGAACGATTTATTAATTCGGGAATTGAAGATTCCTATGTCAAATTTTGATTTACTCGATGCTGCTAAAAAACTCGCGATTAAAAACTTCAGAGGTGTCTTTATGAAAGATCAATTACCACATCAACCAAACAGCGTTGAAACCGGAATCATTAATTTAGATAACAGCACCGGACCTGGAACTCACTGGGTTGCATACGCTATTGATCCACGTGGGATTGTCTATTTCGATTCATATGGATTAGCCCCACCAAAAGAGTTTTTGCGTTATATAAAAACCCTTCCAATGAAGACTTGGTATTCTACGCTACCAACACAACAAATGAATGACCCACCAATATGTGGCAGCGAAGTATTAAATGTCCTTAACGCTATTTCTAACTCCTTGAGTAACCCAAGCGGAAAACCACCACATGTTGTCGTGAATGAATACACTAGTAATCGCTTTTTAGAGAGAGAAAGAGTTTTACAATAACATGATTGATATTTGGGGGAGATCTTTGAAACCCAAACCCGATGGCACTGCACCCCCTGATTCTATCAAGGATGTAAAAAAACTAATCAAAGATGAAATAGCTGAGACGTTAAATTTAGCAAGTGTTGACCCGAACGAAATAGTTGTATTTCAGGACAAACAGGGTAAATTGAAAAGCAGTGATGTGTCATTGAATGACATTTTGATACGGCAGCGCGACGCCACTGAAAACTCTATTGCGTTGTATTCCAGCGACGGACGACTTAAACCAGGTGCACTTGTGTCTACGATCACTGATAAGATTGATACCCATGACAATGAGTTGAAAAATTCTGTGTTGGAACTAACAACACTTCAATCTAAAATTGAAGAAAACGGAAAACAGTTTACATCATTTCGTAGAAATATCATTGATAAATTTATTGGAACCCCGTTAGATAAAATAGAAATAAAACTCCCTGATATTAAAAAATCCATCGATGAGACGAAAAACTTCATCGAAGCCGTCAAAGGTGATTTTTCGAGGATGATAACAATCATTGAAAAAACAAAAATTCCTCATGAGAAAACCAACAACGTCGTGTACACAATCCAACACGGATCATTTGCCTGGACACCTACAGACAACAAATTAGATATCACTGCAACCGTCAAGGGTATTTATCGATTAACACTAGTGACAACGGATCAATTTAATATTTCATCGTCGAGTTCATCCGGGGTCAACAATACGATTTCAACGATCATCGACAAGGATACAACTGAAAAGTTCACGATAACATCTACTGATATTGATTTGTTTAGAATTTCGGTATCATGGTATTTGGAATTCGTAGCGGATTTAAGTAAATAACTAAATTGAAAGGAAAATCGTTCGGATTTCACAATTGAAAACACTAGTATTTTTAAAATAAAAATGATTTCATCAACGCAATGTCGCTATGATCAGGTCAGAGAATTTCAAAATAGACTCAAAACCCTCACTGAGGAGTATCAAATAAAAATAAAAAAATACCGACGAAGAATCACCGCAATTGATGTTATTGTGTACTCGGTGTCAAGCGTTCTCGCTGGCGCCGGAATAATACTTGCATCGGTTATAATGATTGCCCCGGTCGTAGTTCCAATTTGCATTTCTGCGGTGGCTACAATCGGGGGTATATCAACCGGGATAGCAAAAAAGATATCATCATGCAGCCAGAGTAAACTGCAGAATTACTTACTTCAATTTCATATTGCATCAACCGCATATTCGCAGTTATCCCTGATGATATCGTCGTCACTCGATAATACAATTATATCAGATAGTGAATTCTCAGCGATGGTCAGTATTTTTGATTCAGCGATATCGAAATTAGAGCAACAACATGAATATAATAACAATGACAACACCGATGGAATTAGAAAACACGAACCCAAAAACCAGAATGATCTCAATAACCTCAACCATACCAGATTGTGAGTTCTCAGTGATGGTCAGTATTTATGATTCCTCGATACCAAAATTAGAAATAAATCATGAGTATAATAACAATGACAACACCGATGGAATTACTTCAACGAGTAGTGGAGAACACGAACCCAGTACAAACAAGCATGATATCAATAACATCAACGAATCCTGAATTCAGTGTGAATTTCCCTAGCCCAGTGCCCGTGAAGGAGATAGCGCTAGCAAAACTACGAGTATACCACAGTTGGCCTAATATCAGATCAAAATCATTTGGTGGTCAACAACCCAATAATTCTTTAGTGTTTGCGAATAAGAATAAACCCGACGGAACCCCAGACTGGAACGTCGTTTCGATACCAACAGGGTCATACCAAATCGAACAAATCAATGATGAATTCGCGCGTAGAATAAAATCGATTACTGGAAAAGAATCAAAAATAGCTATAACAGTTCATGAACCGACGCTATCATCCGCAATTGAGATAAACTCAGAAGGATATGTCGTAGATATCTATCAGAGTTCTATTAGAACCGTACTAGGATGGCCTGAATTACCACCAGGGGGAAAAACCGTTGATTTACCAGAACCACAAAAAACTGATTATATCACCGACAGAATAAAACCTGATAATCCAATAAGGAGTTATAAAGATCACCAATTCACTATAGATTTTTTTGGTTTCATATTCGAAAAAAAGGCGGATGGTAGATCATTGTCAGAGTATCCTTTTGCTAAAAAACCTGAAATCGTTAAAAATTTCACAGCAATGAATAATGATTTTTCACTGTTGTTAATATCTCTTAAATCCGGTTCTCTCACCCGAGATGAATTTATCAGCGTCGTAGAAACATGCAATAAAATTATCGACGATATGGAAACATTTAACCTAAAAATTATTCAGGATATATTAGATGAAGATAACCCAAAATCGAGAACAGAATTTGCATTAGACTATAAAATCCGCGTTGAAGATATCCCCACATTCAAACTACCAGGATATAACGTACCAGAACTAAAAAAACTTCTCAGTGACACCATCGATGTTGGTTTTAAAATAATTCATGATGCATGGAAAAAAACAGCATCAGGGGAAATAAAAATCCTCAAACACAATAATGACCCAGATGGTGGCGGCAGGCATATCGCTCCGTTCAACGTGAATATTTCATCGGTGATTGCGCTCAATTTAGTATGTGATGTTATCGAAGGAAGCTATCAAATTAATCTAGAGCAATCAAATCAAGCTAGCAAGGATATATTCTCTATTCATTTGCACCAACAGCTCCTCCAGGATACCTAATTATTGAAAACCCAATTAATCCTGTCTACATGCGATGCCATAATAATTCATTAACCAGAATTAATTTCAAACTCACCGACCAGTCAAATAATCTGATTGATTTACAAGAAGAGGTGTTAGTGATTAGTTTGTTTGTGAGATCCTAAATGATTTTCGTCCTAAGGACTTTCATCATAAAGACTTGATCAAATCATTTATTATTTTTTGTTAACCCATAGCAGCAGAGAGGGTGGATGACAACAAGTTGCGACCAAAATTGATTAAAAAATCGTAAAATCTCCGTTTTCATTTTTTTAGTTAAAATGAGATTTCGTAGGGAAGGCTCGTTAAGATTTCAATCAATTTTTTGTCTGAAAACGTTGTAGGGTTTGCCCCTGAGACATTTTTTTTTGGTTAAAATGAGATTATAGGACGGCTCGTTTTAGGATTTCAATCAAAATTTGTCTAAAAACGTTGTAGGGTTCACCCTCTCTACTGCTGAGGCTAACATTGTCTGTGCAGTAAAGAGCTCATCTAATGTCCACTTTTCACGTGTTCACGATTTCATGGAACTTGTCGACATCTCATATCTTTCACTGGTTTCCAATGATTGACTGTGTATGTTGCTCCAAATTTCGTCTTCATGGGTAATACAGGGTTTCGAAATTTATTCCTGCGCATATTTCTCATAATAGTTAAACAAAATTCTGGCTGGTCTTTAAGCTTTTAAGAAAAATGTTTAAAAAATCAAATTTACTTTTGCAGCACCGTTGCCATCGAAAATTGTTTCTTAAATCGCTTATATTTCCCTAAAACTTATGGGTAGTTTTTCGCTAAGTTGTCTGGTGATGTATCAGAGGCGTAGCTATGGGTGGGGGGGGGGGGGAGGGGGGTACATATGTCCCCGGGCGCCAAGGTACAGGGGCGCCAAAATGAGGCTTACAACGTTACATTATAATAAGTAAACAAGGGTAATAAATCGGTCACAAGATCGCTGGGGCGCCAATTTTATAGTTCGTCCCCGGGCGCAAAATATCATCGCTACGCCTCTGTGATGTATTCCTCTTAGTGTTTGGTACAGAGTTTTCATTGAGATTCCGTGAACAATGAAACAAGCGCATTTGGTACACAGGGGCTCGTATCGTTGCTTACAATCGACCGGTCCTACATATACTATATAATAACTAGTTATTATATAGTATATGTAGGACCGGTCGATTGTAAGCAACGATACGAGCCCCTGTGATTTGGTATAGCCTTTTCATTGTCTATTTCTCACAAAAGTTCAATTTCTTTGAGAATGGGGTTGAGGATTTCACTCAAATGGAAACTGAGCATGAAGTATGGAGATAGTTTGTCCACCCACCCCAGTTTAGCATATTGGTCCCGTTTTAATTGGTACTTCTTCGTTGCTTTTCCTTATAGTTTTATAACTCTTGTACACCGACACAATAATGAAACATTGTTCTAAATTTACTGCACGGGTTAATTCCTACACCACCATCGCTGCATTGCGGGATGAGTGGAAGTCATGCATCCAATCGTCCATATATTATATGCTTATTTGGCCAGTTTGCTGTTCCTTGAATTAATTATTTAGGACAAAGTTCGTTATCTTTCAGCATTCCTGTCAAATTGAGTATTTCATCAGTCACATTATTGTGTTTGTAGTTGTTTTGATTTGATTTTTTTTTCTTTCGTTCTTTGTACATTTTTAGTGTTGGACATTGTTTGAGATCCGTTGAAATCGATGACGACTAATCAAGATGTGGCCGTAAACACCGCTTGGCATCTGTAACGTAATTTACCGGCCATATCCGTGTAATCATTTTACATTAAATTATAACTATACCAAAGTATGAATGCTTGCATAGAATTAACTGGATACTTATCTATTTCATATAAATGTTCATTAATGAAACATATTACCTGAAAAGTTGTGCAGTTCAATATATATATATATATATATATATATATATATATATATATATATATATATATATATATATATATATATGGGAATGAAATATACAAAAGTCACAGATGTATCAATATCGATGTGTGATCGAGTTAAGAGCAGCCTGTAAAATTCCCCACTGCTTCGAACGTCAAAAATACAGTCGGAGATGGATGTGGTAATATGTAATACTGCACATAAATAAGTACTACTCAGGCAAGAACAAACCAGTACCTCCTAAACGAGGCATAATGTTTGCGCAAATATAACGTTATGGGTGACAGGGACAAGGCAGAGTGGCACATGGCCTCATGATATAATTAGAAGCGAGAAAGACACATGTGACGGCCAGATATCCAGACACGTGAGAGACAGTACCAGAAAGGCAGCAGAAAATATTAAGGTAGATAAATATCAGCTGCTTAATCTCCCTGGAGTTGCTGATCTTGAATTACAGAAATTGCCGAAACAACGCCTCGCACTCTGGCCTCCGACGAACGACTGACTATACAATAGTTGACTTTACTGATTCAATCGGGGCCCGAACCAGATGGAAATTCGAGCCGCTCCACAGGCTGAGACCGTTCCTGTGTACAACGACTGAGGGATCAAATCAGCCCTTGTAAGGGATAGAAAGAATTACACAGTTGCCTTGGGGGTTTCCTTTCGACCTCGAAAACCCATTTTGTCAACAGCTATCTCCACCTCAATAAAAATATCTACCTCCAAAAACAGCAACACTATCTCCAGCTTGAAACCCCGAAGCTTGGATACGAGCTTCAGCGCCTCCAGCAGTGAGCGCAACTCAACAGGTGAGAGGGGATGATCGGGCAGAATCATGTAAGGAAAATGAGCCCCAAAAGACAAAAGGCCGAAGGAGACAACCTTACCCACCACGTGCAGCGGCAACACCACAGTTAGTGAGCAAAATGCAGGGTACACAGCCGTATATGGGAGCGGTGTCAAAGAAACATCTGCTTAATCAGTCGCCAACGTTCTAGTGGTTGGGCATCTTCTCGACCAGGATGTGGAATGGGAACTGGGAAGCTAAGAAAAGATCGAGAGGCAGCCAGATACTACATCAAAGATACCCGGAAGGTCGCGAAAGCCTCTAAGAGACTGAAATGTAAGAAGCGGTTAGATAGAATAAAGAAATCCCACTGCATAAAGCCAATAGGGAACATCAGGACATTGATGTAAAATAAAGCGAGTGCACTATACTCCTAGCGACGCTGATTCTATACGAGCTTAGAGAATTATATACTCATATATTCATCACAACCCATCACTGCGTGGCCATCCATTAACTACCTAGTGACTGCTGACCTGACTACCTGAACTGTTATTGATCTCTCCTTCAAAGGTTACCCCTTAGCCTTTTTAAGGTGGTTTTTTTTATTATTGTGGCTTGAAAATGTATTCCTATAATAACTCTTTAAATATACAAACATGAATTCGACCACCATTCGAAAAGTTTAATGGAATATTAACTGAAAATAGAGACCACACAAACGAATGGGTCACATTGTCCTGGAATTGGTTTATTTTATTTTCGGAATATTTGAACAATGTACACTAAATTCTTTAAAATGACTCCTACAACCAGGAGATAAAAATATCGACACGATATATTACAATACCCTGGAACACTCTTTTGACATAGGAAAAGAGCAAAAAAGATAACCCGCAACAAGGATGTAATATATCACTCGCAATGAAGGATCAAACACTCAACAAAAAGACAATACGTTCAAAGATAGCTAAAAAGGCAAAATGCCAGATGTCTAGACTGGGTGATGGGAGCTTCATAACACATACACCCTACTAGTCACTGAAACTTCATCTTTTAATTTTACTTCAAACTAATGAGTTCAGTCTAAACTCATGATAAAAAATATTGCACATGTACTCTCCTTACATAAATACATACATATATACGAACGTACGTACGTACGCGCGCGTATACACACACACACACACACATACATATATATATATATATATATATCAATCCTCTCTGCGCCGTCTGGTGCTTGAGGCAACAGCAAAGGAGCACCATTTCGGTCTGTCGGCAGCTATTGCTGGGGCGGTCTGAAGGGTAAGGCCTCTGGTCTTAAGGTCTCTCCCCACGGTTCGTCGCCAGGTCTCTTTGGGTCTGACACGGTTCCTTTTCCCCTGTGTGGTCCATCTCAGTGTCACCCTTGGTAGTGAGTCAGGGGGCATCCTGCAGACATGGCCGAGCCATCTCCGTCGCCGAGTTGCAATGATCTCAGAGATGGTGCTTGCACCCGCTCTGTGCCGAAGTTCCTCGTTTGAGATCATGTTTGGCCAGAAGATCGTCATGATGCATCGCAGGCACTTGGTTTGAATCACTTCGAGCTTGTGTTCTATGTTCGCAGTGGACTTCCAACACTCTGAACCGTACAAAAGGACGCTCAACACGTTGCTCTTGAAGATACGGATCTTCGTGTGGATGCTGAGGTTTCTTGTCCTCCATATGGGCTTCAGCATTGCGAAGGTCTGGTTGGCCTTGCTGATTCTTGTGACGACTTCTCTTGTGCAATCTCTATCCGTGGCGACCTTACTGCCCAGGTAAGTGAAATCATCTAGTTCTTGCAGGGGCTGGTCGTTGATTGTGATTTGGTTGCCCGCTCTAGTATTCTTCCTTAAGACCTTTGTCTTCCCTATGTTGACTCGAAAACCTATGGTATATATATATATATATATATATATATATATATATATATATATATATATATATATATATATATATATATATATATATATATATATATATATTAGAATTGCCAGAGAATAATACAAGTAAACTCTCAAACCTTAAAGAACAATTGCACCATTTAAGGTGATCCTATGCCCAGACCTTCAGTCCCTGCTGCACAGAATGGCAACGAATAGTTAAGTATAGTACCCACTAATCTGACATAAACATTATAATAATATAAGACTGTCGAAAGTCAGAACTATCAGATCCCTCGGCTCATTGTGGAAATGATTGGTTCACTTACAGCGAATTAACCACAGGACTCGCTAATATGACACCAAAAGTGCGTGAGAATATATTGTGGTCAAATTCAGAAGTTCAACAGGGCCAACCACACAATGAAGTACATGATTTTTAAAAAGCACTCAACACAAAGGTAAGCAAAGGCACCAACATGTTCGTGAGACAAAACTTGACCCAATAATAAAACAGTGTAAAGTGTTCATTAATCCAAACCATCAGACCCAGCCACGCAAGGTGGCACTGATTGCATAAAAACTAAAACGCAAAACATAAATGTACATATGCTTACACATTTTCGTGAAAATGCTTTAAATTATCCAACCCTGTGCATGATCCAATTCACAATACAACGCCTACTCGACTTTAATAATAACATGCTAACCAATCAGCAAGTATTTAATCATATTTTGAAGCATATTAAATTACTTTTTGTAAAAATAAATATTTTTGGCACAACCTTTTCAAATTTAGGCTAACGTGGCATTAATGGGTACATATAAGAAGGATGCTGATATAAACTAGAGACGTTGCCAGACCTTTATGGCAAAATATGAACTTTAAACCTGGAAAAAAAAAGCAACACAATGAACATTACCTATTTTGTTTTTAAATAGTAAAATTGCCTTTATTTAAACTAATGCCAATGTTTAGTATTTATTTATTTTCTTTTTAAAGTCATTAATATATTGAACCAAACATATTGCACATTTAAAAGTAATTAGGATGTTACATTAGACAAGTATATAGTTACGTACTGTAAATCCAACGATGAAATAAGGAATAAAAGTGATGATATCATTAACAAAAAAAATAAGGTATCCTCCGCCCCAATTCTTCGGCGTAGTGCTTGTTCCTTGTAGGCTCCATGTGAACAGCTCCTTATTTCATTCTCCTTTGTTTTCATGATTACCCTCGTCGGTTAAATTTATGTGTGGAATCAGTAGGTTCATTGTGCACGTTTAAAAGATTTTCTATGCCTGAAAGACTATATAAAGATTTTGCAAACTCACCCGTCCACCAATATTTTAGACGTATTGATGTTTTCATAATGAATAACATCACTTGTAACTCGCATAGAATGAATTTTGTCTGTTCTCAGGACTGCTCCGGTGGAATAGTGGTTAGAGCATCCGCCCTCGGACGTCTAGGGTTCGAACCCTGGACGAGTTATTGGTCGACCTACAGTATAAGTATGGAAGTCCCTGATCACTTTTCCCATGACGACAAGTTACCGGAACAGGGTTTTGTAGAATGCGCAGGATCGCTACAGAAAATTAAATCACCCAATGTGTGCTAAGTGACAGGTCACCATTTGAGCTACATGTGTAAAGTAAAGCACCTCTGTCTGAAAACTTTTGACAAAAGAATACATAAGTGAATACAATTAGCACTGTATGTCTTTATCAACATGGAAATCCAAAAATGTCAAAGTCTGAAGCAGGATGTAACCGAGTAGACATGACCAAACGAGTAACGACTGCTCCGTTCTAAAAAATGAAGAAAACGATAGTTAAGATTCAAGTGCTAGTGGGATTTGTACTCCCGCTATTTCTACAGACCCTTGGATTATTCTCACCCTGCTGGGCTACCGATGGAAATATAAATAAAGGCCTATTTTACCAGTGCGCGGGATCAACATGTAACTCCGAATCAGGCAGTAAATACATTTCGTTTTGTATGGACATTCTGAAAACAAAAGTAGGGAATGTATAAAGTATTAATCGCAGTAAATGTGACCTAGCAAAATATGCTGCCATATTTAAAAATTTAAAATTTTGCTCATGTTGAATCCTGCTTCCAATTAGCTTACCATTTTTCATTGTTTATTTCAGTCCTGAATGGAGCGACATTGGGTCTGGAATGTACAGCGTTTATTATGATGGCTCTTTCCTTACTGGTGTTTGGTGTAGGCGTATTGTGCTACGGTCCTGACGAATTAGGGGAATTCAACAACAGTACCTCTGAATTATGTTACAGCGTGTGCAAACTTTATGCCATGCAGTGTTTTTGTTGTTTTCCCTGTTCAGGTAAGACAAAGTATGTAAATACTTTTATTTCTTATTTTCTCTGGTCTATATGGTGTGTCTCTTCTTCGCCAACTAGTATGTGATTAAATTAAACAAATTCACAGCCATTATGGTAATCTAGATTCTCAACAACTAGATGGAGAGAAAGAGAACTTTGCATCACAATGCTTTTCTTTTTTATACGCACAGCAGGGGTGATTTGAAGTATGTATGTATGTATGTATGTATGTATGTATGTATGTATGTCTTTGAATTATTCAACATATATGTAGAGTTGATAAAAGTAAGCGTTGCATTCCTCCCATCAGCAGAAAAAACCTCTAATATTTGGGACGGTATGAAACGGTTTGATTGGCACAAAACGTATTTGTTAAAGTGTGTCAGTAAAGTTATTTGCCCATTTTCATTTTAAGAGTTATACAGAATTCACATGTTCTGTGGTGTAAGTGAACTTCTGACACCATTAACATCATCAGTGTCACAAGATAGACCGAGTCGGGACTGGATTAGTGAAGAATGAAATTATTCAGGTGTCGTTCATATAACGAGACTGCAAAGAAGATATTAAATAAATAATACGTCGTCCATATGACGAGACTGGAATGAATAAATGTAAACTACTTGCTGAGGTATTTTGCTACTAGCCTGGCGTCCGTTTGACGTCAGGAAGTACATCCGGTTACACAGAGTCAAACCTAACAGTTGTGACCTTCACCTCACGCAATCATATATAAATACCATATATCTATACATCTAAACACAGCATACATAAATGCAGCATACGTAAGCACCATACATAGGCACCACACACGGGCATTACACGGTCAGCATAGACAAGCCCACACACGTAGTCACCACAACATGGCACCACACACGCAGTTACCACAACACTGCACCACTTCAGCACAACACGTCACCACACTTCAGCCCAACACTTCAGCACAACACGTCACCACACCACTTCAGCACAACACTTCAGCACAACACGTCACCACACCACATCAGCTAAAATTAAAACAACCGAACCGTGTAATACATATGACACGGTCAAGTATTCTCACACATATATGTAGCGCATGCGCGCACATGAAATAATTATCCATGTACATTTAACGTTAAGCATGCAGCGTATAATTGAACTCAATTATGTTCAGATACAAAAGAACTAATGAAACAAAATATAGTACTTCTGATAAAATGGCGCTGCCTAACCTATGTATTTATTCTATAGATTTTATAATAAATACTAAACATCTAATATGTAAAACAATTAATTATATCATAATACAAATAGCAATGAGAACAAAGTTAAATCTATTGTTACCTCTTTTAGCTGATAGATTGCTCAGTTTAGGATGGAAGCGTTTCCGACAAGACTACATTGTAATGTGATGTCTGTCTTATAATTTCGTCCTTATATACCCCTAGCTGTGACAGATATGCGCCGCTAGGTACTTTAAACTGCAGGCAATTTCGCACATACAGCATGAGCTGAGTGTTCGCTCATTATGCCGAAATAACTAAAAAGCCCAAAAAATAATAAACTACCCTCGGTAAGGCTGTACGCAGTAACGAAATCAAGACTAGATTTTTTTGACCACATATACATATTGAACATAGTCGTATACAATTCCGTGACAATCAGCTTCGAGCAAAATTCACACATTATGGTTGTGTAAATAAAGTTATCGCGCTATTTACATCGTAAGATTCTCACAAAAGTCACATGTTATGGTGTGTAAATAAAATTAGGGCATTATTTACAAAGTCAGATTTTTTTTGTCACATAGTAGGTACACATTTTATATAGGATCTGCAGTTTTATATTTTTTATAGGACAAGATGTTACAGTGTCACGTTATATAACTCTGATTGGTCCAACTAGCTTATGAAATTATTGCGCAGTGTTCTCTTTTATTGATTGGCTGAAATCGGGAGAAAGTTTTCATGACACCGACTTATTGAACTTTTTGTTTCTCACTATAACTATGATCATTTTGGCGGTCATTTTTTAGCTCGATTTTCGAAATGGAATTGGGGGAACAATGGTCACGTGTGTCAAAATATGGGTAACGTATTTCTCCAAAGTGGCTCGTTTCGTCATTTGTAGCATATCGTGATGAAAATTGGGATAAAACCAATAGACAAGAACAACAACAACAAATGAAATTAAGGGTTTTGTTAAGATGATAGCGGGTGTGGGTTCTGGGTGGGGCGGTATACCTGTAAAATGGAGTCCACCCTATATCCAAGCGTGGTTTAAATGTCAACTATATATGCACATCAACTCACCTGTATTCACAGAAGAATGTGGACATAAACTGGTCTCATAACCGAAAGAAATTTACCCAAACACAATATTTTCAATTTGTTAATGTTTCTGTAATCTACTGTACCAAATCAAATAGTGAAAATCCGGCCACAAATCATCATCAACTTCATCTTCATCATCATCAGTCTCTTGACTTAGTGTGGTCATCGAGGCACTGTGCTACTGAACATCTGACCAGTTCCCTCCACTTGTCTCGATCATGTGCCAATGCCTGTTTTTCCGCAAAACGTGTCCAGGTCCGCAAGTGGACTGACATGATGTCAGACCACTTTTTTCTCTCTCTGTCTAACTCTCCTTCTGCTAGCCTGGACGTTGCCCTGCAATAATGTTGTGGATAGACTGTTGGCTCTAGTGACATGGTCATACCATTTAAGCTTTCTCTTCTTGACAGTGGTGAAGAGGTCTTCATATTGGCCTACTTTGTGCCTGATGGTGTTACGTACTTCTTAAGTGTGATGTGGTCCATGTAAGAGATACAAATACATTGCTGTAAATATTGGAATTTCTGCATCCAGTAATCAACTTTTCACATAAATACATCAAACAATGGAATGTTGAGTAAAGTCTGTGTAAACATGGATCGTTTTCTGTACCCTAAAGGGTACTGTATCAAAACTTGTGACTTTACATGTATATTCTGTGTTGAAAATATGAATTTGTCTGTATAAAATGTTCTGTTTATTCTGAAAGATACTTGATATATAATTTAAAAAAATATAAATGATTTACTTTTAAATGTTGATATCTGTTAAAATGTGTTTGGGACTACATTTGACGCACACGAAATGAAATGTGTAACTTCTCAGTCAGAATGAACAAAATTATTCCATCTTTCTCTCTAAATAATTTCCACTAAATACAAAAAAAATCTCAAATGGGTAATAATTTTAATATTAAATTATGAAATTCGTTGAACACTGTCAACAAAAGAAATCAAAATATAATTGATAAATATTGAATACAAATTATTTTACAAATATACAAATGTATACAGTGTAACGCTGACAATCCAAACGCATTGAAGACAATGATTGAGCACGACTATTGGAAGAATCGAGTAATACGTTTTGAATCAAGAAATTTGGGATTGAATTGAAGAAATTTGGGATTGAAAAATCAAAATATAATTGATAAATATTGAATACAAATTATTTTACAAATATACAAATGTATACAGTGTAACGCTGACGATCCAAACGCATTGAAGACAATGATTGAGCACGACTATTGGAAGAATCGAGTAATACGTTTTGAATCAAGAAATTTGGGATTGAAATGAAGAAATTTGGGATTGAAAGTTTCGGAAGATATGGTCAGGATATTAAATTACGGAGTACGAGAGAGAGAGAGAGAGAGAGAGAGAGAGAGAGAGAGAGAGAGAGAGAGAGAGAGAGAGATTAATTGAATAACTTATTTTTTCTTTTTTTTATAATAGGTTTACTGGGTTTGGTCGGATGTATCGTGTTTTCCTCAGACTTCAACACCGAAGAACTAGGCTGGTCCTTCTATATGTGTATTGCCGCGGGATCGGTTGTTTTCTTAAATGTGAGTGTTACAAAAACTCTTTGCACATCCACTCCCATTACTAGATAAGTACAGTGGAACTCCCTAAACATGCCCGTCAGTACATTGGCTACCTATTTGGATCATAGTTTAGCTTTTTTAGTACTGAAGTTTCGATTAATATTTAATATTTAGCCTGCCATCGGTTAACACCAACAAAAAGCTCTCTTGGGTTTTGTTATGATGGCATGTTTGGATAGAAACATAAACATACGCTGATTTTGTTGCCCAAAGTGTCATCATAACGGTACTGTTGGATGGAATGTATAAAGTATTTATAGCAGTAAATATGACCTTGCAAAATATGCTGCCATATTTAAATGGCGATGTAGTGGACGGTCTCTAAAATTCAGAATAATCAATGAATTAAGGATTAACATGTATCCACACAAGGAACTGTTTGGATAGAAAAATAAAAATACGTTGATGTTGTTGCCCGAAGTTTCCTCATAACGGTACTGTTGGATGGACTAAAAGTGTCCTCATAACGGTACTGTTGGATGGATTATAAGTCCTTATAATGGTACTGTTGGATGGACTAAAAGTGCCCGCATAAGACATAATGGTACTGTTGGATGGATTAAAAGTGTCCTCATAACGGTACTGCTGGATCGACTAAAAGTGTCATCATAACGGTACTGCTGGATGGACTAAAAGTGTCCTCATAACGGTACTGTTGGATGGACTAAAAGTGTCCTCATAACGGTACTGTTGGATGGACTAAAATTGTCCTCATAACGGTACTGTTGGATGGACTAAAAGTGTCCTCATAACGGTACTGATGGATGGACTAAAAGTGCCCTCATAACGGTACTCTTGGATGGACTAAAATTGACCTCATAATGGTACTGTTGGATGGACTAAAATTGTCCTCATAACGGTACTGTTGGATGGATTATAAGTCCTCATAATGGTACTGTTGGATGGACTAAAATTGTCCTCATAACGGTACTGTTGGATGGATTATAAGTCCTCATAATGGTACTGTTGGATGGACTAAAAGTGCCCGCATAAGACATAATGGTACTGTTGGATGGATTAAAAGTGTCCTCATAACGGTACTGCTGGATCGACTAAAAGTGTCATCATAACGGTACTGCTGGATGGACTAAAAGTGTCCTCATAACGGTACTGTTGGATGGACTAAAAGTGTCCTCATAACGGTACTGGCGGATGTACTAAAAGTGTCCACAGAACGGTATTGGTGGATGGACTAAAAGTCCCCATAACGGTACTGGTGGATGGACAAGTTTTCTCATAACTGTACTAGTGGATAGACTAAAGTCCTCATAACGGTACTGGCGGATGAAGTAAAAGTGTCATCATAACTGTACTGGTAATGTACTAAAAGTATCATTATAATGATACTGCTGGATGAATTCTAAGAGTCCTAATAACGGTACGGGCAGGTGAAATGACAGTATTCTCATAACGGTACTTGTGAATAAAAAAATTAATGACATTACATATGTTTCTAAAATGAATTAGGTTTTTATAATGGTATTTTCGAGCATTTGGCATCATGTTTGTGTATATATTATAAGATATACAGCGCTAAAACATATGAATGTAACCTTTGGCCATATCCATCTTCGCTATGGTTCCGATATGTTTACCGATCTTTACCTTGGCGGATCGATCCATTATTTTAGTCAGTGTGAGTAACATGACTTATTAAGTACCAGTTTCAAGTAAATTGCTTGCACTATGTTTCGGCTGGTATGCAATGTACCGCTATTACATGGTATTCTATTGTTTCGATGGCATTATATACTAAGGGAGGCAACTCGTGAAATTCAGTAGATTTCGTTAGTGCAAAGCATAGAAATATTAGATCGATCCACCATAACGGAACATTGGCGAGTAAAGTTGGGCCATATCAGCCCTCTATCATCTAAGCTTTATCACCAAGAAGGCATACAAAATAGAACTATTTTTTTTTTTAAATTACAAAAATGGCATATGACAGCGTAATATCCGACTATAATAATCTTAAATTTGTAGTAAGCTTTACAGCTCATATCGTGCTTTCAAAACTACATGGTATGCATTGATATCAAAAGAAGGAAATGAATAGGGTAAGATGCAAATGGATTAGGACATAATTTAAAAAGAAAATAGATTAAAGGCCTACAGTAATCCGCTCATGACAATTTGAGCTGATGGTAAAATAAAGATAAATCATTTGTAGAAAAAAATGCAATATTGAATGTTTTCGCGTGAAGAAAGTGCTTATAGTTTATTATTTTGATTGTTTGATGGTATTTTATTCTAAATGACTAGTAAATGTGTAAATTTGCAAATTTCTCAGTAATATTTCTTTATAATCTTCTAACTTCAACATGTTTTTTGGGTTTTGTTTTGCATGCAAGAATAAACTGAACTTCATATGTAACCTCTAGGGACTGCTCCTATAATGTTTGAAGAGAAATTTCCCGAATAGCTTGAAAAATATTATCGCTATGATTTTAATTACTTGAAAAATTTATGTATCATGAGGTAAATAGAAAGAAACATATAATTAGGAAGAAAATTCCAGCCTCTTCCAAGGATAAAATTAACTGGCCAATCTGTAAAGCACCATACTTTTAACTAATTCTGCACATTACTTTCGAAAGCACGATTACCACCCGTTTCTCTCAGAAGGTCATGTACTGAATACTGAAATTGTTCACAGATTGCATTTTTTGTATCAATTCGTTAACTCAGATAGTTTTATGTATGATATCGACTATTTAACTGGCTATCCAAATCTTTATAGCATGTCATTGAAGAAAAAAAAAATGTTGTGAAACTTTATCAAATGCACGCTGTTTAACAGCACATATAAAACTTTTTTTCATGAAATATATACTGATGTTTCCAATGATACCATACTCATAGATTAGTACAAGAGATAGCGCTACCTTGCAGTGAACTATACTTTTCCGTAAAGAAACCCGATAATTCATATTCATGTCTTAGACATGTGTTCATTTATTTAGGCAGACTTTATATGACTCTCTATAACCTTGCATTAATACCTAATTTTAACTTTTACACTATAATTCATTTATATTATTGTAATAAAAAGCTTTTTGTTGCTTTTTTATTACTTTATAAAACAAATTAGCTGTTTCTTCTGAGAATTTTCGTAATGAATGTTTTCAAAATAATTATTGCATCAACAGTCCCTAAACCTGATCTAAATCAAAATTTGGCACCAGTTATACTCGTATTTTGTATAAATCAAGAGACGGGACTTTTATTTAAATTTCATTCATCATTCATTATCAGTCTCTTCACCTAGTGTGGTCGTCGAGGCACTGTGAAGCTGAATATCTGACCAGTTCTCTCAAGTTGTCTCGATCATGTGCCAATGCCTGTGTCACCGCAAAACATTTTCTGGTCAATTCTGTGATGTTGTCAGTCCATTTTTTCTCTGACTACCTCTCCTTCTGCCACCCTGGACGCTACCCTGCAGTACTGTTGTGGATAGACTGTTGGCTCTAGTGACATGGTCATACCATTTCAGCTTTCTCTTTTTGACGGTGGTGAGGACGCCTTCCTAATGGGCTACTTTGTGCCTGATGGTGTTGCGCACTTCTTCATGTGTGATCTGGTCCATGTAAGATATGCCAAGGATGGTTCTGAAGCATCTCATTTCAAGTACCTGGATTCTTCGCTGTAATTCTGTTGTCAGGGTCCTGGCCTCACATGGATATTAAAAGACTGAGATGACTAGTGCTCTCAATAGTCTGATTTTAGTTTTCAGACAGATATTCTTGTCTCTCCAGCTGGGTCTTAGCTTTGGCATAGCTGTTGTTGTTTGTGCTGCTCGTGACAAAATTTCTGCTCTTGATCCCTCTTCGATGTTTATGGAACGAAGATATTGAATTGGCTGACTGTTTCCAGTTCCTGTCCTCTGACTTTAATCTTGGCTGAGATTTGCTTGCGACTATTTGTCATCAGTTTAAGTCTTCTCAGCGCTTATCTCCATGTCAAATTTTGAAGATGTTTCATCAAGGTTTTTCACCTGGGTGGCAAACTCGTCTTCACTGCCTGCCAGCTTATCAATGTCGTCTGCAAAGTGGAGGTTTGTTTATGGTACGCCCTCCAATGCTGACTGTCCCACAGTGGTTTTCCATGGCTTCGCTCATGATGCGATCTAAGTAGATGTTGAAAAGCGTGGGTAACAGGAGACAGCCTTGATGTACTCAGGCTGTTGTCTGGAACCCATCCCAACAGAACCTTGAACAATTATTTAAATAGTGATGACTACATTTACACAGTTGCTTACAAATGTTATGTATCTGTAATTGTTAGGGTTATCTGCTATATCATTTTTATGCACCGGTTCAATTACACATTTGCACCATGTATGGGAAAAATTCTCCAGTAATCAATATTTTGTTTGTGAATATTTTAACACCTGAGTGTGGTAGTTAATCTTAACCTTAATCAAACCATGGGATTTTGCCATGTTTCGTATCTCTGAGTCTTTTAGCTCACTTAAAGTTATAAATTTATCTCACTCTGGACAAAAGTGATTTTTATTATCTTGTATATTTTGAGTACTATTACAAAGACCTGCTAGAGATTTAAAGATCTACAATACAATCACGAAAAAATAATGTTATGTTAGTATCTTTTATTTAATTTTGCTTTCATTGTATCAGAACATCACATAGTTGATTTAAAAATGAATATATACCACTGCTTTTATTTTCTTAAAGTCTAAATGAATGGAAAGACTCAAATTCTTTTTTGTGTAATGTTTGCGGTTTAAATTAGTAATTCAAATTCAACACGTCGAAATGGGTTGATTATAATTACCAGCTGCTATATCAACGAACTGTGTCAATATCGTTAAATTTTAAGGTTTTTCGGTGGTCTTGTTCCAACACATTCAAATACGTCAAATTTGACAGATGATGTTCCTGTTTCCTTGATCTTCAATTTTGTTTTATTCTAGAACTTTCAGCCGCTCATTTATGCAGTCTTCTGTACGACTCTGAGGAGTTTCACCAAGACGAAAACTCGTCAGGTTCTCCAAGCTTGAAATTGTACTAATGCATTGTGTTACGTGCTTAGGCTCGAATAAGCAGCAACATAGAAAGAAGTGAAAATAAAAAGCTTGTAAAAATTTAACAAACAATTTATTGAGTACAAATATTTCATAAAAGAAAATAAATAAACTTACGGTTTTAGAGAATCAAGTCCAAAAATTAATCCAAAAAGAATTCACAATATAATCCACTAGTGGAATTGCAAAAGTCCTGATAATAAAATGTCCTAATAGTTCCCAGTTCGAATCTTGACGATGTAATCCAAGATGGACGACGATGTCACGTGATGAAGTCAGTTTTAACTTTATGATAATTCAATAAACACAAGTATTTTCCAGATAAATAACACAATAAATTCCTCTTGATCCCAAACGAATTGAAATAATTTACACTCAAACAATAACACATATCTTTGTATTCTAAAGCCCAGACTAACTACTGACTATTTTCTCCCAAAACAATAATTTAAATGTCTGTTTTACATAAACAAGAAGGGGTCACGTGATTTTCTGGAAGCCCGCAGAACAAGGTCACGTTTACAAAAACACATACGTACGGAACGATCCAGATAAGAATCAACCACTTCTCACCCCCAATAACTAAAAATAAAAAGATGTCCTTGGAATCAGCCAATCATTTTAGAAGCCTGTTTATCATTCCGAAACAAGGTCCGAAATGAGGTCAACATCTGATGTTTACAAGTAGAGTATGGGTCAACCCAACTTTCCAGAAAATCTCTCCCAATTAATGAATTTTAAATCCAAAATGTCAAATTTGAATCTGACAAAAATAAATAAATGTTTTAAATCAAATATACGTAACAATTGCACGCGCTTGGATTGTTTTGGTATCACTGTTATCAGTGTTGCAGAATTTTTTTTTTTTTTTTAACTCTTCCGTTAATGCCTGTGTCTGGCTATTGGTATCTTAAGATTAAATAAACGCGGAATGATAACTTCGAAAAGGAAAATTAGCCACAAAAAGTGCTAAAAATCAACGAACTAGGGCCAAAAATACGGACTGGGTAAAAGTCTAGACCTCTCTACATTAATATCTTGCGCATTCACTAGGAGAACAGAATAGAAGTTACAAGGATTTGACATAATATGATTTCTGCTTGGAAACTGTTCACGGCGTAAAGATTTTACAAGCTCTACAAATCAGCGTTACACTGTCGTTACGTCAGTCACTTCGCTGTAGACCACAAAGTGGCCAATACACATAAAAATCATCCTAAATGTATGCATCATACGCTTTTCTATAAATCTGGATATTTAGAAATTTAAATCAAAGGGAATGAACTCGTTCGTACTTTTTATATCAGAGATATCACAATAGTTTGTTATTGAGGGTATTCTTGAATTATACAGTAAGTCACAGAATGATATGATTTAAAAAATTCTTTTTATGTGCTTAAGAAAATGACATAATAACAGTACGTTAGCACCTCACACCTAGCGTTAAATTTTATATGAATTACATAAAGAGGTGTCCTTTGAACTGATCTCGTGTGGTGCAGCTTCTTTATTACATCAGAGAAACATAATGCTTGCTGCCATAAATCAGTGATGCTCTTAAATTTAATGTATCTTGAGTGATCTTACAAGCGAATATTTGATACAGTCTGAATTTGGTGTATAGTCGATCAGGTGATACAGTCTGATTTGGTGTACAGTCGATCAGGTGATATAGTCTGATGATGTACAGTCGATCTAGTGATACAGTTTTGATGTTGATGTACAGCTTGATGTTGATGTACAGTCTGATGTTGATGTACATCCTGATGTTAATGTACAGCCAGATGTTGATGTACTGTCTGATGTTGATGTCCAGTCTAATGTTGACCTGGTGATACAGTTTGATTTTGATTTACAGTCGAACAAGTCGTTACAGTTACTTCAAGCATGAAAACTAATGCTAACTAATTCTGCCGTGGAACAGATCACAAGCCATTGCATTTGCACATTTGGAAATTATTTCACTGAGTTGTATAATAAAATGGAGCACGGCTCAACAATTACTTTCAAGCGAGATTGTCATAAGTCACGTGAAGTGCAATCAGGCATGATCAAGGGTTGATAAGACTGTGCCTTTTAAGTAAGCATGTTGTCTTTTGCCACTGTCGAGCAGTGGAACGTTCCAAAAGCTGTAAATTTCTGAAGCATATCAGATATTGTTTTCATGACGTATATATATATATATATATATATATATATATATATATATATATATATATATATATATATATATATATATCAGAGGCGTAGCTAAGGGGGGGGGGGGCAGGGGGTACATATGTCCCCGGGCGCCAAGGTACAGGGGCGCCAAAATGAGGCTTGCAACGTTACATTATAATAAGTAAACAAGGGTAATAAATCGGTCACAAGATCGCTGGGGCGCCAATTTTATAGTTCGTCCCCGGGCGCAAAATACCATCGCTACGCCTCTGATATGATATGATATATATATATATATATATATTAAAAATCATCAAATTGCTGTAACATACTAGATATCGTTTTCAAATTGAACAAGACGTACAGTATATATTTGTAGCAGAATCAATACCCAAAAGTCGATTATTCCTCTAACCACACCATTTTATATCTTTAGTGCAAGTTATTTCCACGCCAATGACAAATAATGCAGTAATTAATTTTTCTATGTACTTATTCAGTCAGTCACGTATATGATCTAATTATTATCATTAGTTCTATTTTGTCTTTATTTATTTATGCCAGTACTGAAAAACATCCCACTATTTGTTTAGACGAGGAGGGAGTCCACTCTTAGCTCTTTTCTGGATAAAGGTTTTCTGGGATGATGACAGTGTGAATATCTTGTGACATCCTCGTTTCAGGAGCAAAAACACTGAGTCGACTCTTATCACACATTTCTTCCTTTGATCTTGAATTCGTCTCAGCTAATTGTTGGCACACCGTATCAACATGAAGTTATGTACTAGTTTCCAGCGGACTAAATCGTGTCAGTTCTTTTTAGTCTTTAGACAAAGTCAGTAAAGTTTGAAACCACATTCTGGCTGAAGCAGCAGCAGCTGCAAGAGCAGTAGAAGACATTGTCGGAGAAAACGTTCCTTTAGAACTGGATTTCTATCTTTTGATCAAATTAGGAAACACTGGTCTTTAATAAATCAGGCTTAATAGAAATCATAATAAAGAAAGAAAAAGTGTCAGAAAAAACGTCACCGAGCAGAAATTTTATTGAATAACTGCGTATTCTATCGACAGTAGCTCCTCTCTTTCTTGAAGGGGGTATATTGCTTTTCTTTAGACTTCTTTTATCGGATGTTTTCTGCTTCTTTTTATAGTGTGAACCTGTATCACTGCAGCCACAGCACGTCATCTGCTTGGTCTGTCGTCTTTAAGGGATTTGGTATCTTTAGTTTCGACAATATGTTTAACTTGTAAAAGTAAATAAAGATTACACGTTTTAAAGACCAGTTTACAACAGGTTTCAAAATGATTTGGTTTGAGTATTGATTATTGGATAAGTCAGTTGCGACAAAGCTACTTTTAGAAAGTACAATTTTATTTGATGTGGGATGTGAATCATGTCGTATAGTAACTGATGTGCTTTAAAGTAAACCATCAAAACACTTCTTTGAGACTAGCTTCTAATAAGTGTTTAAGTATATGTACATTTGTTTCGCAATTAATTGGCTTTAAAGAATAATGCTATTGAAAAGAAATCATGTTAAATACTGTTACAGATAAATAAGTGAATGTTTAATATTTATTAGACAGACAACGAAGGACCTCCATGACACCAATCGTTAAACAAATTTGTTCGAAATTTCAAATAATCGGAACTGTTATGTTCAAACTGGATGAGTAAATACTCTTGTGGTGTTTGAGTGGCATCGTCATAAACATAGCTGAGTGAATGCGATCCTAACCGTTTGGCGAAAACTTGAACTTTAGATTTATCTCTTGGACTTTGAAAACCAACACCACATAATTTACGTTGAGACTGATGATGCCATGCTACTTACTTTGTTGAAATGAATTTTGGGTAATGTAAACAGTACAGGCATTTTGAAGATATATTTTGTTTTGTTAAACCAAATTTTAATTTCTTGTTCGTCTTCTCCAAAATGTCATCGAAGATTACAGGATTTCCTTGAAGTCAGTCATGATCCCACCATCGTTGCGAGAAATTCAGTCTGCAAACGAGTGTATTCTCCTTGGCTGTCTAGGAGTAACGTATAAGACGATCACAACTGTTTGCAACACCACGCGAAATATTGTGGATGAAGATAGAACAATTGTGATGTGTGCTTGGTTAAACATTTTATATTTTTGGTTTGGCATGGACCTCTAGGTCCAGCAATCAGCATGTTTAAGGGAATGCAATTTACAATGCTTGCTAACTTTGACTATCTAACCTTTATCCAATCACTTTGAGAATAGAGGATGCCACCAAAACAACGATGTTTAGAATTCTGATATTTACCAATGACATAAGACATTATTATATTTTATATATGTTCAACGTTTTCAACGTGTAAAGAAACAACAAAAACATGTATCTACATTAAAAAGAGCAGTAAATTGAAAGACAAAAACATATAAAGCATGAACAACTTCGTACACAGTAAAGCTCAAATTGATATTCATGAAAGCTGCATACACACAGGAAAGTCCGCAATATTCTCAATCTATCTATGTCACATGCAATCTATGTAAGCACTCTGGCATTCTAGTCTATGTGGAATTCATTTGCCCTAACCTGTATGGGAATGCCATTTCATTATTCTTTTCTATCTTACTACTACTACTACTACTACTACTACTTTTGTGGGTCCGTAGTATTTCTTCTTTTATTTTGGGTTCTTCTTATTCTACCACTGTTTATAAAATAGATTATAATTCGCAATTTCACTTTTACTTCTGGCTTTGCTCCCACTGGTTATAAGGCGTTTCTTCATGAGACAATTCTTTCCAAACTATTTGGCATTCCTGTACGTTGTTAACCTTTTCAATGAATTTTCGATGGAATTCTGCGTATCACTACAACATTGTAGATATAAGCCGTGACATCCAAACTATTACAGGAGACAGGTACTCCTTGACCATTGTCTGACCATTTGAACATTTTTACACTAATCAGCGTTTGTATATCATTTAGATGTCAATGTTTAAACGTCTATGTCGTAATGAATGCAAATGTTCCTTGTCTTTTACTCGAATCTGTACAAAGCGTCTGGTAGATAAACTATGCATTCTCTTTTCTTACGTATCTATGTATATTAATCATGTCCCATATATGGGAGGTAGTGACAGCACGGAGACCATTTGACACATTCTATGAAAAGTGAATACTTACACTTCCATTCGTGGATCTTGATATAAACTCAAGCACTACTACGGTTCTCCTCGTCCCAAGTAGATAAATTCAGCTCTGGCTTACGTTTCTCGTTAATGGGTAATCAATCCAGATCATTAGGCCATTGTTGAATGTCTTGACTCACCTTTTAAAGTTACACTAGCAGTTAGAGCCAGAGGAAACGTGATTCTTCTTTAGTTGTAAGTCTAGACGAGCTTTTCGTATCCAGAGACGATTGCAAATCTGATTAAAATCAGATATCCACCGTTATACATGCAGATCTGTCAGCGACCGCTTAGGGGTCATGTTCTGATAACCTATGTTTTTACCATAAACGCTACATTTATCAGCCAGTCAGATGAAGTCTTATATTTACATTTAGAGACTGAGCAATGTGAATAAACATCATGAATGTGTACCAAGCGATATGATTTCACTTTGAGATTTTGTAAGCTGCATTTCCATTGTCTAATTCAATAGTTACATGACCCTTAAGCGGTCTTCGTCAGATCTTCACTTCGGACAGCGGATACCTGATTTTAATCAGACTGAGCGGATTGCGAGTGTATGGATGATTTCCATAGAATTAGTATTTCAGTAAGGTCGTGCTGCATCCCTTCCGCTGGTAGAGGGAAAATATTATGTTGCATTGCTTTTGAAGCATTCGAACTGCAAGGTCGTATTGCATATCTCACTGATATCACAGGATACGGCATTACCCTGATCACAAGGTTCAGCGTCGCACCCGAGTTCACCAAATTCGGAGTCTTTAGTGGGTCCTTCACTCAGTGTCGAATTCGTCATTTTTGGTGAAAGTGTGTAGTACTTAAATTTAGGAGTCGGCGAGTCGCTTATTCTGTTACTGTGATGAATTCATCATTCAAGGTTAGCCTTTGTATTCATAGTGATCTTTCTGTCTTGAAAAAGGCTCCTTTTAATGCTAATGATCGGCGTATCTGTAATGCATTGTTTGAAGTCGCACTCGTGACAGTTTGGTCTAAGGCGACTGACGATTTCGTGATGTTTTCAAGCAAACGTATTATTTATGAGGATCCCAAGTTTTCACGCGAAAGTATTTATCTTTTCCTGAGTGAAACGCATCTTTTGACACGCAAAAGTTCACCACTTGGCTCGAACGAATGTTGAGTACCAATCCTTTTACTTCATATTTGGTATTATATTGCTCCTGTTAGTTTCAGTATTGGTAACCATAATTTCTGGAGCCAAAAGACTGTTCGACGTACTTGCAACTATCTGTGTCAATGTAAATCAGCCACTCTCCAAACGTTCCAAGACAGAATACAATTTTAAATGGACATTATCTGTCATGAATGCGGAAATGATGACAGTTCTCGGGAGTGAGGCGTGTGCAGGGATTTTTTTGTTTTTCTAACTTCATCAAAATTAAAATATTCACAAAGGATCTCAACCTGTTGCTTGAAATTTCCTTGGTCGTTTTATATATATATATATATATATATATATATATATATATATATATATATATATATATATATATATATATATATATATATATATATATATATGCAACATAACTTAGCCCGATTCTTAATGGACCAGAGATCATTGCGATCATGTAATTTGTTATCGTTTTCTCACATTATTAATTAATTATTGCTTAAGCTGGATGCCAAATACTTATAAAATTGGCAGTTTGAATACGTACTAAATGTTCAGACCCACACGTGCAATATAATGTTTTCGTACAGTTTATGTAAGAAATGTATTCGTGTTAAACCATGTCAGTTTTATTGATAAATGTTACTATTGCCTGAATATTCTAGTTTTTAATTTTTTTTATGTAATTTGTTTTAATTATCATCAGTAAAATTTTCCGTTCGTCATATCCATGATGTTAATGTATAGCATATAGTAACTATTTTTTTCTCCCTTACAGCAAATTAATTTAAAACGTTCATATGTTTGAACTTTTTCTTTCAGGTATTTGTACCATGTTGTGATTGGATCTGCAAGAAAAAATCAGAAGAGAGTGTGGTCAAAAGCTTAGTCTGTGAAATGTATTTTAAAAACTAATGAACATTTCTAACTTTCCATTGAAGATCCGCAAGATATTGTTAATCTCATTTCTAGTTTCATAATGGCTCTACAAGCATTTTGATCTATATACATATTCAATAATTATGTCCACCGTGTCTATCAACCTATCTCATCATTTTACTTATGATGACTGCTGCAAGGGCAACCAGCTGATGTAATCTGATGAGAAGCATAATATATATATATATATATATATATATATATATATATATATATATATATATATATATATATATATATATATATATATATATATATATATATATATATATATATATATATATATATATATATATATATATATATAATTTCAGCATTGATAATTTAAAATGTTCTAATTCGATTTTTTCTTCAAATTAGGATATCATTTTTTTCATTTTCATTTAAAACAGCAAGTCTGTAAATTTTTATAATTTGTGTCCGATTATGACAATTATTGGAACAGTTCATTGGATCTAACTATTTATCTGTTTCTGGAAATTTTCTTTTAAATTCAGAATATATATATGATATATTTTCACTTGTATTTTAGGGCCCCGCTCAACGAAGTCGACTGAGGCAAGTAGTAATTATGTTTGTCAGTCACCATGTCCGTCCATGTGTAAATTGGTCCATTTGCAATTTTGTTTCCACCAGATAAATTTACTGGAGATTATTAGATTTCTGTTGTCTCCAATTTTGTTCCAAGCTTGATATTGATGAGACCTCAGTCGAGTTTGATTTTGAACATTCTTTGTAATGGTTTAGAGGACCTATGGTCCAAGAATAACGACCTTCAAACTTTTCTTTCTGCTGCGTAAAGTTCCCCAATTATGATTAAATTTCAACAGTAGTTATATTCCTCAGTAGTTTTACTGCTATTGTACATGGGGGGGGGGGGGAAGAGGGATGGTCAGAATCTTTCTACTTAAAGTACTAAATTATTCCAATCTCTTTGAAAGTACTAAATTTTTCCAATCTCTTTGAAAGTACTAAATTGTTCTAATACTTGATAACTTATAAAGTATGTATTGGATGCATTGCCGTTTATAATTTCCGTAAAGTGAGGTAAATGATTTCTAAGAAAGGTACTCCACATTGCTATGTTATCGACTTTTGAAAAAATATTATTGAATGAATCTCTTAAATCGTTTTGTGATCTACTGAAAGATGTTGACTATCTCATGAAAAGTTAATCATTCTTTGCTGGAAAATTTAAATAACAAACTTGTTGAATGGCCTGAGTGGCTATTCAGAAGTGTATCTGGCCGAGGACAAAAGAAAAAGAAAAGAAAGAAACAAGAAAGACCAAACAAAGAGACCAAAAGCCCCAAACAAAGAAATAAAATTATCCAAACAAAGAAACCAAAAATCGCAACAACAATTAATTTGATTGTCTTTTATGCGTAGCGTATCAAAATGCTACCAATTGCCATGGATTACAATCTCTTTATCGTTATAAAAAAAAGCCGTGTCAGTTGTATATATTAATATTAGTTGGAATGACCTTGTGCTTTCAGGTTTATTGAATGCTTGCAAAGTAAATACAAAGTCTGCTGTTTAGTGGCCAAACAACATCTATCAAACATTCAACTTAAGAAAGTCTTTATTTAAGTTTACATGCGTCTGAAATTTGTCACCATTCCTTGTTATGTGTAATGTCACATAATATTTCATAATTTTTTTGTATATTTTTATTTGTTTCTTTCACACTTTTTTTGTCCTAATGGATGAGAAAGTTTATAGTTTATATCTGATTAAAGGTTTGTTCTGTTTTATGTTTTTCTAAAAATTACCATTAATCTAATATCAATTGAGTATACGAAATTAAAATAACGCGTCGATTTTGTAACGTCCATTTACATTACGTTGAGCCGTAGACGGCGATATTGAAACAAGTAAATAAATATTTTGTTATCACCTGAATTGAAAAAAATATCTTTAAAATTTAAACTGATCTGCCTATCACGGAAAAAGTTGTGACGGTACAAGATAATATTAAAGTGCAAATTTGATCACCATTTTCTTTACCACAGCAGCAGAGGGGGCTAACCCATCTCATTTTATAAGGTTTCATTTGTTAAACTAAGGCTTCTTACAAAAAAGAAGAAAAAACATCAATAACGCGAAAGTAGAGCCTTGAACTAACAAAGAGAGTCTCACTCAAGTTAGATAATTTTGTTACTGTGCTGTTGTCTTGGTATTGTTCTAAACTTTATGCGCGTGATTGTTTACCCGTTGACCCCTTATCTTGGTGACGGTCCCTCTGCTGCTTTAAATTAGATCAGTCTCTCAACCAAATATCTTGTCAAGACCGATTTGATAACGCGATCTGAGGTCGTGTACATTTATTGTTATAAATTCGTGTGGGGTAGTTTGTGCACGCGAGAAGAAGTTTTTGAATTTAATTATATCCATATCTCCGCTACACCAAGTCTGATGAATATTTCGTAAGATATTTGTATCAACCCCACTGAATACAGCTGCAATATTACAGTTATCTCTGATCACTTTTGGTATTTATTTATAACGCTGAGTCACATAAATCACATCAGTATTTTTATGCCTACCTCGGAAAAATTTTCTTGCCAGATTTGATTGTTTTTCCAGCATTACATCATCGTATACAACAAATTATTAATAAATCCATCAAGGTCATCCACGAACGGTGTTTCATCAGTTTTAGTGATAAAACTAATAAAATGATTACCATCTTCATTTATCGTCTTTGCATTTTCATTATAGTCTTTTAACACTTCGTACCATCACTGATTATTCATAAAAGGAGCTATCAGATACAACTTATCCCACCTGAGCCATCTCGCTATTAAATTAAGTAGTAGTTGCATATTACCACTCCCAGATGGACCTATTATGATCATCCGGATATAATTTGGTAGCACCGCATGGTGTTTAACCAATTCTTGTTTCCTTGTCGCCAAATAATCAATTACATCCATGCTGTATAATAAAAAATATTTATCTATATAGTGTTAAATGCAATGCCGGTACCCCCCCCCCCCCCAAAAAAAAAAAAAAAAAATGGACTAAGAACTATTACAATACATAATAAGAGATTAGCACATACAGGCAAGTGTGAACAATGTGGTACAAAGAAATTTAAATGTATCACCGGTCCAAACAGCATAAGAACACGAAGAGGTGATATTGCAACAGAATTAGGAAAATTGCCGAGGATACCATGGGTTAAGTACCCAGGAGAAAAACACGTTCCAGGATATCCGACTTGATATTCAGGATCAACCAAGACATGGTGAATATCCGATAAATGAAACTTATAAAGCGTGTCATGCTCTTGATGTAGCTTATAAAAGTAACAATCTGCAGCTTAGGCATATTGCAGATGTAAAATTTATTCACGCGTTAAATTCCTTACAAAAATAAATCTTTCAAGAAATCATTAGCAAATGAGTTGGTGAGATCAGCAATGAAAGGTAAACTAGTATTAGTGGCTAGTTATAAACCCTCAACATTACTGTGTTATAATTCGTACAATGATTATTCTGTTACTGTTTTAGCGCTATGATAAATTGAGCATCAATATCAACGTTGGGATTTTTTTGTGGTCACTTTGTTTATAACTAGCTAATCTTTTTCTTGCTATATCATCCCTAACAATTTCATTGTTAGTGTCAGTAAAATTTACAATAACCCTCCGCAGCTGAGTTATTTTTAATTCGTGACGCTGCGAGATAGGCTACGTTTGACCACTCGATACGATCCACAATGATCTAAACAACTGTATCAGAAATAGTTAACCCTTGAGATGAATATGTCTTCACTGCATATCCTAGTGTCCATGGAGATTTGTCAGCGCGTAGTGCATCTTCAACAGCACTGATATCAACTGCGACAAAATATTCAACACGAGATTTTTGTTTCCCTGTCAAGGGTCCTGTAATATCAACTTTAATATTATGTCGTCGTGTATCAGCTTGCCTATAACATAACGGTACAGGCGATTCTGAAAATTTTTCCTTAGGTAACTAAACTAATAGCTGCTGAAGTATAACACGAACTATCTTTCTACTTGCCACTATCAAATCGTTTGGTCTCATTTATCCCAAACATCGTTTATAGAAGTTTCTGAAATTATTGCGCGCATTATTTCCCACTGAAGTATATTCGGTTGTAGTCTGATTAATTTCTTAAACTCTTTTAATTTTGGATCAAGCGCTGTATGATCATCAGTTATCTCCTCGTAATAATCCACAACATTCCTTAGCCATTCATGCGGAGATAATTCAACAAATGACTGTTGTTGATCGTGATCGACGCACATTTTCACCACGGTATTCTTTAGCAATAACCAAAGAAAAAACATTTTTAATATATCTGTCGACACGGTGCATATTTATTTCCCAAATTATTATTCCAGGTATATATTTATGGCCCATCCGATCAGGAGTCCATTTATCTTCCTTGTATCGAAACAAGCTGTGATAAGTACATGACCTTGCAACTCGCTCTTTCAATTCTCTCGCATGTCTGTGGGTAGGGGTTAACACAATTAAATCCGAACTCTGTCTAAATAATTCGATTCTTCGATTTGTTTTACCGCAACCATCAGGTTCATTTAGATAAACAGTCTTATGGCTAGATACTGAATCGGATACAGATGGTGCAGATAATAATTTTGATATTTAATTAATTTCTGCCTGATTTTATCACGTAAATATCTTTTGATTTCAACATCGGCGGATTCAGAATAGTTATATAACATTTCTTTTTAATTCTCCACGATCCCCACGGTGCATCAGTACTTGTAAAATATATGTATAATTTTTCAAATATAAAAGGAATCCGTCGCAACTCCAATTGGAGTGGTAGGGAATCTATTTATCATTGATAAAACATTTATAGGAACAAATGTGAGCATTGACGATCTTAGATGTACATGCTTAGGTGAGATATCATCGATTAACCAACAATTGTACCTATTAGTGTCCCGTTAGACAAATAAGCGTTTTGTCACTTACAAATTTATTTTTAGCGGTTGCATCAGCGATTATAAAATAAGATTTATCATCAACTAATATTAATCGTGCATAATATCGTTTATGATTCTATGCTCTACCTACCTTGAGTAAATTTACTTATTATTCTTGTACCGAGATCATTTGCGGTTTTATCATCAGGACGTGGTAACCAAACTTGGTCTGAGGACGGTATGATATAATTGCCTCACTTACAATGAGGAAATTATATATATATATATATATATATATATATATATATATATATATATATATATATATATTATAATCAAGCATATATCGTAATAAAACTATTGGTGTCGAACGTTTGTTTGAAAAATGTCTACCAAACTAGACATAATAGATCGGATGAAGACCCTTAGGAAACTTAAATGGTATAATACGAGCGAATCTAATTAGATCAAAATCAGGTAATGGTCCATTTGTCGTTACTCGGGTCATGTCGTGACGGGGATGTCCAAATCTTTTAAAATATCCCGAACAGTATCCGTAACCAAGAAAACTTCCTGGATAACACGCGACCATATACATGCATACAACTTCGTTATGATCATTCTTGGTATTCCACAATCCACCGTGTCCGTATTACATCAGCTTAGTTGAACGACTTTGAGAAATTCAAATCGTGTTGGTTTCCACGAAATTTTCTCTCTTGCAAAGTGAGCTGCAACTGACGGAACGGTGAAACAATTATTTAGTAATTGCTCAATATTGTCTGTTGAAAATTTCTGCGCAAGATTTTTCATTTCTTCGTAGAGAGAGTCTAGACGGTACATTTCGCCGTTACGTTTTAAAAATTGATAATATTCTCATCACTAATATCCATAATGATACAGGATCGTTTTTACTTATTTCCTGAATAAAATAAAACATGATTTCTTGGTAAAACCTTACGGTTTAATCTCGTATAAATATTGTTAATGTGTTACTCCATGCGTGTGCATAATGATCAATGGTATTTATTGGAGCTCCTCCTTTTCTTATGATATTTCGAATCGTATACAATTTCTCCTGTTATCGTTTTTACTATTATTGGGAATTTAAGTGTTTTTTCTACCTTCCATACATCATTAATTGCAGCTCCGGTATATTTTATTTTACTAATTCATCCCACTCGTTTATTTGTTTTAACGTCTTAGATCATCTAACCATTTTCCACGTATCGCGTTAGCAAAATGTTTGATTACTCCTTCAGCTACAGCTACCCATTTTATTTTGAAGATTTCATTGTTGCAAGATCAAAAGATCAGGTTTATCATTCAATTGATATATCCCATAAATAACCACGGTTACAAGGCATATAATACGGTTTGTCAATAACTGGCAATATTCCTAGTTTGGAATTTTGTACTCAATATAACAATTGTTTCGTTAGGAAGGACAGGGTCACTTTTGTCGCGGATAATCCACACATTAGAATCTGTTTCTGACTGCACAATACATTTATTCTGAAAAATATCTTTGATCGTTGAGATAAATAATAATTATTTTTGCTCGTTCATAACGACAATGACAAAGTCATCGCGTATACTTTTGAATATGGACCATTTGGGAGATGCACATCATCATGAAATTCTCTTTTAGCACTCCTAATACTATTAATCAGTTATTCTGTCAAGATCAAATCTTGATTCAGAAAATGGATATTTCCAAGACTTGATTGTGGAGTATCTCTCAAACTAGTCCATATTATATTTTAAACATATATTTAAATAAAAATATTTTATATACAATGACTCAAAAAGAATCAGTGCAGGTGGCTGATGATATTGCTTTCAACCCCTTGTAACAAACCCTATGTAAATGAATTCTGTGGACAGCATTTACAAAGCGTTCCAAATAGAAGTCTAATACCAAACCAGTGTTTACGAGATGGTGTTGGAGTTAGCGGGAAAACACATTTGTGTGTTCAGTGTTCAAAATAATAACAGTGAAAAAGTTATAAGAACCCATGAAGATTATAGCAAGATTTCAAAAACTCAATTTAGACAAATAATAAGCAAAAGCAAAAAGAAAATGTATTATTAGAAACTGTCGACTGAAGAAGAAAAAAAAAACGGTCATCACTGTAAGTAATACTGGTTATATCAGATTTACTGTTGGGAATAAAATTATCTTTGTCATATGTTTATTTTCGAGAGTTTTTGTTAACGCGGTGATCAGTGACGGTGTTATGATCGATCATATTAATGGCGACAAACTCGATAACTCGTTAATTTATTTACAATCTGTTACACAAAGCGAAAATTCTGCATTTGGTAAAACATGGATATGTAAAAGAATTACAAGCAGACCAATTAAATCTATAAATATAGAGACTGATGGAGATTTTTAAAAAAATGAATGAAGCTGGTAAGTCTTTGATATTGTACAGCATTCTGTTCAATACGTCGCAGAAAATATAATCAGATCTGCTTTTTTTCCCAGAAATAAGACCGTATGATAATAGTTCATTATTGCCAGAGCTAAGTGTCAGGCTGTCTCCGGTAGTTACATATTACAAACTATTTATTTAATTGTTTTGTCACTCTGAGACCTCTGTCATTATTTGGCGAAATATATAAGATATTCTTGAGCTTGGAAAACGGCCTGGTTTCTTGTGATATATTTAATTCCGGATTTTTCCTTGTCAAAAAACATATCGAGATAATTAATTTTTTCCTGAAATTTGAGTATTATTAAAGGGAGTTAACAACTATCATGCATATTTCTTCAATAATTTAGTATTTATCTTCCTTGTTACTGCCAATGACCTGATGGAAGGAAGATTACTCTATAGACCCGATCTGTGTGATAATTAATAAATTAACCATATGTGAGATAATGTGTGTTTTTGCACTCTTACCGGGTTTTGATCTTGTTGAATGTGGTGTGTGTGCTGAAATTGAAATGCATAGTCAAAGAAGGACCTTGTGTAACGGATGTTTATAAAGGATGATCTATAAAGCGTTCGGTGAATATATATGATAAGAAAAATAACAAAGACTCACCGGACATATAAAAGACCTTGTGTGAAGGATCCTAGAGAAAGATAGCCAATATGATCCTAGATAAAGAATATCGGTAAAGATTGTTAGAAGGATACCAGAGAATTATGACCCAACCCATACAACATTCAATGAATGTCGGGTCATATGAAATACCTTGTTTGATCTCTTCTTCCACACTGGGGATAATAACTGCTGAATATTGCTGCTTTTTAGTTTTAGTTCATTTTTTAAAAATTAAAACATACATATTTATTATATAATGAATTATAAAAATATTAATATTATTTCTGCAATTACAAATTTTAAAAAAAATGAAAGTATAAAATTATCTAATTAAAGAAATTCTCAAAAATATTATTCTGATTTCGAATACTAGCAAGAGCTTAAATCCAGAGATAGATATACGCTACCATCAGAATATAAATATATAAAGCAAGTTCAACAGGCTGTGTTTCCTTCATTAGTTATAGATAATACAGAGTTTAAAAAAGGATTGTATCTCTTTCGAACGCAGTTGTAAAAGTTAGATTAGAATTGTCTCGTGAATATGAAACAAAAATTATTAATGCACGTGTAAGACAACTAAAGAAGATTATAGAAAGTGAAAGTAGCGACCCTTCCGAAGCGTAGAAAGTTAAAGTAGGAGTTTAGTTGTCCGACTGAGGATATCTTTGTTGTGTCATTCTTTTTAAGTGGCACATTCTGATATTACAAAAGTATGTAATTCATTTTCAGTGATCGCGTAGTGTCTTACAAAACCAGTGATTCCTTTGTAGATATTCCCCGAGAAATCAAATAAGTTACCCATTTGGTCAGTAAATGTAAAATTTATTATCGTCAATAATGAATTATGATATCGGAGATAGAACGTATTAATGGGTTCTTGTACAATCAAAATATCCATTGGGTCCTTGATGGGTGAATGCATACAGAATATGTCCTTGCCGAGCCTGATTTGACATTTCAGTATTTGTCTGATAACTTCCACCAATTACATCACATACAAGAATGTCTGCGATCAATAAGGCTGTATTTACGATTCCCAATGAAATATGTCTACCACCGCCGAATGGATCATTGTTGTACGGAGAATACCAGCCGGTTTCTCCATGACTCGACAATTTTACGAAAGTTTTCATTAAAAATATTCAGTGATTTCTTTAGTCCCTTAGTGGCAAAGTCAAGTATTACAAAAGTTGGTATTTTGTTTTCTGTGATCGCGTATTGTCTTAGAAACAACTGTTTAAATTTTCTTATTTTTGGAAATGGAAGAATCGGATATTTTATATGATCACCAAAGTCAAAATACATACACAACGATATGTTTATTGATACATTCGACCTGATTTAGATGTATTTACCCAATGATCTGATTCTTTGTATCATTGCTGTAATGCTGTGCGACACTCGAAAATACATTTTGTAATTTATTACTTACTTTTCATGTTCAGACTTAAAGACGTCGGAAAATGAATCGATATTTTTTTCATACCCTCGTCTATATTTGATCCATCTCGGATATCTAATAACTTAGGATGTATTGTGCCATCAAACGCAGTAGCATACTAATCAATATCTGTCATGTTCAAGGGATAAGTTTTTCGATATTCTGGATGTGTTATAATTTTTTTTCGTTAGTGATAATATCATCTCGTCGCGGTTTTTGTGTTCCATGATATTCTGGTGCTATGCTTGATAAATATCAACGGCATAATCTAGCGAATAGTTTTCTATTGTGGCTGACAATGTTTGTTCGTGAACAGTAATAGCTATTTTTAATTCTTTTATTGTAATATATTGAATTCTGTGCTGAAATTCATTATTGATCTGTTCGATTTGAAAATTACCGATTAACATTCCAACAAATACCCAGTAAAGTGTTCCATCTGGTTTATTTTTATTTTGCAAAAACTAGTGAATTATTTGACTGTAGATCCCGAATGATTTCAAACGGATATTTGACCAACTATATAATATACTTGGAATAGTGCTAGTGCAATTTCCATTACTGGAAATGCAGTGGGAAAGTGGACACTAAATTCAAGATTTGGCGAACTTATTGATATCATTGTTGTCTTTGGTGGAGTTAATTACTGATTACAAACTATCGTAGTAGTTTTTGCGACATTATTAAAATTATTAGTATTTTCTAAATTAGACGTCGACATTACTTTTATTATTATTTTCCTAATCAGACTTCGTTGCCTCGTCGTAAATCTTAATCATTTCGGTGATTTTCTATCTGATATTATTCCGTCGTTAAGGCCTAATAATATTAGCGGGGATAATTTGGAATATGCGGCCGCCTCTGTATGAAAATGTATTGTATACTCGTGTAGTTTATTCTGTCTGCATGTGAAGTTTTTTTTCCAATTATATTAAGAACACCAGCAATTGTTGTTACAGCTGAGACACAAATAGATGGCAATGACTATTGCTGATAGCAATACACCTGTTCCAGCAATAACATCTGACATTGAATACACAATTATATCAACGACAATTACACGTCTGCGATATTGTTTTATTTGTATTGTGTACACGTCAGTTTGGCAATGGTCGGGGAATGGGTGAACCCGCCGATACACGAGTTTCCTCTTGCTTTGCAGGTCGGTTTTAGTTAGCTAAAGCCAAGGGAGTAATCGTTATAAGAAAATCCGGAGTGGAGACCCAACGAAAGCCATATGACTATGTATTACATCCCTTTCTGGCAACTCCTTGGTCTGGAGAGTGATTGGCTCCGCCAGACTGCTTTTGCCCAAGACACACTGATAATGCTGGACAAATCTGAAGTTACCATACCGGATCAGTCTTCGTCCGGGTCAAAAAAGACCGCGCCTGCCGTTTTCCAACCGGACGGGTGTGACACGTGAGTTACTGGTGTTTTTGCATAAAATCAAGGTAATAGACAGCATCGCCATCGGTCACCTGTAACATTAGAACTCTGGCGCAAATTGGAAAAGTCCAAGAGTTGACACATGATGAGCATGAACACTACACGTGGCATATTCTGGGGCTCTGTGAAGTCAGATGGAAAGTCTAAGGAGAACACAAAACTGAAGCTGGGCATATATTGTACTATAGTAGTAGAGAGTTGGACAACGATATATATGGGTTACAGAAGAGATTCTGAATTTGTGTGATGCCCGAAGAGACCTAATATCCATCAGACACACAGCAGGGGCAATGGAGTACAGCGTAATAAGCAAGAATATTAAAAAATACTTGAAGAAAGCAAATGAAGATTGGATTGAAAAAAGTACACATAAATAGAAAGCAGTCTGATAAAGAATAACATCAAAAAGGCATACCAAATTGTGAAAGACCTCACCAGACAGCAGCAACCAAGAGTCAGTACCATTGAAGACGATAATGGAGAATGCTTCACAGAAGCGACATTGTTGTAAGATGACCTGAATATTTTAAAGATCACTACACAACTAGCCATTTGTCTAATGGAATATTGCTTGGAAGTCAATATATTAGGATGTATTCAGAAAAAGTCCTCAACATGTGTTTCCTACTCACATTTCATGCAAAAACAGCAAAAACCTCCAGGGGTTAATGTGTTAATTGGCCGATACGAGTGGGGAGGTTTGCTTTTGCTTCCCGTTTGAACCCGTTTGAACTACTTGTTTTTACTACTATTTACTATAAACTTTATGTTGACCGTCTATCCAAATCGGTAGCAGAGTGGACATTGGAAGTATACGCATGTCTGTCATAGTAAACGTATAGGTACGGTAATATAGATACGAATATGGTCCGTTTGCACTAATAAATTAGCAATACACATGCTTATAGCCGAGCCGAAAATGTGAGCGGACCGCGAAAAACCAAAAGCACGCTGTCGAACGCGAGCGTCGTTTGTTTAAATAGGTATCATCCACAAGCCTATTCTAATTCTGAGTCCGATTTCCAATGTTACAAGCAAAATGATCATCTCTGTACTACACCATAGAGAATCTTGATTCAAACGTCAACGTATTGGAATTAATAAATCCACCTTTAATCCCTGTGATTTACCTTGTGGACTGCAGTAAAGTATCTCTCCAGTCGCCAGAATTTCTCTAAAAGTGTTGGACGTTAAAATAACATTTTATTCAATCAATATTAAAGCAAATATTTTTCGTTAGAAAACATGCTGAATAAACGCTATTGAGAAAACGTTGATCAGCACATACTATTAGCTCGCAAACTATATTTTCCTTGATTAATAATGAGTAATTTGTTTATACAGTGCCTGAGGCAGAAGTGCGTATTTTTTAATATTGTATTTGATCTGTTATCACCTTCCCTATACAAATCCGAAACTAGAAAGAATTTAATATTGAATATCTAAAAAATATGACAAACATGCTTTTCTAAAAAATCACTGGCTAGTTTATATTTGTATCATTAATGTAGTATTATTTTTATTATTGTCTTGAACTCTATTAGCGTGAAATTGTATCCCATAATACCGTGGCGTAACTATTGTAATGGTGTCGTTTTTTAAAATCTTGTCAAATCTCAACCACTTAGTCAAACATGTCATAATTATCACTATCTTAACATCTGACATGGTAACCTATTCTAAACACATACTTAATACAGATTTCTAGTAAATATTAATTTAAAACAAAAAGCTAACTCAACACTGCTAGAATTAACTCGTATCACTTGTCTCCCTTACAAAAACCATTTAAGTGTCATACAAGTTGATGTATTAATTTTGTTCATTCCATTTTTAATATTTACGGTCAATAATATATATTTTTTTATATAATGTATTGATAATTATATGCCTTTACTTTCTTATTTGCATTGACTACAATATTTAAATTCATATAGTTTATCTTGTTTACAAAATGTGGATTTATAATCGTCTATAATTTTCATCACCAATGTAACAATCACTAAAGAAGAGCAATATCATATCATTATAAGTACGAAAAGAGTCGTATTGGACAGACGTTATAATTTGACTTTGACACAAAAATTCAACAGGGTATGGAATGATTAGTACATATTTCAGAGAGAAACGAAGACAACTTAAGAGTATGTCATCTGATTTTCTAATACCATCCTAATGTGTCCATCAAAAATATTAACATTTTCCTCGAAATTGCCACAGTAAAATATTCATATAAATTTCATATTTATCTTATGAAACAATAATAATGACTAAAATGGATAGTGTACAAGGTGTTTATTATGACTTTCGAAAGTCCATACCGTACAGTAATTATTGCATGTTAAAAAAGTTTTTCTAATTTAAAGATTGATATATTTATGTTGCTGGATTTAAAACGTATTCATGTTCTACTTCCTGGGAGCCATCAGAGAAAATAAAAGAGTATTTACAGAATGCGGATAAATAATAGAATTCTTTTGTAGTGTAAATGAATTTGTCTCTTACTGTCCGACGTCATCCGCTAGTATATGTTTAATTGTTCACAAATCTGAATCATGAAAGTAAAGCTTTATTTCTATGAACTGTAGATTAACCAGGCTTGATGACAATTGTGCGAACGGTTAAATTACAAGACCATAACAATTTCGATCAGAATGAAGGCTGCATTCTTGATGCATAAATGAAACCACGCTGATAAGGCAGTTATGACATTCGCTTTAAATCATTGTGATTGTAATTGGTTCACATTTAAAGATAACTGTAAGACGCGTACAAGAAACCATTGACCAGGATCGACATGCTGTATGCTGACCATGCAAATCAAAGTAATACAGTCTCAGTAGCAGCGATATGATTTCGAACAGTCATCATTAGTTACTCACTGAACTCGCTGCCAAATCTAATACATGAAGTTAATTATCTTGTGGTATTTATTTCAGTCAAGGGCGCAAAACAGCTTTGATGGCTCATACAGACATAAGACTGATCTTACTCTGTATCAACTACCTTGGGATTCCCAAGAATCAGGTTGTTGCGGTGCAATTACTGTTGGATTTGTCTCCATTTCCCTTCATTTAGATCTTCAATATTGTTTGAAGTAGTATCATTAACCTTTTCCTGTAATTCATGTACATCAAGAAGTGTGACGTTCATTTAGGAGAGAACCAGAAGTTCATTCGTATTGCTAGCTTCGGATCGTAAAATTCAGGCCATATGGTCCTCATGCCTTTGAAACAGGTTTTGTACAAGTCACCATTTTTAGATCTGAAAACGCAGTTTGCTCAAATGACTGCAGCAGGATAGCACAGTTTCATCCGTTTGTCGCTTATAATAATAATGAGGACTTTCTATAGCGCCTAATCTTTAAAAGCTATAAGCGATTTACAACATCCTTAATGATATGACTACAGTACAGAAAAACAAAAAAAAAAAAAAAACAACTCAAAGACAATGAAAATGGAAAACATAAAAACATGCTGAAAACATGTAAGGTACAAAACATTATTAGGTCTCTAAGTTTGTTCATGCAGTCGAAAAAGGTGAGTTTTAAGAGCATTCTTAAAAGGGACCACTGTTGTATTTGCGTCTAATTTCAATGGGCAATTCGTTCCACATCGCCGGGCCCTGGTATGCAAAAGAACATTGTCCATATGACTTCGTTTTCATAGTGGGAACAATGAATATACGATTGTCAGAAAAGGAGCGTAAGTATCTTGATGGTGTATACACCTGGGTTAGGTATGTTGGACTAGAGACGTCAGTGAAACGTAGCACAGAGAACGAATTTTGTATTTGATTCTGTATCGAATGGATAGCCAGTGTAGGGTACAGAGCAGTGGTGTGGTGTGCTCTGATCGAGGTACTCTAAAGATGATCTGAGCTGCTCTCATTTAAACTTTTTTAAGTTTCTGGAGTAGATATTGTGACGAACCAGACAGAATTAAGTTACAATAGTCCAGTCTTAAAAGTACTAATGAACCTACGTGCATCAACTGAAAGATATTTGTGAATGGAACTGATGCGTCTCAGTTCAAGATATACAGCCTTGCATATGTTCATGACATGTTGGTGCAATGTGAGAGTAATGTCTAGAGTAACACCTAGGTTTCGTACTGACTGTGTGAATTTAATGTTGGTGTTGCTGATATTTATTGTTTAAGGTAAATGGATGTGAATGAGAAAGTCTTTCTACTGTGATCAGAAAGGCCTCAATTTAATCATCATTCACCTGCAGCTTTTTACATGTCATCCATGATTTCACATCAGAAATGCACCTCTCGACTCCTTGGATGGTATCATCAACTTCAGATGGGTCGCTAGACTTGTATACGTAGGTGTCATCAGTTGGTGAGACACTGGGTGATGATCTATGACACTTGAGAGCGGCTGAGTGTATAGAATGAAGCAAACATGGCCAGAACCCTGTGGAACACCACAACATAGATCAACTGGGCTGAAGTGTATTCCATTTGCAGATACAATTTGTGTTCTGTTGACTAAGTAGGACTTGAACCTCTGTAAGGCTATATTCTGAATGCCAAATACATGCTGTAGATGGTGAAGTAGTATATCATGGTCTATTGTGTCAAATGCTGCAAACAAATCAAGGAGGGTGAGGACTGTAATCTTTCCACTATCCAAAGCAGAGAGAATGTCATTAAATATTTTCAAAAAGAGTAATTTCAGTACTGTGGCAAGGGCGATATGCAGATTGTACATTGCTAAAAAGACTTAGTACTGTAGTGGTATAATGTGGCTAAAAAAAATTATGTTTTTGACGTTCTTCTTAGCCGCTTCATATATTTGCTTATGAAGAATGAGTCCAGTGGAAAGTCAAAGCGTCTCTGATTTTCGGCGATGTCTTTCAGCAGTGCGACGCTGGTCCCTAACACTGCTATACCATGGAGAACACTTTTTTTTAAAATTGATACTCTGCATTTGGTGGCTGGGGCATGTTTTTCAAGCAATGGACGCAGGTAGTTACCGAGTTGTTTTGCTGTAGGATGCAAGTACGTTGTTAGGTTTTCTTGGATGTCATGTATTAATTTGGTTCTATTTATCATTCGGAGTCTTCTCTTAGTAGCAAATAAAAGTGGAGGGTTAGGGACTGATACGTCGAGATGGCATATAATGCAGAGGTGATCTGAAGCAAGTTCGTGGGATACAAGGGTTGATTGCATAATATTATCATCAGGTCTATAAAGAAACCAGTCTAAATGTGACCAAGTGACATTGGTTTATGGGTGGGTTGGTTAAATGACTGTTTAAGGTTGAAAACATGAATGGAATCTAGGATGGGTTTCCAGAACAGTCGAAGTGAAAGTTGAAATCTCTAAGAATTAATAGGTTGCCACCTATAGAATTTTCATACTCCAGAAGATTCGCAAACTACTCCAAAATGAGAGATACAATCAGCTTGTTTTTTGTACTAGGAGGAGGGCGGTAGAGAAAGAACAAATGGACTGACCTTTGTTCCAGTGTCAGTGTTATTTGAACTAGTTAAAACGATGTGTGTCAGAAATTGAAGGTTGTGTTGTACTTAAGGCATTTTATCATGGAACTCTTTGTGATAACAGCAATTTCACCTCTGCGAGAGTTGCGGGGAAACGACCTGATGGAGTAAGCGGTGGGTGTTAAATCCGCGCACTTGGGCTCATCGCCTGATGTTTTTAGACATGTTTCTGTCAGGAAGAAGACGTCATTATTCTGGTTGTTGAAAAATACTAACTATTTCTGTGCGCCTTTCCGGTGATCCTACTGATAATACTAACTATTTCTGTGCGCCTTTCCGGTGATCCTACTGATTGGGCGTTGAATAATGCAATACGTAGTGGACCAGTGGTATCTCTGGAACAGCTGACACAACGGTTGACCATTAAGATGAATTTGCACCAGGTTATCAAAATTAACGGCCGAATTTTTCAATTGTTTATCTGGAAAGGGCGCAAGGAAGATAACTGGAATTCCTCTTCCTCTTATACGTCGGCCAGCTTTGAAACAACGTTTCTTTTTTCGCTTCCGTTTACATTTAAGTAACGATGAATGTAATCCCAGTTCGTTTGGTCTTGAGCACAATGTAGTATGTAGAGCGAAGGTGGGGTCATTTAATGCAATTAATGAGAGGGGCCCCGAGCGGCCGAGTGGTCTAAAGAGCTCTCCGTTACGGATCACTGCCATCTCACCTCTGTCTACGTGGGTTCGAGTCTAAGATTCGGCTAATGCAGTTATGTGAGAAAGCTTGCCAGTAGCTTCTCGTGGGTCGGTGGTTCTTTCTGGCGTTTTCCCCGGGTTCTTCCTCCACCAATAATACTGGCCGCCATGTATAGCCTATCGTGTGCTGAATAATGGCGTTAAACCCTACACCAACAGCAATTAATGAGGGTCCATCATAGCGAAAGCGGGTTGCCTGGCGATCACGTGATGACGGTTTATTAAAAAACAAAGGTCGTGTTAACAGTAGAACAAGACAGCTGAGAAAAATTATATTGTTCTCGTTTCCAAAACAATGAGATGAAGAAACACACACGAACTGAACAGCCAATGCATGATGAAACACAATAATGTAGGCGAGGACAGACACCAAGCACATCTATTCTGAAAAATAACACAAAAAACGGAAGAGCTGTGTCAAGCAGTTAAGCGATAGCGGCAATCTTTCTGGAAGTCCCTGCTTATAACATACAGTGTTGGGGCATCACACATTGAAATAAATTGAAAAATGTATTTTCATCGCGTTCTGATGACAGGCTGAAATTCGTCTATGAATTATCTTTTCATTTTCTCATAGGGCTCACCTGCGAAATGGTTCCTCATAACTCAGACGCCTCTGTAGTTCCGGAGCTTTCACAGGAACAGCACATAAACTTTAAGGGTGGCTATCATTTTATGTATGTTATGGAACGTTTATACTATTTAAGCACGCACATTTTGTAAAAGTACTTATAGGAGAAGCAACTCAACTTTATCTGACAGAAGAATTATGCTATATCCGCTACACCATGTCATTAGTAGCACTAGAAACTAACACAAAGGTTTTATCAACTTAGCGACGAAACCGATATTTTTACAAGGTAAATTTAGTTTTAAGTGGGTAAGGTAGATGCTAGTAAGAAAATCAAATGCATCGAGACCAAAATTTACATAAATTAAATTATTTGTCAAGCCCGAGACTTTCTGAATGTGATTATATCGTTCCGTTTCTGCTATGTATTATAACTATTTACTATGATGACTTACAACGAGATTTACCCTGAATCCAATATTTACATAAATTAAATTATTTGTCGAGCCGTAGGCTTTCCGAATGTGATTATATTGTTCCACGTCCAATACATGCTTTTCAAAGTTTTGAAGTTAAGGTTGTTATTATTTATTCAGCAGATTTCCAGCACAAAAAGATCTGCCTCCGTTCCATGCTGTTAACATTTTGGCTTCTACATAAAGAAATAGATTGAACGATACGATTAAATTTAGTATTGAACGTAAGGTTGCGTTTTGGGAAAGGTAAGAAATCTAAAGTAGTGTACAAGTAGTCATATCAGATTGTTTCCATACAGACATACATTTAAACATACCTACATTTGCTGAGAATAATAGACATTAAAAGTTTGATTGTTTGAAGAAGGCTAACATTTTCAAATTCCGAGAGGGTTGTTAGCAAAGTTTCAAGTCTTGCTCTTTAGAAATGGCCTTGTTGTTTTAAGACATAACCTTATTCTGATATAGCAAAGCGTCGATTTTATTTATGCATGCTTAAAATTCTTTACTCAAATTAAAGGGACAAATAAAATATTTCAAGAGATTTAAAGTGTAATAATAAACCAGATTACGCAATTTAGCTGGAAATATTTAATTGTTTCTTCTACTCACTGAGTGGTTCCAACTGTTACAGTTGTTAAAATGCAGTTTTTTTTCGATGAATGACAACGCACTGTATAAACCGGTCTATGGACAAATATTGATAGCTGTCTTTGATATATCTCTGAGGTTTTCCTATAAAGCTAGATACTGAACAGCACAAGAATGCGTGAGTAATGCGTGAGTACTTTGCGTCTTCACTAAGGACATTTTGACCTTTCTTCGCAAATCAGGAAGTCATGTATTAGCCTTTCTTATCGTCTGGTACACACACATTGCTTTCACAAGCCATTTCATTTGCAAACCAGACGTAAGATCCCCTCCCAGACTGTCGCAACAATCTTTTATAAATTTAAATAATGAATAAGAGCTATGAGAAAATAAAGATTTTCTCATGGCTCTTATTCATTATTTATATGTATAAATTTATTTATATTTCTTTCTTGTTATTAATACAGGTCAGATGCTTATTGTTTTGTCGGGAAGCACCATCTGTTGTATTGTTTACCCTATCGTTACTACATGCATATGTTACGGACCTAGTTGTCTCCGTTTGGTGCTTTAATTAAGATGATGGTGTAAAAATTATGGAGGATACATCAAACTTTTTCTCGAATGTAGGTACGGTTGTGTTTGGGGAAGGGTAATAAATCTAAACAAGTGTACCAGTAGTCATATCAGACTGTTTCCACACACACACACACACACACACACACACACACACACACACATATATATATATATATATATATATATATATATATATATATATATATATATATATATATATATATATATACAGTTGCTGAGAAGTATAGACATTAAATAATTCATTTGTTTGAAGAAAAAGGCTTAACTTGTTATAATAATGTATGTTCCTGACCACATTTTCAGATCCTCCTCTTTAGAAATAGCCTTGTTGTTTTAAGACATATCCTTATTATAACATAGGAAAGTGACGATTCAGTTTCTGCACATTTACATATTAATTGAATTAACGGGACAAAATAATATTTCAAGAGTATTCATGTTTTAAAAATGAACTTATGCATTCATACGTGCTGCAAATATTTAATATCTCAGAGATTTTCCGTTACGTACTGAATGCCTCTTTGAAATGAGGTTATCATTAATCTTGGATATGTCGCAAGACAGCTGTTTCAAGATTGTTAATTGGGCTCCAACAACGTTACCGTCAGAATTCAAATGTTAAGATCTGTACATACATACATACATATATATTAAATCGTATATAACCTCGACGTTTTTCAAGGACTAAACGTTGGGAAAAAGCACGGTTTGGAAAAAGCCTAGCCCCGTTAGAATTAACACACACACACACACACACACACACACACACACACACTAAAACATCTAACATGAAAACGGACTTTCAAATAAATTCAAGAGAGCGGCATAGCAGATTATACTGTTTTTTTTACATTGTATAGCCTACTTAGGCATACATGTACGATCTTGTAATATTGTTGTATATTGTTGTTTTGTATTCCCTGTGTCTTCTGTTACTGCTACGACTACTACTAGTACCCAAACTACTACTAGTACCCAAACTACTACTAGTACAAGAGTGATTAATTTTTTTCGACAACAAAGAAACCTTGACCTTTCATTTCCAGTCTTGAAGTCGCAGATTTTTCTTCCTTATCGTCTGGTACATATATATATATTGCTTTTCAGGCTTATGTGAAACTAGCCATTTGCGTTCAGTACGATACGGAAGTTCGCGTCCCAGGTTGTAGTAACAGGTACGTTGAGAAAGTTTTCTAAAGGCTCTTAATCAATCAAATAGGATGAATTTGAAGCGAAATTTATTTATTTATTCTTGTCATCTTGATAGGTTAGGTGTTTTAATTATTTATCGGGAGGCGCAATATGTCGTTATCCATGTTGTGCCATTGTTTCATTATGTTACCGACATCTTAATATTTGTTTCTTTTTTTCTTGTGTCATTTTTCTTTCTTAAGAAATCAATCGAGTTCAAGATATTATACTGTGACACTGCAACTAACACAACTCTTCTCACCGAAACATGTTCTTTTCTAAACATTGTCCATTTAGCCAAATTATCCCACTACAGTACTAAGGTTACGGAGACTTCCCGCTGCAAAGAGCTCTTCGAGATAACTAAGAAACTAATGTTAAGGAACAAATATAAATGTACACCACTTCCAACTACGTTCTGTCCAGTTGACCTTCCAGACCATTACAGATACGCTTGACAACACAATTTCAATTGACTCGTCGTCACCATACATTTTCGGTACAGAATTTCAGCGACAACTCTTAGGAGCATTTTAACCTGTCTTTATAGATTTAGTACGGACAATCGTGATGAAGAGTGCACCAAGGTCATGTGAACTTGATCCAATTCCAACATCAATGGTGCTTGAGTGATTGGACCCTATATTGCCATTTGTAACTGATGTTATTAACATCGCTCTTTCATCTGGGGAATTCCCATCATTTTTAAAAACTGCCACTGGAAAGCCTCTGCTGAAGAAACCAACACTTGACCATAACGATTTAAATAACTAATCTCCCGTTCATTTACAAATTCTTAGAAAATGTTGTACTAACCCAACTTGTATCTCATTTAAATTCAAACAGTCTTTTTTTAGCAATGTACAAATACGCTCCTTTTCTGACAAAAGTGTACTCATTATTCCCACGTCATATGGACAACGTTCTTTTGCATACCAGGGCCCAGCAATGTGGAATGAAAGCGGCGTGTTTTTTTTAGAGTATCATGCTTTTTGAACTTTAAAAAATACAAATAAACGTTCTATCGATATGGAATAATACCATGTGAAAGGAGAAGACATGCGGTTACAATCGCAAAGCGGGCAGAAAGGCTTTCAAACCGCGGCCTGGTTTTCACAATCCATATTCTTTTCAATGATATCAGTATATTAAAAAAAAATGTCTCTTGAAATCTAATTTAGTTTCATAAATGTAAAACGTTCTATGTGGAACCGCACCAGGAGGAAGGTGATGACAAGTGGTTACAAACGCAAAATCGGCTGCTGGAGGGAGGGCCTAGACCCTTATTCGACTCAATGTTTTCATCACCATGCTGTAACGAATCAGAAGTGTGAACGGTCATTTAAAGGGCTGAGTGTCTCAGCAGGTACCATAATGGCTCTTTCAAAGTTAGCAATCACTAAAATTCACAACAGGGATAGTTTTGTCTTTGGAAATAAGCGTTTCATATAAAAATAACATATATTTTTATGTCCGTGCTTTCCTCTTGAGCTTTTATTTTAACAAAACACTGTTAAAAGTAATTATATTTTAACACGAGACGATGCAATAGATCCGAAAAAAATCAACTGTTTGCATCTACCGGAAAATGTACATTAATCAATATCATGCCTGCTACATCTCATAGCCGCGACGCTTGAAATTTGATTGCATCGGTACGGACCAGGAATCCAACTTTTTTAAAATTCTCATTACACAGGTCATTATGTTTTCAGCGGAATTACAGTATTTCTCTCCGTTTAATACTTTAAACATTGTATTTTAAATAACCCAAGCAGCATGGACGACACTTTGAACTTAGTACTCAACGTGAATACGGTTGAAATATTTAATATTGCTTTTCTCCCACTCACTGTTTTTAAAATGTATTCTTGTATCAATAAATGACAATGCAGTGTATCAGCCATGTTATGGACAACTACTGATTGCAGTCTTTGATATATCTCAAAGTGTTTCCTATAAAGCTAAATAGTGAAGCGAGAAATTTGTCATTATTCTTGCATACTTTTCAAGACTGCTACTTCAATACTGTCAACTGGTCAATTGAATCTAACCAATTTACAGTTTCAATTACAATAGTAGAGTATACAGTACATCTGTCAGGATAATTATTACAAATTTCTATCCCGCAAAATAATTATTACAAATTTCAATCCTGCAAAATAATTATTACAAATTTCTATATCGAAAATTAGATACTGTTAACACTAAAATCCCAATTTAACTGAAAAGGAACAATTATCGTGCATGCTAGCAAAACAATTACCTTTGAAAATAGTACATTTCTACATCAATTTACAATATGAAAAAATATTACACATGGTCACGACTCAGAGGAAAATACACCGAATAAAAAAGACAAAACTTCAGAGTTTATCCCATTTACAAAATTATTCACTCTACAGAGGCAAGTGTCTTGCTGATGCTTGCTTCAGAATTCTTCCAAGATGATCTAATTTTATGCTGATAAAAGTTTCTGTGGGCACTTAATTTGTGGTCACTTGCTACTTAATCGTCGAGGAGAAAGCTTAAGTGCGACTGGTTAAACTTACAACATTGACGATATGAAACACGAACGATTTTTGTCCAGGGAAATTCAACTAAATTGACCAGATAAGGTCTGTTCTGATGATTGTCTAAGGACTGTCATGTCAGAAATAGCAGACGTTATACTGACCGTTTTCAATTCCTTTCAACCCAATTTGCAAGAAAGCGGCGGAAAGGTGAAATACTAGTAGGAATCTTCTGCTTTACGTTGTTTTTGTTGACTTTTAAGATCTCCTGCAGTGAAAATCAGACAACAGCTTAAAGCTGTGACCTGAAGGACAATCATAATGGATATAGCAATGACTTGACAATATTTAAATTCCCATCACACCTTTACTTGGTGTCCATTAACTCAATCCCTTTGCAACGCGTTTGTACATTTTGTATAAAGCGTGCCGCTATTGAAACACTGCCGCTTCTTATGTCTTGGATTGTTGCACATGTCGGCATTATAATTTCTGTACTTTAATTGGTTGGTGGATTTGGTTAGTTTTTGAATCCACGCCGTTAAGGGAGAGTATATGCTTTCAAGCAAGAAGGTGTCGAAGTCAAAGAACCTGATATAACTAAGTTCCAAAACAGTATTATTATCAAGGGCTAAGGCAACCTTCTTGTGTTTTGGACAAATAACGATTATCATTATCATGATAAAACGCAAATGGAGTTTTCATTATATGTTACAGAGTTGTCCACTGTTTATCAGTCGTTATTTCGAAATTGTTGACAATGATTGATGTGTCCAGGCTTGTGTTACCTTTCAATACAGACCTTTACTTTGTTGCCAACTTCCACTGGTATTCAAGGATTTTGTTTTAAATGTCGAGCGCTGAATTTATTATTGCTTGGGTTTGATAAATGAAATGCTTTGCAATTCGTGGCGCATGCAATTTAAGAATAGCCATGAACAAAGCGAACGTCATGTTTAATCATAGTTTTTTTTTTTTTTTTTTTTTTTTTTAGCTCATGTTTAAATCGACTGTCACTCGAACGCTATTCGTTGGAACCAGGAATGCGACTTGTCTGTCAGCGTACTTTCTTGAGGCGGCAATCCCGCCCCGACAGCTAAATACACAAAGAGCTTCCCTCAAGTGGCTGTCCCAGTCAAGATTCCTACATAGTATATATAGACGTGCGCGTTGACATGTATCACGCACGTGCCGCGCAAGCAGTTAAGGCGTCACGCGATGCAAAGAAAAAGTATATTTACAAAAATACTATGGCGCGCGAAACACGACAACTTAATAATACTGGAATGTATGGAGGTCTAACCAGGCCATATCAGGTATTTCGTAACAGCGAGAAGAATTAGTGAACGTGAGATGATCTCTTACTAAATGCAACACAGTAAGTCGCGCATTTATGCGAAGAGTTGAGGTTGACAATATCAGCTTCATGCAGATGTACCGACTAAATTACCTATGTAGATGCCGGTAAAATGCTTGAAGTGCAAGGCCATATGGGACAGGTTAAAGTTGGCGATATCCATTAACATGCTGCTTGGCCTTTGCTGACATAGACTATGTATTTTTCTTACCATCGACGCCCTCCCTGGTCGACGACTTTCTTAAGAACCATTCCACCAGGTGTATACGTCGCATCGAAAGCTGCTGTCTTGCCATTGTGCCCTTGGCTGGTTAGTCATCCCACATCCTGAGAAAGTAACGTGGATGTTTTGGTGCACGGTGTTACCATTCTTTCTAGGAACTAATTTACCCTTGAATAGGCGTACTGTCATGAAAGGCTAGGATGCTCGTGCTCCTGTGCAAGACGATACACAAGTTGGTCTATGTCACCAGTGACTGAGTTGCAAATGGCATGCAAAGAGCCAGTTTTGAGAGCATGACATTGTCTTTTACCATGGAGTTGGGCATTGATGGCTATCTCACGGGCGATTCTGACCTAATTCATGGTCTGTTGCTTTCTCTTCGATGAGCCAGTCTCAGCAGGGTGCATTCTTTACTACATCAACCAAGGTCTAGAATTTGTGGTGACATCAACCGTATCCATGCTAGGCTCAACCTCTTTTTTATTGATAAGATAGCTGGTACTGACAAGCATCGCCATGACTCCGATATTGTTAAATGTACTGCACAAACTGCATTAAAATGTTCCACATGACTGACACCGTCTACACCATCTTCTTGCAGGGAACAGTCCGCACTGTGCCAGAGTTGTGTTATTCGATTGGTATTCTTATATTTCGACTGAGTAGAGTAGTGTGATTACAGTTTTATTATGACGTAAATGTAGATATTTTTATTTCATTTTATCATATCTAGACAGGGTTCTCTAGAAAACTATATATATGCATGTTACTTTTGTAATTCTACTTCGTCGTTTATTTATACCGGCAATACCAACAAACACATGATAATTTGACAATTTAGCATTTTTAGAAATTATTTGAATAATCATCATTTCCGCAAAGCCAATGACAATAGAGCTTAATTATGTGCGGTGTCTATATAGAAAACTCAAAAATTGTTTATCGTATTCCACATTCACCGATTTGTTATAATGGTTCTTTAATGAACACGTCTACTTGAAAGGCAAGACGTTATATTCTAGTTCTCATTGTCGGACTAAGGGAGTAAAAGACCCTGAAGAACATTAAGAAAGAACACCACAATTTCAGCCCGAATATGTTAGTGACAATCCCACGGTTCGAGGCTCCTGGTGCAATGTTCGCTAGTTGCGTCCTTAATGAGATACCTTGGGACAACGTTCATTGCTAGCCCCCTTAAGTTGTAACAGAGAATAGATTTTATGTCAGTTGCCAACATACCTTGTTCTCCCTCCCTAAATATAAATTTCGTGTAGAATTTCTCCCTTTATAATAAGGTGAAAAAGATCATCATGACGCTTGCTGTGCCAGGCACTCGAAAATAATTGTCCACTACCATCTGTAACTCTGTTACAATGTCTATATCAACTGCTACTTGTATTCTGCCTTTAGTAAAGCCTTGCCCATTCTTGTTAGAAGGTTGCGTATTTTTGTTGTTTTCAATGTTATTTTTTAATGTGTTTTTTCTTCTATAGGAATTATGTCTCGTGCCCTTGTCCTTATATGCATGCTTGGAGCATGCGCAGCCAACCATCAACTCATTATTCACAATAATTGTCCGCAGACAGTCTGGGTAGGACTTCTCGGAAATCCATCCATTCCAGATGGTGGTACGTATAGTCGATAAAAGAACAACTAACCGACTGGATTTTCTATATCTATGAAAGAGGTCATACGGGAATTATATAATTAATATTGAAAAGATCACACAGGATTTACAGTATTGATATTCAAGAGATCACACAAGATTTATATTATTAGTTTTATGAGAAGTTTTACGGCTTTGTCCTCATAAACACATAGCCATATTAATCTGGGAACCCGGAACGATAGAGAAAAGAGACGAACGAGTTCCTGGAAAAGGGTGTCACATGATGATGAAAATGCCTTGGGGAAAAGAAGGTACGGGATCAGATCTGTAATGAAAAATACAAGCTCTTGCCAGCTTCTGGATATGAGGAATTTATTTAAATAATCAACACACATATATTACTACATTCTAGGAATACGTCTATAAACTTTATATTCAAAATACATGAAACACATATAAAATTCCACTTTCCTTCTAAGCTTTCCAACTTCATTCATTCGTATAATTTCTGCATTTTAGTATATTATACAAATAGTTAATTCTGTAACAGCTGTAATTAATGCAACAATTAATTTAAAGAAATGCATTTTACGCATTTTAAAATGAATATTGATTTGGAATATGTTGCTAGATATTATTCTTTGTTACTTCAAAGAATACTTTATTTCAACATTAAATCTAAACAGGAAGTTGGTAGCGAATTCGTCTTTTACAATACAAATTACCATAAATATAATTAAATATAAATTCTTTAAAGCATTCAAACATTACATTACAATATATTATAAACAAAATAATTCAGTGAGCAATGTTGCAAACATGTGAAATTTTGCCATTAGAATCTCAAACATTAAAAATGCCTATTTCTAAAAGAAATTTAAGACGTATACAGTTCTTACCTGTAATGAAAAAATACAAGCTCTTGCCAGCTTCTGGATATGAGGAATTGACCTGGGCGATATGCGCGTTTATTTATATTCGTCTAGCGCACGGCTAGACCAAATATCGCCATCCCTCAGTAGGCCAGGCTAGCAGAGATGCTTATTCTTCATTACATCAGAACCATTTTTTTACGTCATTCGATAGAAAGTTAAACCCAATCTCTAACTGGATTGGAAATTCGCCAATGTATAATCTTGAAATCTACGTGGCTTGTAGAATTATATTTCTTGCTGAGCAAACTTAGAATTCTTGCTGAACCAGCGAAAATAGCATGTAATGTATAATGCCTTTAGTAACATCATACACTTATTCCACACAAAAATGTACATTGCCCTTTTAATGCTTGCACAGCAACTATTTTCATTCCATTAATATATAGTTGTTCTTTGGAAATAAAATGAAAATAATCTTAATATATTTTAGAACTTACTTTAATACAGATGAGTAAAACATTACTTTAATACAATTTAGAGAAAATGGCAATCTTATTAATTTTACTAAATATTCTGTCCTAATATTTGTATTGAAAAGATCACACAAGATTTATATTATTATTATTGAAGAGATCACACATAGTACATTATTAATATTGAATAGATCACATATTATTTACCGTATTAATATTCAAGAGATCACACAAGAATTATATTACTAATATTCAAGAGATCACAAAAGATTTGCATTATTAATATTCAAGAGATCACACATTATTTACATTATTAATATTCAAGAGATCACACATGATTTACAATATTAAATATTCAAGAGATCACACAAGATTTATATTATTAATATTCAAGAGATCACACAAGATTTACATTATTAATATTCAAGAGATCACACAAAATTTATATTATTGATATTCAAGAGATCACACAAGATTTATATTATTAATATTCAAGAGATCACACATACGTGCGCGTGCATGTATTTGTGTCTGACTGGGATTCTAGTTTTATATATGTTGCTAGGTTTTTAAAATACAAAAAAGAACAAAACAAGTCAATATTTCTGTAGTAATAATATATGTTCACAGCGTGTAACTTAAACGTTGCTATTTCAAAAACAACAACATTAGACAGAGTTGGGCTGTATATTCCTGGTCAGTTATTTATACATAATTACATCTTTTTAAAGACAGTTACAATTTATTCATTAGGTGGATATGAACTGAGATCAGGACAGACTCGTACATCTACCGTAGTGAACAGCTGGTCCGGTAGAGTTTGGGGAAGAACTCACTGCGGGGGCTCTCAGTGTGAGACTGGGGACTGTGGAGGGGGAAAGATTCAGTGCAACGGGGCTGGAGGAATTCCCCCGGCTACTCTTGCTGAGATAACATTTGACGCCGGCTCCTCTCATAACCAGGATTTTTACGACATCAGCTTGGTAGACGGATACAACCTTCAAATGTCAATGGCTCCTCGACAAGGTACTTTCAACACGGGAGGCGGAGGCGGCCATTATTATTGTACCAGAGCTGGTTGCAATACAGACCTGAATAGAATTTGTCCAAGTGAACTCCAGGTTCACGGCACTGGAGGTGTTGTAGCTTGCATGAGCGCGTGCATGAAGTTCAACCGAGACGACTACTGTTGTAGAGGCGCACATGGAACACCACAGACTTGTCCAGCGTTCAGCTACTCCCAAACATTCAAGCAAGCATGCCCGGATGCTTACAGTTACGCATACGATGACCAGTCGAGTACGTTCACATGCAATGGCCATGGTGCTGGTACAACTGCTTACGACATATATTTCTGCTGATGATGTCGTAAAACAGTGTCATTAGATATTATAATTAAAGATATATCAATGTTAATAGATCACATTCATCGTTTTTAACCCAGTCTAGGATAAAAGTCTGTATCGTTTCAAATTGCCTTACACACGGTAAACTATTTTTAATACAGCGAAACCTATCTGAAAAGACCACTGCTTTGTGAGACAACCTGTTTTGCAAGACCATATTCTCAACGCACAAATCGAATGATTATATAGCAGTATGACCTGTTATGAGAGACTACCTGCCTGAGAGACCATAATTTTATGGCAGAAAGAGTGGTCTTTCAAGACAGGTGCTACTGTACTTCCGAAAATTCTATTCGTGTCACTTAAGAATATCCATTCACAATGATTGTCATAAATTAGAACCAACTCTAGGCTTCGAGAATCATTTTTTTTGTCAAGCTTTTAAAATTAGCTCACTGGCACAAAAGCCTATCAAACTCTATCTCAGTGGCAATAATTACGTTTTTGAAGTGCAAAGAATAAGTTGTATCCATAGTATAATGCAATAAAAGATTGGATTGACTACCACATACTATATAAGGCATTGCAAACGAACATATTAAACACAGTAGTAAAGTCACACCTTTACCGAATAACCCGAAATTGTGAGAAAACATGTTTCCATTATTGATCTTAGGTAATTGATTGAAAATAAGAAAGTCATTTTTAAGTAAATACTGAATTAATGAACTTTTTCTAACCAATTGAGCACTATGAAACACCTTACATCCGACTAATTTCATCTTTAGCTTTTTTCAGTATTATTAAATTGTTTGTGGTAATTAACAGTGAATTAAGTATCTTGTTTGTGTGGTTTATAAATAATTAAGTACAAGGGGATTGTGACGTTGTGATTTATGCTTTTATGTTGCTTATTTTCTTTTAATTTTGGTCTTCAAACTCTTGCCCACCTAAATATTGACATAATGTCTTGTTTTACCCACATGTTATCTAAATCATTGATTCATACGTACATACATCAAATATACATACATCTCTGCACACACACACACACACACACACACACACACACACACGTGATATGTGTGTGTATGTGTGTGGTGTGTGTTTATGCGCTTACTGTCTTTATCGTCTTGTATCGAAATATGTATACATTATATGTTGACTTTACAAAATAAATACTGACCGCTTCAAAGACTTACAAAAATGGTACTAACAGCTGCCTCGCTAGGCGGTCAGCATTAAGAGGTTCGTGTTAGGACCGGACGGCCTGGTGTCAGGATAATGTGATTGGGTGGGACATCATGCATGACGCCCCAGTGCTAGACATCATTATCAACTGCCACACTGCAGACATTGTAGCGATGACTGATTTTTTTTTAAAGTTACGTTAAAAATCCTAAGCCCCCCCCCCAATAAATACTGCAATCACTAGCGTCCACAGACTCAACAGACAGCAATTATTGGGAAACATGGAGTGGGTGGCTGCAATGATAATGGGCGCCTGCTTCTCGAACTTTGCGCAGAATTACAGCTCACTATTACAAACACCATATTTCAGCAGAAAAACAGCCTGAAAACGACCTGGATGCATCCTAGATCAAACCACTGGCACCTAATCGATTACATCATAGTACGCCAGAGGGACTTAAAAGATGTCCTTCACACCAGAGTGATGCGCAGTGCAGAGTGCCACACAGATCACCGTCTTGTTCGATGCAAGCTCAACTTCTATTTCAAACCCAGGTCCAAACACGGTCGTACCATAAAAAGGAAGATCCAGATTAAAAACCTCCTGTCTGAAGACGTCAAGGCAAATTTTCAAGAGAGCCTGCACTCTAGACTTGAAGAACCAAGCTTTCCACCAGATCTACCTCCGGAGGATATGTGGAATCACATCAAGGCTGCCATTCTGCAAACCTCAGAAGAAATCCTTGGATTCACCACTAAAAACCACAAAGACTGGTTTGATGAAAACAACCAGACAATCCAAGAACTACTTGTCAGTAAGAGATCAACATACCAAGCCCACCTCGCACAACCATCCTGTCCAAAAAAGAAAGCAGCCTTCCGCCTTATCTGCAGCTCCCTCCAGCGCAGTCTTCGTGAAATACAAAATGATTGGTGGACAAAGCTCTCAGAAAGAACCCAACTGTACGCTGACACTGGAGACTACAAGAAGTTCTATGAAGCACTGAAAGCAGTGTATGGTCCCTCCTTCCAGATACAGAGCCCCCTACGGAGTGCAGATGGTCAAGAGCTACTCACTGACAGGGAATCTATCCTAAACCGCTGGTCAGAGCACTTCCACACCCTCTTCAGCACTAGTCGTACAGTCCAAAAGGCAGCAATTGATCGCATCCCACAACAGTCACCAAAGATGGAACTTGATGTGGCACCCACGCTGCAAGAGACTTTAAAAGCCATAGAACAGCTGAAGGCAGGTAAGGCTGCAGGAAAAGATGGTATTCCACCTGAGATATGGAAGAAAGGAGGCCTAGCATTGCACACCAAACTTCACGAATTCTTCGTTTGCTGCTGGGAGCGAGGGAAACTTCCTCAAGATCTCCGTGATGCAGTCATCATCACCCTGTACAAAAACAAAGGGGAAAAGTCTGACTGCTCAAACTACCGTGGGATAACTCTGCTCTCCGTTGCAGGCAAAATCCTTGCTAGAGTGTTGCTAAACAGACTAGTGCCTACCATTGCAGAAGATCATGTTCCAGAGAGTCAGTGTGGCTTCAGAACCAATAGGGGCACAACTGACATGGTGTTCGTCCTGAGACAGATCCAGGAAAAATGCAGAGAACAAAACAAAGGAATGTACATCACTTTTGTGGACCTAACAAAGGCTTTTGACACGGTGAGCAGAACTGGACTGTGGAAAATCCTTGAAAAACTTGGCTGTCCTCCCAAATTCCTTACCATGATCATCCAACTACATGAAGACCAGCTTGGTCAGGTTAGAAACAATAACGAATTGTCACAGACCTTCCCCATTGCAAATGGCGTGAAACAGGGCTGCGTTTTAGCTCCTACACTGTTTTCAATCTTCTTCAGCACGATGCTCCAAAAAGCTACAGAAGACCTTGATGACGAAGATGGCATCTATATTAGATTCCGTACTGATGGCAACCTCTTCAACTTAAGGCGACTTCAGGCCCACACCAAAACTTTAGAAAAACTGATTAGAGAACTTCTATTTGCAGACGATGCCGCCCTTGTTGCCCACACGGAAGCTGCCTTACAACGAGCAACATCTTGCTTTGCAGAAGCTTGCCAGCTCTTTGGCCTCGAGGTAAGCCTACAGAAAACCGTGGTACTTCACCAGCCTGCCCCCAAGGAAGAGTACCATCCACCAAGCATCCTCATTGACCGGACAGAGCTAAACGTAGTCCACCAGTTCACCTACCTGGGCTGTGTGATATCCTCTGATGCAAAGATCGACAAAGAAATAGACAACAGATTAGCCAAAGCAAACAGCGCCTTCGGCAGACTCTACAAACTTGTCTGGCACAATCCCAATCTCAAGAGAGTTACAAAAATCAAAGTCTACATGGCTGTCGTACTGACCACCCTCCTATATGGCGCCGAATCCTGGGTCACCTACAGCCGTCACCTCCGTCTCCTTGAACACTTCCATCAGCGCTGCCTCCGCACCATCCTCAACATCCACTGGAGTGACTTCGTTACCAACACTGAAGTCCTCAAGCAAGCGGGGATCACCAGCGTTGAGGCCACACTCGTGAAGATACAGCTTCGCTGGGCAGGGCATGTGTCCAGGATGGAGGATCATCGCCTGCCAAAAATTGCACTGTATGGTGAGCTATCAACTGGTCACCGTGATAGAGGGGCACCTCGAAAGAGATATAAAGACTCCTTGAAAAAGACCCTTACCTCCTGTGGCATCGATCACCGCCAATGGGCATCACTAGCTGTTGACCGTACAAGCTGGCGACGTACAATTCACCAGGCCGCTGATACGTTTGAACAATTCAGACGGGCCATCTTGGAGGAAAAACGTTGGCAAAGAAAAAACCGGGAGCCATTGTCAGCACCCACCAAAACCCAGACATTCCCCTGCAGCCTCTGTGGACGGACGTGCCTATCACGTATTGGGTTCGTCAGCCACCAGCACAAGTGCAATAGACATAGAAATCTTCCTTCTTAATCTTCGTGTGCGAAGTCAAGCCAACAACAACTGTCTTATATAAAAGACTTGATTTCATATAGAATTTTATTTTTGAAAGATGTAAATGGAAGCATATGGTCATTTTCTAAAGACAGAACTCAAAAGGCAGGCTAGAGTTACATTTCGATCGTTATCCGTAGGGTAACAAGTCCGAAGGTTCTGCGGTACGACAAACAGGCTCAACACTGTTTCGAAAGCTCATTAACATCAGTATGAAAGAGAAGAAATGGCCCTTGGGTTCTGTATTCCGAAGGTTCGTTATTCAGAATGCTAATGAGCCGAAAGAAGGGTTCAATGTTCTGAATCCTCAGTGCCCGAGGGTTCATTGGTCCGAAAGAATGGTTCAATATTCAGACGGTTCAATAGCCCAAAGAATCTCTGATCCAGAAGAGAGCTTTACAGGTGTAATCGAGAAATGAAAAATTAATGGCTGGTTGATTAATGTTATTGGTATTAACTGTAATGACACGGCACTCTTGTAATTTATATAAGTCAACTAGATTAATTAATAATCTGCAAATTTTCACACACACACACACACACACACACACACATATATATATATATATATATATATATATATATATATATATATATATATATATATATATATATATATATATATATATATATTCCCCAACATTTTAGTCTACCACTAGAACTTGATGGGTTTTTGATTTTCATCAGATTACATCAGCTGAAATTTTAATATATTCTAGTGGTAGACTAAAATGTAGGGGAATATCTCAGCACTAATAAATCCCAACGTTTTAATTTTAAAAAAAATTGAATATTATGTTTTAATTTTCATCTGAAACATTAAGTCTGTAAATTGTTATAATTTGTGTGCGATTATGACAATTATTGGAACAGTGAATTGTATCGAACTTTTTAGCTGCTTCTTAAAATTTCCGTGTAATTCAGAAGATAGATGACAGATTTTCACCTGTATTTTAGCGATCCGCTCAAATAAGTCGGCTGAGACCAATAATAATTACGTTTGTCAGTCAGCATTTCCGTCCATGTGTATGTTGGTCCATTAACAATTTGGTTTCCACCTGATAAATTTACTGCAGATCGTTAAATTTTTCCAATTTTTGTTCGAAGCTTGATATTGGTGAGAACTCAATTGAGTTTATATTTTAACATTTTGCTTAATCGTTTAGAGGAGCTATGGTATAAGAATGACGACATCTTGACTATTCTTTCCGCAGCTTAACGTTCTCTAATTATAATTTAATTTCTTCAGCATTTATATTCTTCTGTGGCTTTACCTGCTATTGCCCATTGGGTGTGGGGTGGGATCAGAATCATTCTGTTTGTAGTACTAAATTATTCCAATCTCTTTGTGGTACTAAATGTTTTCAATACTTTGTAATATACAGAAAGTATATTTTATGCATTCACTTTCATAATTTCCGTATAGTGAGGTAAGTGATTTATTTTAAAGTGACTCCACATTGCTATGTTACCCACTTTTGAAAAAGTATTATTGAATGAGTTTCTTAAATCGTTTAGTGATCAACTGAAAGATCATGACTACTTCATAAAAAATTAATCATTCTTTGCCTGAAAAGTTAAATCACAACCTTGTTCAATGACTATTTAGAAGCGTAACTGGCCAAGTAAGAAAAACAAAGAAACAAGAAAACCCAAACAAACCAAAAACCTAAACAAAGAAACAAAGTGCTTCAAACAAAGAAACAAAAATTCCCAACAACAGTTAAGTTAGTTGTTTATAGTGCGTAGAATTAAGATATTGCTAAATATTGACTTGGATCAAAAAGTGTTTTCACTTGTATTGATTACTTTTATTTGGAAGGCCTTTGTGTTTATAGAATGCATGCGTATTCAACAAAGTGGCCAAACACATCTTTCAAACATTCAACTTAAGAAAGTCTTTATTTAAGTTTACATGTCTAAAATTTGTCACCATTCCTTGTTATGTGTAATGTCACATAATATTTCATCATTTGTTTTATATTTGTATTTGTTTCTTTCATATTTGTTCGTCCTAATGGATGAAAAAGTTTATAGTTTAGGTCCGAATAAAGTTTTTTTTTTCTGTTTTGCAAAACTATTGAGGACTATTTATCACCATTTACCTGGCATGTTCGTATATGACGAAATTAAATAGCGCGTCTATTTTGTAACGTCAATTTACTATACGTTGACCCGTAGGCGGAAGTATTGAGACAACTGAATACATATTTTGTTATATCATAGTTAACGTGATTTGAAAACTAAAAAATATGTTTTAACTTTAAGGGCGAAAATTGATCTGACCATGGAGGGAAAGCTTGTGCAGGTGCAACATAATATTAAAGTGCAAATTTGATCACCATTTTCTTTATCACATTTCAGTACTTAATAGATGATATTCTCCGCCTCCTCCTTCTCGATAAAACGCATCCTACAACGTCTAAAATAACAGCCCTCTCCAAAAACACAATAAAACCAACAAAACACTGGTAATAAAAGCAAGAATGACCAAAACCCATTTATACCGCGCTGTTTTACCTTTATTTTCTTTGTTGCTCTCATTTTCTTCGCTAGCATTTTATACAAATGTGAGATATTTATTAGAAACCTTTTCAGTCGTAAACATGCTCCTGGATGAGTAGTACTTGAAGAAAGTAACTATATCGATTACATCTACAGTGTATATATTACACATAAAATGACACCCATATAACAAACAAAAGAAGCGTTGAATTAGGAATATAAGACACGGGAGACAATATTCTAAACAATGATACGTTTCCTTGCATCATGCTACACACACGGTATTGAATGTTCGGCGTCCTTGAGACTGGTGCCTTGGTCAGTCCATAACAGTGAACTTAGTCCTTTTGTATAAACAGTATATCCAGCCACATATCAAACTAAAGTACATCCCTCGGAGAGTAAATGCATTACTCAAACGGTATTTGTGAAAGTTTGACGGTTGGTTTGATTCAAGTAATACTTCTTGTTGAGAAGCAAAGTGAGTGTTTCCAATCGCAAAATGACATAAGGATTATAAAGGATTATCACGAGAAAGAAGCACTATTTTTGGTTTCTTTTTTATTTTCAGCTTTTCAAAGTAGTTTGCATGCTGTAAAGGAGATGATCTGTGAAAATAGTAGGATTTCCCTCACCTAAAAGATATCATATTGTCTTAGGGGTTTATCCTAAACTTACACTAAATCACTAAAACCGATTATAGTGTAAAGTAATATCACAAATACATCGACCATTTATTTGAATATAATACTTACCATAATTTGTTCTAAAAAAAAATGGAGAAGGAAGCAAGCGTGGGTTTGCATAGTACTGTGCACTCGCTGACACTGACAGGACTGACAACCTTACCATGGAATAAATATTAGATCAGAACGACGATTTCTATGGAGGGAACCTGTCGCCAAAAGCGGTAAGAGCGAAATTAAATAATTTCACCCACCAGTATGTCAACTTATAGACTATGGGATGACTAGAGCACCAAAACAAGCAGAAATCCTGACGACCCTACATGTAATTAAGTACGACATTGGGACGATAGAGACGCTACAAAATGCGTGTCTGAACAGATACATGTTGTATCCGAGAAACAGGAATGAAAAATTCTTAGACATGACATCTATCGCAGTAAAGGGACTGACAGCAATGATAGGAGACGCACCGCCAATCGAAAGGGAAGTAGGGCCAAAACTGGTGGACGTACATATTAATGGACTGCCTTGTGACATCTCAACTAAGGAATTAGTACAAAAGGTAAAACTTGAAATGGGAGCATTGTAAAGTACCACAAGATGGCCACGATGTGGGACTGTGACCCAATACAACTAGGGAACAGGATCCTGACAATGACAAAGGAGGACTAAAAAAAAATACCTATGTTCTTTTACCTAATAGGCTTCAAACTTAGAAGTTGGTATAAGAATTGTGAAAATGACAGAAAATGCCTAAAGTGTGGAAACATGGGTCTCCTTGCCGTGGGACTGCACTAAATGGAAAAAGCCTACAACAGACATCAACCCTTCAAACAACAACCAGCCATCGACGTACGCAAAGACACCAATAAAAAGCTCAAAAACCCAACAGGAATGGAGCAACATACCTAAAAATGAGTGGATACATACATTGAGTCCTAATACCACAAAAGCAAAAACTCCAGCTAAGGAGCAGAAAACCCCGAAAAATAGGTTCCAAATACTAATGGAGGAAAGCTAGGGAGAGAAAGAGAAGGCCGATAAGGATGCAAATGAAATATAGGGTCTCTTACCATTAATAACTTCGACCCCAATGGAAAGGAAAAAGATGAAAAGAAGGAAGGCTGGCAACCTTTCCACGTCTTCAAATGATATCGTATGGAGCGAGGAAATGGAAAAGGAAGATGAAAAAAAGGGAAGAGAAACAAACCAAAAGGAGAGCTAAAGAAAAGAAGAGACCCAAAAATAAACAAGTTAAGTGACACAGAGGAAAGCTAGGGAGGAACGGAATACGACAGCAGTGCGTCAGATGGGACTAAGATGACAGAAAGACAGACAGAGCGGAATACGCTATACACGTCCAATGTCACAAGTGATTTTTACATGTCCAAAACTAATAACACGATAGGGGATGATCCAAAATCCCCAGATAAAAACACATCAATAATAGACAATAAAAAAACAGGTAAGCACTAACAAACAACCATAATAACCTAATACAAAAAAGCGATACCTGCTACGAACAAAAAATGGAGGAACAAAACTTCCGTTTGATGTCAATAGATGCCAATGGATTAAATAAAGAGAAACTAGAGAAACTAAAAACAGTAGGCGACTTTGACATACTATTCATACAAGAGACCCATAAAGAACTAACGAATGAACTGAAAACTGAGGGAGAAAGGGATATGGATTGTATAATCATAACTAACGATTTCATAGGAAAAGATACAAGAGCAGGGGTAGCAGTTTTCATTAAAAATAAAAGCGGACAAAAATGGGAAAGAATAGAGGAGGGAAATTTCATTAAAGGGCGACTAATACATATTAAAATTGGGGAGGTTCCATTAATTAATGTGTATATCCCATCAAACAGGTATAGGAAACATGAGTTTATATATGAATTGTCAAAGTATCTGGAGAGGTACACTATGGAAAACTTGATAATAGGAGAATATTTCAATTGGGTGGGAGACAAAATTGACAGGACAGATAAACTGACAACAGAGGACAATACATTTAAGGAATAAATGGAATATATAATGAATACGCAAATATTGGTTGACATTTACAGGAGACTCAACCTACCCAGGGCGGAATATACCTTTGAATACAATGGCAACATGGGAAGTAGAATAGATAAATTTTGGGGTACATCTAAAGGGAATAATAAATATATAAAATCTGGGATAATACATTTTAAACTTTCAAACCACAAATTAATAAACTTAGAAATGGGAAAAATAAATAGAATAAAATGGGGAAGAGGCCAATGGAAGATAAACAATAAAGTAGTAGAAGACAATGAATTCGGGAGGGAAATAAGGGAAGAAAAAGATAATTTTTGGACATAATAGAGGAATGGGATAAATTAAAAAGGAGATTTCAAAGCATAGCAATATACCATTCGAAACTAAGGATATTGAAAATGAAATTACAAAAAAGAAGCTATAATCAATTTACTAATAACATGCACACAGCAAAACACAAACAAAATCACTAGAAGAGAGAAAAATAAAATAAAAGGGGATGAAAGTAAAAGGGAAGGATATTAAAGCGGGGAAGTTTACGAATTTATACAAAAATGCAGAGGGTCTATACAAAAGGGAAGAACTTAGAAGAGGGGGTGAGAAAACATTAGAATCTTTGAAAATTGAAGAGGAAGGGAAAATAAAAAACAAGGAAAGGATACTGGAATATATACACAACTACTATAAAGAATTATACACGTCACAAAATATAAATGACACTAAGATAGACGATTACTTAAAATAGACAGAATGCGAGACGATATCCCCAGATCATAGGTACATACGTGAGGATTTCGTGACGCAAGAAGAAATATTAGATACAATAGGGAAATTATAAAAAAAAAAACAAAGCACCAAGAAGAGATGGACTCTCAGCAGAATTTTAAAAAAAAACATTCAGCGGAGAGCTATCGCCAGTATTAGAATGGTTGTATAATAATATTGCGCTAGGGAATAAAAAAAATGACAAACAGCATGAGGGAAGAAATAATTACGTAAATATATAAGGGGAAAGGGGACAGGGAAGAACTAAAAAAAACTGGAGACCAATCCCCCTCCTCAACATAGACTACAAAATTATTAGCAAAATTTTAGCGGAAAGGGTAAAAAAAAGGATTAGATAGGATACTAAACATAAACAAGACAAGTGGGGTAAAAGGAAGGAATATACAGGATAACTTTTTAAGTATTAGAACAATAATAGAACACAATATTACAGGACAGAGAAGTACTATGGTACTTATCAATCAAGAGAAAGCCTTGGACAGATTAGAGCAAAATTACATATACAAAATATTGGAAAAATAATTTGGATTTGGAAGGAACTTCCAAAACTGCACTAAAATCCTATACAGAGACATCAACTCGTATGTACAGGTAAATGGATCTAAAACGAAAAAAAAATTGAGATTAAAAGATCAGTGAGGCAAGGATGCCCACTATAGATGCTATTATATGCAATAGCGATTGAAATTATGAGCATAAAAATAAAACTGAACAAAGACATCAAAATATTGAAAGTTCCAAATATTAGAGAATAGGTAAAAATGATACAACATGCAGACGATTGCACAAACTTTGTACAAGACAAAAATTCTTATATAAAACTCATAAAAGAATTTGAAAGATTTGGCGGAAGTATCGGGATCCAAAGTAAATCACTAGAAAACAGAATTACTACCATTAGGAAACTGGTGAGGTATAAAACATGGCCAACCACTCCATTTGATTAAAGACAAGGTAAAGGCCCTGGGAGTCTTTATTAACCTAAAAAATCACGGAAAAAAATAACCGAAAATGTGAAAATCTGGGCCCTCACGCCATTGTCTAATGGAACGGGCACAGGTAGCTAAAAATTATATGTATGTGCACTTAAACTACATTCTAAAAACGCTAGACATAAAAAATGAATACCTCAAAACAATAGGTAACGAAATTATTAAATACTTATGGGGCTATAAAACACTACATTAACAAAGAAACACTATATAAGGAAGGGGAAAAAGTGAGCTTTGGCCTCCCGAACCCTGTTCTAATTAAATACACCAACATCATCAATAGATTTAAGAAGATAAATGCTATTTAGGTTTCTCTATGAAGCAGAGAAAAGACATTTACAATAATAATAAACTTATAAAATTAATAGAAGTGCTACGCAAATTAAGATCAATTAAAGAATTACTGAATAAATACAGAGACAGTAAGGAATTATGGGAGATGGATACAAAAACTACATACAAATGAGTGACAGATAATACGATAAATAAGGGAAATAAGCAAAGTCGAACAAGAAAACATACACATTAATTGGGATAGGGCTTGGGGAAATTGGATCAAACTAGGTTCGCTAAAAATCAAAGCCTCTGCTTTAAATACATGCATAATGCGTGTTGACAGGAGAGGTTGCAGTGAGACGGAATATGATCAGAGAATCGCCTAAAATCCACTGTGGAAAAAGCTCCCTTCACAAAACAACACGTAATGGTGGAGTGTGAATGGAATATAATAGAAAGAGTTTATATTATAATGGAAATAAGAAAGACTCAGCCGTATACGAAATGGAACATTTTGTACCTGGATGGGAACTACCTAAAACAATGTTGTACAAAGTTACAGATTTTATTATAGAGAATATGAGAGAATGCGAGGACAGATAATAGTTATAGGGGAGCACTAGATAGGAAACTAAAATATAAGGGGGACAGGGCCCCTCAAGCGGAAAGTACGAGATTAGGACGCCATGAGGCTAAATCACATGGCGCCTCACAAAGTGGAAAGGCTCATGGAAGAGTCGGGAAATAATCCGTTTAGAGGGAAACGAAGCATGCAACATATACGCAAGATTAAGGCAATAATTAGTCTGATTTTATAAGTGCATCCTTAAATCGCATGCCACGCATTATGTAGTAAAAATCGCTTGTGAGCTATACTGAACTCTACCCATCTTCTCTGTGTAGCTCCCGTACTACACAGAGAGGCCTACTTACAGGGCCAATAAACATTTTAGCAACACTTTGTTAAGGAACTAAATATAAACAATTAGAGACGACCCAACTCGAGGCGGGGCATGTACAATGGAAATAAACAAATGTGCAAAATTCGCTTCGAACACAGTTGGGTGTTGAGTGACGTATATCACATCGGTATTTTTATGCCTACCTCTGGAAAATATCCTAGCAGGATTCTTTTAATTGTCTAACATGACATCATCATATACGACTAAATTGTTGATACTTCCATCAATATCATCAATGCTCGGTGCTTCCTAGATATCGGTTATAAACTCAATAATATCCTCATCGATTTCCGATTTTGCTTTGTCGTTAAAATCCTTTAACACCGCGTAACATCGCTGATCGTCTACACTCGGGGCAACCAAATATAGTTTATCCCATTTCATCCATCTCGTTATTAAATTAAGTAGCAGTTGTGTCTTGCCACTTCCAGATGGTTCGATTATAATCATACGAATAGAATTCGGTAGCACTGCATGATGCTTAATTGGTTCTCGTGTTTTAGTCGCCGAAAAATCAAATACATTCATGTTATTATAAATATATTATGGATCTATATTGTGTGAAATGTAAGAAGCGTACTAGCACAGATGACTTGACGACGATTACAACTAAAAATAACAGATCAGCACTTACTGGTAAGTGTGTACAATGTGGTACAAACAATTTAGATTTGTTTCTATGAAATCTGCAGATGATTTAAAAAAAAAACGAGGAGGTGATATTGCAGCCAAGTTAGTAAAATTACCAGGAACACCATGGGCAAAATATGAGGGAGAAAAACACCTTCCGGGGTATAGTTATTGTGGACCCGGGACTAGACTCGATATCAGACTCGATGATCAAAACCAACCCCGACCCGGTGAAAACCCAATAAACGCTATTGATAAGGCGTGTCATGCTCATGATGCTGCTTATAAAAGCAGTAATCTGCAACATAGAGATATCGCAGATGTAAAATTAATTCATGCGTTGAATTCTATCACTGATAAATCCTTCAAAGAAAAATTGGCTTCATGGTTGATAAAATCGGCGATGAAAAGTAAATTAATGTTGGGTGCTGGTAATTAATAACATCATGGAATCTGTTTATTATTCTCCAAGAGGATACAGGAGGGGTAAAGCAGCAATCAGTAAACTCGCTAGCGCCGCAAAGGTGAAAAATACCGCTGCAGCGGATTGGTTATCCGAATAGGCGATATGGCAAATATATCTACCACCGCCGAAACAAATTAACTACTCGCATTTTGATGTCAGCTCACCTAATGAGGTTCATCAGGCTGATATATTATTTCTGCCGCATGATGGTTTTTACAAATATGCGCTAACCGTAGTTGATGTTGCGAGTCGATACAAACAAGCAGAACCGCTAAAAACAAAATCATCAACTGAAGTGGTTTCTGCAAGTGAAAGGATTTATCGACGAGGTTCTCTGCATTGGCCAAATCTATTACAAGTTGATCCTGGCAAGGAATTTCAGGGTGCAGTGTTATCAACAATGAAGCATCATAATGTCACCATCAGACGAGGACATACTGCCAGGCAATTGTTGAACGATTTAATCGGCCACTTGCTGAGCGGTTATTTGGATATCAATACGCGAAGGAGTTTATTCAGGATAAACGATCCCGTGAGTGGGTCAAGAGATTACCTGGCGTAATTACCGCGCTGAATAACGAGATTACTCGAACAATTAATATGAAACCTAACAATGCGATTAAAAAAAGTATATACCTGTAAAACCACAAATGATTTTTCAAAACAACCAATGTCACTGTTAGATATTTATATGAACCAGGAGAGCTCGAAGGTGGCAAAAAAGAGCTACTGATCCTATTTGGAGTGTTACTGCACATAAAATATCTAGTATATCACGATGTACAGGTATACCGCCAGTGTATAGGTTGGATTCAACTGCTCCTCAGCGAGGATTTACTCGTGAACAACTACAAGTGATACCCGAGGATACTCAATTACTGCCGCGTAGTCTTAACTAGCACCTCTGCGTCTGTTGCACTCAAGACAAGTCAGCATCACATTATCTCTGGTATGACATACGCTGCTATTCTTTCTGTCTACGGTAAATTGGCGGGGGTCTTTATCCGACCAACACCAACGCATTATACAATTACAACTCGCGCAGTGATTATTCTGTTGTTGTTTTAGTGTGACTATAAATTCGGCATCAATGTCAAATTTTCTGTTATTTTTTTTATCCTGCTGTTTATAACCAGATATTTTTTTTCTGATTATATCATCGCTGACAATGTCACTTATTGTAGTGTCGTTATAGTCTAAAACAACTCTTCGAAGTTGATTTATTCTTCGTACTCTGGACACTGCTAGATAAACTAAATTCGACCACTTGATGTGATTATCTATGATCCAAACAATTGTATCGGATATAGTCAACCCTTGTGAAGAATGTATCGTCGCTGCGTATCCTAGCTTCCATGGGGATTTAACAGCGCGCAATGAATCTTCGACAACACTGATATCAACTAACACAATATCATTTAACACTAAAATCTGCTTTCCTGACTCTGTCAGGCCTGGAATATCAACTTCGATATTTTGTGTTCGTGTATCCTTGGGTCTATAACACAGCGGCACTGGAAGTGTTGCAAATTTTTCTTTATGCGTCTTAAATAACTTCATCTGAAGTGTGTCTTTGACTATCTTTCTACTTGCTACTTTTAAATCGTTTGGTCTACATGCTTCCCAGAAATCATTTAATGGGGTTTCTGAAATTATTTCACGCGCTATTTCACATTGGATTCTATCCGGTTGTAATTTGATTAGTTTCTTGAACTCGCCTAATTATTCATCAAGTGATCTATGATCAGTACTAATTTCTTCATTATAGTCTACAAAAATGTTTAGCCAATTATGTGGAGATAAACCGACAAATGGTGGTGGTTGACCATGATCGCCACACATTATCACTTTTGTATTCGCTAGCAATAACTAATCAAGAAACCTTTGTAATACATCTAACGACACCGTGCATATCTCATCCCAAAAAATGATTTCAGGAATATATTTTTCGCCCATTCGATCAGGAGTCCATTCGTCACCTTTCCATCGGAAAAAACTGTGATAAGTGCAAGCATTAATTCCTCGCTGTTCCATCTCTCTTGCAAGTCTGTGTGTTGCTGTTAGAACGGTAATGCTTGATTTCCCTCGAAATAATCTGATTGCACGAGTCGTCTTCCCTGACCCACCACAGCCGTTTAAGAAACTGGTTTTATATCTACATATTGGATCGGAACACGAAGGCGCACTAGATAGTTCTGATATCTGATTATTTTAAAGTAATTGTTTTCAATCGTAACATCTGCTAATTTGGAGTAATCACGCAGTATTTCCTTTTTAATTCTCTATGATCCCCAACTCTCGTCTGAATTAGTGAATTCAGCTACTGCTTCGCTATATTTTACGTCTATATAAAATTAATCAGCGGTTACTCTAACCGCGGTGTCAGGAAATCTATTTATCATCGAAAGTAAATTAATAGAAGCATAAGCCAGCATAGACGACCTTAAGTACGTATATTGAGGATTTTCTCAATCTGTGTAAGTAACAATTGTATCTAATTTAGTTCGATTGTATAATAAAGCGTCTTTACGATCGACGTATATACACCTAGATGTTACATCTGCGATTATAAAATCGTATTCAGCATGATCTATAATCAACCGCGAAGAATATCGTTTGCGGTCGTATTTTCCACCTTGTGTGAACTTACCAATTATTCTTCTACCGAAATCTTTTTCGTGTTTATTTCTAACTTCAAAGATTTGTTTGGACCATTTCCCGATATATTCTTCGTCGAGATCGGGGAATTGTGTTTTGTTTTCGGTGATTATACTATATAGACTATCGGGTTGTGGTAACCAGACTTCAGTCTGCGCTCGATATGATATAATTGCTTCACTGACAATCAGCGATATCAACATTTTAGAATCAATCATATACCGTAACAACACTATTGGCATCCAGTGTTTTTCACAGATGTGTCTACCAAACCAAGCATAACAACACGGATGAAGTCCTTTAGCTAATTCAAATGATACCACACGAGCGAATCCGGTTAAATCAAAATCGTGCAGTGGTCCATTAATCGCAGCACGGGTCATCTCATGTGTGGGATGTCCAAATCTTTTGAAGTACTCAGAGCACTCTCCATACCGAAGAAAACTCCCTGGATAACACGCAATCATATCAACCGAAATAATACTTTCAGGGTCGTATTTTGTGTTCTATAATCCACCATAGTTATATTCCACGCAGCTTGATTCGATATCTGAGAGAAATTCTGCGTGTGTTGGTTTCCATAGATTTCTTGTCCTAGTGAAATGAGCTGCAACTGATGGAATTGTAAAACAGTTTGTTAATATTTGTTCGTCGTAATCCGTTGAAAAACCACTAGCTAGTTTTTTCATCTCGTTGTGGAGGGCTTCAGTACGGTATAATTCGCCATTGGGTCTTACAAATTGATCGAATTTACCCTCTTCGTCTTCAAAACTGTGAAGTAACCAACTGACATAGGATCTTTTTTTACTGAACTCGTAAATAAAATCAAATACATTTCACGTGTAATATTTTATGGTTCTATCCCGCGGAAAATATTGTTACCGCAGGTGTCCATGCGTGTTCGTTATGGTCAATAATTTTGATTGGAGCTCCTTTTGATTTATATCTGGATTCTTGTAATATCTCGCCTGTTATGGTTATTGGGAATCTTAATGATGTTTCTAATTTGGCTATATCTTGAATCGTTGTTCCGTTCTTCCTAGCTGTAAATTCCCATTCGTTTTTTTGTCTTAGATCCGTCAATTTGTTTCCAACAACACATTTGTAAAATGCTGTATTATTCGTTATGCTACACAATTCAACGATGACAGTTTGATTGGTTTTAATTTTTCAATATTCTGTTTATCATTTAACGGATAGGTTCCATAAACAACTGCTGTTACATGATAGGATCTCTCGTAGTATGGTTTGTCAATTCCAGTCAGCAATCTTGGTTTGGAATCCTGACTCACAGTGATAGTTCTTTTATCTTTCAAGATTGTTTCAAATTTGTCGCGTATAATCCAATTTCCCGTTTCTGAACGGATAATGAATTTCACTCTAAAAAAATACTTTTTCTGGTCGAGATATGAGATTATCACTGCTGCTCTTTCGTCGTTCATGGTAGCATCAACACTACCATCAATTCGAAATGTCGACCAACAGTGAGACGCTCTATCACGCTTGGATTCATTAAAACAATCACGGATTTTACCCAACATGCTTCTATCACTTATTAGACTCTTTGGTACATAAGTGGAGACTCTATCGAGATTGAATTCAACCTTTTTTTAAGGCGTAATCTTCGATAATCTTTCGAACTCCTCCATATTATAATTAAAACAAGTATTTAAATAAAGAATTTATTATATAATGAATCATTGCAAGTGGCTTATGATAGGATCAGTAACCGCATGTAACAAATCATGCATAAGTGAATTATGTGGATATCATTTACAAAGCGTACGTCGTAGGAGTTTAGGTCCGCCACCTTGCATACGATGTGGGGTAGGTGTTCGTGGTAAATCGCAATTGTGTCTCAGTTGTGGTGGTAAACGATACAGAGAGTTGAAGCGCTATTATGATAAACGAATTAAGAATTTCGACTCTGGCAACGTCCTTGACAACGACAAAGACAAAATCACAAGAACGCCCCAAGACTATATTGAAAGATTTCCAAGTAATAATTAAACCAAATAATGAATTAGCCAAATAATATTATAGTATATAAATGAACCAAGAATTTCAACCGCATCCTGTGATTACAAATTATGAAGCGTCTAGCGATGATATTGTTAGACATCGCAGACTACAAAAACCAGTGAGTACTGTTAGTAATCAAGGATATTTGATGTTTGGTGCTGGACGGAAAATATCAGTGTCACAGAATAATACATGAATGCTACAATGGATTGATCAAGGATGGATTTCTAATCGACCATATTGATTACAATCCTAAAAATTAACAAATTGGATAATATACAAGCCATTACACAAAGTGAAAACACCAAACGAGGGAGAACTGGAAAATACACGAAAATTGCAAAATGTGTAAAATCATTTAATATAGAACAAAACGAAGAAAGAGTATTTCAATCAATGAATGAGGTTGGAAAGTATTTCAATGATTCTATGTCTTCGGTACGAAAAGTATCAGAAGGAATTTATAAATCAGCGATTTCCAAGAGAACAGGACATAGAATTCAATTCATTTATATATAACACTATGTGGTCTTAAGACCAAAAATCGTAAACGATGAAATTGCAAGCAATTTACGATGAAAGTCTTAAGATGAAAATCCTTTTAGGATTTCACAAACAGACTACTTTGTAGGACCTCACCTCGTAGATCAATTAGATTATTGGATTGGTCAGTGAGTTTGAAATTAATTCTCGTTAACGAATCATTAGTTGGATCCTCAATTATTAAAAATCCTGGTGGAGCCGTTGGTGCAAATGAATATAAAATATATCCCTGTTGGGATTGATTCAACCGTTCAAGATTTTTTTGATAACTTCCTTCGATAACATCACATACTAAATTCAATGCAATCATCGAGGATATATTGACGTTTTGAGGAGCGATATGTCGCCTACCACCATCTGGGTCATTATTATGTTTCAGGATATTTGTTTGTGATATTTTTTTCCATGCGGCGAGTATTTGTAGGAAATACTCATCAAGGAGATCATTAACAATTTTTTTTAGTTCATATGCGTTATACCCAGGAAATTTGAAATCGGGTAAATTAGCTTCTGTGATATTGTAACCGGTTAGGAATTTTTGTTTATCTCCGTTTTTGTCATTAATTATTATTTGAATTATTCGTGTGTTGATATTTTTCATGTCGGATACAAGCTGATTTAATATCTCAATATATTTTATGACCTCGCTGCGTGAACTCGTTATATCAAAAAGATGTTTTTGGAAACTCTGTTGTAGTCGTTCTAATTGTGTTTAGGGTAATTGAGCGATCTCTTTCAAATAATCAATGACATTATTTAGAGTAAATACAATGGCAATGGATGAATCAGGAGTTTTCTCAAAACCAAATTCCCATTGCATGGTTTTGTTATCGAGAAATGTGAATCTATCAGTTAATTTTGCATTTTTTATATCAGGTAAATAATTTCGATATGATGGAGCAATTTCGTGGTATGATTGTACATCTGTGACATAATCAGATTTTTTTAGGTTCTGATATTTGATAAGATGTCCGAGGTGGGGTTTCAGGCCATCCTAATGTAGTTCTGATTGAGCTTTGATAGATATCTACGACATAACTGGGTGAGTTTATCTCAATCGCAGATGATAACGTCGGCTCGTGAACCGTTATAGCGATTTTCGATTCTTCTTTTCCAGTAATGGATTTTATTCTGCGTCGTAATTCATTATTGATCTGTTCGATTTGGTAGGGCCCAGATGGTAGCGAAACAACGTTCCAGTCTGGAGTACCATCAGGTTTATTTTTCCTCGCAAACACCAGGGAATTATTCGGTTGTTGACCGCCAAATGCCTGTGATTTAATGTTAGGCCAACTATGATATACTCGTAATTTTTCTAACGCTATCTCCTTCACGGGAATCGCAGAAGGGAAATTCACACTGAATTCAGGATTGGTTGATGTTATTGAGATCATGCTGGTTTTCACCGGTGTGGTATTTTCTGCTATTCGTTGAAGTAGTTCTTGCGATGCCGCCATTGTTATTATATTCGTGTTGTCGCTCTAATTTAGGCATCGCGGAATCATAAACACGTACTATCGCTGAAAACTCACTATCGGATATTAATGTGTCATCGAGTGACGACGATATCATCGAGGATAATTGGGAGTACGCGGTTGACACAAAGTGGAATTTAACTACGTAGTCTTGTAGTTTGCGCTGGATACAAGATGATATTTTTTTTGTTATAATCGAAATAATTCCCGCTATTGTTGTCGCCGATGATATACAAATTGGAACAGCTATCGGAGCAACCATTGTCACCGAGGAAAGTATAATAACAGCTCCGGTGATTACACCTGATACCGAGTACACGGTAACATCAACTGCGGTAATTCTTCGTCGGTATATTTTTTATATTTTTACTTGATACTCCTCAGTGAGTGTTTTGAGTTTAGTTTTAAATTCTTTGACCTGATCATAGCGATATTGCTGTGATGACATTTTATTTATTACAACATAATTCAATTATGTTGTTTACTTAAGTCGGCTACAAATTCCACATGCCATGTTAATGAAACTCTAGCCAAATTATTATCAGTCGTTGTAATGGTGAATCGTTCAGTTGTTCACTTGTCGATGATCGTTGATATCATATTGTTGACCCCAGATGAACTCGTTGATAAAATATGAAATTGAGTCGTTGATATTAGTGTTAATTAATAAATACCCTTGACGGTCGCGGTGATATCTAATTTGTTGTTTGTAGGTGTCCACGCAAATGATCCGTGTTGGATCGTATATACCGAGTTTATATTTTTCTCATGAGGAATTTTTACTTTTTTAAGTACTTGTATCATCCTCGGCAGATCATCTCTGTCGTTTTAATATCAGCGTTGATAGCTTCTATTCGCCGATTAATCGCGGTATTTCATTGCTGGTTGCTTTAAGATCTTCGATGGATTTTTTAAGTTCTGGTAGTTTCATTTCAACTTTATCAAATGTGGTAATAAAGAATTTCTCAATGAGATTTTTACGAAAAGTTGTAAACTTATCGACATGATGATGCTCGTTCTAACATAGCTGTTTTATCTCTGTTAGCTTCGCTGTGGTCACCGGTGGGTTTCCCAAAAATTTAACATGGGTTTATCAAAATACAAAAGTAACCGAACCTTTTTTCTGGAATACTTGCGGTTTCTGAATCTAATAATCCATCATGATTTGAATATCCAGTTGCAGCTAACGCTGCAGTGATTTTATCAAATTGCTTGCTTACTACGTTCTTTCAGAAATTGGGCTGTTAGTTTTGTTGTGTGTGTGTGGCGGGGGGGGGGGAATGTAACAATATTCCCTATATCGCTGACCTCCTCATGGACTTTGTAAATGCTGTCAAGTACTTGTTGCATTTATTCTTGTAATTGTGGCTGAGCCGCAGATATTTCAGCCGAAAGTTCTTGTTGAATCATTTTTTGTCTGTTTGTCTGTCTGTTTTTAGTTCATTCTGCTATTTTTTCAGTTGATTTAGCAGTTTGTTTTAAGGTAGGCAGAAGACCTATGATATCCTCTGTAACACATTCGGTAGGATTCGTAACCAGTTTAAATAATTGCTCTGCACCTTGTGCAAATTCCACCTGAGACTTCAAACGCATTTGTAATATTTGTTTGACAGAATAGCGGACGAGGATATATTTCTTAATTTCCTGTAGTAGCTCTCGAGCTAATCTAGCTGTGTAAGCTGTGCAAGACTCCATAGCTGGCGCCATTATTGATATATAATATTGATTTAATTACTCACACATTAGAGCAGCAGAGAATGCGCTATCTCAATGAAACGTATAGGTGGGTAAACAAAACATACATAACATTTTTAAAAAAAAACAATTAACGACAAAAATGAGCTAACCCAATTAGGGAGAGACACTATCGGTCAGTAAGAGGCTTCCGTTTGGCGTTATTGACTGTGGGTTTTTTTTTCATTTCGTAGGAAGTTTTTTTTTTCAAAGATGAAGTTCTAGCAAAAGGCCTGTTCACCATTTTTGCTGCTTCACACACATACTACCTGTGCAATGAATAATGCAATTAGGTGCAGTTAAGATGGCTAACATACTTAAGGGCTATTTTGGTAATACGAATTGGACCAGTGGGTGGTTGTGATTACTGCTCTTTGTTTCAATTTTCACCGTATGTACTTCTCTATGTATTAATCCGCCAAACTTTATATCTTCGGGTATCAAAAGTCTTTCGTCCTAATAACCGTAAACAGACCACGAAATGTACTTCCCATTAGCTACTTATTCCAAATAAAAATATAAAAATATCCATAAATAAGATGCGTACTGAATTTTAATTGCAAATAAGAGAACTATTCTAGTTGTGGTGTGCATTTCCGCTATTATATGAGAAGGCACTTCCCACAAATCAAGATTGTGAATCAAATTAGGAAAAATACAAATTTTAACAAAATTACAAACTGATCAGTTAATATATGTGGGTAGCTTACGTACATTACATGATAGTACTGTGTAGAGTTCTGGTGGATGCAGTGATGGTCACTAAATGTGACACTTCAACGGAGTATAACGTAACATGCTTAAGTACAATGAATATGACATGTATTTATGATATATCAATGTGATTTTCTACACTGGACTCTACGGTGTGTCGAATAGATCACGTATTGGGAAAGAGTTTAAAATTTTTAGTACTTAGATATGTACATGTTAATGGTGATTGAGGTAACTTGTTCTGTATTTGTGATAATTAGTTATTCATGTTGTTTTGTGTTGACATTTGAACACTGGATAAATTAATTTGTATTGTTGTACAGTGTAGTCATTGGCACAAACATGGGCGCTTTGCATATCAGGAAACAAATAGGAAGTTAAATATGGCTGGTGGCCTACATAAATGGAAAATACTTGACCTAAGTATTATGTTTCGTCCATTTTGCCTTCAACCATTATTAGTATACCCGAAAAAAGTTAAGAGATTTCAACTGATGATTCAATCATTAAATAACTTTAGTAAACTGAATTACTGTTTCAGCAGATACAAAATGACACGTGAGCAGAGACACTACATACATACTCTATATTGCGGTACACTGTATTAAAGTTTGCAGATAAAAATATGGAACCGTTTTTATTATAAACTTTTCTTTCACACATTCAGTACTACATGATGCATGCTACTTAACTGAAAGACATGGGACATCATTAGTATCATAATTTGTAGCCATTTATTCACAACCAGAGTACCATCCCGACATTTCCTTACAATGTACATGTATCTTGTTTTCTGTTCTGATAGACTCCTCTGTTACTGGTATTTCTACTACTACAACTGCTGCTACTAAACTAGGATTATTACTACTTCGACTACTAATGCTATTACTACTACTACTACTACTACTACTACTACTACTACTACTACTACTACTACTACTACTACTACGAAACCGCTCCGGTGGCCTAGTGGTTAGAGCGTCCGCCCGGGAAACGGGAGGTCGTCGGTTCGATCCCCGGCCGAGTCATACCAAAGACTTACAAAAATGGTACTAACAGCTGCCTCGCTTGACGTTCAGCATTAAGAGGTTAGTGTTAGGACTGGTCGGCCTGGTGTCAGGATAATGTGACTGGGTGAGACATCATGCTACATGTCTGCGGCATGATGTCTCAGTGCTAGACATCACTATAAACTGCCTCACTGCAGACATCGTAGCGATATGACTGAAAAATTGTTAAAGCTACGTTAAAAATCCTAATCAAACAAACAAACAACTACTACTACTACTACTACTACTACTACTACTACTACTACTATCACTCACATTTCCTTACAATGTACATGTATCTTGTTTTCTGTTCTGATAGACTCCTCTGTTACTGGTATTTCTACTATTACAACTGCTGCTACTAAACTATGGTTACTACTACTACTACTACTACTACTACTACTACTACTACTACTACTACTACTACTACTACTACTATCATTCGCATGTCCTTACAATGTACAGGGACAAGAGTGATTATTTTGAGTCGTCAATAAGGAACACTTGAACTTTCGTACCCAATCGTGAAGTAACGGATTTGCCCTTCTCATCATCCGGTACATATATATTGCTTTCATGCTTCAGTGACACAACCCATTTGATCTGCATACCAGGATAAGTTCGCCTCCCAGATTGCCGTAACAGGTATTTTGATAAGGTTTCATAAATGTTCTTATTAATTCCAGAAGCATGAATGTGAGACCATATTTATTTATTTATTTATTTATTGTCAACATAATTAGCCAAGTGTGTTAATTATTTGATGTGATGCGCCATCTGTTGTTGCCCATGTTGTACAAACTATCCGATTTTATACATTTTCCCAATTTAAAGAAAGCAAACGTGCTGATGATATTGTGATCTAACAACTAATACAATTCTGTCGATGTAAACAAACAATGTTCTCCCTTTGACAACGTTAAAGTAGCTTTTATCGTTATGTTTCATTTTCTTTGCTTTTTTCTTAACTACGAACAACTAAACAAACAGGTTCATTAGGGGAAAGTAAGTAAGATTGAGCAACAGTATTAATGTAGACGGAGGAGTAAATTGCATATCGGGTAAATTGCATGTTAAATTTATAGAACGTAAGTCATCAATAAGAATGTGTGTATGGTCATACAGAGTGAAAAGTTGTCTTTTGTAAGGGGTGTGCCTGTTTCAACTCTATTCTTTTTAAAATAAACGTTATTTCCACTCAGAACAGCAGCAGAGAGGGTGAATCAGACGACCTTTTATAGGCGTCGATTCGGTAATCTAAGGCTTCTTCGTAAATCGTAAAAAAAGGCGTCGATTCGGTAAATTGAGACTTCCTCGATGAATTCGTCAATGACGCCAACGTCGTTGTCACTCACCCTCTCTGCTGCTATGGGTTAACCAAATATTTGATCGAGTTTTTAGGACTTTACAAACAAACTAATCGCTAGCACCTCCTCTTGTAGATCAATTAAATTATTTGACTGGTCGGTGAGTCGGAAATTAATTCTCGTTAGCGAATTATTATGGCATCGCATGTAGACAGGATTAATTGGGTTTTCAATAATTAGAAATCCCGGAGGGGCTGTTGGTGCAAACGAATAAAGAATATATCCATGCTGAGCTTGATTTGATTGCTCTAGATTAATTTGATAACTTCCTTCGATAGCATCACATGTTAAATTGAGCACAATCACTGTTGAAATATTTACATTGTGCGGGGCAATATGCCTACCGCCACCATCTGGATCATTATTATATTTAAGGATAGTTGAATCTGGTTTTTGTAATATCGCGATAATCTTAACAATTTTTGCTAGTTCATCAACGTTATATCCGGGACACTTGAAATTACGCAGATTGTCTTCTGTGATATTGTAATCGGTTAGGAATCGTTGTTTATTGTCGCTGTTGTCATTAATTATTGTTTGAATAATTAGTTCATAGATATATTCCATGTCAGATATAAGTTGATTTATTATTTCAACGTGTTTTTGCGATTTTTGTTTGCCGTAGTTGTTCTAATTGTGTTTTATATAATTGATTAATTTCATTAAAATAGCCACGGACGTCAGTTAGCGTAAATGAAATAGTAACAGATGAGTCGGCTGTTCTTTTAATGATAAAATCCCATTGCAATGTGTTTTTATTGGTAAATATAAATCTATCGGTGATTCTTCCTTTTCTTATATCAGATAAATTATCTCGATAACTGGGATTGATTTCATGATATGATTTTACGTCTGTGGTTAAGTCGGCGGTGGATTTTTCTGGTGGTTTTTCAGGCCATCCTAACACTGTTCTTAACGAGCTGTTATAGATATCTACAATGTATCCCTCTGTGCTTATTTCGATCGACGACGAGAGCGTCGGTTCATGAAGTTTAATAGCTATTTTTGATTCTTTTTCAGTAATTGATTTTATTCTACGCTGAATTTCAGCATCGATTTGCTCAATTTGGTACGACCCAGTTGGTAACGAAACAGTTTCCCACGCTGGAGTACCATCGGGTTTATTCTTATACGAGAACACCAGTGTGTTATTGGGTTGCTGACCGCCAAATGCAACCGATCTGATATTAGGCCAGCTATGATATACTCGTAATTTTGCCAGCGCGATCTCACGCACTGGAATCGGAGAAGGGAAGTTCACACTAAATTCAGGGTTTGTTGATGTTATTGATATCATGCTTGTTCGTATCGGAGTGGTATTCTCCGCGATTCGTTGAAGCAGTTGCAATTCGTTGAATTGTAGTGACATTATTATTAACGCTGTCTTCAATTTCCAATTTCAACATCGCGGAGTTATACAACTGGGTCATCGTGGAAAATTCAACATCGGATATGAACGAATTATCTATTGACAGTGAGATCAACTCGAATAATTTCGAGTACGCGTCAAATACCACCCTGTACCGAGCTGTATAATCACTGAGTTTTTTCTGAGAACACGATGATAACTTTTTAGTTATCGCGGTGGCGACTGCCGCAATTGTTGTTGCCGCGGAGATAGCAATTGGAACTGCAATCGGAGTCATCATGGTCACCGTCGACAAAATAACCCCGGCGCTGGCCATCACACCGGATACCGAGTACACGGTGATGTCGATGATTGCTACGCTGCGTCGGTACTTTTTCATTTTTTCACGATAGCGCTCAGAAAGTGATTTCAAATTCGCGGAAAATTCTTTCACGGTATTATATCGATATCGATGCGATTGTGATTACATTGACTCTGTCAACGGGATTATTATCGGTTCAATTGATTTCGTTGACTCCGTCAATGATGTCATTGTTATTTTAAACCCGCTAGTGTTTTCAATTATTCGCCATCGCTAAGGGTCAGGGCAGGCCAGGTAGGTAAATGGGTTGGGATGTCGTAGGTATGGTAGCTTCAGCCGGAAAAATCATCTACAAGTTCTAAACACTAAGTTATTTTTGATCTAATGGTGGAGCTATCAACCGCGACGACATTAAAGTGTTGACCGTTACTCCTGATAATTAACATCGCGGTGCCACCAGAGTAGGTTTGACCGCCCGCGATCATATTAAATTGATTGATAGAGATCCACGTTAGCCTGTAGATACCTTCGATCCCCGTTGGACTGTAGATATCATTCCCCCCAGCCTCGCCCCTCTTCCAGAGACCGGCGGACAATGTAGTATAAACGTCTTTTATCCAATCCATGGTTCCATGATCGACCGTATACACGACATTTTTAATGCTTATGCGTGGATGCGGAATCTTTATCTTTTCAAAATTTTCTTTTAGTTTAAGAATATCATTGTAAATATCTTTGAGAGTAATCGTAGATGTAGCCGGGACACCAAAAAACTTATCGACGACATCGTTGGTGGGTTTTTGTACCTTTTTAAAATCTTCTTTTAGTTTAAGAATATCATTGTAAATCTCGAGATAATTTGTCCCCTTGATATCGGCGGAAGTCATCATCTTCCCATCACTCTTGAAAAAAAGTGTAGACAAAAGTCTGTCATATCCAGACTGGAATTTTAAATAAGCTTCGAGATTAGAAAGTTTCACCGTGATATTTTGGAGTGTAATACCCTCAAAGAACTTATTAACAATTTCGCTGGTGGATTTTTGTTCGTCAAACGCGCTTTTAATTTCAGCGAGGGTTGGACCTGTCAACGATGTGGTTTCAGACACAGGTGTTCTCCCAAGAAATTTATCCACGATGGTATTAAGTGTTGTTTGTCTCACCATAAACATATTAATATCTTTGAGAGTCATTGAAGATGTAGCTGCAGGGACACCAAAGAAACTATTAGCGACGTGAGCATTGTGAGTATGTTTGACAATAAACTCGCTAATTTCAGCGAGAGTCATGCCAGCCACAAGCGGGTTTCCAAAAAACTTAACAATGACGTCGTTAGTGGGTTTTTGTACCTTTTCAAGATTTTCTACTATTTTAAAAATATCATTGTAAATATCGAGATAATTTGCCTTGATTTCATCTTCATTCATCATCCTTCCCGCGTCTTTGTTAAAAAAGAATAGCGATAGAAAGTTTTTAATTTCAGCGAGAGTCATGCCAACCACAAGCGGGGTTCCAAAGAATTTATGTACGACATTTTTGCGAAAAGAATTATAACCTCGTATATGATCATCCAGCTCACGGCCGTGGGTGTCAATTTTGTCGGTGATCGTAGACACAAGTGCGCCGGGTTTAAGTTGTCCACCGTTGGAATACAGCGCAATAGAGTTTTCAGCGGCGTCGTGTTGTCGTATCAAAATGTAATTCACGGATATATTACTACTTTTCAATTTACCCTGGCGATCTTGAAATACAACTATTTCGTTCGGGTCAACACTTGCTAAATTTAACGTCTCAGCGATTTCATCTTCAATTATTTTTTTTGCATCCTCGATAGAACCCGCAGATGTTTCCGCGGTGGGTTTCAACATTGACAGAGATTGCCCCCAAATATTAATCATTATTGTAAAGATTCTAGTATTTTCAATTTATTGATTCTCTAAAATTACCTTGTAATTTCCCACTCGTGTATTTATTTACAACCAGATGAGGTGGTTTCTGTGACGATGAAATCTCCGCGAGGACATTTAATACTTCACGGCCGCATATCGGTGGATCATTTAATTGTTGTGTTGGCAGCGTGGAATAAAAAATCGGAAACTCTTTGAGTTTCATCGAAGAATTTATATACCGCATAAACTCGCTTGGCGGAGCTAACCCATATGAATCAAAATAGACAATTCCACGCGGATCGATTGCGTATGCAACCCAGTGAGTTCCCGATCCGTTACTGTTATCAAGATTGATGATACCTGTTTCAACATGTTTAGGTTTTCTCGGTAATTGATCTCTCATAAAAACCCCTCTGAAGTTTTTTATCGCCAGTTTTTTAGCAGCATCAATTAAATCAAAATTGGACATAGGGAGAATTGGGCTTTCAACTAATAAACCGTTCCTGGGATTCTTAGGCCGGATCCGTGAACGGATCTCCCGCTGTACCATGAATACGGGGTTCCTGGTAGTCTTAGACCCTTTCCCTTTTTTTTATATCCTTTCCCAGTTGCCTTTTTCAACGCCATTCCTGCCGCGGTCCCAACGGCTCCCAACGCCGCCGCTTTCGCCACTGCTGGGGCAGCCGCTGCAATCAATGCTGGTATTGCAGCTAACAATGGAAATATACCACCTGATTTTATCATGTTGGCGACTGCGGCTTTCGAAAATACAATTTGAACCCCTTTCTTATTCTTTAGCGCATCATTGAAATGTTTTATTTGACGATCCGTCAATGATATTTTATGTGTACCGCCGGACATCTGCGCTGGTTTTAACGTTATTGTTGTTCCACATTCTTTAGCGGATTTTGATCGCAATTTCTTGACCTGACCATCAGTCAGATTGACACTAACAACACTATATGTCATTTTATTGTAAAACACATTTATGCTTTCAATTGATCTAATTGGAAACTCTTCAAGTTTCATTTACATATTTTCCACTGGTGCATCAACTACTCTCATTCGTCCACCAACCCCTTCTAACAACATTGATTTATCACTGAGAATGACAGCAATCGCTCTATAATTAACGCCACCAGGAGCTATACGAGCTCTGAAGTGTATATCAACGACGGATTGCCTTGTTAAATCAAGATGTTCCAGCGAAAAGTAATAAATCGGATAGAGGCTTTTAAAATCAAGTTGAGATATTTGTAAACCAGTATCAACATTTTGATCACGACCCATATATGACAGCATCCGATGATACACACGTGCTATGTGGTTAGTGTCGTAATCAAGCTGAATATCCTCAGATGGTTCTTGTTGTCCGTTTATTCTCAGTGAAACCTCATTGACTCCTAACCGATCAAATATCATATGACTGCGTTCTTGGGAGCCTAATCGATCCCGATCCTGCAGCGCTATAAATATATGACGTGGAGCTGAAACGCCTTGTTTTGATGCCAGGTGCCATGTAAATGTATCAGCAACATTATCCTCTTTGGCATCAGTTGTTGTTGTTAGCCAACTTATCAATGATTTGCCACCTGTGTCCATAAATGAAAGTAGCCGCTCTTCCGTGGTAATTGATGGGGTCATTACTGGTATCCACAATACTATTTTACTCAAAACAACTTTACCATCAGCGGCACCAGTACGCCAAATTGCATCATTGTCATTGCCTTTTCGCACTAACGCGATTGTGTGCTTGGCTCCATAGATGACTTTTCTGACATTTCTGCAGAATCCAAATATGTGATGGAGTGGAATCGCACATGAAAAATATCGTTGTGGTCTTTGCAACGTTGCTACTCGTGTTGCAAACCCTAGATTGAAATTACCATTAACTTCTTTTATAATTTCAAACGCAGCTCCGGGTCTAGCTCGACGTTCTGGATTAGCTGCTTCTTGTTGGTTTGCCTCTGCAGTATCTTGTGCTGTTAACACTTTAATGTATTGAAGGTGGTCAGCGTTATCAGAGGTATCCTTTGCAAACATCATAGACGGACCAGCCGATCTTGTATAATCATCGGAGTATCTTGCTAACCCGATTATTGTTGTTGCAACATCGACCTCACGGTCTATTGATTTAATTTCTTTTCCATCAATGAGATATCTTGCACTTTCAAATAACGCCATTATGCCATTATTAACAAAACCAACTCGGATATTTTGATCATTTGCAAATGGGGTATCAGCTGCAACATTTGTTACGAGTTTTCCCTCGATTTCAATAAATGCTTCACATGGCAAAAAGTATTTACTGGTATCTTGAACTTGTAGTTCAATTCGCGATCGTAGGTCGGGTTGTATTGCATGATAGGAATAGTATTGATAATCGCGGACGGAATCGTCTTTGCGCACTGGGGCTTCCATATCAAGAGCGGGATCAGCTGTTCGTTTAAACATTGTTATTATTATTTAGTGCTTTCAATTGTGAAACTCTTTATAATCATCGTCGTTTTTGTTTTCGTTTCAAACCACTTCCTGCTATCGCGTTCATGATAGCGCTATCTGTTACCGGTGAAGCTGTCAATGGCGACGGAGTCACCGAAGCAGTCAACGACGCTAGTTTTTCTTCCACTGCGCTATTTATTGCTTTGCTGATTTTTGCAGGCATCACTGTAGTTGATGGCAGCACTGTTGGTTTCTTTCGCACCAATGATGCTATTTTATCTTTCGCGGCAGAAAAGGCCTTTCCTGCAAGATTTCCAACAGCGCTGATTCCCTTATCGCGAATAATATCAATGGCTTTCATTGATAATTGTTTAGCTAACGGCGCCACCTTGGGAGCCATTCTTGTAAATAACCCCGCAATGGTATTGCCGAAACCATCTCCGTAATATGCTCTATAAACAGGCAATCGTGAGTTCACCACGTAGACGCTTACGGGTTTATCATGGTTGTAGTGTATAATCATCTTGTTATAAAACTAGTAGTTTTTTAATTAGTGATCAATCGCTGTAATAACCATGGGCATCTTTGTGATTTTCAACTAATTCAGCAATGAGTTCTCGATATACATTAATGTCCATGATACCGCCGGCAAATAATCGTCTACAGATATCAGCGGCCTCATTAATTATTTCCGGTGAGTTGTTTCCGGCTCGTTTCCCTCCGATGAGAACTTCTAACCGTGATATATCACTGAGAATATTACCAGGACAAGTAACGCTAGTGTTTTCAACTATGCCGCTACCTAAATATCCATGTCCAGTTGACTCCTCTTCATCCTCTTCAACTGGATACATTTTATATATTCTATTCCATACTTCGTCTTTAAAACTCTCAAAATCATTGCGGTTACTGTCTGTGATTCTAAATCTACCACGGTTTGCCAGGTATACTTTTTTTTATCCAATTCTCGTCGTTTTTTATATACTCTTTATACCCTTTGTTTACAACTCTTGTTCTTCTATCGTGTGAAAAATTCTGGGCGGTAAAGTCAATTAACTCATTGTCATTATAATGTTTAATTATGTTGTAAAGTGTATAAATATATTTTGCGGTGAATATATTTTTTCTATAGTAACGTTTTCTTCTTCTTTTGGTTTTCTTGCAGTAGCACCTAGTTCTTCTAGTACTTGCTCTTTTTTTTGTTGTTGCCGTGAAGTAGTTACTATATCTACTGGAAGTGTTTCTAAAGACTTTTTTGTTTGTTCGGTCTCTGCTGCAATTTTTTCTAGCACACCAAGAACAGGCACTTCTCGTCACTTGCCTTCCTCAGGAATATCCCCAAATATTGCTCGTTCAGTTGCTGTTTTCACATCGCTGGTCGCCTTAGTTACCGGGGCGAACAGTTGTTCACTTGACACAGAAAAGTCAGTCTGCGCTTGTTGTCGTTGTTGAAGTTTCTCACGAAGTCTGTCTCGAACCGGTATAAACTTTTTAATTGCTGCTAGCCGCTCTCGGGCTAATCTAGTTGTAAGCGATTCACCTACCATATATTGTTTGTGAACTAATTTTTCAAATGTGAAACTATCACAATTAAAAGATGAGTTATTAAATAAATGTACCATCAAGCTAACGTATCCATCTTCGACAGGGTTAAACTGTACGACGCTATCCGCGAGTGTTTCAGAAATAACATCGCTGGGGGTTTCAGAATTGTAATATCTGAGAACGGAAATGAACGATTTTTGTTAACGACGCGGCAACAACAACAACTACGTGAAAATGGAGGCGTCGCGGTGATTACTTGCTACCACAACCAGATCATCCAGTACTCACATAACTGTATGGGCAAGTCCAGACTGCTGAGTATCCTTTCAGGAGAAAATCCTATGTGAGTGTTACAAAAAACGCTAAAAAAATAATTATTTTTTAATAAAATTTACTGAAAGCCTTTTTTATAGTAACGCTCACGTGGTTAAGATACTGGTTTTTCCTCGTTTAATATTTTTCTAAGATCACGAACCTTGGAACTAATTTCAGCTCGTTTTTGATACTCTTGGCCGAGCTTTTGACGTATTGCTTCAACGGTGCTAAATAGCGTTATAAATACATCAATATCGTTACCGTACAAACAAGCATAGATGGACTTTTGAATTCCTTTCACGAGTCTGTACATCTTAGGTAAAACATAACGACCCTTACTAGACTGATACTCTTCATATTCCGAGGCAATCCTGTCACAGTCGAGATCTTTAGATAATACTACCTCTCTATTTTTTAAATCTGAGATTTCAGCAATTATAGAATTTACATCTTTGATATCCATTATTTATATTTTTATATAAATAAATATTTTTATATAAATATAATATATTTACCTCTAATTATTAGAAAAAAATGCAAAATAAATGATATCAATTATGAGCGGTTATTCATTCATGAGTCCCTTATTCAGGCCTTTGTGTCTTTGCTAGGGTCTTTTCTTTTGGCTATCCACATTTGGATGCTCTTTTCTTTTGGCTATCCATTTGGATGCCCTTTTCTTTTGGCTATCCATTTCGGACGCCCGTTTGTGACCCTAACACCGTTTCTATTAGCCGGAAGCCCATTCTGTGCTACCCTGTGGGGTTCCTCATGTGAATGTAGAGCTTTTGCATCAATTTATACCATTTATTTTACATCCAATTACTTTGATAAACACATAATCTCCGGCGAGGGGTCTAACTCAGCAAAGGCTGAATTAGATCCCTCAGAAGGTATATGTTTATTGGATGTTATGTGGAGTGGGCGTGGTAAACCAAACCAACATGGCAACCCATGAAATTAAATTCATGGTTGCATGAGTTGGAAAAAACACCAACCCACGCTACCGAGAATGCGATAGCATGAGTTACAATGTTGGTTTGGCTGAGGGGGACCGCCCCACCCCCCAATTAATAGAAAAACATCTTCCGTTTCGCCATCAAATAATGTATCTGCTATGGGGACCGAACACGTAGTAGTTGATAGATCTGTGTTTACAAGACAAACACGCTACCATTACACCACGGAGCTGTCATACAGAATAGAGATTTTTTAATATATATATCTTCTGATTATACCTAACAATAAGAGATTTTTAAAATAGACAATTTTACTATATCCATCGTATTAGGAAATAAAATACTAAGTACACAAAACGAATAATAATTTAACTGTTGTTTAAAATATAATGTAAATATCAGTCACGCATGCCTGCGTCAGTGACTAGATTAGATCATAAAGAGCTGTATACAGGAATTTTAATCACGCCCACCTACTTCGATGAATGGAAACCACTCGCGTTCCGGCTGAGCGAACATAGGTAAAATGCGCTAGATTATAAAGAACGTCTGTACTGAAAGTGTATTAATAGATTGGTCTAAATAAATACAACTGTTTAAATGATGCGGTTTTAGCCAAGCGACAATAAAACATTTTAGAATTATAAAAATACAACTCTAACGAAACACATGTATTATACTCCATTATAGTCACGTAGGTGCACACATGTCAATTATATCTCTCTACAGGTAATATAGCAGACGTCATAATACAAGGGAACTTAGTAGGTAGAGTGGTTGGATTTATCCATAAAGGATTTATCTCCCTTGAATCTTTTCAGATGTATACGAATTTTATTTTATGACCATTTTTTTTAGACAGAGTTAATTTAGTAATATTTTCTGCAACAAATCGTATTGAAGACCTACAAATGTTAAAGTATCTACCGGCTTTATTTATTGATTGAAATATTTTCTCCTCTTTGGTTTCTAAATCAAACGATTTGACCCCCCTATGGCGTTTTGAGTGCTACCAGCGTTGCCTTTTAAAAGGTTATCGCGCTGCGAGATAGATTGAAGATTCTCAAAACAATTATCAGTCTTCACGCCATTTATGTGATCAATCACAAATCCGTCTTCGATTAATCCGTAAAATGCTTCATAGATGGCTCTGTGACAGAGATACTTCTTCCCCCCGGCTGTAAACATCAAGTATCCCATATTATTTACCCATCCAACAGGCCTTTTTTAGTCTGCAATTTCTAACAACACCATCACTGGAGGCTTCGTAATTAACAAGCACTGGATGAGGTCTGAAATCTTGGCTCATTTGTATAATAATACTACTTATCTAATTTATTATCTGCTTTAATTATAAACCTCTTGATATAATCTTGAGGGTTTTTTATGATTTTGTCATCGTTAGGGTCAATGACTGCATTTTTTATTCGTTTGTCAAGCAAGACACAACTGCGATTTTCCCCTTACCCCAGTCCCACATTGAAGGCATGGAAGAGGACCGAAAGAACCGTTGCGAACGCTTTGTAAATGATACCCACAGAATTCGCTTCTGCATGATTTGTTACACGGGGTTGTTGATCCAATCATTAGCCACTTGCAGTGATTCATTATACTATATTTTTCTATTTAAATACTTGTTTTAATTATAACATGGAAGAGTTCAAGAGATTATCGAAAATTAAGCCTTGGAGAAATACTAAATTCAATCTCGATAGAGTCTCTGATACACCAAAACATCTAATCGGTGATAGAACTATACTGAGTAAAATCAGGGAGTGTTTTAATGAATTCTACCGAGACGGTGCAGCATACTGTTGGTCGACATTTCGAATTATTGATGAAGATGTCAATGTACCCAACATCGATGCTACTATGAACGATAAAAGAGCAGCTGAGATAATTTCACACCTTGGCCCGCCAAGGAGCTGGAAATTCAAGGGTGTAAAATCCAAAGGATTTTCATGGGAAATCAAAGATTTTCAACAAAGCAATTCCCAACAGAAGTATTTTTTCAGAATAAAATTCATTATCGAAGTCGAAGGCAAATGGATTATCAGGGATAAATTTGAACCAATCCTCAAGGATAAAAAAACTGTCATTGTGAGTAGAGATTCCAAACCAGGAATTCTAACTGGAATTGACAAACCATGCTACGAGAGATCTTATCCAGTAACAGCAATTGTTTATGGGATATATCCGTTAAATGATAAACCCGATATTGCAAAACTAGCTCCTATGAAATATTCTAGTTCACTGAACTGTGTAGCAACACGGGTACTGGAACACTTCACAAATGCATCACGAGGAAATAAACTAACTGATCTGCGACGTAGAAAAATAACCGAATGGGAACTGACAGTGAAACAGCACGGTGCAAAGATTTCTGATATAGCTAACTTAGAAACATTATTAAGATTCCCAATATCAGTAACGACAATAACCGGAGAAGTATTATACGAACCGAAATATCAATCACAAGGAGCGCCAATACAAATTATTGATCATAACAAACACGCGTGGACACCTGCAGTAACAATATTTCCACGAGAACGAACCGTGAGATATATCCCCGAGGAATTCGTCGGGGATGTTTTTTATAATGAGAAATTATTCGATGCTATTCATGCGTTGTGTAAAGATGATCCTGTGTCAGTGTGGTTACTTAGAAGTGATGAAGATCCCGAAATAGGATTTGATCAATTTGTAAGACCAAATGGTGAATTATATCGCGTTGAAGAATTAGATAACAGAATGAGAGAAATCGCTAGTGATTTTTCACCGGAGAGTTCCCATGAAAAACTATTAACGGATAGTTTTACTATTCCCTCTGTGGTAGCTCACTTCGCAAGAGAAAAAAACTCATGGCGTCCAACACGAAGTGATTTTCTCGAGGACGTTAAATTGAGTTGCGTCGAATTTAGTCATGGAGGACTGTGGAATACAAAATACCATCGTGGCGGTATGATTTCAATTGATATATCCGCGTGTTATCCTGGAAGTTTCCTCGGGTATGGAGAATGTAGTAACTATTTTAAACGATTTGGACACCCCACGCATGAAATGACTCGTGTTGCGATTAATGGTCCATTGCCTGATTTTGATTTAACTGGATTCGCTCGTGTGATATCATTCGAATTCGCTACAGGGTTACATCCGTGTAGTTATGTTTGGCTTGGTAGACATATATCTGAAAAGGCCTGGATGCCAATAGTGTTACTACGATATATGATTGATTGTGGTATGCTAATATCGTTGATTGTTTCCGAAGCTATTATATGCTATCGAGCTCAGAAAGAAGTTTGGCTACCACAACCCGATCTAGATCGTATAATTAGTGAACAGCGAAAACAGTTTCCAGATGGAAAATCGGAGATTTTCAATGAAGAACAAATCATGAATTGGTCTAAGAAGTTATTTGAATTTAAAAAAGAACAAGCAAAAGATTTTGGACGAAGAATAATCGGTAAATTTACCCAGGGTGGAAAATACGACAATGCAAAATATTCCTCGCGGTTGATCATAGACATCGCTGAATACGATTTTATTGTAACGGATTTAACGAAACAAGGAAAACTTGTAACCCGTAAAGACGCTTTTTTATCCGATGGAAGACGATTAGGTACAATTGTTACCTATTGTGATGGATATATTAAACAGTATACGCATTTGAGAAGTTCTATGCTAGCTTATGCTTCTATCAATTTATTTTCGATGATAAATAGATTTCCTAATACCGCAGTTAGAGTAGCCACTGATTCTATGTATATCCACGAGAAATACAAATCAGATGTAGCTAAATTCACAGATCCGGAGGCAAATTGGGGATGTTGGAGATTTAAAAAGGAAACGCTACATGAGTATTGTGAATCGGCAGATATTACCATGGATGAAAGGTACTTAAAGTGTGATGAGATTCAATCCGAATTTTCTAATGCACCACCGGTATCTGATCCAATATGTAGATACAAGACAGTTTATTTAAACGGTTGTGGTGGGTCAGGAAAGACAACTCGTGCAATTGAATTATAATGTCGGTCAACCATGATTGTGTTATCACCAACTCACAGACTCGCCAGAGAGATGAAACAACGAGGTAAATGCCCGTACCTATCACAGTTTTTTTCGATGGAAGGGTAACAAATGGACTCCTGATCGAATGGGTGATAAATTCATTCCTGAAATCATAGTCTGGGATGAAATATGCACAGTGTCATTAGATGTATTACAAACATTTCTCGAGTGGTTGTTAAACAAAAACACAAAAGTCGTCATGTGCGGTGATCACGGCCAACCACCACCATTTGTGGGTGCATCTCCACATAAATGGCTAAAGGGTTTTGTAGACTACTATGAAGAAATTAATACCGACCATAGATCACTTGATGAACAATTACGCGAGTTTAAAGCGCTAATTAGATTACAGCCGGATAAAATCCAATGTGAAATAGCGCGTGAAATAATTTCAGAAACTCCCATGAATGATTTTTGGGAAACGTGGAGACCAAATGATTTGATAGTAGCAAGTAGAAAAATAGTCAGAGACACACTTCAGATGAAGTTATTTGAAACGCATAAAGAAAAATTTGCAACACTTCCAGTACCGTTGTGTTATAGGCCTTCGGATACACGAAAGCAGAATATTGAAGTTAATATTCCTGGGAAAAGTGAAAAACAGATTCTCGTGTTAAATGATATTGTGTTGGTTGATATCAGCGTCGTCGAAGATACATTGCGTGCTGATAAATCCCCATGGACGTTAGGTTACGCAGCGACAATACACTCTTCACAGGGATTGACTATATCAGATACAATTGTTTGGATGGTGGATAATCACATCGAATGGTCGAATTTAGTCTATCTTGCAGTATCCAGAGTACGAAGAATAAATCAACTTCGAAGAATTATTTTCGATGATGACACCACAATGGATGATGCTAGCATCGTTGATGTTAAAATTATTGATAAAAAACTCTCCGGTTACAAACAACAAGACAAAAAAAAAACAACGAGAATTTGACATTGATGCTGAATTAATAATTTCGCTGAAGCAACAACAGAATAATCACTGCGCGAGTTGCAATTGTATAATGCGTTGGCAGTATTCGGATAAAGATCCTCGCCAATTTACCGTAGACAGAAAGAATAGCAGCATTGGTCATATCAGAGATAACGTTATGCTGACTTGTCTTGAGTGCAACAGACGAAGGGGGTGCTAGTTAAGACCCCGCGGTGGTAATTGAGTATCGTCAGGAATCACTTGTAATTGTTGTCGAGTAAATCCTCGCTGAGGAGCAGTTGAATCCAGTTTATAGATTGGAGGTCTACCAGTAGATCATGTTATACCGGATATCTTATGCGTAGTGACGCTCCAAATAGGATCGGTAGCTCTTTTTTTACCACCCTCAAGCTCTCCTTTTTCGTTTAAATACCTAACAGTGACATTACTACCAAGAATTGGTTCTTTGAAATCTTTTTGTGAAATTCCTTGGATTTCCATTTTTGGTATAGACGCTTTCTTAATCGCGTTGACAGGTTCCATGTTAATTGTTCTAGTAATCTCGTTATTGAGCGCGGTAATCACAGCTGGTAATCTCTTAACCCATTCACGGGATCTTTTATCCTGAATAAACTCCTTCGCGTATTGATATCCAAATAACCGTTCAGCAAGAGTACGATTAAATCGTTCAACAATTGCCTGATCGCGATGTAGCGCAGTATGCCCTCGTCTGATGGTGACATTGTGATGTTTCATCGCTGATAAAACAGCGCCTTGAAATTCCTTGCTAGGTTCAACTTGTAACAGATTTGGCCAGCGAAGTGGGCCTCGTCGATAAATCTTTTCAAATGCAGAAGCAACTTCAGGTGATGATTTTGTTTTCAGCGGTTCTGCTTGTTTGTATCGACTCGCAACGTCAACTACGGTTAGCGCGTATTTGTAACCGTTGTCATGTGGTAAAAACAATAAATCAGCTTGATGAACTTCATTAGGTCCGGTAACATCAAAATGCGAGAAATTGATTTGTTTAGGGCGCGGTAGATAAATTTGCCATATAGCCTGTTTGGATAACCAATTAGCCGCAGTGGCCTTTTTCACTTTTGCGGCGCTGGCGAGTTTACTGATTGCTGCTTTACCCTTCCAGTATCCTCTCGGAGAATAATAAATAGATTCAATATTATTAATTACCAGCACCTAACATCAATTTGCCTTTCATAGCTGATTTTACCAACCACGAAGCCAATTTTTCTTTCAAAGATTTATCAGGAATAGCATTTAACGCATGAATTAATTTCACATCCGCGAGATGCCTGTTTTGCAGATTGCTGCTTTTATATGCAACATCATGAGCATGACACGCCTTATCAATAGCGTTTATCGGATACTCGCCAGGTCGGGGTTGATTTTGATCATCAAGTCTGATATCTAATCGTGTTCCGGGGCCACAGTAGCTATATCCTGGAAGGTGCTTTTCTCCGGGGTACTTTGCCCATGGGGTTCCAGGGAGTTTTGCCAATTTGGCTGCGATATCACCTCCTCGTTTTTTTTAAAAACATTTCCGGATTTCATAGAAATAAATCTAAATTTTTTGTACCACATGTTGCACATCTACCAGTAAGTGCAGATCTGTTATTTTTAGTTGTAATCGTCGTCACATCATTTGTGCTAGTACGCGTTTTACACTTCACACAATATAGATCCATAATTTATGTATAGAGATATGGATATAATTGATTTTTCAGCGACTAAAACAAGAGAACCAGTTAAGCATCATGCAGCGCTACCAAACTCTATCCGCGCAATTATAATCGGGCCATCTGGATCCGGCAAGACGCAATTGTTGCTCAATTTAATAATGAGATGGATGAAGTGGGATAAATTGTATTTAGTTGCTCCTAGCGTAGATGATCATTGATGCTATGAAGTGCTAAAAGATTTTAATGAAAACGCTTCAGAGATTGCTGGCGAGTGTATTATTGAATTTATAACCGATATTGACGAGGCACCATCAGTACAAGACCTCGATGGAAGTATCAACAATTTAGTTGTATACGATGATGTCATGTTAGATAAACAAAAAAACCCAGCTAGAATATTTTCCCGAGGCAGGCACAAAAACACTGATGTGATATATGTCACTCAACGCTACACTCAGATTCCAAAAGTGATCAGAGATAACTGTAATATTCTTGCTGTGTTTAACGGCGTTGATACACATACGTTACGAAATATTTGGCAGACATGGTGCTCTGATATGGACTTCAATCAATTTAAAAATTTCTTTAGTAACGCTCAGTCGACCCCGCACGGATTTATAACAATAAATTTACATGATCCTCGGACACGATATCGTATCGGACTGGATCAAATATTTGGTTAACCCATAGCAGCAGAGAGGGTGAGTGACAACGACGTTGGCGTCATTGACGAATTCATCGAGGAGGCCTCAATTTATCGAATCGACGCCTTTTTTTTTTACGATTTACGAAGAAGCCTTAGATTACCGAATCGACGCCTGTAAAGGTCGTCTGATTCACCCTCTCTGCTGCTAGAACAGAACCAAATGGAAGATGAAGACAGATGGTTAAAATCGTCAAGTGGGTCGCTACGTTAGCAAGTCATGACCCGCATGCCGCTATAAATATTCTTTTCACCGATATCGGATTATTCAAGCAACATGTCTGCTTAAACTCTGATTTCGTTTCAAAAAGTAAACATTCTGTTCATGTCGAACGGCATCAGGAAGAAGGTGAATATAGGTGGTTACAATCTCAAGTTGTGCCGTTTCCCCAATCGCTTAAACCCATATTCCACTCTTAAATGTTCTCCTCACCGTCTTTATTCCAAACGTTAACGATTTGGAAGTTTGTTTGGTCATTTGAAGGGCTGATTGGTATTTACCATTGTGTTTCTTCTAAATATAGTAATCAATAAAACTCAGAAATAAGGCTATTTGGAAATAGTTGTTTCATAAAATAGCATCTTAAAATTTATTTCCATGTCATTTTCTTAACTTTTATTTCAACAATATACAGTTTTAATGCAATAACATTTAGGCCAGGTACCATGAAAAGAATTGAAATAAAGAAACTGCTTGAATCTTTTTTTTAAAAAATATCACAAACCACGTGTTATTGGCCTAATCCATATTGTAATCCTCACTTGACATATTTTGAACAAGTGACTGCCGTAAAGCCGTTTTGATCCCTGGTCATCAAAACATTTGTCGAGATCGTCTCTGTGGACATTAATTGGACCCTACCTTACATCTCTTCGTGTAGATTCAAATCCTTTCAAAGACGAATGCAACAGAACCTGGCTATACATGAACCCTTCAATGTGACGTCGTTAGTATTTTGTGACGTCTGTTTTGTCTCATCGTCAGTCTTGTCCTACATTACTGCCAATAAATAATTCCTTTTTCCAACTGTGTATCAGGCAAAATCGTCCCATTCTGCATTATTGGTAATGCCGAATAAAATCGCAGCAAATACAATCAGAATTGTGTGTAATGCAGTTAAGACAGTGTAGGGTCTTCTCCAATCTGCATTTTACTAGATTTACAAAGACGTGACAGAGGTATTATCCTAGCCAAGGGAAGTAATCCACTATGATGCGGATGCAAGAGTATGTTCAAGTTTTGGAGAAGCTTTTGAACTACGTTAACTTCGAATTTGCTTTGTCAAGACTTAGTCTCCATAGGGTTGTAAGTGGATCGTCAGTTTCAAGCTTCCGTTTATATTTATCTGGAATAAAACCCACTGCCTATTGCTCTATACATGGGCGGACTCGGATAAGAATGCAAGTAAGTCATTTGTTGATGTAGTTCTATAGAAAAGGTTATGTAAATACAGTCGAATTTTGAGGTTCTGTGAAAAATAATTCAGTAAAACTGAATATTTGGAAGGAATAGCCATTGTAACTTTCCTTACAACGTGGTATCAACAGTCCTCAAAAATCGCGTGATTAAAGTCTTTCTTTTATTTATAATTCTGGACGCTCACGTATGAGAGGTTTAACATCATTTGTTTTCCACTTTTATCTGTATGTCAAAACGAGAATATATGGTTCTTACTACATTCAAATTATTTTTGCCAGATTCTTTGAAGTTATGTTTAAATATTACTATTTGCCGCCATACAATTTATGCAGTTAAGAGTATATGTACTTCAGTGATTATAACAACCATAAAAATGGACATTTCACATTATTAAATCAATTTTAAGCTTAAAGAGGATAGCGACATGCACTATGTGTATCCTATTTAGTTCTCGAGCAGAAAGGTTAAATGTTACTATTTTCAGTTAGACATACAAATCTTAAAACATTTTTAACGGTTGTAGAATCAGACAAAACTATCGAGTCATTATAATATTTGTTTTAATTATAAAGATTAAGCCATAAATATGCCTGACGTCTGGAGACAATTGCGCTCTACCAACTATAACTCATACTCATGTGTCTCTAATGTCTAGAGCAAGTGCCGTTAATCAGGTAGCCTATTCTTTTTCTTTGATCCTTGTTCTAATTTGTCCATTGAAAATAATTAATTCTTTTTTTTAAATATTTATGTATAGGAACTATGTCTCGAGTCCTTGAGCTTCTATGTCTGCTTGGAGCATGCGCAGCTAACCACCAGATCCTTATTCATAACAATTGTCATCAGACGATATGGGTAGGAATTCTCGGAAACCCCCATCCTATTCCAGAAAGGGGTATGTACTGTTTAAAGAGCACTTACTGGCTGACTTTATTGACTTTGAAAATGATTACATCAGATTTATATTACTAATATAAAAAAGGAAAAATATATTGAATCATAACAAGCAATTAGTTATGCTGCATTACACACATTTATTTATATACCATTATAAATAAAAAAAAACTATAGTGCCTTTAATATGTAAATAGAAAAGGATAAAAATCATGATGTTCGGTAGTGTAGAGAAGTACATACATTCATTGCAAGTAATCAAGCTAATAATTCTGGGATTGAAAGCACAGTATGTATGTATGTATGTATGTATGTATGTATGTATGTATGTATGTATGTATGTATGTATGATGTATGTATGTATGTATGTATGTATGTATGTATGTATGTATGTATGTATGTATGTATGTATGTATGTACGCATGCACGTAATTACTTATGATTGTATATGACCTGTTGTCCATTTTTAAAATTACATAAAGAGAACAAAGCAAGTCAGCATGGTGCTTTCTGTAGTAATGAATTATGTTCGCAGAGTGTAATTACATCTTGTAAATTTCAAAATCAAACATTAGCCATAAATGCGGTGTATATTCCTAGTCAAATATTTATACATAATGGCAACCTTATAAAGACAGTATACTTTTTTCAATAGGTGGATTTGAGTTGCGATCATGGCAGTCACATACAATCACCGTAGTGAACAACTGGTCCGGTAGAGTTTGGGGAAGAACTCACTGCGGGGGCTCTCGGTGTGAGACCGGGGACTGTGGAGGGGGAAAGATTCAGTGCAACGGGGCTGGAGGAATTCCCCCGGCTACTCTTGCTGAGATAACATTTGACGCCGGCTCCTCTCATAACCAGGATTTTTATGACATCAGCTTGGTAGACGGATACAACCTTCAAATGTCAATGACTCCTCGCCAAGGTACTTTCAAGCCAGGAGGCGGCCGTTATTACTGTACCAGAGCTGGGTGCAATACAGACCTGAATAGAATTTGTCCAAGTGAACTCCAGGTTTACGGCACTGGAGGTGTGGTAGCTTGCATGAGCGCGTGCATGAAGTTCAACCGAGACGACTACTGTTGTAGAGGCGCTCATCGAACACCCCAAACGTGCCCACCCTCCAGATACTCACGAACATTCAAACAAGCATGCCCAGATGCATACAGTTACGCATACGATGACCAATCGAGTACGTTCACATGCAACGGCTATAGTGCTGGCACGACATCCTACGACATCAATTTCTGCTGATGATCTCGTAATACAGCGTCATTAGCTATCAAAAATAAACATATACCTACATTAGTAGCAATCAGATCAAATTTATTGTCTTTACCCTAGTCTGAGACAAAATTTAATATCGCTTCAAATTGCACGACACACGGGAAATCCTTCTGAGTTCTTCAGCCACAACTATTCGTGGCACTGATTTATGTACATCCACACTGATCTTTCATGAAACGGAACCAACTCTGAGCTTTGAATCTATTTTACAATTATTTAAAATATTAGCTTACCAGCACAAAGGCTATAAAGTTAAGGACCAACCATTTAATTTTTGGACGATTCTTTTTAGAATTTTTTTTTGAAGGTGAAACATAGGTTGCAATAAATCTCCACTATGCAGCTTAAAAAAAAACCTCACAGCACCCATTCATCACACTACCGCCAAAATGCTTATAAAAATCTCCATTGTAATAATTGGAAAATGTTTTTTTGTTTGTTTTTATTATAATTTATTAGCGTCAGATTGAAGAAAAAATAATAGCCCAGCTATAAAGATAATCAGTCCCCACCCACCAACTCACCCAAGAATTAAATGGTCAATCTTATAACACTATGACTTCTATAAATCACAGAAATTATGACCAATTTATGAATTTTATGCTTCTATTTAATGTGAACTCGGATGTTGTACGCACGACATATATGTAGAAGATATGGTCTCACCATCAAACTCTATGGCAGTGGCAATAATTACTCGGTGGCAATAATTACGATATTGAAGTACCACGAATAAATACCGTGTCATTTACGACACTTGTGTCTGAATTCAGTACAATGCCAACTAAAAACTGGAATGACTTACCACAGAATATATAAAGTATTGCACACACATAGATTAAACAGATGAATTCGCACTTTAAAGGATAGCCTGAAATTGAGGGAAGAAAGACACTTTTCTATTATTGATTTTAGGTAATTGCTGTTTAAAAAAAATAAATTACTTAAAAAATCAAATAATGAATTAGTGACAAATATTCTAACTCAATGATCGGTATGATACACATTACATACCGTTATCATTCATCAATAGCTTTTTAACATATGGTTAAATCGTATTTTGCTTGATTTTATAGGCACTGAATTAAGTATGTTGTTTGTGTGGTTTATAATCTCTTAAGTATATCATCGAATTGACCTGTGATTTTATTTTACTTTTTATGTTCATCTTAATTGCTCCCCGTAATTATTGACATTTATGGTAATTATATAATGTTTACCCCTTTTATGGGAGAAAACACAACCTTAAGAGGCGATTAAATTTGTGCATAACAATATGTTATAAACACGTGCATATCTTACATTAAAAAGATACCTGTATGAAACTCTATTTGAATCAGTCAGCAAGACAATGTACGCAATGATAGGAAATATTAGGGTGACGCAACTTTTGTAACCCTAATACTGCTGTCAAGAAAATGACAACCCAGTGGCAACGAACTGTCACCGTGATGACGATTGCTATATATATATATATATATATATATATATATATATATATATATATATATATATATATATATATATATATATATATATATATATATATATATATATATGTATGTTTGTATGTATGTATGTATGTATGTATGTATGTATGTTGTGTGTGTGTGTGATCATTAGGGCAACATTTCCATAATGCTTCTTATTTTTCAAAGTTGATAAATATTTTAAGGCCATGTATCCAAAATGAGTGGTACGTGTACCAATGAGGGGGACGCGAATGGGTTTTGACAGAAAAAAAAAACACTCAAACATTTTCACTAAAAATATAGTACTACGTCACTGGGAGAAGAGGTACGCGGATAAGACTTATGTCCCGAAAGATATGTGCGAAGTTTACAACTCTTTTAAGGTGATATATTTAACTGATTTGAATAGTAATACACACCTTTTAAACGGAGTAGAAGACACCAACATGTACTTAATACTACTGAGTGCAGTGTTCTCTTAACGTTGAATTTTGCATAGAACACTTAAACTAAACAAACTTAGTAAATAATTCAAAAATTAAAACATAATAAGAACTAACAGAAGTTTGTATAAATATTATAACTCATTGTGTATATTACTGAGTTAATATCTGATACATGTATTTAACTGAAGCACATAGGATATATTTCCTTCTTTAATTGCCAGTCTATCTCTTCCCGTAAAATGTGTTTCCATTTACAATCTATCACCTTAGAATGTTGTTTGTCGTTCGTAGTATCGCTATAAATATAATCGTAATTGACCGTCCTAAGACTGGAGTCATAAAAGATAGTTTAAACTTTAAAAAAATAGCAAATTAAATAAAATAAAAATAAAAATGGGATGCTCGAGATTAAAAGGAAGTTTAAAGATAAAATTAAAAAATGGAGTGAAAAGCACAAAATAGAAAAATTTGTACCCCGAGTTTCGAACTCGCGATCTCATGCTTGGCAAGCGTGACGCGACACACAACAACCAAATACAAATGTCGGTGTAAGCCGACATCTTGTTTTGCATGTTATTTTACACTTCGAGTTTTCGTACTTTCATTCACGACACCGCCTCAAACAGGAAATATTTTTCCCCATAATGGTTTCGATGTGAAAAACAGCTAATTCATTCAGGTCATGTGGAATAGGAGTTAAGTATCTCAACAAAATTTGTCTTTCTAATAACACAAGGCTTAGACAAAACAAACTTTTATAATTTAATAGATAATACAGTACAATAAAGTTCACTTACACTATAATACACACATGATAAACACAGCCAAACAAAGTAAGCAAAATTAATACATACATTAACAAATTTTACATTCAAAGTACAAACTATCCCGGATGCATTGATATTTTACCTATTATTCAGTACTTACTTGCATTCATTGTATTATCGTTGATATGACATTGCCAGCACCATACCTATCTGTATCTGTATCGACAACTCAACTTAATAATCAATCTGTATTTCATCAATGTATTTAGATTTAGATAGTGCTCCCTATGTTAATGTGTTCACTACTTGCATCATCTGAGTGTGCAAAGTAACTAATTGGCAGTAACTCTGCTGAATGTTTCCAAATCGTGCTTAATGTAGCAATACATCCAACATCATGTTTGAAAATTCATTGCAGATTTGGTTGGAATTATTAAAAATGTAATTTTTTAAATATTCACGATTCATTTATGCAATTTAGGTCCGTGATGAGCATATTTATGCATAAAATGATGCAAAGTATTTTATTATTATAATACAAAATGGGTCTGTCTGAGTATTTTATGCGTTAGCGTAGATCGTAACCCATTAATAAAAACAACATGCTAATCTATACGTGATTTTCAATCGTTTTAAGACGGAGCTTGACAAATAATTCGATTAATTTCAAACAAACAATACAAATTTTACCGCCTACACTGTTCGAAAGTTGTAAGGTTTTAAGAAATTAAAGGATCAAAATTCTCTAAATGATCCAAATATGCCAATGGCTGAATCGATGATCTTGTAAAGATGAAACTTGAACGCAAATTTCCAGTAAACTGTGGATGACAGAGTGCAAAGGAGAGCCATGCACACGAATTGCACAGAAGGCATTTCATTAAAAATCAAGCTTGAGGCATATTTAGTTTACCAGATAACACGTTTATCACAATTAAGTTCTAAGGAAAAACATTTTTTCGATAATAGAACCTAACTGTTTTAGTTGATACTGCACGTATACTTAAATTACTTTGCGAGATCTGTTAAACGTTTTGGAAGTATTTACACGTCTCCATTGGGAAAGTTGAATTTCTCAGATGTGTGATTTTTTTCCACAATTTATCAGTAATTATATAAAAAGAACTAAATGCGAACATTTGAAAAATACCAAGCCTCAAATAATATGAATATTTTTATCTGATGCAAAGTCGGGCATAATGAAACATTAGTATTGATGTATGCATCAAAATCATGTGATTATATTCAAAATTAATCAGTCTATTCACAATGGTTATGAGTGCACTTTATTTTCTAATCATATAGCTTGACTCGATTTTGCCGACCATTAGCGTATTGTCTGCACTTTTGAGGTTCGAGGATATCATGTGACCTTGTTAAGAAGATTCATGATAGACTTGACAAACTAGTTGAAACGAGGAAATATAACTTTCTTAAAAATCGTAAGCTCAAGTAAAAATTTACTAAACATATTTCGTGTACTCAGTATGGACTATTATCATAAAACACGCCTTTAGAAATAGTAGATAACAGTGCTGATACTAAACCTACTAATAACAACATATATCTAGTTCTAATAGACTCTCTCACTGGCGATAAAGAGAAGTATGAAGTATATCACATTCATGCTGCACTAAACACATTATCTGAACCTGACTCTAGAACTGAGTCATATGATGATGTCGAACGAGACATATTTATCACGAGCTTGACGATATTACAAATGTGGGACCCGTTCTTAATAAAATTATGAAATACATAATAATTCTAAAATATTGCGTTGAAGTCAAAACAATTAACTGAAACGTTACTGACAGAAGCAAAATACAAAAAGCAAAGAGCCGAAAGCTCGGCACCTAAACCTACACGCCAGCGACATAAAAATAGAGCAGGCTGATATTTCGCAGTCTTTTGAGTTTTTCAACAGCATATGCAGTTCTCAGGCAGCATCTAGTACTTTAAATATTTTAAGCTGGGACAATTATGTTATATTGTTAGTTATATCGACGAAACAGATTATATCTATCGTGATAGATTCAATGATATTACTGAAATACAAACATATAATGACCATCCATTTTCATCCTCAGTTTTAACAGGTATCAGATATGATATCCTATCTAAAGTGTATAATAAATACAGAGAGTGCCTTACCGATCAAGTCAATAACAAAATATAGTGCTCTGATCGATCAGGTTTCCACCGAAAAAGCTTTGACTACGGTAATTGAAATATGTACAGAAACAGTTTTATAATGACAAGAAAAGAAATAATCGACTCCAATCATATTTCATCTTGTTTCCAAGACAATAATAGAGAAAAACTGATCAAATACAATATGTACTATCATAACATACTATTTTGTATCAGACGTGCCAGAAAATATTATAACATAATCATAAGCGTGTTGACTACAATCCTGATTGTGTTAACAACAACAGCTATAGCATCAGCAGAAGGAACAGCACATCCATTATTGCTAATAGTATCAGGAACAAGTATTGCGTTTTCAGCAATGAACATTAAAATAGAATTAAAACAGGATAACACGAACGAGTCTTTTAATATATCAATAGCGACTTACAATAAAATATTGAATCAACTTCGAGCTTATCTCAGAGGTTACATTTTTACTATGCTTGATCTGATACAGGAACTACGAGTCATAAACGATTTTATTGTTGATATTATACCAAAGTTTTTAAAAAAAAAAAAAACTTTTTCGTAAATTTTGTGCGAAATATTAAATATAATGGAAGATAGTACGGGGGAAATTACCACGGTAAAGATAAAGTGAATTCTTTTTCAAGGTAAGCATATGACAATTATGTATAAGAACGAAAAGTACAGCACATACTTCAAACATAGGAACAAAATAAACTTATTTCATGTTTGTAATGATTTTATGAAAAAAATATATTAATAAACTTGCTGGATCACACAAGTGCTCGATAAAACTATTGACAATCTTTATAATCCAGTATCGCAAAACAAATGCACAAAAATTACGGCAGATGATGAGATTAAAAATGTTACGTTAGTTGGACAATAATTTGTCATGGAAACTTTATCAAAATTTTAGAACCGGATTCTTTTCTCATCGGTAAAACAAATATGTACTTGTTCTGTCATGAAGATGAGAGTTATATTATTGCAAAAGCTGAGACGTAAAAAATATCTCGAAAAGTATCGAGCAATGTTGTGTGAGATAACATAATTAAACGCCAACAATCTCATAGTACAATAGTGTGAGATAACATAATTAATGCCAGCAATTTCATAGTACACTAGTGTGAGATAACATAATTAATGCCAGCAATTTCATAGTACAATGTTGTGTGAGATAACATAATTAAACGCCAACAATCTCATAGTACAATAGTGTGAGATTACATAATTAAACGCCAACAATTTCATAGTACAATAGTGTGAGATAACATAATTGAATGCCAGCAATTTCATAGTACAATGTTGTGTGAGATAACATAATTAATGCCAACAATTTCATAGTACAATAGTGTGAGATAACATAATTAAACGCCAACAATTTCATAGTACAATAAGGTGAGATAACATAATTAAACGCCAACAATCTCATAGTACAATAGTGTGAGATTACATAATTAAACGCCAACAATTTCATAGTACAATAGTGTGAGATAACATAATTAAATGCCAGCAATTTCATAGTACAATGTTGTGTGAGATAACATAATTAATGCCAACAATTTCATAGTACAATAGTGTGAGATAACATAATTAAACGCCAACAATTTCATAGTACAATAGTGTGAGATAACATAATTAAACGCCAACAATCTCATAGTACAATAGTGTGAGATTACATAATTAAACGCCAACAATTTCATAGTACAATAGTGTGAGATAACATAATTAAATGCCAGCAATTTCATAGTACAATGTTGTGTGAGATAACATAATTAATGCCAACAATTTCATAGTACAATGTTGTGTGAGATAACATAATTAAACGCCAACAATTTCATAGTACAATAGTGTGAGATAACATAATTAAACGCCAACAATTTCATAGTACAATAGTGTGAGATAACATAATTAAACGCCAACAGTTTCATAGTACAATAGTGTGAGATAACATAATTAATGCCAACAATTTCATAGTACAATGTTGTGTGAGATAACATAATTAAACGCCAACAATTTCATAGTACAATTTTTTGTAAGATAACATAATTAAACGCCAACAATTTCATAGTACAATAGTGTGAGATAGCATAATTAATGCCAGCAATTTCATAGTACAATAGTGTGAGATAACATAATTAAACGCCAACAATTTCATAGTACAATAGTGTGAGATAACATAATTAATGCCAGCAATTTCATAGTACAATGTTGTGTGAGATAACATAATTAATGCCAACAATTTCATAGTACAATTTTTTGTAAGATAACATAATTAAACGCCAACAATTTCATAGTACAATAGTGTGAGATAACATAATTAATGCCAGCAATTTCATAGTACAATGTTGTGTGAGATAACATAATTAATGCCAACAATTTCATAGTACAATTTTTTGTAAGATAACATAATTAAACGCCAACAATCTCATAGTACAATAGTGTGAGATAACATAATTAATGCCAACAATTTCATAGTACAATTTTGTATGAGATAACATAATTAAATGCCAACAATTTCATAGTACAATGTTGTGTGAGATAACATAATTAATGCCAACAATTTCATAGTACAATGTTGTGTGAGATGACATAATTAATGCCAACAATTTCATAGTACAATGTTGTGCGAGATAACATAATTAATGCCAACAATTTCATAGTACAATGTTGTATGAGATAACATAATTAATGCCAACAATTTCATAGTACAATGTTGTGTGAGATATAGGAGTAGTCTTCCAAAAAGGGAGTTAATTCTGAAAGAAGATACTGTTATGTTTGACGACGGCAACGATTCCATAACATGTCATAAGACTGGTAATTAATTATATAAAAAAAAATTGTTGTCTAACTTGAAGGGGGGGGGGGCATGTGTGAGGGGATAATTATCTTGTTATCTAATGCAAATGAAAACAAGAACATTGTAACTTTCCTATCTTGCTTAATCATCAATTATCTCATAACGTGTCATTTTTTCATTTTGTTCTTATGTGTTAGGTGTTGATGCACGCATTATCTCTTGATGACTCTTCATTTTCTAATATGTGCAATGAAATCGTAGCCATATTGACAATGTGATCCGATATTGTTCCAACAGGTAAACTTTGAACTTCAGTAAGTCTGTTTTTATACAGGAATCAATGACATCGAAATAATTTAACATTATTTATTCCAAAATAACTGACTAACAGTTTGGCTTATAATTTTGTTCAAAATTTTAACATATAAAACCTCACTTAATTCAAACACTTTAATAATAAAAGTCAAACTAAGAAATAAAATATGAAATAATAGTGCTTCTTACAAATATTGTCACACAATATAAGTACGCTCTGTCCACACCATTCATGACGAGCAACCTGTACGACGCTTCCAAGGAAATTTTAGGCAGGTCGGACATTGTAATACTCCTGTCTTGCATAATCTTCTCTTATTCTCATTACGTTTCATAATTACTTTTTTGATATTTTGTGCTGGTTATTGGTGTAGGCAATATATATATATATATATATATATATATATATATATATATATATATATATATATATATATATATATATATATATATATATGGTTCTTCGCTTTGTAATATGTGAAATTAAATCGTTGCGAAAATGACAATGTGGATTTTTTTTTCTCCAGCAGGTAAAACTTTGAACGTCTGTACGTCTGTTTGTATGTAAGGTATATCAAAGACACTTGATGTATTCAACATTATTGATTTACAAAATACATAACTAATGGTTTGGCTTGTAATTTTGTTCAAAACATATTAACATACCTAATTTTGTAGAGAAAGGTAAATTAAAATATACACGGACTTTTATGACACTGATCTATCTATCTATCTATCTATCTATCTATCTATCTATCTATCTATCTATCTATCTATCTATCTATCTATCTATCTATCTATCTATCGATCGATCGGTCTGTCTGTCTGTCTGTTCTGTCTGTCTGTCTGTCTGTGTGTGTGTGTGTCTCTCTCTCTCTCTCTCTCTTTCTATATATATATATATATATATATATATATATATATATATATATATATATATATATATATATATATATATATATATATATACGGTATGTCCATCATTCCATCAGTCGAGTGTAAGTATATTGTGACACTTCAACCTTAAACGCATTGAATGCATATAAAATTAACTACGGCGGGATAAGATAGGACACTCTTTCACGATGAACCTGACTGGCTTCCTTAGCATCTGTGTTTTCACTTTAGCTGGTAAGAAAACGTCTTCTTTCACATCATTTATTCATAACGTATAAACATATTTTGTGTCTATAATCTACTAATATAGGTGGTAAGTAGCAATTAGTTATCTTATGTTAATATAGAATTCTTACCTAACTGAACGTAGTTTGCTAATTGGTAATTCTTTAAGAGTAAATGCATCTTAAAATGATGGTACTTTAATTTAAAAAGGCCACATATATTGAAGAGGAAAATTACATTTTCATTTAGTACAGGAAATTTGAATTACAGTAACAGACACCCCTGAGCACTACGACTACGCACGTTTCATTGCTATGTGGCGTGGAAGACTTCTCCATTTTTGTCATCATATTGGTAGCTTGTTTTTTAATTTGGAAAAGGAGATTAAAATTACAAAAGCAACACAATTAATTTGCCGAAGATACTTGCAACATATAATTGTAATATCTTGCTTTTTTTTAGTCAAATCAAATTTAAAAATTTGTAATTTATAACAAGATGGAACTTCGAACATGAAAAATATCATCAAGTATATATGTTTAGAAGACAGTATTGTTACCAATATTACGTCACCTATACTTGATAGAGAACAGTTTTCTTTTCTATTGCTCTGTCCACCCTCTTTTCCACATGTTAAATGTTTATCTTCATTTGATATTATTTATGCCACTTCCATATTTCAGTTGGTACATGTATATAAGTAAACATCATGTACATTTTACTTAATAATATCCATCAATGTCTTCTGCATCACCATTGAAAAGGTAAGTTCAAGGTTCACACGAGGACATGAGTAAGTGGTGGAAGCTTATAAGATGATTCTTTAGAAGTCGGCATATACAATTAGCATACTTTCGATGAACGGTTCAAAATTGTTTGTATGATTTTGGAATATATATGAGATATTATTTTATATTTTAAACAATGTATTTTCTAATTGTTTTCTGGATGATGGTTTGGAAAGTTACAAGACTTTAAAATCCTAAATACTTACTAAATGTCAGATGCAAATTAACTCACATGGCGAAATAATGAGTAGATCTTGCAAAATTCCCAATCCGAGGACATCAATCTAAACTTTCTAGTGAAATCCCAACAGAGTCTTCATAGGAGCAACATTTCTGTTCCTTATTATTTGTCAAATTGTAAGCAACAACCTTTAAATTTTCTTTATTTTTGTGCCATGGTTTAGCAAGAAATTTCTTTGTAAGATTGCTAGGTTTTGATATTTGACAAAATAGAAATGCATCATATTTTTTTTCTGAGCATCACTTTAGGATCGACAAATATACACACGACAAAAACAGTTTGAGATAGTCATTTAAAAGGATTTGTTTTATTTAATAAATAGTACGTCACTGCATCTCTTTACAGTGCTCCTCACGCACACTTTCTCCGTCTGCCTCTCAATGATCAATGTCATTTCTTATGCAGCTTTCATATGTTGTTAACAAATCGAGTAAACTGCACTTCACGCAAATGTAGCCTTTCTAATCCTCTGCCTCGGCGAATCGTCGATAACATGATTCAACCAATAAACAAATGGAACTAAATCAAGGTTGTAGAGAGGATGTGGCAAAATTTGTGTCCTGTGCTGATTCAGCAAGTCTGACCCAAAGGCAGATTCATGCGCCAGTGCGTTGTCATGGAGAAGAATAATACATATGATACCGTTTTCTTGGGAGTGCTTCACAATTTTGACATCATTATTTAAGGTATAAACACTAGCCCAGTCAAATACAGGTACCTGCACGACAGTCCAATTCGGTCGAGCGATTTGTTGCTTTCATGCCTATTTTTCAGCTCCAAACTTTGTGATTTTCTCTCAACATGATTTTAAAAGGTAAATACTCTCCACTTGGCTGGTCGCTCTTAAACTTTCAAAGAGACAAGGTGCATTGTACTTAGAAATTAGTGGACAACATTTTAGTTCACGACGGAGATCTGCAGTAATAAACATAACGGGTGGAGACAAGCTGTCAGAGAACCCGTAAAATACTACTACTACTACTACTACTACTACTACTACTACTACTACTACTACTACTAATAATAATAATAATAATAATAATAATAATGAGGACTTTGTATAGCGCCTTATCTTTTGAAGCTCTAAGCGCTTTTCAACATCTGTTATGATATGATTACAAAAATCAAACACCATGAAATTAGAAAACATAAAAAATGGTGAAAATATTTAAGGTATGAAGCATTATAGTCTTTAACTATGTTCTTGCAGTCGAAAAAGATGAGTCGTAAGAGCACTCTTGAAATGGATCACTGTTTCTTTGTGTCTAATTGCAATGGTCAATTCATTCCATGTTGCTAGGCCTTGGTATGCAAAAGAACGTTGTCCATTTGACTTCGTTTTCATAGTGGGAATGATGAATATACGATTATCAGGAGCGGAGCGTTAGTATCTTGCTGGTGTGTACACATGGGTGAGGCCAGACAGGTATGTTGGTCCGTCAGTGAAACGTTGCACAGAGAATCAATTTTGTGTTTAGTTCTGGATCGAATAGATAGTCAGTGTAGGTTACAGATCAGCGACGAAGTGTGCCCTGAACGTGGCACTCTAAGGATGATCCGAGCAACTGTGTTTTGATGTTTCTGGAGTAGATATGGAGATGAACTAGCCAGAATTGAGTTAAAATAGTCCAGTCTTGAACGTACAAATGAACACACAAGTGTTTGTTTTGGCATCAAATGAAAGATATTTACGAATGGAGCTGATGCGTCTCAGCTCAAGATATGCAGCCTTGCATATGTTCATGACATGTTGGTGCAATGTGTGAGTGTGATAATGATTTTTAACGTAGCTATAACAATTTCTCAGACGTATCATTACGATATCTGCAGTGAGACACTTTATAGTGATGTCTTGCACTGGGGCATCATGCCACAGACATGTAGTCACATTATCCTGACACCAGGCCGACCAGTCCTAACACAATCCTCTTAATGCTGAGCACCAAGCGAGGCAGCTGTTAATACCATTTTTATAAGTCTTTGGTATGACTCGGCCGGGAATCAAGCCCACGACCTCTCGCTTCTGCATCGGACGCTCTAACCACTAACCCACAATGTGCACAATAGTTAGTACAATGTGAGGGTGATGGCCAGAATAACAGCTAGGTTTCTTACTGACTGTGTGAATTTAATGTTGGTGTTGCTGATATTTATTGTTTGAGGTAAAAGATGTAAATGAGAAAGTCTTTGTGTTGTGATCAGAATGGCCTCAGTTTTATCATCATTCATCTGCAGCTTGTTACACGTCATCCATGATTTCACATCCTTCGATGGTCGCATCAACTTCAGTTGCTAAAAAGACTGTTTCATTTCAGATGAGATACAAGTTGGGTTAAAAATATTTTCTCAGATTTTGTTTTATATGAACTGGAGATTAGAAACTGGGCAGTAGTTCTTTAAATCGTTATGTTCGAGTATTGGTTTTTACAGCAGAGACTTTAATTGGCAGTTTTGAAAAATGATGGGAATTCCCTGGACAAGAGAGAGAGAGAGAGAGAGAGAGAGAGAGAGAGAGAGAGAGAGAGAGAGAGAGAGAGAGAGAGAGAGAGAGAGAGAGAGAGAGAGAGAGAGATTAATAACATCAGTTAGTAAAGGCAACATTGGATCAAAGCACTGAAGCAGCAGTGATGAAATTAGATCACGTTCACATGATTTTGGTGCACTCTTCACCAGGATTGTCCGTACTAAATCCATAGTGACAGGTTCAAATGCTGCTAACGGTTGTTGCTGAAATTCTGTATCGCAACTGTATGGTGACGACGAGTCAATTGAAATTGTGTTGTCCAGCTTATCTCTAAAATTTTGTACCTTGTCTCGGAACATTTTTGCAAACAGGTACAGAAGGTCCACTGTAGAGAAGTCATTTGGAGGTGGTGTACATTTGTTCAATTACGTTAGTTTGGTAGTAATCTCGAATAACTCTTTACAGCTGGAACTCTCTGATATCTTAGTAATGTAGTGGGATAACGCGGCTGAATTGACTCTATATGTGACGTTTTTCTTAGCAGCTTCATATATTTGTTCATGAATAGTGAGTCTGGTGGAAAGCCAAAGCCTCTCATCTTTATGGTGGTCTCTTTTAGCAGTGTGAAGCTGGTCCCTAACACTGCTTTACCACGGAGAACACTTTTGAATTGATATTGAATTATAGCAGAAATATGTCTCTAAGGTAGGTAAGAATGCTTCACTTTGGTGGATCAAACTTAAGTTTCAGCTTATATATAATGCATACTTTCTGACATTCCAGGTCCATGTCTAAACTTGATTTCAACAACATTCACATGATCAAAATGTCTTTAATTGAATTCATTCTTTAGTAGCAAAGGAATAAGAACATTTATATTATTATTTAAAATTTTAATAATGAATTAAAGTCTTGCAATAATCTGCAGCTCGTTGTCAGTTAGCGCTAAAGTCAGAGCACATATACTTTAAATTGAGCATACAATAAAAACGGAGGCAAAGGTAAAAAAGTTAGTTGCATTTGATGTATTAAATAATCACTGGCCATACAACATTTAGACGTGAAATTGCCTAAAGCGCTATCAATCAATCAATCAAAGTCATGATGTAAGATTAGAATCTACTTTTAAATTTCGAGATAGCTGAAATGCTAGAATCCACTCTGTCCTTAATTTACAGACGGTCATATATAAATAATTTTAGTTGACTTAGTTGATCGACTTTATATTAAAAACGTAGTCTACGATAATCAGGCCGTTTTCAGCCGGTATGATTAGTATTTGTTTTAATGCCAGTTGGCTTGAACTATTTAAGCAAGTTTCAGGTGCTGATTAAAACACGTTTATTTCTAGTTTTCTTTATGTCACATAGCGTGTGGTAGGCGTATGAGATTATTCGATTATGACATTTAAGACCCTCCTGTCTTACCAAAATATCCAGAGGCACCATTTCAAAGCCGGTCTGACTGGAGATTAGATAATTAACGATGTTCTTGTTGGAAACTTTTGGTATCCTGGTGCTTTCTGGTGATAAATTAACAATAACACAGTATTACAATAATTTTTAGTGCAGATCCAACTTGCAAAATATACTTCTAAGAATTATTTATTTATTTATTTATTTATTTATTTATTTATTTATTATTATTATTATTATTATTATTATTATTATTATTATTATTATTATTATTATTATTATTGATGTTGTTGTTGTTGTTATTATTCCTATTAGTAGTAGTATCAGTATTGCTTATTTATTTTTTTTGGTATAATATTATTATTATATCGTTGTCTTGTCTTCATTACGTTGCTACTGACATCGTAAACAGCACGGAATAACTGAACTTCATATTTGACGTAATTCTTGAAGTCATGAAATTGAAAACACACACATGAACAATAGTAACGAATTAGGAAGGCGAAGATAATACGTGTATACGATTTTCACATTTAATAAATCCTGTAAAATACGAAATTCAATTCTTGTCTTTACATATATTTATAGAATAATAACTGATTTCGAGGAAAATGTACCAGCGCTATAATTTGACGATTGTGTACAAATATTGTCAAAACATACAATAGAATGAATAGATAAGTTTACGAATTTGCACGTACCTCACGTCAGTTACTCCACCTATCATCTTGACTTAACGCAATGATTCTTACTCTGAGACCGATTAAAAAATATTGTTTACCTAAACTGTCACTGATTTTGGAACAAGGTCAGCAACAAAATACAATGTGTTAATTCTAGACATTGTCAAATCCAGTGAACAATGTTACATTATGCTAGCATGTAAGGGCATTAAAAATATTTTAACACTAACAGACAAACAACTAATTTAAAAATACACATCGCTAGTTCCTTTCAGAGTTATGAAATCAACAAATGTTAGATATTTAGTGTCTGGAATACGCAATAATTGAATAGCGATGAGTTTTTCATTTATGTTTATATGTGATATTTGCTATTAAATATGTATCGAGATCATTGATCACCAGCTATGCATTTCAGTATGTAGAATCACAACTTTATCCCACATTGTCCAGTTATTCAATGTTGTATATGTTGTACTAAGCATAGGATAAAGACATAGGACAACTCTACCTCCAATGACTTGAAAAAAGTCTTTACAATGTGACAAGTTAGACTTCCCAAATTTCTCAAAGAATATTTGAGCTGGTTTTCAAACGGCTGCCTCTTTAATTTGCACGTCTTATCAAACAAATTGACATAGCCACATTCCCATCACTAATATGGATCCGTCACGAAAATTAGAATGTGGTTATAATTTAAATCAATTGGACATGGCAAGAGGATATAAAAATTAATATCTACTAATTCAATGTGTTTTTTTTTAAAACCGTTTTTATACAGGCTGCAAGGCAGAGCAGAAATGCACCGGAAATCCAAGAATGTACAATGGAAAAATGTGTGCCAGCACGACCTGGTACATTGACGGCCGCAAGGGGGCGTGCGGATGTGGTCCGGCAAATGGCGATAGCCAGTTTGACTGGAATCACTCTGGGTTTGTAGCAGCTGCCAGTCAGAATATGTTTGACAGCAATCCGAGTAAATCTTGGTGTGGACAAATGTGCGGAAAATGCATTAAAATCACCTCAACTGGTATGTTTATATATACATATCTACATATGTCCTAACACACACTCAATACAGCTTGCATTCAATATCTTCAGCCATCCGCTAAAGTTTGCATACCCTTGGTACATTCGAGATTTGTTTCCTAGTTAAGCCAACCTACCAATCATTATATTTAACCACCGACACACCCATCAATCCGCCTATGCATACAAACACTTTGAACATTGCAATTTATAAGTATTTCGAATTAACAGAACGATGAAACCTTGCAAATTTGAAGTGTGATGACTCTGGAGATTGGTTAAAGATGAATATTTTCACTTCTTTAATATTAAGATAGTAATCTGTTCTTCTCCAACTAAGACCTTAACGCTTCAAATACTCATCATTCCATACAGACTGGCTACATATCGTGGCCCAGACCGGACCTAAGAAACGTTATTTTAAACCTGAACTAAGACCTTAACGCTTCAAATACCCATAATTCCATACAGACTGGCTATATATATATATATATATATATATATATATATATATATATATATATATATATATATATATATATATATATCGTGACCCAAACCGAGACCTAAGAAACATTATTTTAAACCTAAACTATCAGCCTATATGGCACATCTAAACTTTTGGGTTTCTGTGTAGGAAAATATTTTTGCATTACAAGACATATTTGTCCATTAAGTGCTCTGATCAGGCAAGATTAACTCTAGTTGTTTTATTTTCTTGCAGGTGGCTTTGTACCTGGGCAAGGCGGTTACGTCGCGGCCGGCCAGTCCCATGTTTTCATGGTGACTAACTTATGTCCTAATGAGTATCCTAACCTCAGTTGGTGTAGCCAGGACAGTAGCAATGGCTACCTCAACAAGTATGGCTACCATGCGCACTTTGATCTAGAGGATGGAGCTGGACAGATTAGATCAATTGGCTGGAAACACCATAACCCGGAAGTTACGTATGAAGAAGTGAACTGTAACCAAGCGCATCATCAAAACTCAAGAACCCCAAGCAATGGCATGTATCGCCAATGTCAATGTGGTCAGCGGGGAAACTAAGAAAGAAATTAAGTGGAAAATGATATAAATGACTTTATTTTTCCCAAAACAGTCTAGGAATCTGATATCGACACATCCTAGGCTAAAATCCAATACACAAGAATATTTCGTTCCTCCTAAATCATTGACGGTGGGGAATTACCTTACAAAATGGGAATGAATAAACGAGGCTAACTTATGGACTCTGACGCTCTTTAATATTATTAAACTACAATCTAAAATAAATGTTGTGTTCATTTATTTATACATACCTTCCATCCGTAACTAAACAAAGTACACCGCGCAGTGAGCAGCCTTTAGCTGCTGCGGTGGCTACTGCATTTTATTTCAGTAGAAATTACATTTAAGAGTAAGGGCATAGCATAGTTGTTATTTAGCAGTAATGACCAAGAAACATATCTGCAGACATATTTTTAAAAAAAAACCCGAGACATGTGTAATTTTATCTTATTGGTAGATAGCTTTTACAATTCGTCTTGCTTTGCAATGAATCATTCATAATATGCCCATCGAACGCCACTTGAATCTGTAAATTGTTCCACCTAACAAAGGCAGCAACTAACACGCTCATTTGGAATGAACAGTTGTGTTTATATGTTATTGTAAAAAAGAATAGAGTTAAAATACATTTATTTTTGCTTTTAACATGAAATATTGTACTTCCATTTTCATGTATAATATGCAAATTTGTGTCAAATACTCCTAACGACATAATTCAATATTTGTGGCAAAAGTAACTGAAATATTCCATGGAAAAATTAATTTGGACAAATGAGTCATGCACAAAGCGATGATAGGACTCTAATGGAGTGTACCTGATACAAGTAACCTTGTTCAGAAAGATTTAAGATGAAATTTAGTCTATTTATTGTCACAGTGATTCACAAAATTATATTGTTACAAAATTATTATAACTAGTGCATTCAGAACAGTGTCATTAGTGATACATATCTTCAAAATAAATTATTTTATAATCGGCATGAAAATAAAATAAGACTCGTTTGGTTTAAAAATGTTTAGTTATAATGGGACACTGGGATTTTACCCATGGTCTGCGGCGTGAACATGAACCTTTCTTGATAACTTGATAAGTAAAACTAATTCTTTCAATTATTTATCAATTTATCAGAGCTAAATTCATGGTTTAATGATTTACATTAAACACAGATTTTGGTCTTTAATTTTGCTACTAACTAGTGAAATATCTTTTCAGCTCAGAATCTGATAACCTGTTCAAGAGCTAGCACTTACAAATATTTAGGCTCTAAAACACCGCTTAACATGCCAAGCATCTAAACTACAGACAAAATAAAGCAGGGATTCTCCACTCTAGCTAGAGTATTTATTATTGGTCTAGTGTCTAATTTTGACTTTTATATGGAATACATAAAATACAAGAATTTTTCTGGCCCAGTACTATCAGTTTATCAAATATTGCAACGCTTCACGGATCCCGTTTCATATTTAAAGATTTGGGAAATATAGAAATATAGCACATCATTCCCCCCCCCCCCCCCCCCCTGAGTTCCACTGTAGCAGCCTAAGGATTTTTTCCTGATATAAGCAACCTTGAAAGTGAAATATGTCTACATGATGAGTATCCATCATAAAGCGATTGAATGAATTAAGGATGAAATATATGTTAGGATTAAATTTTTAGTAAAATTAATAAAGATTGATATTTTCTTTGAATTGTATTAAAGTAATGTTTTATTTATTTATATGTAAGTAGTTTCTAAAATATATTAAAGGTAATTTCACTTGTTTTTGTAGTACAACTATATAGAATAGAAGGGTTGCTGTGCAGGCGAAAAATTAGGCAATGTATATCGACGTGTTGTGTAGAACCAGCAAGATACTAAAGCTATACCAATGTACAGTGCTGTGTGGAATTATATTACAAAAAACACTATACATGCGTTTGCTGACTTAGCTACAGTTCTAGGTTTCATTAGTAAAAATATGTCTCTGACCTAGTGATTGGCAAAGGTTCAATTCGGTTAATGAAGGTGAAGTAACTTCTCTCTCTCTAAGAGGCTTCTATACATCACAAAACAAGATGGCTTCCAACTAACGGATATCCATATTTGGTCTGACGTCGTTAAGACAAATATAAGATTGAGTCTTATGACGTCAATAAGATGGTTTTCACCCGCTGGAACTGGTCTCGACCGGATTGTAGAGTTCGTAGTTTTCCGTCTGATGCATAGAAGGGTATGACCTTGTCTAACCCTGAATCTGGCCGCAAACGTATATAAAGAAATGCGCGAATCAGGTCAGATCAGTTATTCGCATCAGCAGAAAACTGACGTTGACTCTTCAATTTCAGGTAGGCAACTGTACATATTATAATTTCTTGTAAGGAATAAGTATTTTTAATGATTGAGATTTTAATGGTAAAATTCTTTTGTGTGTAACATTACTATAGAATTCGTTTATTTATAATATAATGTAATAGAATGTTTTATGTTCATATTTAATTATATTTATGTAAGTTTATGGTAAAGGTTGAATTAGCTACCAACTTCATACTTGATTTAATGTTGAAATAAAGTATTTCTTAAGTAAGAAAGAGTAATATCTAGCAATGTATTCTAAATCAATATTCTTAATATTCTGTTTTAAAATGAGTAAAGTGCATTAATTGTTATTATATTTAATGCTTTTGCTATCTTGAAATTGATTGAGAATTAACTAGTGAATAATATTCTAAGGTGCAGAAGTTATATAAATAAAATGAAGTTGGAAAGCTTAAAGATGAAAATGTAATATGTATTTTATGAATTTTTATTATAAAGTTTTTAGATGTGTTTCTAGAATGTAGTAATATATATGTGTGTTGATTATTTAAATAAAGTTATTCGCATCAGCAGAAAACTGACGTTGACTCTTCAATTTCAGATATGTAGTGTAGCTGTTTTATCATCGTGGCGCTCTCTTTAAGAGAGCCTGACTTCTTTCTTCTTTCTCTCTCTCTTACCATGGATATAGACGTTCCCCAACTTACGAGTAATTCCTTCTCATAGCAAGAAATGAGAAGAAGGTTATGTAAAGCTAATAATAACATACATAACAGAAACATTTACATAACATATACACTGTACAAAATTATTTCTGAATATAACTGGAACACACACACACACACACACACACACACACACACACACACACACACCCTAAGCCTTTGAACAAGTCAAAACCGGGTATCTACACCTTTATAGTTTTCAAGTCGGTATCATGATAATACCTATTTACCTATTTACTAATTTGCATGACTTGTTCATGAAGCAATATTATCTCTTACTGACAATCTGTGTGCAACGTAAGTCGTTTCTAGCATATAAAGATGCTCGCACAATAAAAATAAAAAAAAGAAAGATAAAATGACATTACCTTAAATTTTGTTGGTATATTTAATTGTGAATGCATATGGTCACAGTAATTTGTGATGTCATAAATTGAACCTCAAGAAGCTTTCTTTAGTGTAACAGTCGAATATTCTACATATTAATCTAGATAGAACTAACAGAGAAAATTGCACACACACCCCATATACGACTCAGCATTCTTTTAGTTTAAATTAATGCATTTCAAATGAATTCTTTGGTTTCTACTTATATTTACAACTATCAATTTAGTGTTACAGGAGGACAGTATCAAACGTAGTTAAATAATTTGTGTCGAAATAATATGGTGAGACTGAAGAAAAAAAACTGTAACTCAATTTTATAACCTTTTGAAACTGGAAATATTAGAGATTTCTCTAATACTACCATGCTAACGGATGATTGCAGGTAACTGGAAATATTAGAGATTAATACTACCATGCTAATGGATGATTGCAGGTAACTGGAAATATTAGAGATTAATACTACCATGCTAACGGATGATTGCAGGTAACTGGAAATATTAGAGATTAATACTACCATGCTAACGGATGATTGCAGGTAACTGGAAATATTAGAGATTAATACTACCATGCTAACGGATGATTGCAGGTAACTGGAAATATTAGAGATTAATACTACCATGCTAACGGATGATTGCAGGTAACTGGAAATATTAGAGATTAATACTACCATGCTAACGGCTCCCTATGACACTAAAATAGTTATACAGACGTTTGCCAATCGATGTACAGTTTTCGAAAGGCATATATTTAAGATTCTGATCATCTTAAAATACACTTTGATTTTCTTGTTTTGGTTGTTATGGCAATAGGAGCCTAATAAACAATGTCACCTTATTGCTGGAATCGACTGTATATATGTATTAATTTCTCATTATGATGTTTCTACTGTCATAATAGTTTGCATTATGGCAAAGCAATTTAAGGGCGACAAATGTGTCTTCGCTTAAAAATAAAACTTTGTTGTTTCAAAAATGAATATTGCTGATTGATAATAAGAAATATAGTTTATTTTCATGAATTCGTATACAAATATGTGTTACAGTTACACAACACAACATGATGTCATTCTGTCATCCTTAGGCTGCTCTGTGACATATGTTGCCCTAATGATGGTTACGTACTTGGGTTTGTGTGTGTGTGTGTGTCTGTCTGTCTGTGTGTCTGTGTGTCTTAGCGTAGCTTTTAAAACGCTTTAGTTATATCGCTACCATGTCTGCAGTGTCGCAGTTTATTGTGGCGTCTTGCACTGGGGCATTATGCTGCAGCCATGTAGCATCATGTCCTACTCAGTCACATTATGCTGACACCAGGCCGACCAGTCTTAACACTAACCTTTTAATGCTGAGCGTCTAGAGATGTCTTTGGTGTGACTCTGCCGTGATAAAGAAAAGAAGACAAAGCAAAACAAAACAAAATAGAGGCGTTAAGAATCTAGGCGTGGTGCTGCGCATCACCAGCACACAATAGTCATAATGTTTGTGTTGGTAGGTGCATTTTCAAAAATTCTTTTTCTATAATATGCGCGAACTAATCTGTTTATATCTTTGCGGTTCGGTGCAGGGTGGTAAAATGAAGATGCTGAATGACTTACATAATTTCAAACCATTTGACTGCTCATTAATCTGTACTGCCCCTCCCTGCATTGCACGAATCCTCACTATAACGCTAATGTGTCTGCTTTACATGAAACCTCATTACAACGCTAATGTGTCTGCGTTGTATGAAACCTCGCTATAACACTAATGTATCTGCGTTGCATGAAACCTCACTATAACACTAATGCGTCTGCATTTATCTATCTATCTATCTATCTATCTATCTATCTATCTATCTATCTATCTATCTATCTATCTATCTATCCATCCATCCATCCATCCATCCATCCATCCATCCATCCATCCATCCAGAAACCCAGCAAGCCAGCCATCAAAACCAGCCAGCCAGCCAGCCAGCCAACCATAGAAGAAATAAATGCATACTAAGCAGTCATATATTTGCTTCCAAATTCAGACTGTTTTGTTTTTTATATCAATATTAGATCCGGCAGTGAACTCCGTGACTTACTGCACGTTACATTGTTAACAAAAATGCTGGCTAACCTATAACAAGAACTTTACAGTGAATTCATCTTTGAAGGTGTTTTATCATGATTTGGACACAGTGGAATGTTCAGTACGTATGAAACAAATGTTGAGACTATGTGGGAAAATAAATTGTGACATGAGTTCAGATGCCGTATTCATAATGACGGCATATTTGTTTGGATTTTTTTTTTTTGGGGGGGGGGGGGGGGGCGGTATATACTTCAGTCTGTAAATGCACATGCATATTGTAATGAAGATGGGTGGGTGTGTCAGAAACATGTCAGGATGTGAATCACAGACGACGGCTCCATCGATTGATAAAGGATCTAATAAGTGCTCCGCTCACGATGGTAGAAGTGGTGCTGATGGTAGTAACTTCCGGCGTGATGACATGCTTCTGAAAGGAAACTTATAACTTTTGTGCATCCGTAATTTTTAATACATATTTTTCCTTTAACTTGCTCATATTGATAAAATAGCTATTGAACTTAAAACTACGCCTTTTTAACGTTAATACTGATGGATAACGTGACATGACGAGTCTTACTTGGAATTGTATAACAGTTTAAATCGTATTTTGATGGGAATATTGAATATAGAACGGAAACATGATTACCTAGATTATTGATAGGACGATTAGGAAAGTCAATTTACATTAATTAAGCTCCAATGTTATTGACACAAGAACACATTTCATTTCACGGAAGCATTTCTGTCACAAAAGCATGTAGACTTCGTCCTTCTTGACACATTTATTTAGTATTTTTTAAAGAATCATATTCACTATTTTGTGATTTTCTGGATAGTTATTCTCTTTAGTGCATATTTAAACCAAAGTTTTAAACTGGGTTAAAACAAATTCAATTCAAAATTACTTATTCTGACCTTAATGAGAATACATTTGATGTTTACGCAGCATATCTCAAAGTAAACTGAGATGATATTATTATTACATTTATCACACAAACTTTTCAAAACAATCCTTATTATTATCAGCAAATAAGGTCACTATTGCCCACACATAAGGTCACTATTACCAGCAAATATGGTTTGCTATTATCATCAAATACGGTTCTATTATCAGCATAACAAATCCATATTTCAAAGAAATCTCTTAGGAAATAGATAGAAGTGTATAAACAAAATCGAGAGATCTCTCGTTATCATTTTTTTCTTCATGTAAATCATCAGTTTAGATTGCAATATTTACAAATACAAGAGGCATTCCAGGGAATAAAATTAAGTGATATATGCAGGAGGTCGTAGAAAATGATCCATTAAACAATATAACTTTGACGATATGAAACAAAGTTGCAATTTGGCATTACCAGTCCGGATATCCTATAGTGTCATCCGATAGGGATATCCGGCAATGAGGACAATGCAGACTAAACCGATACACGTTGTCAGCCTGACATTAAACTGCTTTTACTGTGCAGACTAAACCGATACACGTTGTCAGCCTGACATTAAACAGCTTTTACTGTGCAGACTAAACCGATACACGTTGTCAGTCTGACCATAAGCAGCTTTTATTGTGCAGACTAAACCGATACGTGTACTCAGCATGACCATAAACAGCTTTTACTGGTTATTATAATTATCTTTGTTTGAAGCCAAACAACAATGCAACACGGTCTTTTGCTATTTGCGCCATGTTATTATTAAGAAAGTCAGGTCACTGATGAGACTTTAAACCATTTGATTGATGACGCTTGTTTAGTATTTCATACAAACAGGCTATCAGTCAGTAAAGTTGTGGTCAAAGCTACCATAGACACAGGCTGTGTCACTATTTTATATCTAATGACAGTAACAAAATAATAATAGTCAAATGTACATGAATAAACATACTTTAATGTTTAACAGAACATATCGAATTAAGCACTCGGTGAACACTTTTGGTTAGGCCACTGTGTTAGACTTTCATACTGGCATGTTCAGTTGTTGAATTTGTTTCTCTCATCACGCTTCAGTAATGTGCATTTTCGATAATTTGTTTTTATGCCTAGAGCAGGTTTTCAGAACCTAACTTGAAAAGATAAGATTAACGAGATGTTTTGTTTGCATGACCTTGGAGTTTGACATTTGGTCAAATCTTAAACATTGAACATTTTTCTTCCTTACCTGGAGGACGTACAATTTTGGTAAAATATCAAGTGTTAGGCAAATTAACAGCTTAGGAAAAGCATTTGTCCTAGCAACAACATAACTTCTCTACCTGAGCTTGTGAATATTGAAAACAAATGATTATGTACAGTCCAACGTCACAAAAAAAGCAGCTTCAAATAACAAGAAAATAAGATCTGCAGATTCATAGAAAACAGCATATCAGGGAATAGTTTGCTTGAAAAATGACTCCAAATACCCGGAAATGTATAGAAAACAGTATATCTGGGAATAGTTTGCTTGAAAAAGGACACCAAATACTCGGAGATTTATAGAAAATAATATATCTGGAAGCTCTTTGATTTACAAAAAAGGACTTTAAGTGCTTGGCATGGATTACTAGCGATAATCGAGAGATACACATTTGAATTCGCTCTCATAATGACGACTAAAGAGCACTAAATTTTAATACACACTGAGGAACAAATAAGTGCAAGAGTCAGACCTATCTATGAAGTTAGTTAAGTTCAACGAAACTTGACAGAAAAGCTTCCAAGATTATAATGGATTTTAAAATTACATTCCCGTACTAGCCATATTTTCATGGACGCTCGCAAGTAATTTGTCAAAATGAATTTTTTCTTTCTTTTTTCTTTCTTTTGCTAAAAACGTTTAGTGAAAGTAAGGTCCGACATAAGATTAAAGAATTCCAGTTGTCTTTCCTTCTTTGTATTAATTAGCATGCATGTTCTGAGCTATCTGCCGTATATTGGTTTAGATTGTAAAGAAGTAAACAAACTCCTATACATAAATGTATATCGGTGTGTGAAACTTGCATAATTAATGATTTAATTTATTAATTTATAAATTAATTAATTCATCGAGTAATTAAGTTGTGCAGTGATTAAGTCATTCGTTTCCATCAACTTTAAAGCAAGCATATGTTGATGAGTTGTACATATGTAGTATTATTTTACTATCATTTATAATCATAAATGTAAATTCCTTGTGACCTATGTCAATTAATTCTGAAACCATAGACGCTGTAAGATCTATAAAAACGCTCAGAAGTTTACCTAAATGACGATCTATTAAGATATTTACGGGACTGCATGAGAACGAAAAAAATGTGAAAAATACGTTTTACTCAAGTTTATTTAGTGTTATCAGATTCTTTTTTAAAATACACCTCTTTATTAGTTAGAAAATGAATATATATTTTTTCTCCAAAAGTCACCACTACTTTCTTGTATTTAAACTGATGGAAGACTGATTCAGTGTTTCTTTTAATTTTGCTTCTAACCCAGCATTCAACATACACAAATTAACATTAAATTCAAGAAAATAGTAAGAAGAAAATTATAGATCTTGAAACAGAACCATTAAACATAGAAGTCCACTCACCCAACTCATGCACACACAAAACTACACGAGCCTTGATTCGTCAAAACACCGTGTTCTGAATATTTAAAAATGTTTTCAAACCTTATGTCATCACTCCTTCAACAGTGCACGCACTAGCACGTGAGTCAGGTGTAGAATAAAATACGCACCCTCGCCACCCACCCACCCTAAAAAAGAAAGATATTGAAAGACAAGAGAATAGTATCTGCAAAGAAAAAAAACTGTCATAAAATAAATGATATAGTCAGGCGGTTAACTTAAATTCAGCTTGTGTCTGATTAAGATTCATTTTGGTTGCAAAACATGGACATATTCTGAGTAGAGAAATTTTAGTCAAACTTTGCAAAAGCTTCTTTGAAGTATGCATCTTTACACTTTATTTTTGACATCCTCTCTGTGATACGAAAGTTCGTGGCTCCACCGAGTCACTGTAAAGCCTCGCATAGGTCATTAGTCATAGCTCCACCATGTCACCGTGTCACAGACGATGATTGAATTTCAAAAATAAAAATCTCATAGAAACACTAGAAAGTTTATAAACTTAATGTAAAGAATTTTATGAAGCTAATGAAAACGTTTTTGTTGTTTCTTGCATGTGAAACAGGGATATCTTTAAAAAAAAAAGCTCATAGTGCTATCTGCGAAAATCATTTCTGAGTATAACTAACACCATCTCACCATCGTGTTTTTCTGTTTAATTGTCTATTGTTTATTTATCTTTAATTTGATGTCGTATACTACTTTTGTTCAATTCTTTATCATATACGACTAGTAGTGTATTAGTCGTGAAGAATAAAATAAGACTTCTTTTTTGTACTACTCTTGGGCACATCGTCATTTATTCAGAAAACGGTGATAACATTACATATTTTAGAAACTTTGATTAGGATAAAACGTTTCGAAATCTTTGAAACTTTTTAACATAAAGTGAAATAACTATTCTGTTTTCAATTTTGGTCATTAAACTAAATAGTGAATTCCTTATTTACCACATCGGCAATGACTCATTTAACCACACTTAGCCTGTCTGATCAGCCCAAGTTTTGATAACCTATGACGTGTGTCATTTGTTTATTTGTAGAGAGGTCAAATTTGAACTGCTCGTTGGAGAGTGGGGTATTGGACTTGAAGTATCCACTTTAGGACTATCTTGTCATCTGTTCTTCAGGAAGACTTATCTTCCACGCACAATACATCTCGTCACCTCTTTCTTCCGGTAGATAAACCACACCAATTAATAAGCTAAATAAATGTAGATATCTACTATACCCTATAAGTATTACCTCGAACGGTCATAGTTTTTCACTGCTTCATCGGGAACTTCATTTTAAACAATATCAAAAGGATGTTGTCCCATAGCGCGACTTATCACATACATATTAACAAAATGTATTAAATTCACGAATATGGATGGCTCCCTCAACAGATGGAGCTCAATACTATATAATTGGATTAGAATCCCTATGACAAAATCTTTCACGTCAATTGATCCTCAATATGGATGGCTGTACTTTAAAAGACCTTAAAGAAAAGGATGTCTCACTTTACTAAATCAAATATATATCTAAAGAGGTGTTAAGTATGCAAAACAAAAAGGCAATTAAAATGCAGTGCGTCATCCAGTGTAAGTTTGTTTAGATCCTAAGAAGAAGTAGTAGTAGTATTAGTAGTAGTAGTAGTAGTAGTAGTAGTAGTAGTAGTAGTAGTAGTAATAGTAGTAGTAGCAGTAGTAATAGTAGAAGAAGAAGAAGAAGAAGAAGAAGAAGAAGAAGAAGAAGAAGAATAAGAAGAAGAAGAAGAAGAAGAAGAAGAAGAAGAAGAATAAGAAGAAGAAAAAGAAGATGATGATGATGATGATGATGATGATGATGATGGTGATGATAAAATGGCAGTATCGGTTGGATTCCATATAAACTCATATTTACGTGAAACAACAATCTACACCCACTATTCTCCATTCACTCGAACTTTAATGCAATTAAAAGCTAACATATTATATGGTGACTAGAAAGTAAGGAAGGAAGGAAAGAAAGAAAAAAAGAATAAAAGAAAGAACATAATAGAAAAACAATGAACATAAAATGTTGTTTATTCGTTTTTTGAATGAAATCCGCAGAACCATTAATTTCCTGCATCGTTATAGAAGAAATATCTTATCCGTGTCAAGAAACTGAATTTTGACTATTTTTAATGATTGAGGAACTATATCTTTAATTGATGTTATTGCTGCAGGTTGGTGGGAGTGTTACTGCTTAAAAGTATCGTATAATCCAGATCATTCGCGATTTTAAGACGTTCGTGCTGTTATTTGTAAAATACAGTGGAGTTAATATCATTTTTATGTTGAGTAGATGTAGGCTAACGTTAAGGCTATAATTTAAAAAAATGTATTATCATTGTTGTGCATGTGTGTGTGATTTAGATGTTTAACGAAGCTTTAACGATATTTTGTGCATAATTGGATTTCGAGGACTTATTGGATTTGGAAATGTTATTGCACGGATTAGATTAAATCTCGCAAAGTACAAGTGGCTTAATTCTAGTCAAATACAATCAATTTTGTTACACCGCTGCTTAGCAGCGTGATTGCCTAGTTACACTCATAACATAGCTAACAGAAAATAGTACCCAGGTTTTGTTTAGCATACCGCTCAAGGACTCACGGTACTAATTCAGTTCTCATAGGAAACCTCTGCAAAGACAATATATAAAAATGCAATAACTTAACATTTCTGAGTGCTCATGATTAAACATATATTTTTCAGTATAGAAGCATCCTGGATGACAGCTTCTGTGAAAGAGAAAAAAGTATGATCCACGGCATTTTCTGAACATATATATGTTTAAAACATGTTCTATTAATTAGGCACCAAAGACATCTTCGCTAGCCAAGGTTCCGATATCATTATCTATACCTTGGCATATCGAGTAGATATTTCTTAGCTTCGGGTCTATGAATTTCATTTAATGCGGCGGCAAGCCAGTTATTTTAATAACGCCAAACCGAATCCTCTAACTAACCGATAGTTTCTCTGATTTCTTAGTTTATTTTGATTCTATATCCTGTCGTTTTAAAATAAAATGCTTGGATGTGTCCTTGTTTACCTTTTGGACGTTTTATTGAGGTCACACCCTCTCTGCTGCTGTGTAGTGTGAGAGTTTTTTAAATTGCTATTATATGTCTATAATGGCGCCAGCTATGGAGCTTTTACACCAAGATTAGCTCGATAGCGACTACAGCCAATCAAACATATCTTTCCGTCTGTGATTCTGTTAGACAAAAGTTGCAAGAACGTCAAGAGTCTCAGGTGGCATTTGCAGAAGGTTCAGAACAATTATTTAAACCAATAACAAAGGTTACTGACAGAGTTGATTAGTCTACTGAATGTCTTCTTCCATCTTTGGAGCAAACCGTTAGAGCAACTGGATAAACAGCGGAAAAAACTAAGAAAAGAAAAAAAAAACTTTTACAGGAACTTCGAGCTGAAATAGTATATCAGAACGAAAACAAGTAAACGTCAGAACTAAATAAATAACAAAATGTATTGTTACGAGTATTTCCTACATAAACAATATTGAAGAGGTAGAATTACTGCGCTTGCTGTGCGTTGTAATGATAATATTAAAAAAATAAACCTGAGTATGCTAATAATTATGTAAGTCGTGAATCCTGGTACAAGTGGAGTAATACAGTATATCACAAAAATGATAAAACCGAAAGTAATAATCCAAAATATTTTGAATTTATCATGGGATAACAAAAATATCTTTAAAAAAACTCAGAAAGATAGCAACCATTCCAAACAATAAGTGAAAGACAAAGAAACGATCTGGAATTTGAAGTAATAAGATAAAGAAGGGAATGTTTTTCACAAAGTCAGAAGCAGAAAAAAAGCAGAAGAAAGAACCGGAAGTAGTGTTACAGCTTAAGGAAGTTATCTAATTACTCCATTTCCCAATAATGTCCTTTCTAATGTTGAACGATTAGAAATTCTGATTGGCGGAAAAACGTGCAGGAAATAATTTTCAAGAAATTATTAATGAAGCAGCTGATATTTGTCAACGATTATTTACGGCATCATGGATATTACAGCTTATCGATCTCTTATTGATGAAATTGCTGATAATTATCACATTGATTGAATTACTAAATAAAAAATAAGATGACAATACATAATGCTCAATGTGGACCGATTATGGTCACAGTGATAAATTCGCAATTATCTACTTTTTAAAGCGATCTACGGTGATGTACTAGGTGATGTTGTTTAGGGTTAATTGGAAGAATAGCTCCAAAAGCAATACCGATTGCAAAGCAACTAAGATAGACTAGCACAATTAATATGACGAAAACCTCAACCAGTAACATTACCCAAGCACTGAAGTTATGCCTGCAAATTTTGGCAAAAAAATAAATCAAGCAACAACTAAAAACCTAGCAGAGATGGATGGTGAAGCAGAACAAAATAGAAATGCAAGTCTAATATCAGGAAGTGGCTTTCACGTTAGACGATAAAAATTATAAATGTTTAAAAGTATATCTGATTCAGCATTCGACATCGATGCCCCAGTTCTAAAGAATGAATCTATACGCGAATATCCTTATTATTGTTATGAAGCACGACAACCAAATCAGCGTGGAAGAATCGATTTACAAGTTCAGGATACAAGTATATATTTCTTACCCGCTGACAAGTTTATTGAAGTAGAAGGCCAAATTCTAAAACATTATAACTCTGAAATGGAGATAATCATAGTGTTGGGTTTGTCAAGAATGGTATTATTGCATTGTTTGACAGGCTACTTATATCATCAACGGAAGAAATATTGAATCAATTCAAAAAGACATCGACGTCGCCAAGACGATATTGGGTCTAGCAAGATATTCCGATGATTATTCAAGATCATCTGGGCCATCAATGATGTTTGTCAATGATAAATATAACCACCATGATAATAACCCCTATAGGACGATGAAGAAACGCTGCCGACGGCGCTGATGCTGATGTGTGGCCGGTGGTTTATGCCAGCAACCCAAATTACAACTTAGGATTTAAATCTATATTACCTCTTTAGCTGAAGGTTTTATTTCCGTAAAGTGGAATGCTTTCTAACAAGACTGGCTGTAATGTGATGTTTCCAGAGAATTTGCTCTATAATATACACTAGCTGTGACCGATATGCGCAACTAGGTACTTAGATTTTTAAACTGCTGGCAATGTGCACATGCATCATGAGTTGAGTCGCGCTCAGTATTTCGAAATAACTAAAGCCGATAACTAATAAACCACCCTCGGTCACAATGTACGCGGCAGGGTAACTCGAGTACATTTTTGACCACATATACATATTGATACTAGTCATACACAATTCCGTGACATGCTGCAACAGATCGTCGTTAATTCCGTCATAAACAAGAATGATATCAGCAAGCGCGACCAATCCTGAATTTTGTATCAACTTTCCAACTGTAACTCCAGTAAAGGAATTGCTCTTGCTCAATAGCGAGTATATCATAGTTGATCGAATATTAATTGAGTCCTCTTTGCAAAGAAACACAACCCAGGTGGAACCCCTGATTGGATGATTGTTGCTATTCCAACCGGTAATTATCAAATCCAACAAATTTTCGACGAATTGCAACGTCGAATTACATATATTACAAGAAAATAATAGAAAATAGCTATTATTGTTGATGAATAAAATTATTAGCTGCGATAGAAATAAATTCAACGGATTATGTTGAAGATATTTATTCTTCAACGATCAGATCGGTTTTAGGATGGCCTGAAATTTCTCCACCAGTATATAAAGGACCACCAGAACCAAAGTTAGATGAATTTTCTACTGACAAAAATATTTATTAAGTTTCCAGAGTAGTAAAGAAGATTTATTTGAGATTATTTATAAATAATTTTACTCCGAAAAATATCATTTATTTTCGAGATAATTAATAGTCGTTGCTGCTCGTTTGTCGTTCATTGTAGCATTGCTAACATCATTATTGTGTATGATTTTGAATGTTGACCACACATGAGATGCACCATTGATGCGAAATTCTTCTTTCACGTCATGAATACTGATTATTCGTCAAATCAATCAAAACTTGCCTCAGTAAGTCCTTAGCAAAAATAGGCAATCATAAATGAGGATTGTTCAGACAATATTTACAAATTGAAGCTATATAAATCCCGATGTAATTTGTTAGATATATATGGTAAATATGTATGTCAAAGACTGTTAGTCCAAGTTTCATTTGACCTTTTATTTCCCACTTAGGTTATTTTGACTTATCAGGGGTGTTGGGTTAGTCAATTACTACTGGGCCAGGCAAACTTAAACAGCAGAAAGGGCGAACAGACCTTTTTCTGAAACGTCATTTGCTTAGAAAAAAGCTTCCTACGCAAATGAGAAATATACGGTCAATGACACCAATTGCCGAAGCCTCTAACTGACTGAGAGTTTCTCTGATTGGGTTAGATCATTTTTTGTGACTATCTTTAGTCGTTTGTGTTTTTTAAATTTTGTGTGTGCGTTTGTTGACCCGCCGACGTTTCAATGAAGTTGCACACTTTCTTGTAAAATTGTATTGAGACTTACACGATATCGTGATCTAGAATCAAGTAAATTTATCGTCATAAATATGTATGGGGTAGCTTGCGCACGTAAAAAGAAGTTTTCAGATTTATATATTCATTAACATTTGTTAGCATATCGTAGCATCTATAATTATCTATTGATTGTGCCATTAAATATAACTTATCCATTACATTATTAGATTAAGTGACAATTGTGTTTTACCAGATCCAGATGGGCCTATGAAAATTGCTCTGATGGAAATTTGTAGCGCTGGATGATGATTGGCTGACTTTTTCATTCGTGTCCCTGAGAAATCAATCATTTTTGTACAAATATAATAAATACATTGAATTTATATTTTGTTAGATGCAGAGCATCAGCCCTCACAAGTGGAGTAACAACAAATATAACAAAAATGTACTACAAAACATTAATTTGTCTCTCTTGACTATTTAAAGAATAGGCGGTGATGTCGCTGCTTCATAAGTAAAGTTACCAGGAGCTCCATGGGCTAAATACCCAGGAGAAAAACATCTTGCTGGTTAAAATTATTATTGTCCTGGACCCCGACATGATATCCGACTTGAAGAGCGAGATCAACCAAGACTTGGAGAGTATCTAATAAATGCGATTGATCAAGCATGTCACATTAATGATGTAGGAAATACAAATAAAGATTTACAACAATGACATATTGCAGATGTGCAGTTGATTCAATGTTAAAATTCCATTAAAAAAATAATTTTTCAGAAAGAATCACTAGCTACTTGGTTTATACGATTTTGCGATGAAAGGTAAACTATTCTAAAGGGCTGGTAATTAATCAACCAATTATTATAAACTAATGAAATCGATTTATTATAGCCCAAGAGGATATTGTAAGGGTGGAGCTGCGATTAGTAAATACGCTGATGTAGCAAATTTCCTACGTTCTGTTGCTGAAAATTGATTAGCACGACATGAAATATGGTATTCATCACCACCTAAACATATTCAGTACGCACATTCTGGTGTCAGTGTGCCTAATGAAGTTTATCACGTGGATATTTTCTTTTTACCACACGATATTACTCAAATTGGTAGACGTCAATAAACATGCAGATGCGCGTTTAGTGTCTTTGATGATGCAAACGGATATTAGGAACCAGAATCAATATTAACTGTAACTACTGCTGAAGTTTCATCTGCGTTTTCAGCGAGGACCCTTGCGATGGCCACATTTAGTCCTGGTTGATCTTGGCAAAGAATGTCTTCGTGCAATATCACCTCCTGATCACGTCAAAATCAGTCGAGGATATACCGCAGTTCATCATGATCATGCAATGGTTGAACGATTTAATCGAACACTTGTTGAGCGGTTATTTGGATATCGATATGCGAAGGAAATAAACTTAAACAAAATTCAAAAAGATCTGAGATTTCATGAATGGGTTGCAAGACTACCAAGTGCGATAGCTGCGTTAAATAATGAGATTACTCATGCTATTCATATGAACCCATTAATGCGATCACAAAAAAAATACATGCCAATACAACTACATAACTTTTCAAAACAACCAGTACTGGGGAATGTGACTGTAAGATATTTAGCTGAACCTGGTGAACTTGAATGCGGTAAAATGGGCGACTAATCATATTGGAAGTGTAACTACACATACAGTTTCCATCGTGGTAAGATCAACGTGGGAGACATGCAATCTATAGATTAGATTCAACTGCTCCTCAGCGTGGATGTGTACGTGAACAGCTACAAGTAATTCACGAAGATACACAATTACTACCGTCTTCACTTTTGTGAGCTAGCACCTTGACATTGATGATACTCAATATAGATCAGCGTCACGTTTTCGCGCGTGTGACCAAGTCTACAACTAAATCTCTCTACTGTAAACTGTCTTGGATTATTCTTAGAATAATGTAACAACAATACTGTGTTGCAGCCTGCACAATAATTATTATGTCGTTTAATTTCATAATAAATGCAGCGTCGAGCTCAAAGTCGCACTCATTTTGTCACATTGTTTATAACTTGCTAAAACAGATCTTGCTCTATCATCGCTAACAACTTTTTTGTTGATGCCAGCAGTTTGATCATTATTTACTGTAAAGTCTACCATAACCCTCTGCAGCTGAGATATTCTTCTGAATCGAGACACTGTGAGATAAACTAAGTTTGATCATCAACAATCCAAATAACTGTATGAAAAAAGTTAATTCATGAGATGAGTTGAATGAATTGTTATCGCGTATCTTAACGTCCATGAAGTTAATACACTCTCAACAACACTGACAGAAATTAAAACAATATCAAAATTTCCTATTTGGAAATACTGTGAGATGAAAAATAATTGGAAAGAGATTGATTATATCTACAAATAATATTTCCATCAAAATATGCAGCTGGCAAATAATTTGATATTTGCATGCCTTTGGTTCAACGCGTCGTGGATAATTTATCCAACGCGGCCCTTTTCTAAGAAATATAAACGAAAACATAATTTCCGTTATTGTTAATGGAATTAACTCTGTCAAGCAAATTTCTCTCTAATTATGTAGTTATCTCGCTTGTTACAGCCTGACATAATATAGTTAAATATTGAATTATTTATCTATTTTTGTCATCGTAACTAATTATATATAATAATTTAACCATCTATGTTGTAATTATACTAACATAATTCAAGAAAATGTATTTACTTTTCTCTGTTCGCAACCGAATACACACTTCCAGATTGACTGAAGAATAATTCTAACTTGCTTTTTGGAACATTTTGCGTAAACTGCCTTTTATAGTCTACACAGATTGCTCTTAAAAATCCCGTGATTAAGTTATTTTGGAAATCCCCGCCTGGACTGGCCGTTATTCTTGTATATTCTGTGTGGGTGAATGTTTCAGAATGTTCTAGAACATTACGTTATTTAGTTATTCTGAGAATATTTCTCCTTTCAGTCTGGAATGTGTATTCGGAAGTGAATAAAGGTAATTAATACACTTATTCCTTTTGTCCGTGCTATACTGTATAATTTTTACGTCGTCTTGGTTAAAAATATAATTTAAATATATATTACACTATACAATGAACTGCGAAAATATTAATACTATAATTAATGCAATTGAAAAATTACAAAATAACCGTATAAAGATTGAACTAGATCATGAAGAAATTATTTGCGATTTTTAGTTTGTCAGTTAAAAATCAGTTGATTTGCACATTTTGGAAGGGTCAAACCTCAAGCTCATTTCTAGTTGATTTTGATAACACTATTATTATACAATTTTGATATGAGATATTTTTTATTTTGTGTACCATTTATCCCATAAATGTATTGAAATTGCTTTATAATTTGAACAACTATGGGTATTGTACCCATCAATCTCAAGAAAATTATTCAGAATATAATTTTTATTTACAATTAGATACTAGTTTTTAAGCCGATCAGATTCAATGCAGAAATGCTCATAATTCAGAATATGATTTATGTCACACATAATCATAAAAATATGTTCTCGCTGCAGCTCATTGAATTGTTTCTACGTCGAAAAATTCTTAATTTCCGTTTTCATCAATAATTATATTAACACTAAATTGTTCTTCCCTGACTGGCGATAGTGTAAATATTATTGGACGGCATTTTAAAATATCTTTGATGTTTATTAAAACACTTTCGTGTTATATGATACCTATCTGATTAATTCGTAAACAGCCAACTTCGACTCCATAAAATTATCTTTATGATTTAAAATCCTTAAGATTTTACATACAGATTTTTTGACAAATTAATATTTCTGAAATCAAGCAAGTAGCCGGTTTGGTCTGCAAGTCTGAAATGTATTCTTGATAATAATGAATTATAACATCGTAGACAATTCTAATTAAGGGGTTCTTCTAAGCAGCAGGGGGGGGGGGGGGCGAATCGGACATTTGTTTGAGACATCATTTGCTCTAAATCTAACAAACATCTCGAGAGAATTAATTCGAATCCTTCTTTTTCAACCAAAAAAAAGATTACTTTGCTCGAAACATCATACTCAAAGGCCGTTTTCATCGTTTAGTCAAAATACGGTCTCGTCGTGATGTCATCGCCCCCCCCCCCCCCCCGCTGCTACAGGTTAATAATTTATTTCAACCAAATATTTGATCAAGTCCGATACGATATCGTGTCCGAGGATCATGTAAATTTATTGTTATAAATCCATGCGGGGTTGACTGAGCTTTACTAAAGAAATTTTTAAATTGATTGAAGTCCATATCAGAACACCATGTCTGCCAAATATTTCGTAACGTATGTGTATCAACGCCGTTAAACACAGCAAGAATATTACAGTTATATCTGATCACTTTTGGAATCTGAGTGTATCGTTTAGTGACATATATCACGTCAGTGTTTTTGTGCCTGCCTCGGGAAAATATTCTAGCTGGGTTTTTTTGATTGTCTAACATCACATCGTCGTATACGACTAAATTGTTAATGCTCCCATCAAGGTCATCCACGGATGGCGCCTCGTCAATATCAGTTATAAAATCAATGGCGTTCTCACCCTTAATTTCTGATGCATTCTCGTTAAAATCCTTTAACACTTCATAGCATCGTTGATCATCTACGCTAGGAGCAACTAAATACAACTTATCCCACTTCATCCATCTTATTATTAAATTGAGCAACAATTGTCTTGCCGGATCCAGATGGTCCTATTATAATTGCGCGGATAGAGTTTGGTAGCGCTGCATGATGCTTAACTAGTTCTCTTGTTTTAGTCGCTGAAAAATCAATTATATTCATATCTCTATACATAAATTATGGATCTATATTGTGTGAAGTGTAAAACGCGTACTAGCACAAATGATGTGACGAAGATTACAACTAAAAATAACAGATCAGCACTTACTGGTAGATGTGCAACATGTGGTACAAAAAAATTTAGATTTGTTTCTATGAAATCCGGAGATGTTTTTAAAAAAACGAGGAGGTGATATCGCAGCCAAATTGGCAAAGCTCCCTGGAACCCCATGGGCAAAGTACTCCGGAGAAAAGCACCTTCCAGGATATAGCTACTGTGGCCCCGGAACACGATTAGATATCAGACTTGATGATCAAAATCACCCCCGACCCGGCGAGTATCCGATAAACGCTATTGATAAGGCGTGTCATGCTCATGATGTTGCATATAAAAGCAGCAATCTGCAAAACAGGCATCTCGCGGATGTGAAATTAATTCATGCGTTAAATGCTATTCCGGATAAATCGTTCAAAGAAAAATTGGCTTCATGGTTGGTAAAATCAGCTATGAAAGGCAAATTGATGATGGGCGCTGGTAATTAATAATATGGAATCTATTTATTATTCTCCGAGGGGATACTGGAGGGGTAACGCTGCAATCAATAAACTCGCCAACGCCGCAAAAGTGAAAAAGGCCACTGCGGCTAATTGGTTATCCAAACAGGCTATATGGCAAATTTATCTACCGCGTCCTAAACAAATCAATTTCTCGCATTTTGATGTAACCGGACCCAATGAAGTTCATCAAGCTGATTTATTGTTTTTACCACATGACAACGGTTACAAATACGCGCTAACCGTAGTTGACGTTGCGAGTCGATACAAACAAGCAGAACCACTAAAATCAAAATCATCACCTGAAGCTGCTTCTGCATTTGAAAAGATTTATCGACGAGGCCCTCTACACTGGCCAAATCTATTACAAGTTGATCCTGGCAAGGAATTTCAAGGCGCTGTTTTACAATGTCACAATCAGACGGGGGCATACTGCACTACATCGCGATCAGGCAATTGTTGAACGATTTAATCGGACTCTTGCTGAACGGTTATTTGGATATCAATACGGAAAAGAATTCATCCAAGAAAAGCGATCCCGTGAATGGGTCAAAAGGTTACCAGGGGTAGTTGCAGCGCTAAATAACGAGATTACCAGAGCAATCAATATGAAACCTAACAACGCAATAAAAAAAAAGTATATACCACAACCACAGCGGGATAGCGTTTCTCAGCCAATTCTTGGCAATGTCACCGTGAGATATTTATATGAACCAGGAGAACTCGAAGGTGGTAAAAAAAGGGCTACTGATTATATTTGGAGTGTCACTACGCATAGCATATCTACTATAACACGATCAACTGGTAGACCTCCAATCTATAAATTGGATTCAACTGCCCCTCAGCGGGGTTTTACACGCGAACAATTACAAGTTATTCCTGACGATACTCAATTGCCTCCACGCGGCCTTAACTAGCGCCGTTGCGTCTATTACACTCAAGACAAGTTAACATTACATTGTTTCTGACATGACCGAGACAGTTATTTTTTCTATCTACGGTAAATTGGCGAGGATCTTTATCCGAATACTGCCAACGCATTATACAATTGCAATTCACGCAGTGATTATTCTGTTGTTGCTTCAGCGTAATTATTAATTCAGCATCAATATCAAATTCTCGTTGTTTTTTTTGTCTTGTTGTTTGTAACCGGAGAGTTTTTTTTATTAATGATGCTAATAATCAATATCATCCATTGTGGTGTCATCATCGAAAACAATTCTTCGAAGCTGATTTATTCGCCGTACTCTAGACACGGCAAGATAGACTAAATTTGACCACTCAATGCGATTATCGACTATCCAAACAATTGTATCCGTGATGGTTAATCCCTGCGAGGAATGTATCTTCGTTACATAACCCAGTGTCCACGGCGATGATTTAGCGTTCAATGCGCGTTCAACAAATTGTATATCAACGCATACAATATCATTTAGCACAAGTATTTGTTTGCCTCCGCCGGGTATTTCCACCTCGATATTTTGCTTGCGGGTGTCAGCTGGTCTGTAACACAATGGAACCTGTAACATCGGATATTTTTGTTTGTGTAGCTCAAATAATTGCCGCTGAATTGTATCTCTGACTATCTTTTTACTTGCCACTACAAAATCGTTTGGTCTCCATGCTTGCCAAAATTCCTCCATGTGAGTTTCAGGAATTATTTCCTTGATAATTTCGCATTGGATTTTATCGGGTTGTAGTCTAATTAAATTCTTAAGTGTACGTAATTGTTCATCAAGTGCTCTATAGTCAGTATCGATTTCTTCATAATAGTCAACAAAATTCTTTAGCCAATCATGTGGACCCGCGCCGACAAATGGTGGTGGTTGGCCATGATCTCCACACATTATTACCGCTGTATTCTTTTGCAGCAACCAATCAAGAAACATTTTTAATACATCTACCGAAACCGTGCATATCTCATCCCAAATTATAACGTCGGGGAGGAATTTATCACCCATTCTTTCAGGGGTCCATTCATCGCCCTTGTATCGAAAAACGCTGTGATAAGTACAAGCTTCAACGTTTCGTTTTTTTTATCTCTCTGGCTAATGTATGTGTTGGTGTTAGCACAATCATGTTTGTAAAATCCGTAGGATTTTTCCCACGAAATAACTCGATTGCGCGCGTCGTTTTTCCTGACCCGCCACAGCCGTTTAAATAAACTGTTTTATATCTACAAATTGGATCTGATATCGATGGTGCATTAGAACGCTCTGATAAATTATCACCGCGTAAGTAATTACTTTTACTTTCAACGTCTGCTGATTCAGAATACTCGCGCAGCATTTCTTTTTTAATTCTCCATGATACCCAACTTTCATCCGAATTAGTGAATTCAGCAACTGCGCAACTGTACTTGCTGTTAATGTAAAATGAATCAACGGCAACTCTAACCGCAGTGTCAGGAAATCTATTTATCATTGAAAATAAATTAATACAAGCATAACCCAGCATCGACGACCTCAAATGTGTATACGGGGATCTGTAAACGTCGCTATAAGTAACTGTACCCAATTTTGTTCCATCGGACAAAAAAGCATCTTTACGATCTACATATATGTTTTAGATACTGCATCCGCGATTACAAAGTCATATTCGGTGTTATCCATAATCAGCCGTGAACAATATCGTTTATAGTCGCATTTTTTTCCTCCCTGAGTGAATTTTCCGATTATTCTTTTGCCGAGATCTTTTGCTTCGATGTTTCGTTGATTAAATATCCGTTTGGACCACTCAATGATATATTCTTCGTCGGCATCAATATGTTTTCTGGATTCGTCAATTATACTATCCAGACGTTCCGGTGTTGGTAACCAGACATTGGTTTGTTTCCGATATGATATAATTGATTCACTGACTGTCAGCGAAATTAACATTTTTGTATCAATCATGAATCGTAATAGCGCTATTGTCAGCCACTTCTTTTCAGACATGTGTCTACCAATCCAAATATAACAACAGCGATGAAGTCCTGCTGCGAACTCAAATGATACTACACGAGCGAATCCAGTTAAATCAAAATCAGGCAGCGGCCCATTAATTGCAACACGAGTCATTTCATGTACGGGGTGTCCAAATCGTTTAAAATACTCAGTACACTCTCCATAACCAAGAAAACTCGCTGGATAACAAGCAACCATATCAACTGAAATGATATTATTATGGTCATATTTTTGATTCCATAAACCGCCATGATTAAATTCTAAACAACTAGCCTCAATGTCTGGCAAGAATTCTACGCGTGTTGGTTTCCATGCGTTTTTAATTCTCGCAAAATGAGCTGCAACCGACGGGATTGTAAAACAGTTTGTCAATAATTGTTCGTCGTTGATAATTTCATCGGTGGATTCGCCACACGCCGTTAAAAACCCACTAGCTGTTTTTTTTCATTTTGTTGTGAAATGCTTCAGTGCGGTATAATTCAACGTTTGGTCTTACAAACTGATCAAACGTATCCGGGTCGTTTTCAGTGCTGCGAAGTAACCACACCGACACGGGGTCGTTTTTACTCAAATGCTCAATAGCATCGAATAGTTTCTTTTCAGCGAGAAAACCGTCCCTGGAAAATTCTTCTCGTAAGAATTCGTCGGGTATATACTTTATTGTTCTGTTTCGTGGAAATATTGTGACCGCGGACGTCCATGCGTGTTCGTTATGACCAATAATTTTGATTGGAGCTCCCTTTGATTTATATTTTGATTCGTATTAAACTTCTCCGGTTATCGTCATAACGGTTATTGGAAATCTCAGCGACGTTTCTAATTTTGCTATATCGCTAATAGTCGCTCCGCGGTTTTTCACCGTTAACTCCCATTGAGCTATTTTGCTACGCCGTAGATCGGTAAGTTTGTTCCCTCGGATGCATTTGCAAAGCCACTGACGACGAAGTCGCCGGCGACGACTGTTTCATTGGTTTAAGTTTTCTTATATCAGGTTTTTCATTTAACGGATATATCCCATACACAACTGCTGTTTCAGGATATGCTCGTTCATAGTATGGTTTGTCAATTCCAGTTAACAAACCCAGCTTAGAATCACGGCTAACAACGACTGTTTTCTTGTCTTTGAGAATCGGTTCAAATTTGTCCCGTATGATCCAACCGCCTGATTCTACACGGATAATGAATTTCACTCTAAAAAAGTACTTTTTGTTGCCAAGTTGTGATAACATCATGGCTGCATTGCTGTCGTTCATGGTGACATCAACAACGCCATCAATTCGAAATGTTGACCAGCTATGAGATGCACCGTCGTGTTTGAATTCATTAATACAATCGCGTATTTTATTTATCAGGGCTCTATCTGTCATTGCCCGTTTTGGCACATCTTTGAGGGTTCTATCGAGATTAAATTTAACGCTTTTGTAATGCTTAATTGCTGATAATCTCTCGAACTCCTCCATGTTATAATTAAAACAAGCATTTAAATAGAAAAATATAGTATAATAAATCACTGCAAGTGGCTAATGATTGGATCAACAACCCCGTGTAACAAATCATGCAGAAGCGAATTCTGTGGGTATCATTTACAAAGTGTTCGGCGAGGAAGTTTTGGCCCCCTTCCGTGCCTCCGATGTGGGGTGGGGGTAAGGGGAAAATCGCAGTTGTGTCTTGCTTGTGGGGGTAAACGTTACAGGGAACTAAAACGCTATTATGACAAACGAATAAAAATGCAGTCATTGATCCTACTGATGACTCCGTCAGCGACAAAATCATAAAAAACCCTCAAGATTATATACAGAGACTTATAATTAAAGCAGATATAAATTAGACAAATAGTATTATTATACAAATGAGCCAAGATTTCAGACCTCACCCAGTGCTTGTTAATTACGAAGCCTCCAGTGATGGTGTTGTCAGGCACCGCAGACTAAAAAAACCGGTTGGATTTCTGAATAATATGGGATATTTGCTGTTTAGTGTTAGAAATAAAACATATCTCTGTCATAGAATTATTTTCGAATGTCATAACGGATTGATTAAAGATGGTTTTGTGATTGATCACATAAATGGCGTGAAGACTGATAATTGTCTTGAGAATCTTCAATCCATCTCGCAGCGCGATAACCTTTTAAAAAGCAACGCTGGTAGGCACTCAAAACGCCCTAGGGAGGGGGGTCAAATCGTTTGATTTAGAAACCAAAGAGGAGAAAATATTTCAATCAATAAATGAAGCCAGTAGATACTTTGACATTTGTAGGTCTTCAATACGATTTGTTGCAGAAAATATAACTAAATTAACTCTGTCGAAAAAAATGGTCATAAAATAAAATTTGTATACATCTGAAACGATTCAAGGGAGATAAATGCTTTATGGATAAATCGCCGCCACTCATAACAATCTACTCACTAAGTTCCCTTGTATTATGACGTCAAAGGAATTTGTGTCGTCTGCTACACCTGTAGAGAGAGGTATAATTGACTAGGCGCGCACACGTGACTGTAATGGAGTATCATGAGTTTCGGTAGAGCTGTATTTATCAACTTTAACAATTTCTAAAACCTTTTATTGTCGCTTGGTTAAAACTGCATCATTTAAACAGTTGTATTTATTTAGACCATCTAAATTCAGCTATTAATACACTTTTAGTGCAGACGTTCTTTATAATCCAGCGCATTACCTATGTTCGCTCAGCCGGAACGAGTATGAAACACTAGTGTTTTCCATTCATTGAAGTAGGTGGGCGTGGTTAAAATTCCTCTGTATACAGCTCTTTGTGATCTAATCGATAATGCATTTTGTCTGGAGAATTAGAACAGGGAGAATACACGCTGTTACCTAACAACTGTATTATTTTGTTTAGTGTTTTATTTAAATATTTTGTCTCATTTAAATGTTGTGAAACAGCATTAATAAGTAATTCAAGGAAATAAAATAACACACTCGTGAATCAACGCTGCTGTATTAGTCACCTTATATACGTTTTGACTCGTAATATGCTTGGGGCTTTCGAAAGCCAAATCCGACCAATCAAAACTAACCAACGCCATTAACAAGGGCGTGTGGTTGTCTTTTGTCAATCATGCAACCGGGTTAATTTAGTTTGGTTGCTTTTGATTGGTTGGATTGGCCGTAGAAAATCTGCCCCGTCGTTTCATGGTTGTTCTGTCTTTGTGCCGTCCCACATCATTACATCACAAATTCCATCATCGTTTCATTGTATATATCATCCTTAATTAAGTATATATGGAATTGTGCCGTCTCACATCAATCGTTTCATTGAATAATACCATCCTTAATTAAGTATATGTTATGCCTAAAATTTGCCGCAACACTCGAGTGGAGATATATATGGCATTGTGCCGTCCCACATCATTACATCACAAATTCCATCATCGTTTCATTGTAAATATCTATCCCTAATTAACTTAATTAAGTACATGTAGTGCCGTCCCCAAACTTTGGGCTTACTTGGATGTGAAGGCAATCAAGGAGTTCCAAAGATATATTGTCGTATATGTAACCTCTGGGTCTCTCTGACGTCATAGGGCGCCAGCGGGGATTGCCAAATGGGGTTTTCATGTATGTGCTGTCCTTAATTAACTTAATTAAGTACATGTAGTGATGTCCCCCAAGCATATCTTCTGGGCGGTCTAAGATGGTGTTTGCCACGTTAGGCCTCCCGCCGGAGATGTATGTTTCGGGTTACTTCGGGCTTACTTGGATGCGAAGGCACCCAAGGAGTTCCAAAGATGCGTGTTGTGCTGTCCTTAATTAAGTTAATAAAGTAACCTCTCGGTCTCTCTGACGTCATAGGGCGCCAGCGAGATTGCCAAATGAGTGTAACTTTTTTTAATAATTAGAGGTAAAATGTATTATATAAATAATGGATATCAAAGATATAAATTCTATAATTGCTGAAATCTCAAATTTGAAGAATCGAGGGATAGTATTATCTAAAGATCTCGACTGCGACAGGATTGCCTCGGAATATGAAGACATTGAGTATCAGTCTAGTAAGGGTCGTTATGTTTTACCTAAGATGTACAGGCTCGTGAAAGGAATTCAAAAGTCCATCAATGCTTGTTTGTACGGTAACGACATTAATGCATTTATAACGCTATTTAGCACCGTTGAAGCATTACGTCAAAAGCTCGGCCAAGAGTATAAAAAACGAGCTGAAATTAGTTCTAAGGTTCGTGATCTTAGAAAAATATTAAACGAGGAAAACCAGTATCCTAACCACGTGAGCGTTACTATAAAAAAAGGCTTTCAGTAAAAAAAAAATATTTTTTTAGCGTTTTTTGTAACACTCACATAGGATTTTCTCCTGAAAGGATACTCAGCAGTTAGGGCTTGCTCATGCAGTTATGTGCGTACTGGATGATCTGGTTGTGGTAGCAAGTAATCACCGCGACGCCTCCATTTTCACGTAGTTGTTGTTGTTGCCGCGTCGTTAACAAAAATCGTTCATCGCCGTTCTCAGATATTACAATTTTGAAACCCCCAGCGATGTTATTTCTGAAACACTCGCGGATAGCGTCGTACAGTTTATTCTTGTCCGAGATGGATACGTTAGCTTGATGGTACATTATTTAATAACTCAGCTTTTAATTGTGATAGTTTCACATTTGAAAACTCAGTTCACAAACAATATATGGTAGGTGAATCGCTTACAACTAGATTTGCCCGAGAGCGGCTAGCAGCAATTAAAAGGTTTATACCGGTTCGAGACAGACTTCGCGAGAAACTTCAACAACGACAACAAGCGCAGACTGACCTTTCTGTGTCAAGTGAACAACTGTTTACTCCGATAACAAGTGCGACCAAAGATGTGAAAAAGTTAACTGAAGCAGCGATATACGGAGATATTCCTGAAAAAGAACGAGCAAAGAAGGCGCCGCTGCTTGATACGCTTGAAAAGATAGCAGCAGAGACCGGACAAACACGCGCAGGGATAGAACAGCTATCCAGTGATATAAAAACCCAACACGACTATGAACGATTAGCTGATATTGATGATTCTGCGCCTGAACCACAACCTGTTGATGTCACCCCAAGAGGTATTTCCTTTATAGACAAACTCACCGAAGGAGCTATAACAGAAATCAAACGACCTCAATTAATAAAAATCGAAGATTATAAGATTTTTGGTGATTTCGCCGCCCAAAGCTTTCATTCTAGAAAGGACTTTTTAAAAGACGAGTATAAAAACAGTAGAATAAGCCGAGATGAATGGGTTAATTGGTTGTATAAAACGAATAAGGGGATAACTCGTAATTTGAAAAAGGATACAATTGAGTATAGATCTTTTAAAGTAGGAGTTAATAGTTATGGTATACAAAAACAACAAGAACGAGAAAAACAAAGTCGAGGCCGAGAAAAGCAACTACTTGATGATAGTCAGGGCGCAACTGGTACAACTGAGAAAACAAGCGGAAAAGGATATTCGATTAAAAATCCAAAGGTGAACTCACGATTGCCTGTTTATAGAGCATATTACGGAGATGGTTTCGGCAGTACCATTGCGGGGATATTTACAAGAATGGCTCCAAAAGTGGCGCCGTTAGCTAAACAATTATCAATGAAAGCCATTGATGTTATTCGTGATAAGGGAATCAGCGCTGTTGGAAATCTTGCCGGAAAGGCATTTTCTGCCGCGAAAGATAAAATAGCATCATTGGTGCGGAAGAAACCAACAGTGCTGCCATCAACTACAGTGATGCCTGCAAAAATCAGCAAAGCAATAAATACCGCAGTGGAAGAAAAACTAGCGTCGTTGGCTGCTTCGGTGACTCCGTCACCATTGACGGATTCGCCGGTAACAGCTAGCGTTATCATGAACGCGATAGCAGGAAGTGGTTTGAAACGAAAACAAAAACGACGATGATTACAAAGAGTTTCACAATTGAAAACACTAGTATGTTAATAAAATGTTTAAACAACAGGCTGATCCCGCGTTTGATATGGAAGCCCCAGTACCCAAGGACAATTCCGTCCGCGATTATCAATACTATTCCTATCATGCAATACAACCCGACCTACGATCGCGAATTGAACTTCAAGTTCAAGATACCAGTAAATACTTTTTGCCATGTGAAGCATTTATCGAAGTAGAAGGAAAACTCGTAACAAACGATGCTGATCATAATGATCCACCATATGCAGATGATCCAAATATCCGAGTTGGTTTTGTTAATAATGGCATAATGGCGTTATTTGAAAGTGCAAGATATCTCATTGATGGAAAAGAAATTGAATCAATAGACCGTGAAGTTGATGTTGCAACAACAATAATAATAGCAAGATACTCCGATGATTATACAAGATCGGCTGGTCCATCTATGATTTTTGCAAAGGATACCTCTGATAACGCTGACCACCTTCAATACATTAAAGTGTTAACACAGCGAGACACTTCAGTTGATAATCAAGAAGAAGCAGCTAATCCAGAACGTCGAGCTAGACCCGGAGCTGGGTTTGATATTCTCGGAGGCGTTAATGGTAATTTCAATCTAGGGTTTGCAACACGAGTAGCAACGTTGCAAAGACCACAACGATATTTTTCATGTGCGATTCCACTCCATTACATATTTGGATTCTGCAGAAATGTCAGAAAAGTCATCTATGGAGCCAAACACACAATTGCGTTAGTGCGAAAAGGCAATGACAACGAGGCAATTTGGCGTACTGGTGCCGCTGATGGTAAAGTTGTTTTAACTAAATTAGCATTGTGGATGCCAGTAATGGCCCCATCAATTACCACAGAAGAGCGACTACTCTCATTTATGGACACAGGCGGTAAATCATTGCTACGTTGGCTAACAACAACGACTGATGCCAAAGAGGATAATGTTAATGGTACATTTACATTACATTTGGCATCAAAACAAGGCGTTTCAGCTCCACGTCATATATTTATAGCGCTGCAGAATCGGAATCGACTACGCTCTCAAGAACGCAGTCATATGATATTTGATCGATTAGGGGTAAGTGAGGTTTCACTGAGAATAAACGGACAACAAGAACCATCTGAGGATATACAGCTTAATTACGGAAACAACCAAATAGCACGTGTGTATCATCGGATGCTGTCATATATGGGTCGTGATCAAAATGGCCAGCGCCGGGGTTATTTTGTCGACGGTGACCATGATGGCTCCGATTGCAGTTCCAATTGCTATCTCCGCGGCAACAACAATTGCGGAAGTCGCCACCGCGATAACTAAAAAGTTATCATCGTGTTCTCAGAAAAAAATCAGTGATTATACAGCTCGGTACCGGGTGGTATTTGACGCGTACTCGAAATTATCCGAGTTGATCTCGCTGTCGATAGATAATTCGTTCATATCCGATATTGAATTTTCCACGATGACCCAGTTGTATAACTCCGCGATGTTGAAATTGGAAATTGAAGACAGCGTTAACAATAATGTCACTCGAACTGCTTCAACGAATCACGGAGAATACCACTCCGATACGAACAAGCATGATATCAATAACATCAACAAACCCCGAATTTAGTGTGAACTTCCCTTCTCCGATTCCAGTGCGTGAGATCGCGCTGGCAAAATTACGAGTATATCATAGCTGGCCTAATATCAGATCTGTTGCATTTGGCGGTCAGCAAACCCAATAACGCACTGGTGTTCTCGTATAAGAATAAACCCGATGGTACTCCAGCGAGGGAAACTGTTTCGTTACCAACTGGGTCGTACCAAATCGAGCAAATCGATGCTGAAATTCAGCGTAGAATAAAATAAATCACTGGAAAAGAATAAAAAATAGCTATTAAACTTCATGAACCGACGTTCTCGTCGTCGATCGAAATAAGCACAGAGGGATACATTGTAGATATCTATAACAGCTCGTTAAGAACAGTGTTAGGATGGCCTGAAAAACCACCGGAAAAATCCACCGCCGACTTAACCACAGACATACAATCATGAAATCAATCCCAGGTATCGAGATAATTTATCTGATATAAGAAAAGGAAGAATCGCCGATAGATTTATATTTACCAACAAAGACACATTGCAATGGGATTTTATCATTAAAAGAACAGCCGACTCATCTGTTACTATTTCATTTACGCTAACTGACATCACTGGTTATTTTAATGAAATTAGACAATTATATGACACACAACTAGAACAACTACGGCAATCAAAATCGCGAAAACACGTTGAAATATTAAATCAGCTTATATCTGACATGGAATATATCCATGAACTAATTATTCAAACAATAATTAATGACAACAGCGACAGTAAACAACGATTCCTAACCGATTACAATATCACAGAAGCCGATCTGCGTATTTCAAGTTTCCCGGATACACGGATGCACTAAAGGGAAGTGTTAGGTATATTATCAAAACGATACAAAAACCAGATCCATCTGTCCTCCTCAAATATAATAATGATCCAGATGGTGGCGGTAGGCATATTGCCCCGCATAATGTAAATATTTCAACAGTGATTGCGCTCAATTTAACATGTGATGCAATTGAAGGGAGCTATCAAATTAATCTAGAGCAATCAAATCAAGCTCAGCAAGGATATATTCTTTATTCGTTTGCACCAACAGCTCCTCCAGGATTCCTAATTATTGAAAACCGAATTAATCCTGTCTACATGCGATGCCATAATAATTCGTTAACGAGAATTAATTTCCGACTCACCGACCAGTCAAATAATTTAATTGATCTACAAGATGAGGTGTTAGCGATTAGTTTGTTTGTAAAGTCCTAAAGACTCGATCAAATATTTGGTTAACCCATAGCAGCAGGGGGGGGGGGGGCGATGACATCACGACGAGACCGTATTTTGACTAAACGATGAAAACGGCCTTTGAGTATAATTTGCGAAAAACTTATGCTTCAAGCAAGTAATCCTTTTTTTTGGTTGAAAAAGAAGAATTCGAATTAATTCTCTCGAGATTTTTGTTAGATTTAGAGCAAATGATGTCTCGAGCAAATGTCCGATTCGTCCCCCCCCCCCCCTGTTGCTTTCTACAATCAAATATCCATGAGGAGAGGAACTTGATGTGTAAATGTATACAAAATATATCCATGTTGAGCTTGATTTGAGTCTTCAAGATTTGCTTCATAGCTGCCATCAATTACGTAAGATACAAGATCGACTGCGATCGTTGATGTTATATTACCAATTCCTGGAGAAGTATGACAACCTCCACCGTATGGATTATTAGTTTGAAACTACCAGCTAATGGACTTTTTCTCTCCACGTTTCAAGTATTTTAGGAACATATACATCGATAAGATCGTTAAATAACTTTGGTTTGTCATCTTTAAATCCAAGACGTACAAATTCTATAATATCTGTTTAAATTTGAATTTTGGAAAACCAGCCTCAGATACCGCTCTATTCTTTCAAAACTATTGTGTGTTATCTATTAAAATAATTGTCTGTACAAGCTTTTTATAGGAAAAATTAAGATCATCTTTGATTTTATTTGTATACGCTGTCTGTAAATTAATATCCCTATGAAAGTCCTCATTTGGATATTCTACTATGTAATTGGGAAATTTATCTTGTAGTTAAATTATATTCACATTATAAAAGAAAGAATACTCTTAAATAAATTATGTAATCATAGCGAGACTATATGTGTGTTTATAATGATCAAGCTGAAAATTCCAGCCTATCTCTTTATCTATAACGGGTTTAGGCGTTGAATCTCATTGCATAAATAACCTGTTTTGCAGTATTACGGGACGATGTTGAATATCACCTACTCCATAATACTCTTTTATTATTTGTAATAAAATTATATCGTTTTGGTGGTCCTTGATGTTCTGATGGAATTTAAGGCAATCATAACAAGTTGCCAATCGGGGGTTCCATCTGGTTTTCGTTTATTCGCAAATACCAAATAATTATTCGCCTGCAACCCACTAAATGATTTTGATATAATATTTGGCCAACTATGATATATTCGTAACTTTGAAAGCACCATTTCTTTTACTGAAATTGCAGTTGGAAAAGTATTGCTAAATTCAGCACTGGTCAAGCGTGATGATATCATCGTATTTTTTGATGGAGTTGTGTTAACATTTCAGCAGTTCTTGTGTCGATGATGTTATTCTTATTGTTGTTAGTATTATTAATATTATTATCATTATTATTTTCATCATTCTCTAATATTAATGTAGATTCTGATATAGCCATTGCCTCGTTGTAGATCTTAATACTTTCTGTGAACACGCTCTGATATTATTCGATCACTAAGGCCTGATGATATCAACGAAGATAATTTAGAGTATGATATTGTTGCTATATGCAATTTTGCAATTATGCACGTGGATTTTTCTTTTGCGATTATATTAGGAACACCAGTAATTGTTGTTGCAGCTGAAACACAAATTGTCACATATGATGGTGATGTCATTGTTATTGTTGACAGCAAGACACAAACAGCGGACACCGAATATACAATTATATCAACGACAACTAAACGTCTGCGATATTTTTAAAAATAATTTACTGAATACTGATCGACGATAATTTTTGTTTAGTTTGCCATTCACGTACTTGATTGTATCTAAAACGTTGCACCTTGATTGTGGAGTTCATTATACAGAGCAGTATAATCAGATCTAAGATCGATTACTTCACCAATGATTGTTGTAATGAGTTTATCTTTGAGAGGTTTTTATCATCGACGTATTTCTTCGTCGCAGCGTCATCGCTTGATTCTGGTTCTCGATGATCAGTAAGCTTTGTATCAGCGATATTAGTGATATCGGACATTGTATCCTCTTGGTAGTCGATTGCGAATATTTTCTAATATCATTGACATAATAACATCGGTTTTAATTTTTCCATTACTATCAAACACAGCTAGGCTGTTTTCGATTACTATTCATTCTGGCAATAATATCCTGCAATGAAAGATTGCTAGTTTTTAATTTTTCTTGCTGAGCTTGAAATACAACCATTTCGTTTGTATCTACATTCATAAGCTTTAATAATCGGATATTTCATCATTAATATATTTATTTATAATTTCGTGGAATATTCTGTCAGTTGTACATTTTTGTTTAGAGGAAGATCTTCCGTAAATATATACCATTATATTTTAAGATCTGTTTAAAGCGACGCGTCTACTTTTATACTCGTGCATGACTTTATGAGGTGGTTTAGTTGATTTTGATACAGCGTTGAGTACAGCAATTACTTCACAACCACATATTGGCGGATCGGTTATTGTCTGTGTTGGTAATGTTGAATACCAGATTGGAGTTTTAATCGCAGTGATTTGTACTGTGTCGACATTTTTAACAATTATGTTGGTCTTGTCAGTCTATACGAGTCAAAATAAACAATTCCACGTTTATCAATCGCGTATGCAACCCAAGGAGTTTCAGGGCCAGAACTGTTATCACGAATGATGATACCTGTTTCATTTTTTTTGGTTGAAATGGTAACTGATCACGCCTAAAAACACCTCTGAAATTTTATGATATGATAATATAATATAACGGCTTGAACAATTTTGCGAATTATTAACTTGAGTAAGCGATCAAATATAGATGTAGCAATTCCGTCCTTTTGGCAGCCGGGTAACTTTGTAATTTTGGAGTGGTAGGCAGGTTTTTTCTTCTTCTAGTTAATCAAGTGATATTACTTGCTTTGACGTTAGTGAGTTTAATGTTTGCATTGATGATTGTTGAACAAAGTGGCAAAATAAATATGTAACAGAGTTAAGGATTTACAATATATTTGAGCAAGTAAACTAATTCAGATCCAATAATCATTAGTGTCTAGTACACTATTATTTATTTATTTTCATGGTCAATGCTAGCTTTATCGTATCTGGGCTTTTTCTTTCATTTCTTCCACTCTAATTACATACATATGCAGTCTATCAGTGGCGCCATCACAATCATAATCGTTTTTTTTTTTATCTTAATGCTTGTTCTCATGATAATCCTTATTTTTAGTATTATCCTTCTTATCAACATAGTCCTTGTTCTCATTACAATTATTGTTCTCATAATCCTTGTTTTTATCATAATGATTATTTTCATCACAATCCTTGTTGTCAGCATAATCCTTGTTCTCATTATTATCCTTGTTTTTAACATAATCCTTGTTCTGATCATAATCCTTGTTCTCATTATAATCCTTGTTTTCAGCATAATCATTGTTTTCAACATAATCCCTATTTTCATTATATTTTGTTATCTAATCACTATCATTGTTTTCATGATAATCCTTGTTTTCAAGATAACCATTGTTCTCATGATAATCCTTGTTCTCATTATAATCCTTGTTTTCAACATATGCATTAATTCAATATAATCCTTGTTTTCCTTATAACTTTTTTTCTAATCATAATCATTGTTTTCATCATCATCCTTGTCTTCAAGATAATCTTTGTTCTCATTATAATTTAAACAATCGTAATAATTGTTTTGATTATAATCCTTATTATCAAGATAATCCTTGTTCTCATTATAATTTTTAAAAAAATCATAATCATATTTTTAAAATCATAATCCTTGTTTTCAACATAACCATTTTTCTCACTATATCCTTGTTCTCATCATAATCCCTGTTTTCATTATAATCATTGGGCGCCGTTTGGACATTTTATATTAAGTTAGTTAGTTAATAAATAGATAAATAAATAAATAAATAAATAAATAAATAAATTAATTAATTAATTAATTAATTAATTAATTAATTAATTAATAAATAAATAAATAAATAAATAAATTAATTAATTAATAATAATAATAATAATAATAATAATAATAATAATAATAATAATAATAATCATCATCATCGATTTTTTGACCATTATAAAAGGTATAAGAGACAACAATAACAAAAAAACATTAAATACGTTACAGGATATGTGTCTCGTAACCGACAAATTTAATTTATAGTTATACAGGTTATTGCAACTATGTATCATTGATATTATATTATATATAACACTTTAAATGCCATGCTATTTTTAATGTATGTGATAATGCAAAATTGCTCTCAACTTTACGTCCGATACAGATTTATACCGCTGTAAAGAATTCGGATCGTAAAAATATCTCGTTTACTTCATTTGTTTATTATTTGACCGGAAATGAATATGAAGTACTCGAATTGAGTTTGCAGGAGTTACTAGAAACACAAAAATGCACTCATAACCTGAAATACACACATACATAAACAAGTATTTGCATGTTTCTGTGTATATAATCAATTTCTCTTGCCAAAAACATTAAAGAATCCGTGCAAGGTCTTCAGATGCCACATTGACCCAGGTACGAAATATTCTACGGTAAGACTAGCTACGATGTCGTGATACGAGTATGGGTACTAATATTAGTACTACGGTAAGACTATTTTGTTGTATGTGGCCTGTGGGCATTACAGATTAACAGTTACATGACTAATTAAAATCTTCATATTTTACCATCAAACAGTATTTATGAAATCAAATTGAAAATGATGGTGGGCAAATATAATAACTTAAACTAAAGAACACTATCGGGTTCATTTTTTAAGCTTATAATTTTATTTTTTATTGAAAACCACGATTCTAGTTTATAAATGAATTGTACAGATCTGCAGTTTTAATATTTTCCAATATAATGATATGTATTAGACAGTACTGAAAGAAAAAAAGAAATTGGACCTGGACCCAGGGCTGGCGACTTTAAATAAGAATCACAAACGTTGACTCCATTTTCTGTTATCATAACATTACTGATTTTTTTTTTTAAAACAATTTTATTTGTCACAACGTTTAAGCTGGTGTAGTACACCTATGAAAAAAATATAAAAACAATGTTGTTAAAATGACTTCAGTAAGCACATTCAGATCTCAAAATATTTCACATAAAGCAATGTTTTCCTCCAGCATCTAGGTGAACCATTGTCTGATTGGTCTGTCAGTGTCCGTACTCCGTGGATCAGCATTGTTTATATTCATTAGTGTTTCTTGTTTTATAGTTTGTCTTTATATTAATCATATGTGCTGCTTAATATGTTCATGTTGCAATAATGTAAGCATGAGAAATGGATGTTTCAATTATTATTCATTAAAATTGAACTTCAAACATCTTGATGAACATATTGGCAATTAAACAAGAACATAAAAAAGAATAAAAATACTTAAATATTTCAGCTGAAATAAATTTTAGGCTGTATCTTTCGTTTTTATATCACCTCCACCAGAGGACTGCCAATTGTTAATAAAAGACTCAAAAGTCCTCATGGACCACTTTTGATCCCTTTATTAATTATAATACCTAAAAACAATCCTGCATTTGGTCTAAACTCTCCAGATTACACAAATAAAGTAAGCAATTTAAAGCTTGTTGTGTATATTGACTACCATAGCGTTAATCCCATTATCTGGATATGCATCCTTGCACCAGTTGAAACAACTGCTGGAGCAGTTCTTGTACCCACTAGACTGGTTCTGATTGGTATATGTAAAGCACATCAATATCCAAAAATAGTATATTGTCCTACCTTTAGTAGAATCATATGTACGTTAATGTCAAGTGAGCACTAATTAAATATAACCAGGACTCTCAACAGAATTTCACTCATGGAGCTCAAGAGTCCCCAACGCTTTGAACCACTCTGGTGGCCTAGTGGTTAGAGCTTCCTCAGCAGAAGCAGTCGGTTGTGGGTTCGATCCCTGGCCAGGTCATCTAAAAACTTACAAAAATGGTACTAACAGCTGCCTCGCTTGGCGCTCAGCATTAAGAGGTTAGTGTTAGGACCGGTCGGCCTGGTGTTAGGATAATGTGGCTGGGTGGGACATAAAGCTAAATGTCTGCAGCATGATACCCCAGTGCTAGACATCACTATAAACTGCCTCACTAGCGATATGACTGAAATATTGTCAAAGCTACGTTAAAAATCCTAAACAAATGACAAAAAAAGTCCCCAACTTATATCTGAGGTCTCTGTCATAATTTTTGGAGGATAGAAATAAAAATGAAAAATACATGCTCATTCTTTGAATTCGTATCCATTTATAACAATACTTAATTTCATTTTTTTTATAAATAAAATGCTTAAACACAATACATGTACATATAAATTTATTAAAGTTCATATTTACCCCTACAAGAATACTAAAAACAATACTTTTCGCACATGTTGTAATAACATGACAGACTGGAGGATAACTGTTCCACCTGAATTGCCCTCTAGCATGCTCTCTGCAGTCTCCATACTGTACCTCTTGCTGTCTCCAGAGTGATGACAAGTATCCTATTAAGAAGTAATGTAGTCCTGCTTTTTCCAAATTATTGCAGTTATATGATTTTACTTTGCTGTGTCATTTATGTTAGTAATCAAAAAGCATATGTTCATAGTTTATAATGGAAACAAATTACTAGCACCTTGACTATTTATCATTTTTCAGGTGATCTGGAGAAGATGGAGAAGGTGTACATAAATCATGACCACTCCAGTGAGCTACTGGTAAAGATGGCTGAACTCTGGAGAGAGGACAAGTTTTGCGATGCTTTCCTGCATCTTAGGGAGAGAACATACAAGGTTACACATGACAGGTTTTAGATTCGTAAGAATACAAGCATACCCTATATACTAGCTTTTAACTGCAAACTGCACAGGCCAAGATCTGCCTTTGTATAATGTACCACTATATCTGGGTCTGTGTTATTTGTTAGGAGTAATCAGTAGAACAATGTATGTCCTGATCTGCTGGACAATATGTTATTTGCAGTTGTATTCAACTTTTGAGTACATATGGCAGCCTGTTTAGGTTATTCTTCATGTTCAGATTTTGAGTTGTAAGTGGCTCCAGATGGGTGGCCTAAGATGCTTGCCATTACAGATTATTCACACATCTCACCCTTTATTCATGTGAGTTTGATTCTCAGCTTGATTAATGTCAGTATGTGAGAAAGCTTGGCAGTAGCTTCCTTTTGGGTTGATGGTTCTTCCCAGTGTCTTTTCATGTTCCTCTTCCACCAAAGATACTGGCTACCATATATATCATGTGCTGAAAAATGGAATTAAACCCCACAGTACCATATCAGGTTCTTCCTTCACTAGATGTACTGGCCACCAAGTATAGCCTATACATGATAAATGGCATTGAAACCCTCAAAACCAAATCCTATCCTTGATCAGTAATGCGGACAAAAATTAGAGACAGTAACATCACAATTGTACTTTAAATCCCATTGTGAGTGAGGTTTTTTCTAGTTCTTGAAATAAATAAATAGAGAAAGCTCATTTAACATTCTACATTGGAAAAATGTTTTGAAGTGAACTTGAAAATATGATTTGGACAATATTTGTTAAAATTTAGTATGCTCATGCTTCTCTATAGATATCCATTCATCCAACCCATCCACCACCCACCCATCTTATTAGTGCAACTAGTTCTGCAAGTTTTTGATGAATTGCCCCAAAATTTGGCAATTATTATGGGCATCACCCAAAGATCAGTATTTGACAGTCTTGTTGGCACTATTGGCACAGTGGTTTTGTTGTAAGGAGTTATTGCCCTTTTTTACTTGCAGCTGAATGCATTGTATGATGGAATCTTCTGAATTCAACTTGTTTAGGCAGAAAATCCCAGATAAATATTTAATGTAGAATTTTATGCCTGTCCAAAAAGGCTTCAAAACTTTTTCTGAGAAAAAGAAGTTGACAAATTGATATTGATATCAGAATGATGAAGGTGAAGTTTGTTTGGTTTGACATGCATTTTTAAGCACTTGAAAGGCTGTAGATGGTGACCAGTTGAAGACCATGGAAGAACCAATCATGCACAGGAAGCTACTTGCAAGCTTTCTCACATATCTATTGACTGAGCTGAGACACAGAATCATGTGGACGCAGGTGAGATGTGTGATTGATCTGTAAAGGCGGGCACCTTAGACCACTTTGCCACTCAATGAAAGTGAAAGAGACAACATACCATTGTTTACATAAATATCTAAACATTAAAACATAATTACTTTTCTCCCCATCTGGATAATTCCTGTACAAATGAAAATTATGCATTTCCTGAATGCTTTGAAATGAAAATCGATATTTTCATTCTCAGATTTGTGTATTAATACACCTTGCAATGTTCAGTGATGGTTGGACATGGTTTTATAAAATTAGGTTGCATTATATCCAGCTTTCCAAAAAGAACCATGGTAATATGTCACTGTTTTCTTTTACAAGTAAAGAATTCTGGTTGTAATTCTGTTGTTTGTTTTAACTATGGGTCATAGACCAAAAGGTATATGAGATGGCCTTTTTTCCATCCAGTATGTCAATTTTGTTATCACTGCTCCTTTAAACTACTTGGAGGAATGCTGTAAAATACATTCATCTCAAGATCTGCATGGCCCCAAAAGAAAAATGATGCTGTTCATATATCTGGTTTGATCACCATGGCAATCATCTTCTAAACCTTGTATTTGCTACTTCTTAATAGTGGAGTTTTCACTGTCTAGTTGCCCCTGTATGAAAATGGTGCATATCTGAGATTCAATATAGTCTCCACAGCGGAAAAAAAAAAACGTTAATTGTTCCAGTCCTAAATCAGTATGGAAATTTTTCTTTGGAAGACTTCTTATGGCATTTAGATGGACTTAAGTAAAAAAAAATGTCAATCAGATATCTGAAATAGCCACCACAGTAGCCATCTGGAAAATATTATGGCTACTCCTCCATGATGAGAAGTCATATCATCATTGGATTTGCACAAGAAGACTTTTTATATCTAGCTGGTACTAAATTAAAATGGTTCTGATCTGACATCCAATATGGCAACCATGGCAGTCATCTTCAAACTCGTGTTATTGCTACTCCTAAATTGAAAGTAATATGAATGTTGGTTTTACACCAGAAGATTTTGATATCATGAAGGTCTTGAATTTGTTTGTAAAATGATGTTGGTCTTTTCATTGTGTAGATGTACTGCCGTTGGTGTGATGTGTGATCTGGCCAGAAATATATATAAACCATGAAAGATGTCATGTTGCTAGATCTGTTTGAGTAGAATATTAGCAAAATCAAGTAATAATAATAATCTTCAGTAATCTGAAAGATAATCCATCTTTTCCTTGAAAAATGCCTGAAGCAGTCTCGACACTACATTGCAAGATAAAGCTATGGTTATCCTAAATATGAACGTGAGCCAAATCGCTTAGACTAGTTTAGGAATTTAATTCAGGAACACCATTATTTGTACTGATATACAAAGGTGAAAGACTGAACTAAGTCTAAGATTATCAAAGGGAAGTCTCTCATGGAATAAATGTGTAACAAGGAGAACTTGTGAAACTTGTGTCAGAGATATTGTCATGTTTTAAATTTTCTACAGAAGAAATACAGAAAGGACTTATTTCACTAATTTGTCCCCAAGTTTAAAATTATTTCATCATTTTCATAATACAGTGCTACTAGTTTATATCTTGACATCATTGGGACCCAGGTAATATTCTCAACATAAGCGGATGTTAAAATAAATGTTTGGGGTGTGGGCGGGTTGGGGACTGGAAAGAAATAATATTTTACATACTGGTGAAATTTCTAAGAGGTGACCTGTCATTCTGAGTAGGATTAACACTGAGAGAAAATAAACAATAGAAACTTTGATTAAATAAAGTCAAAATTAGGCTGAACTACACTTGTATATTGACAACTTACATTTGTGTCATACAGTTCAATAATGTATTGAGTACTGTAGATGTATATCATAGATCAATGAATTCAGGTATAGGCCACATTGTTAGAAATTTCATGTATCAGTCACATCCCATTAGAAAACAAAAATTACACATTTCCAAAAAATGGTTGTTCTTCTTTGATCTATATTCCAGTTTCAACAAACACTTATCTATGAACAAATCACTACAATATTCATTGTTGCCATAGTATATGAACTTATGATTGTTGTACATGCTTCATGTTCTTCCACTTAAATTGGTCTAGATATTGGTCAGCTTTAGACAACTCTCATCTTGTTGAGGCTACCAAGGGGATGAGGTTGGTAATTGGGAATGGAAAATGAGAACAAAAAATTAGACAGTTTAACAATCCTCTTTGTGAGCACGTCAGTTAAGTTGATGGCTAGATATCAATAGCTTCTAAAGATTGGAAATTTAATTTACATTTTATGCTGCTCTTTGTAGAGATCATAAGCAGGCACGTTTTCCTGCAAAAAGAAACTTTCATGGCATGATACCTGTGTTTGATTGCTGTAACGGGGTGCTCGGTATCAAGCGCTATTGGTACAATATTGCACAAGTCGCTGGTCAGAGGTATTGCGCAGCTTGTAAAACAACACTTGAAACTGCCTCCCGCTAATCCTCGTTATCTAAAGGATGACCTCTACGGTGTAATTTGCCCGGTCATAGAATGGATATGATAATCTGAGTCGGTATCGTAAACAAAGACAACACACGAGCCCCCGTAAAGATAAATAAAGAATTTAATCGAAAAACAATCAAGAGAAGAATGACAGTAAATTACAATTTTCTTTCTTCTGAATACTCTTAGTTCAGAAGCACTTTAAAACCGAAGCTTTAAAATAATGGATACATTAATTAAAATTCAAACACTAATAAAATAGATGAATTTAGCCGTTAATAGCTGATAGCAAATTTCATCACAAAATCGAGTGTTCATTAACATTGGACCGCTGGGTTACTTCACAGTGACCTGTTCGACGACAGTTTTTCCTTCTGCTTGCATCATGACTTTACTTTGCCCTCTGGTGAACGTGGGATTCTACAACTCTGACTTCTAACTTCTTTTTCCTTCTTTGAATCTAGATCTTCTATCTATTCCTCTCTCTCCAAACAAACTATTTTCCTTTGAAAAGAAAAGGGTAAAACGCCCAAAGTATCTCGTTAGGTTCTGAGAGTTGAGATTGTCCATCTGTCTTTCTGGTTCGAACAATCAGATCTTACTATCAGTGATAACCTTTATACAGCTAACAAATACTTCACAAGTCTTCAGATCAATACAGTTATACCGCTAATTATCGACATCAGAATTTGGGGAAGTCACATATATTCCCATAAATCATTACGTAAAGTAAGGCAATTTATCATAGCCCACAATCAATATTTACTAATATGATAAATTCAAATTAATGTAACACTTTTCCAATCATAAATGTACACAGCAGGTTTCCTACACCACCCATTAACCTACCTAAGTATATAAGGTGAAAATGCTAATTCAGAATTCAAAATACATTACTAAATCACAGTAAAAACCGAACTATCCATAAAAAATCAACAGATCATGCATCTGTAACGAAGAAAACATCATACAAATTACATCATGATAAATGTGAAGTTGAGTTAAATACCTTGTGTTTTTCGGCGTGCTTACAATCGTTCCACATTCAGTTTCCTGGAACCACGTTTTTTTTTAACGGACGTCTTTCTTAAAGTACGATCGGAGTCTTCTCCTATTTCGGATTAACACTACCATCTCTTACAGAGGTACTTCCTAGACTGATTCAAATTCATTTGCTCAGAGAATATATTTCCCCCAATTTCATGGTTCGACCCACCCCCCTGATTCCACATTTGACCAATCGGAATAAAGGCTATTCCTACAGACATTTGGGAAACTGCTTAACAAAAATGCCAAGAAATGCCACCTGGGTTTGAAATAACACACTATCATTTGTCTCAAATCATTTTTGACAGTTCTACGTGTGAATTTTCACTTTCTGTAGCCTGTCATACAGCTAGGTCGTTTTTACTATAAACATAGGACAAGCATGACCTGAGGTAAGAAAACATTCCTTCAGCAACGCTACTCCAAGACAACAGTTAATTGTCGGCTAGACTAAGAATTAATTAATGGATTTCACTGATAAAAAATTTGGCACTTGACAATCGCTTTGTAAAATGCAGCAATCAATCAGATTCCAATTGGGAATGGGAAATGAGAACAAAATTAGTTTAACAATCATCTTTGTGAGCACGTCAGTTAACTTGATGGCTATAGTTTCTAAAGATTGGAAATTTAATTTACATTTTATGCTGCTCTTTGTAGAGATCATAAGCAGGCACCTTTTCCTGCAAAAAAGAAACTTTCATGGCATGATACCTGTGTTTGATCACTTTGCAAAATGCAGCAATCAATCAGATTCCATTGCTTTTATTTAAGTTTAAAGGTGCTTATTTTATTAATGATTGTAGTTATTTTTGCTTTAATGAAGGGTGTAATTGAAGTCACCAAGGCCAACTATGAATTATAAACCTAATGCCCATTTGTTATTGCAGCGTGTTATTTTATTTCAGTGCTTCAAAGGTACACTATAAAGGCTTAAGAAAATAAATGAAGTACATGTACATGTAGTTGATTCATGGAACTCACTTCCATAGTGGGTACTATCAGCAGAGATAGGTGTGAACGTTTTATTTCCAAATTTCATGTGGTAAATTGAATTACATACTTGTGATTGTGTATGATTAACTTTTGAGGATTTAGCAACAGTAAGTGGACTGCTCCATTGGCCTAGTGGTTAGAGCATCCACCTTGGATGCGAGAGGTCGCAGATTTGAACCCAGCCCAAGTCATACCAAAGACATGAAAATGGTACTAACAGATGCCTTACTTTGCGCTCTGCATGAAGAGGTTAGTGTTAGGACTGGTCAGCCTGGTTTCAAAATATAATTTGATTGGGTGGCACATCACTATAACTGCCACACTGCATCCATCATTGTGATATGACTGAAAAATTGTTAAAACTACGTAAAAATTTCAAATCACACACACATGACAAAAAATTACTTGTAATATGCAGCTACATCATTTGTGTACTTGTTGTTCACATAGGTAAGGAAACATTTTCTGTCGTGTTGTAAAATGTTAGATCCAGAAAAAACCCACATCAGTTTTGAGGAGAACAAGATAATTTGAGTATCTAAAGACAAGTAATGCAAGGGAGAGGACATCTTCAAGGTAGAAACAAATCAAAGTGACTCTAAAGCTACTATCCTTGAATAACTAATAATTATAAATAAGATTAACTTTAAATTTATCTTATTTCAATGCTGGTATCACAATGAAAACCTTTATAATGATATGATAAACTTTAGACAACACAAAATATCTGTCTGTATTCCGCTAAGAAAATAATCATAAACATCAGATGAACAATGGATTTAAGTACAGTATTGAATAGCTATTTCAGACAAAATAAATTATAAGACCTTATATGTTTCCTTACTGATGCTATTCGCTAAGGCATCATCTTTTAGCGCTCACCAAGGTATCAAGTTATGAAGGGATGAAGGATATGGGGGCTTAAATCTTAAATGGAGAATCATTTATGAGTGCACATTGCAAATAAAATTTGTGAAATGAGTTGGTGAGGATGATTGAAATTATTCGACATGTTTCATGAATTCCATTTGAATAAGCACAGCTGTTAGATTCTCTTAATGTAACTATTTAATTAGTGTAACCTGTTCTCAGTATACATTAATGATTCACATTTTTCTAAACACGTGCTTTTAAACTAGAAGACTCCCAGGTGTACAGTTGTAAACTAAAGGACTTTCAGGTGTGCAACATTAAACTAAATGATTTGCAGATGTGTTTTTAATTAAAGGACTTTTTTCAGGTATACATTTTGAAACTAAATGACTTGAAGGTGTTCAGTACTTCCAGGTGTTACATTCTAAATTATAGGATTTTCAGGTGTACAATATTAAACTAAATGATTTGCAGGTGTACAATTTTAAACTAAAAGACATCCAAGTGTATAATATTAAACTAAAGTACTATGTGTACAATTTTAAACTAAATGATTTCCAGGTGTACAATACTTTTGGATATACAAATTTTAAACTAGAGAGTTATTCTTCATTCCTTGCATTATATCTACCTCTCACAAAAATCCTAATATTGTTAGAAATATGATGAGCAAGATGCAAAATCTCAACTGGAACCTTGTATTTCATGTTTAATATTATACATAATGTATTGTATCCTCATGATTTCAGGTACACAAATTGGTCCTGATTGCAGCTTGTCCAGCGGTGTTGGCATTTCTGAAACACAAGGAAGAGTCAAAACATACAGAGTTTAACTTTCCTGATGGCTTTGATAACGAGGCTGTTGAATATGTCCTTAAATATTTGTATGATGGAGTTATTCATTTGAGTACTGACAATGTTTGCAAAGTGGAAAATCTAGCCTGGCATTTGCATTTAAATTCTCTGATAAACTATTGTTTGGAGTTCAGGGCACTGTTACTGGGTGAAGGAAAGCTTAAGGTGAATCAAGTGGAACATGAACACTTCCATCACAATGAAAGACCTAGGCATGTGATTCATAAAGTTGAAGTAAAGAACGATGATAAATGTTCACAGATTGTTAGCAAAATGTCCAGTATGTCCAGCAGCCAAATGTCCAGTGTGTCCAGCAGCAAAATGACCAGTATGTTTGGATTGCAAACAGATCAAGACAGCAGTCATATATCATCACCCAACATTATGACTTTCAATCCAGTTGCGGTCAAAGTGGAACCAGAATCAGATTCTGAATCAGATCGTCAATATACATCGCTAAAGGTGAGTCCCAGTGATAAGTAATTTGTTATATATGTTGCAGGTGTTCTATGTAAGGTTGTGTCTTGACAGGAAAGCCACGCTTTAGGCAGCACCAGAATTTATGGTTAACTGTCAAGTGAAACTTAAAACTGATATGATGTCAGTGCCACAAATGACACATATGATAGACAAAACTTTGGCATTTTGTGAAAAAGACTTCTTGATTTCATCTGTTTGTTTTTGATGCAGTTTATGACATATCAGTATTCAAAACATGTTATTGTTTGAAACTGACGCCAATTGATATTGAAATGAAATGCAGTACATCTGGAATACATTTTGTTCTTTGCTGTTTGAAGTGCAAATCTGCGAGTGCAGTAATTACAATGGTAGTGGCTTTTGACAAGGCCCAGTTTCTGACTTACGTTAAAGGTCTCTTCCATACAAATGATGATATTGTTTGAATGGTATTTTCTTATGACAGTGCCTGTCTCAAGAGCAATTCTCTTAGTTTCTCTGGCTGTTCAAGGTTTGGTTTTAGGTTTCATGTGGCATTTAATACAGCATAGTTATGTTATTTAGTGCTGATGTGATTTGAGTAAAGAGCCTTACCCAAAAAGACATAATGGTAACTAATATAGGAGTTTCCAATCTGAAAACACCTTTTTAGTTGCAAGTCTGGCATGCTAACCACTCAGTCACCATGACTCCCAAGAAACAAACTGCTTTGATGCCTAGTCTAATAAACCAGAAATGTTAATGGGTTTTTGAAACTTGAATCAATCATCGTTAGAATCACTCTTTTGAACTCACTAGCCATTACGATTAGTGAAGTTTACCGTTCCCTCCATTTTCAGATTATCTTTTTCTTTTCTTTCACCATAGAAGGCTTAATGGGAGAATAGTCACTGAATACTGCTACACTACCCTCTGAATAAAGCATTGTTATATCATAATCAAACCTGCCCTAATGGTCACCATTATATAGCACTTACATGGTCTTAACAGCCATTGACATTCTCCGCTTGTGACATTTCTTCAAGAAAAGTTGCTTTCTGCATTCAAAGGCAAGGTGTTTCTAAACCAAAATGTGGTTTCTTACTTTAGAAAGCAGTCACTGGAGTGTAGCAACCATGCAAAGGAATAATTTGTTTTTCCAAGAAAAGCACTGTTTAGACATTTCATTTGAATTAATGTGTTAGCATGTCATATTTTGCTTCTATTCATCATACACAAGTCAGTAGCTCTATGTTTACAGGGAAGGTGCTGGCTTTAAAAAAAGTTGTTGCCGAAAAGATCGCCAATCAGAACCTGAATATTTTGTTACCAATTGTAAAATATGTTGCCATTATCACAATAAAATACTATCGATTTATTTCAACATCTTTGGAGGGGGCCTTGAATGGCTGAGTGGTTTAAAGCGCTCACCATTATGGATCACTGCCATCTCACCGCTGTATGTGTGGGTTCAAATTTTGTAACAAGATAATTTAGTGGGATTTCTGAATTCACAACCGAACACTTTTGATGATGATACAATTACAATGTTTAAACATTGAATGAGCAATTATTTATGAATACATGCATGTGTATTTAATCCAAATATTGGATTAATTAAAATAAGAATGCAAAATAATATTAATATAGTAATGAAAAATACAAATAAATTACTTTACAAAATATAAAGACAAGGGGTAAATGATTCACAATAAAAAGATGGATATAGTTTACTCAGCTAGTAAACATTGTAGAATTTAATTCATGTAGTAAAATGAATTCACTCATAGTGATAAACCCTGAACAACAACAACATCCTCGAACCAAGGAAATATTGTCAACATAAGCGGATATTTAGATAAGTAAGGTGTGGGGGCCTGAAAATAAATTTTTCATACAAGTGAAAGTTTTAAGAGATGACCTGTCATCAGTGATGCAGAGAAAAAAATAGAAATTTTGAAGACAACTAGACTGAAAATTCACTTGGTTATTGACAACTTACATTTGTATAGTACACTTCACAACATGTTAATAAATATATATGTATATGAAAAATCCATGAATTCGAGTATTCGTTCATGTTAGAAAATTCATGTATCAGTCAATCTTGTTAGAAAACACAACTGAAACACACACATATATATATATATATATATATATATATATATATATATATATATATATATATATATATATATATATATATATATATATATATATATATATAAAATGGTAGTTCTTGTTTGACCAATATCCCATTGTCAACAGATATGCTTCTCAAAACAATTCACTCTGATATTTATTATCCTAGTAGCATGTGGTTGTATGCTACATGTCCATGTACTAATTGGCCTAGATTTTGGTCAGCTAGAGACAACTACCATGATGCTGAGGTTACCTAGGCAATGAGACTATTAATAGGGAAATGAAAATGTGAACAAATTAAAACATTTAACATGCTTGCGAGATGTCCCTCCTTCATTTAACACAGTGGCCAGATATATCTTGTTTTAAAATATTGGAACATTAGTTTGGCCTTTTAAACCACCATTGGTAGCAATTGTTTTTATATAAGTTTGTTGCTGACTTTCTTTGATCAAAGGTCTTTGCCTTGCTTGGATGAAAGCTCATGTGGTATTGAAGGTACCGCTAAAAGCACTATTTGAATGACCAAACAAATGCCCATTTGTTATTGCTGCGGCAAAGTCAAATAATTGTAAAACACTAATGGAGACCAAATTTTTTTCCATTTGCTTAGTATATACTGTATACAGAATGGTCTATGCTTCAGAGGTAATCAATTTTCTTTGAAGTTTCAGAAAAACTATCTTTTCTGGTATATTTTTCCAAAAATGAAAAAAAATTGCCTTGTGCTAGATTGTAGTCATTCCCATTCCCAGTTTCAGAGGTGGCTGATTGTAGCTAGACAGGTAGCATGACTATTTGGGTTTTATTTCAGCACAGAGTACTATGCCTAAGAGCGGATATCAGCATAAGTAGATTATAATGTAGCAGTGCTGTTAGGTTGGTTTGTCAATATAAACAAAGGGGTTGTTTATCTAACAATAGATTCCAGTGCAATTTTATAACCAAGTTTGCGGCTTTCTGTTATGGTGCCTTAAAATTTTCAACTCCAAACCTACGATCTTTACGTACAGTTTTTAAACAGCCAAAAAGGTTGCCAAATGGTATAATTTGTTGGCAATTAGGAAACAAATAGCAATTTGCAACATTGGTGAAGCCCAGCACGATCTCTGATTTAAATTGACAAATATTTTAGTTATTATTGTAATAATTTGTATAAAGTCACAATATTGCTTACAGTTTAGTTATGAAAGGGATGTACTGATCACAGTACTGAATGAATTCATCAGAAAAGTTTTAAGAGAGAACTGATTTTACCCAGAATTAAATTTAGTTTATCAGATTTGACATATTGAACAATTTTTATATTAAGATCATTAGTAATTTCCCATACTCCCAGTTTGCATTTATGGGCCAGCTGTGTACAAGGTCAATCTGGCCTTCTCCCATGGATGGCTGCAGTTGACAGGTTTGACTATTTTTATTATTATTGTTGTTTTTATTATGATTGTCATTGTTGTTTTTTTATTATTATTATTATTATTATTATTATTATTATTATTATTATTATTATTATTATTACTTTTGAACAGTTGGAATATATAACTTTTTGAAACTTTGATATATTTATGCATGGAAAGCCACAAGTAATCCAATTGTTAATAAGAAATAGCTAAATGACTGTTTAAAAATTTGTCATATTTATTATGGTTGAAGATCATAGACTCTTCATATCAAATCTGCACAGGCTAAAGATCATAGCCTCCTTACTAAGTCATACAGTGTTTCATTTATATGTGTACAGGTTGAAGATCACAGACCCCATATTAAATGTGCAAAAGCTGAAGATCATAGACTCCTTACTAAGTCATACAGTGTTTCACTTGTATGCGTACAGGTTGAAGATCATAGACTCTTTATTAAATATGTATAAAAGCTGAAGATCATAGACTCCTTACTAAGTCTTACAGTGTTTCACTTATATGTGTACAGGCAGAAGATCACAGACTTCATATTAAATATATTTAAAAGCTGAAGATTATAGACTCTTTATTAAATATGTGTAAAAGCTGAAGATCATAGACTCTTTACTAAGTCATACAGTGTTTCAGTTATATGTGTACAGGTTGAAGATTATTGACTCCTTATTAAATATGTGTACAGGGTGAAGATCATTGACCCCTTACTAAGTCATACAGTGTTTCACTTTACTCTCATTTGTGCTTTAAGAACCTTAAACATTTTGTTTGATTCCCAGTATGTTTTTTGACACCAAGGATATTTTTTAACTCTCAATCAAGCATCACAAGTAGATACTCTGTCATAGACATCTTATTAAATATGTACTGGCTGAAGACCATAGACTTATCACATCTGTACAGGTTGAAGGTGATAGATTCATTATTTAATCTGTACAGGTTGTAGATCGGCGACTCTTATAAAATCTGTTGAGGTTCATCATAGATTCTATTAAATGTGTACAGGTTGAAGGTCATGGACTCCTTATTAATTATGTACAGGTTGAAGCTCATTGATTTCTATTTATATTGTAGAAGTTGACTCATAAACTCCATATTAAATATGCAGAGGAAGTGAGTTTTTGAGTGAATTTATGGTTCAGTATCTCAGTTATTGATGTCAGTTTTTTTTAAACAGAAAGGCTGCATATCAGATTACAGTGTGATGTAAGTAACAAAGAATTTCATTTTATACTTTTCCTTGAGTTTGCAATTTTTGTTGGAAGAAATATAATATTGTGTAATATGATAAACATGGTGATCACATTTTGAGCTGCACTGTAAGTGGTCATGATGATATCATAACGTGTTGATCACAACATTTTGTACAGCACAGTAAGTGGTCTAGTTCATGATATAATGTGTTGATCACATCATTTTGTACTTCACAGTAAGTGGTCATGTTGATTGTATCAAATGTGTTGATCACATTTTGAGCTACACAGTAAGTGGTCATGTAGATGATATTATAACATGTTGATCACATCATTTTGTACTTCACAGTAATGGTCATGTTGATGATATAATGTATTGATCACATCATTTTGTACTGCACAGTAAGTGATCATGTTGATGATATCATTACGTGTTGATCACATGATTGTGTACTGCACAGTGATTGTTCTTTTTGATGATATAATCTATTGATCCTATTTTGAGTTGCACAGTAAGTTGTCATGTCGACAATATCATAACCTGTTGATCACATTTTAAACTGCATAGTAAGTGGTCATGTTGATGATATCATAACATGTTGACTTTTCATCACATCATTTTGTACTGCACAGTAAGTGGTTATATTGATGACATCAAAACATGTTGATCACATCATCACATGATTTTGTACTGCACAATAATGGTCATATTGATGATATCATGATGTATTGATCATATGATTTTGTACTGCACAGTAAGAGGTCATGTTGATGATATCATAATGTATTGATCACATGATTTTGAACTGCACAGTAAGTGGTCATGTTGATTTAATGAATTGATCACATGATTTTGTACTGCACTGTAAGTGGTCATATTGATGATATCATGATGTATTGATCACATGATTTTGTACTGCACTGTAAGGGGTCATGTTGATATCATAAGGTATTGATCACATGATTTTGTATCATAATGTATTGATCACATGATTTTGAACTGCACAGTAAGTGGTCATGTTGATTTAATGAATTGATCACATGATTTTGTACTGCACTGTAAGTGGTCATATTGATGATATCATGATGTATTGATCACATGATTTTGTACTGCACTGTAAGGGGTCATGTTGATATCATAAGGTATTGATCACATGATTTTGTATCATAATGTATTGATCACATGATTTTGAACTGCACAGTAAGTGGTCATGTTGATTTAATGAATTGATCACATGATTTTGTACTGCACTGTAAGTGGTCATATTGATGATATCATGATGTATTGATCACATGATTTTGTACTGCACTGTAAGGGGTCATGTTGATATCATAAGGTATTGATCACATGATTTTGTACTGCACAGTAATGGTCATATTGATGATATAATGTATTGATCACATGATTTTGTACAGCACAGTAATGGGTAATGTTGATATCATAAGGTATTGATCACATGATTTTGTACTGCACTGTAAGGGGTCATGTTGATATCATAAGGTATCGATCACATGATTTTGTACTGCACAGTAATGGTCATATTGATGATATAATGTATTGATCACATGATTTTGTACAGCACAGTAATGGGTAATGTTGATATCATAAGGTATTGATCACATGATTTTGTACTGCACAGTAAGTGTCATGTTGATGGTATCATAATGTATTGATCACATGATTTTGTACTGCACAGTAATGGTCATATTGATGATATCATAATGTATTGATCACATGATTTTGTACTGCACAGTAAGAGGTCATGTTGATGATATAAGGTATTGATCACATCATTATGAACTGCACAGTAAGTGGTCATGTTGATATCATGATGTATTGATCACATGATTTTGTACTGCACTGTAAGAGGTCATGTTGATGATATTATAAAGTGTTGATCACATCATTATGAGTTCTACAATAAATGTAATAATGATGTCATTTTTTAGCTGCACAGAAAGCAATGACTTTATGAAGTTAGAGATCTGTAACAAAGTACTTTTTAAATTTCAGATGAAGAACTCCATTGAGAATAAGCAGGATGTTGTTCATGATAAAAAATGGCCGTATGGTATGGAAACTGATCCTGTTTATCAGGCCCTTCTTTCCTTCTCAGGCTCACCTTGGATAAACATGCACTCAACAGCTCAAGGGTTGGGAACAATCATTTCAGATTGCAGAAAAGCAGAAATGGAAAAGGTTAGATCTTACATATGAATGTATTGGTTTATCTAGCAACAAAACATTATTCCCCAGCCTTTCTTTTCAAATCACTAGGAAGAGAAAATTTTAATATAATTCTAAATAATAATAATAATAATAATAATAATAATAATAATAAACGACGTGGCAGCTTGTGAGTGTTCTTTGCTTAAATAGTTGTTAAAAAATCTAAATTGTAAGGTCTTGTTTATTCTTTAATGAGTGAATGCTTATACATGTACTTGCAAGTTCATCAGTTATTCTAAACACTTCATGACATTTTACCACATATATTCACATATAAGTCAGGTCCAACTGCAAGCATCCTGGACACTGATCTAACATTGCATAATGCAAAGAAGATCAGGGTCTATATTATTTGTACTGCTAATTAATCCTATCAAGCCACATAGTCTTAGATTTGCTGATAAATTATATCTATGGCAGATCTAGGGCTGTGCAATTTGCAGTCTGACATTTTGACTTAAAAGTGAGTATATATGAAATATACATAGTTAACTGCTATTTTTAACATATTTATGACAGTTATTATAGCAATATGTGACTGTATTTCACACTTAAATAGATAATAAAGACATGTAATTAAGTATGGCTACCATTGTCTTATAATGTTGAACGGCCCCCCTGGCCAGTGGCCACCCGCTTCTTACGGCTAGAATCCCTTGGCACCGACGAGTTTGTATTCAAAAGTACCCCTCAAGAGCAACCACCCCTCTAACACAACCAGCGGCCAGCATTTTAGTACAAAAAAATGAAAAATGTCCCCCTCATGAACAGCCACTTTTGTTTCTTTAAATGTATCCAGAACCAATATTTAATTCAAATCTTGACGTAAGGTAAGCAATTTTGATTATCTCTATTGAAGACACACGTCTCCGAGTGTCAAGTCGCCGTTAAAAGTGTCAACTAAAGATTTATAGTATATCAATATCTATAAAAGTCAATGTTTACAGGAAATGGGCTCAATAATGTTATGATAGAGTTTGGGGTTTAACACCTATGTCGAGTTCTTCTCGTTGATGATTATAACCAGACGTAATTGTTATAATCATAACAAGGTCAGCATAGGCTAAAAATAGATTTTGTACATTGGCACACACAGACAACCTTAAAAAAAAAACAGGGTACCAGACAAAGACCAGAAAAATCATGTGACCACACATTATGGCTTCCTGTACGAAGGCTGTATTTCGTACACTCGACACAAGTTTTGTTTGCATAATTAAATCGCATTCAGTCAGCAGTAACCGAATAAATCAATACCAAACATTAAAATGTCATCACGTTAACGTATACATTATTTTCGAAGAAAGTCTGTTATTCTACTCGATGACATCGGGGAAGGGTGGGGGTAATGCCGAACAATTTTATGTTGAAATAATTTGAATAAACAAAGTAATCGATAAGAAGGTTATTCAGCAGCAGTGGGAAAATGGAGCAAATGGAAAGATAATTATGTATGTACCAAGATCTAAATGACGTTTTTGAATCCATTTGCAATGTGCATGACAACAATACCCGCTCACATATCACACTTACGCCAAGAAAGCAAAAATAGTAACGTATATTCGGTTGAAATAAACTTGTTATTATAGCAAAAAAAAACTTTTATTGATTAATGTTTCATTTAGACGAAGATATTTAATGTTTTGAAGTATGTAGCTTTCTTACTACATACATTACAAATACATGTACTTCTCATAATAAATTTAGCCCCCCTCTGGAACGGCCACCCGCCTTATAAGGCCACTTTCCCGGTGCAGCAGGGGTGGCCTTATAAGAGGGGGACTACTGTATTGGCTAAGTAATTTGCATGTTTTTTTCATTCCTATATTTTGACATGTGAAATTGAGATATATACTTATATATTTATATATGAAAAATATAATTTCCTGTTATGACATATGATGTTTGATTGTGTGTACCTACAAAAGTTGTACCTTCAACAACAAAAACAAACAAATAAATAGAAACTGTCTTAGAGTTCAGACATGGAAATTAAGGTTTGATAAATTAATTTGACTAGACTCTGTTTTCATCTCTCTGAAATTATTTCTTCTTGACAACAATTACAAACCCACTGTGATGCATTGCTGAAGTGGTCATGCATTTTTTCAGATAGGGTCAAATTGTTTACCAATTGGCAAAAACATAATATACTGCAACAGATTAGGTGAACCTAATCGTACTTCTTTCTTAAGTTGCATATAATTATGTTATCTGGCTATGAAATTAATTTAAAATTGTTGGGGTGAGTACATTGTACTGTAGAGGAAGCTTAATCTTCTAAACATCAATTCTAGAGCAAGTTTGTTTCTATCATTAAACTGGACATATTTCATCTTGTGATACTAAAAGCTATATACTTAACTCATGATTTCGCTACTCATTAAAATATCATGCTTTTGGTACAAGTAAATGAAATATATTTGGTATACTCATATACTCATTATTCCAACTATGAAAACAAAGTCATATGGACAACGTTCTTTTGCATACAAAGGCCCAGCAACGTGGAACAAATTGTCCACTGAACTTTGACACAAAGACACAGTGATCCCATTTAAGAGTGCTCTTAAAACTCACCCATTTTGACTGCAAGAACAAACTCAAAAACTTAGAAATGTTTCCTATCTTAAATATTTTCAGCGATTTTTTGTTTTCTAATTTCATGGTGTTTGTTTTTTGTAATTATTACAATATATTTTTATGTTTTAGGTGTTGTCTAATGTTGTAAAATGCTTAGAGCTTCTAAGGATTAGGCACTATACAAAGTCCTCATTATGATTATTATTATTATAACATAGGAAAAGAAAATATCCTCTCTCTCTCTTCATCCATCCCCATTTTAGCCTGTCAATCACATTTTGGTGTATATTGTTTGTGTATTCAATTATTATGTTTTCAGTGCATGGCCTTGGTTATAACAGAGATAATGAAGATATTGATGAGGGTACAAACCTGACTTTTTTTAAAAAAGTACTTACTTTAATTTTTTTCATTTTTAACTTTGGTGTGGTCTTTTATACTTTGTGTGTGCATTTTCAGTTTACAATTTCTATTTGCAACTTCTAAGAAACCTCTTAACAAAGTATACACATGATTTTTACAGGGAGTTTTCTGGCATCGAATCCTTTCAGATTTGTTCAGTAGGTTAGCTATCAACATAGCCATGATTACAAAAAGACCTTGTTCTTAATTTGCACAAATTTACCATGAGCATTACAATACGAAGGTTTAATTTTTTTTATTTCAAACGATGTCATTCCACCATTGTATATTGACACTGACTCTTGAATCAGATTTAAACAGCCTCATCTTAAGACCTGATCAGCATATAGTAACCAATTTTCACAGAAATCATTTGTTAAAAACATGCCAATATTCAAACAAATAAAGATATGATTACAAAAATAGAAAATAATTTAAATGGCATTTTCTAAAATGTCTTTTGGTAGAATTTTATCAAATTTGACAGCATCCTAGGATAATGGGTTCTCCATTTTATACATCTGCACTCAGATGTTGCTGCCATTACTAAAAATAGACAAATCTTTAAATGACTCTCAAAATCCACTTAACAATATTTCAAGAAAAGCATCCCTGCATAAATGCCTCCCAAGTTTCTCCAAGCTTTGCCAATCTGCCATCAAATTGGAATTAATTAGCATTAACTCTTACAACCAATCATTTAAAGTGACCAAATTCACTGCATGATAGTAAAAAAAATATGGTGTAAAACAGGGGTCATATCAAAGTAATTAAATATTTTGAGTGAAGTAATTTAATTGGGAATTTTGGCACATTAGGATTAAATACTTAAAATTTTAATTCAGATTAAAATGCCATTGAACTGTTATAAAGTCACATGTAAAGTTTTTTGTGCAATTTTCATTATGATAAAATTACTTTCAATAAAATTTGGTTTATTGTCCCGCATTCAACTGAACAAGTGTTTGAGAGTTGCTGTCTGTTTATAGTTATAATCCATCTTCAGCACTAAATGAATATTTTGGTCATATACTGAGTTTTGAAGATAAATAAGGAAGAAAGCACCTCATTTATTTGATTTTTAGTCTGAATCCAAAAGACAATACTCAAGATCCAAAAATTTCAGTCAGTTTATATGACAGTGCAGTTTTTTTCAGTGTATCATGGAGGTGCAGGGTTGATATGGGGTGGGTGGAAGTTGTCAATAAATACCAAAAGAAGACTATAAAGTGAAGAATGTAATAAAAAAGAGACCATCATAGCTTTATTATTACCAAACAAAAATTAAAATTCTGTCTGATTACACTTGACTAATATTCGAATCAGCTCAAGCCATTACTACAAACATACATTTATACATGTACAACTTTGGCTTGAAAAAGACACCGAACAGAATCTGACCAGCTTTGTTATAAAGCATGCTTGTATACAAGTCTTTGATATTTATGTGCCATCAGGTATGGTTGAAGGTATACAAACTTTTTTCTTTGGATATCACTTTATTTAGCCAATTTGATCATTCTGGTTATGCCACATATCTGTATTAATGTTGTTCTCAGTTTATCATGGCTTGATACATAACACTGTTATCGCTATAATGCTGTTTATTAATTAACACATTTTGTGATTATTGATCCCCAACTTGTGCATTATAGTAAAAACCTATCTTGAGAGACAAGCCCTTCTGCCATCAAAAAGTAGTCTCTCAAGACAGGTGGTCTCTCATAACAGGTGTGTGCAAAAGACCAGTTCCCAGGGTTATAATTCAACACTGTTTAAGAAGGAAAAATGTGCACACTCACTGTACAATCCACTGTATTCTTTATTTGTAGTTCTTGTTAAAATATTGCATGTATTCATTTTAAAATTTTATATAGCAATATAAATATACAACTGTCATAAAACATTCACATTTATATTTGAAGAACACATATAAATGTATTCGCATATGAGTTGCAAATTAGGTAATTTGTGTTTATCCTGTCGATTAAGTTAACTTCATTTCTTTCCATTACACTGATTCTTTTCTCCAGTGTAAGAATGTTTCTCTTCTCATTTTTATTAGAGGATTGACATTGTTACAAGGTATAATATTAATACTATAAATGGTCAGTTGTACTGATGACCTCAGTGGTTTTGATCAGCCTTTGTGTAAATATATAACATATCGATTAATAAAATCAAAAGACATAATTAGCTCATGTAGAAAAGAAAAAATATTATATAGAGAGAGCAGCCAAGGTTTATTTCACTGGCGGCATAATTAAATGGATTAACTCAATAATTAAAGTTTGTAACTGGCTCCATTAACATAGATTAACTTAACATGGATTAACTCAATAATTAAAATTTGTAACTGGCTCCATTAACATGAAGAGTTTATGGCATGTTGTGTGTAAAGCTGTACCGATAACACTTCTGCCAATTATGCCGATACAGCATATAGCCGATTATAAAAATTGCTGATACCGATTTATGAGACATTATTTCATTATCACAGTATTTCTCCTTTGAATACGTTCCCCGATCACATTACTTTAGGGATATTAGCCTGCTACCTCGCGAATCCAGCCCTACCAAAAGACGAAAATTCGTCTTTCCTGTCTATGTCATATAGACAAAGGGCAATAACTCTTGCCCCTTACCTCCCCTTGCTACCCGCTAGGTGTCGCTTCTTTAGTTTTTTAGCTTCGCTGTACGCGAAAACACGTACAATTAGACCTCCAATGAAACCAAGCCATCTTAGTGTAAATTCTGACCATCCGAAGTTAAATTTGGAATTACTGTGTTGGATAATCATTCCTCTACAGGTTGTATACATTATTTTACAATATTTTCCAATTTGAGTGACTTTGTCACCTTTTCTAGACTTCGGACCAGGTTGCAACGTGGTCAAGCACGCTTATGGCGGTACTAGCATGTAATACATGTAGCACTCAATAATTTCGCTTATTCCGTATGTAACGTTTACGATATTAGCGACTTAATAACGTGCTGCATTGATAATTTGTGCTTTATTTACCTTCTTTGTAGTTTCAGTAGACTTCAAAAAAGTCTTTGAACGACCAAGTTGCGACTATTTAATGGCGGACTTCGTGTTGTAGTCACGAGTTCACGCGACACTTAATCATTTCGCTTCCTCCGTTAGTTACGGTTATGGTAATAGCGACTTAATAGCGTGCTGAATTGCTAATTGTGCTTTGTTTATCATCTTTTTCGTTTCAGTAGACTTCGTCTTGAACGAACCATTGCAACACGCTCACGGCGATAACTAGTGTTGTCATTAAGAGTTAACATGGCACGGAATAATTTGACTACTCCGTTAGTAACGGTTATAGTATTATCGAATTAATAATATGCTGAATTTTTTAATTTGTGCTTTGTTCTCTTCTTTTGTCGTTTCAGTAGCAAAGTCGACAACGAAGGCATGAATGGCAAAATGGGTGTTGGCAATGTGGAAATGGAGGAAATTATGTTGACATGGTTTAGGCTGCCCAGTGGGTGTAAATTTCACCGCATGTCCATGCATGGCTTTCGGGCCTGTAAGTCCGGACGCATGGAGTCTATGCTGGATCGATTGGATCCATTTTAGTATGCACTTTCGCCGGCCGTCCAGCCGTCCGTCCAGCTGACACCGTCAGTTCAGCCGGCACTTCAGCAGGCACCGACCGGCACTAGCCGTCCATCCGGCACCGTCCGTTAAGCCCAAATGGCACCAGACGGCCAGCTGACCTTCCAGCTTGCATCAACAGGCACCGGCCGTTCAGCCCAAATGGCACCGGCCGGCCAGCCGACCTTCCAGCCTGCGTCAACAGGCACCGGTCGTCCCGCCAACCTTCCAGCCGGCATCAACCGGCACCGGCCATCCAGCCGGCAACGACCGTTCAGCCCAAATGGCACCAGTCTTCCAGCCAGCACCAGCCGACCATCCGGCAACGACCGTTCAGCCCAAATGGCACCGGTCTTCCAGCCGACCTTCCAGCCTGCGTCAACTGGCACCAGCCGTCCACCCGGCAACGACCGTTCAGCCCAAATGGCACCGGTCGTCCAGCCGACCTTCCAGCCGGCATCAACCGGCACCGGCCGTCCATCCAGCAACGACCGTTCAGCCCAAATGGCACCGGTCGTCCAGCCGACCTTCCAGCCGGCATCAACCGGCACCGGCCGTCCATCCGGCAACGACCGTTCAGCCCATATGGCACCAGTCATCCAGCCAACCTTCCAGCCGGCATCAACCTGCACCGGCCGTCCATCCGGCAACGACCGTTCAGCCCAAATGGCACCGGTCTTCCAGCCGGCATCAACCTGCACCGGCTGTACATCGGATTTACAGAGATTATAGTGATGTACCCGTCAGTCAATCTGTACTACTGGTTACATATCACTACCATGAGAGAGATGTTATAGATGAATCTCCGTCCAATCAGACCATTCGAGAGGCAGGTGCCGGTTATAGCCGGACCTTCACCGACATTCCGGCCGACCATATACCAGACAAATCAGTCGGTATTGCCGCTGTACACCTCCCGTCACGTCAAATACGTGACGGTGTGATTTTAAAACAAGGGAGAATTAGTGACATTATCAGAGATGACGGAATTGAGTTATCTATGCCACTTGGTATGCGCTACCCAGATATGGCAGCTTTACCAGAACAGGACTTTCAGGCCGACCATTCGCCAGTTCAATCAGCCGTTAGTGCCGTCCGTCCATATGTTCACGGCTTCTCCACAAGGGAGATTTAGTGAAAGTGTCAATTATGACAGAATTGCGTCATCTAGGTCACCTGGTATGCTGTACAGATATGCAAGCTGTACCAGAACCAACATTCCCTCTGAGCAAATGGTAGATGGGCGCGCAGTGCTGGCCGCACTACACAAGCATTATGGAGATTTATATTAAAAATGATGACAATTCCGCTGCGAATGGATGCTTGAGTTGACCAGAACACGACTCAGCACACAGTGAGTGTGACGAAACACTTTCAGCCGTCCACAGATCAGGTCATGGACCGGACTGAGCTTAGCGCCACGGCCGCAGAATAAAAGATTTATAGGTTGTTGGGAACTTCAGAATGCCCAAAACCTCCTACTGCCACTCAAGACTACACAATTCAGGCACCTGTAGATCTTGAATGAGGAGGAAGAGACGATGTCCTTCCTGCTTTTTTGCCAGTCGAAAAAAAAAAATAAAAAAAATAAAAAAAAAAAATAAAAAAAATTCAGGAAGCTAACTTCCAGCGACATTCTAGTGTAGCTGGTACGAAAACTCCATCAGACGCCTTCAGTACTGATCTCAAATGCCACGTCAAAGATAGTCCGAAACGTAGTCGATACGTCTTCATTTTTAGACTTGACTTCACTAGCCATTTTTATTCCAACTCCCTAGGCAAATCCAGCCATGACCACGCTTGTGAAGTGAAGGCCTGGATTGCCAGAGTTGTTAACAGGGCAGCTCACCATTCTATGACCAATGCGTTGACTGCTTCTGCCAACTTCGACCTGATACGATGTGACGTCTGTAGGTGGTCCACGTCGCGCAGGCCCCATCGTACTCGGATTTTACGGATGTCTCAGTTTGGGACACCTTTACACTGTGGGGGAAAATTGAAAAAGTTTGGAGGCAGGCAGCTCAGGAACTGCCCCTCCAACTCGTCGCCCAACTTTCGCAGGCGTTTCGAAACAATCATCCCCTGACACAGCGGAGGGATGATGGGCGGACCGGGGAAAAGGGATCCTTATAATCAAATGTGTAATATAGATCCCAACCCAATGCTGGGAGTCAACAGTCTAATCAATCTAGATGGCAACCATACAGAGGCGGCAAGAACCAAAGTTTCTCCGCCTTCACGCCTCCTAACTCTAGACGTTGACATACCCTGCCCACCGCCAGCGGACTGCCTACCTGTTGGCAGCCGCCACCTGCAATTTCAGGACCACTGGACCACTTTATTACTTTAGAACATTTGGGTGATTCAGGTCATTTCGGAGGGACTTGGGACTTCATTTATCCATCCTCTCCTCTGTCCTCCTCTCCCCTCTTCATGGATGTATCGTCAGACCGGGAGAAGGATGCCTTTATATATATATATTTATATCTTAATAAACCTGCAATAGCTGGGGTTTTATTCATTGCTGTTTCTTATCCAGAGGCCGTTCATTGACCTGAGCCGCCTCAACCACCCTGAAAGTCAATGTGGCGATGGCGTGATCAAACCATCCGACGGGTATGCTGTCAGTCTAGATATGACCGACGCACATTTCACGTCCCTATCCCACGAGTAGTGGACATTTCTCCGTTGTGCTTGTCGGGACTCGGTTTATCAGTCCAGGTCATACCTTTTGGCCTCAACTTAAGCCCTTGGGCTAGTACCAAGGTTATGGATTACGTCGTGACCCTGTTCCGCTCGACTTCATCTATGGCGTCGGCAGTATATTTGGACGACATCCTCCAGAAACATCTGTCAAGTTCTACTCTGCTCAAAGGCAGAAACGATCTTATATCACTTTACATCATATAGGCTTTCTCATGAACTGGATAAAGTCTGATCTCTGTCCAATCCAGATTTTTGGTCCATCTGGGTGTGGAGTTTCTCCCGATCTGAATCTGGTAAGGCTTCCTCGAGTTTGCGATCATCCAGATAATTGCACTCGTAGAGTCCGTTTCCAACAGGATGCGCATTTAGCAAGAGAGTTGCAAATCCTCGGATTATTCAATGCGGCAGCAGACTTGATTCCGCTTAGCCGTCCTTTTATGCGCCCTTTACAAAGGACGCTGCTAGCGTAATTTCGCCCTTTTCAAGTCCCTTTGATCCCACAGTCATGCTCACGCCAGAGATACGATCATTCTTGAGTCAGTGGCACAACCCCTGCGGGCTGTCCACAGGGATTACTCTGGAGATACCCCAAGCGGGGATAACGGTATGTTCCACCACTAGTACCTACGGTTGGGGTGCCCACCTGTTGCCGGACTTCGATACTGTCAGCGGCACCTGGGTGCCAGGGGCGAGCCCTTTCCACATCAACCTTTCAGAAATAACGGCTGTCATCAACGCCTTTCATTTCAGGCAGGATCAACTCTTATTACAAACTGCCCTCATTATGTCAGACAACTTTGTGGTGGTGCCTTGCCTTAAAAACATGGGGACACCAATCACCAGACCTGTGCAATCTGAGCTGGCAGTTTCTACATTGGTTCGACAATCTCCACCTCAATGTACAATTCCGGCACATTCTTGGCAGACTCAATGTCTTGGCTGACACTCTATCTAGTCATTCACACAGAATGGTCACTCCATCAATCGGACTTTCTTCCAATTGACACACTTTGGGGACGTCCGATGATTGATCTTTTGCAACAAGGTGAAATCGCAAGTTGTCCACCTTTCATCTCACAGGTTCCAGACCCAGAAGCTTTGGTCGTGGATGCTCGATCAATCAACTGGGAAGGGTTGTGGTCATTCTCCTACCCTCCCACGGTCTTGGTACTGAAATTAATCCAGAAGTTAAGGGGTCAGAACTGTCAGATGGTTCTGATTGCCCCTCTCAGATGGAACAACTCCTGGGTCTCCGATCTACTCAATCTAGGCGATAGATCTACCCAGGAAGATTACAGTCAGCACAAGTATTCGCAAGCAACCGCGGCCATGGGTGTTCCACCCCTGTCCGGACCATCTTTATGTTCAAGCCTGGCTCTTGTCCAGACAGCCTTGCAAGACAAACAATTTAAATCTTTGATTGAGGAGAGAATCTCGAGAGCAAGAAGGCCCTCTACTCTGAAGGTTTACGAGGGCAAGTGGCATGTTTTCAGGGACTGGTACCATATCATTCACATTGTTCCTCTGAGTGTCACAATCCCTCAACTGGCCAACTTTTCTCTGGCTTTTTGAGGAGAAACAGCTAGCTCCAGTTATTATCAAATGCTACCGCTCCATGATATCAGACACATTCCGCCATTCTGGTACATGTGCTATCAGCCATGACAAAGATTTGTCAGATCTTTTAGACACTTTAAAAAATTCAATCGACTTATATCCCTTACCCTGTTTCCAAATGGAATCTGTCCTGGGTTTTAACATGACTCAATTCAGACAGTATTGAGTCTTTAACCCACGATTAGTTAAAGCTACTATCATACAAATTGGGTTTCTTGATAGTCTTAGCTTCAGCATGCAGGGTGAGCGAGTTACATGTCCTTTCTAGTGACCCGAACTCTCTTCCGTTCCGATCAGAGGGTTTGATGGTCCTCTTGACGCAGCCAGGCTTCGTAGTCCAAAATAGATTACCATACATTGGCGATCGAGTCATCATTAGCTCGCTTCTTTATAGATAAGTCAGGATCAACAGCGATGTAAGATCCCGTTTGTGCACTCTAGCACCATTTCAATGCATAGAGGTGAGTCAGGTCACATACAAGCACCTCTTTCTTCTGGTGATAGCTGGGACATGAGATATCTCCATTCAAGCCCTTGCTTCATGGCTGAAGTGGGTTATACGCTCGGCGTACTCTGAGGATTCGCAAATCAGTCACCTTATAGAAGCTGTTGGCTGACATGCAGAGGCAAACATTGATTCTAGTAGGTCCAGTGTTGGGCAGCCCAGACGCCCACCAGACCCATGTGCAACAATCAGCACAGCCTATTAGCTTCGCTGGATTCGCCAGATAAATTTTCGTAGGTAAGAAGATTTCAATAACTATCTTCTTAACCGTATAAAGGGGTCACATATCACGTGACCCTGGGCTGTGTTGTTGATTGAAAATTAGGAGACTGGGTTATCATTCACATGGGGAATCCAACCATCATTCCCTAGAGGATACCCGGGGTGGAGGTCAGATGCTCCGCATTCCCTCCTCCTGTTACTTATTCTCCTAAAGTAATGTGATCGGGGAACGTATTCAAAGGAGAAAGCAAATTTTGTAGTAAATTATGTTTCTCCGAGAATACTTACCCGATCACATTACTAAGAAACCCTCCCAACCACCCCGCCATGCGAGCATCCTCGTGTTTTATATACCGCTCAGCTTAAAAACTAAAGAAGCGACACCTAGCGGGTAGCAAGGGGAGGTAAGGGGCAAGAGTTATTGCCCTTTGTCTATTTTACATAGACAGGAAAGAAGAATTTTCTTCTTTTGGTAGGGCTGGATTCGCGAGGTAGCAGGCTAATATCCCTAAAGTTATGTGATCGGGTAAGTATTCTTGGAGAAACATAATTTACTACAAAATTTGCTATTCTCGTGTATAAGCTGAATAATTTAGGAAAAAATAAAGACCTAAACAAGGAGTGGGTGGGACGGCTTATCCACGTGCCAATGTCTAAACTTTACACTTTTTAGGTCTTTTAGTTGACTACTTTAACGGCTGTAAATCTTGGGACATGAAACAATTTTTTCTGTGTTCTAAGACATATGCATGTTTAAAAAGTAACTTTCGGTGACCCGACAATTATTAAACTAATAAAGTATTATGATTGATTTTGTTATTATTTTGCATATGCATATTTTCTGATTTCTCCAACATGAAATTAAATAAAGGTAAATACACACTTCATAATTCACAGGTCAGTTGAGTTTACCAGGGAGACCATGTACTATAATGTACAGTACTTATACAGTGCATAGCATGCAAAGTGTCACTTAAATCCTTATTTATTCCCAAACATATTAGATGCAGATTTTGCTTTATTCGTTGTTTCCACCAAATTGTATTTTTCTAGATAACATTTCAGCTAGTCCTTAATAGTTCTTTTATTTACAATGAATCACCTCTCACGAGTTATTCATTTTCATTGATATAAGTGATCCAACAAATTGAGGTAATATTTTTAAAAAGGTATACACATTTGGTTGTACAAGGTACATAACCATCATAATTTACCTGTTCACAAAAAGTGGTAATAATAAAGGCTAAAATTCTCATATTGATCAACTGAGCTCAACATCAATTAATTTTATTTTTGTCTTTTGGCTGAACAAACGTCATAACTTTCCACACAATGGAAAGCTTGATGTTTCAGCATCTCCTTTGTTGATAGTCAGTGAATTTCTCTATTGTTTTGCGACAGCAGTACAGGCCAGTTAACCTGAAACTGGCTTGTGATAAGAGGAATTTTGAATGGTAGCTATACTAGTACATTGAGGTGTAATTGCCTTTTTATTCCATTATATTAGCACAATTACCATAGTTTTTAAAATGGGGAGTAAGGCATTGATAATTTGTCAGCAAGTTTGTTTAAAAAGTGTTTACTTTAAGAATATATTGTCTTTCAAATAACCCCCAAATCAAATGTTTATTCCTTCATTTCCACTATTTAATTCTGATTTAAAATTCAAGCCATTTAAAGATGAATGTTATGATTGAATTTATATTTTAGAAATTTGTTATTTTTTAAATTTGTTTACATCAGCACCAATTATTTCTGCCGATACTGATTATACTGATTGTTCTAATAATCGGCCTGATTATGTATGATACAGCCAATTAATCGGTACGGCTTTAGTTGTGTGGGTTGTAATTAGTACCAAGCAGAGCAACAAAACAGTAGAACAATGACAATCAAATCTGAAGAATGAGTACCACTTTCTTATAGTAAAGCTGTAAGACAAAGATCTCATTCATCCCAGGCATTCTGGATTATCTCCAAAGATAAACGGTGTACTCAACTGAAATATTAAAACCTTATCAGTACTTTTTTAAATATGACATTATCAACTTTGAACTAACTATGTATACACATGGCTTTCCTTTGAAGAAAGAATGGTTAATCTCTGTGGGTATTCACATGACTTTGACACTGTAATGGTTCTGAGTGACATGTATTTGAGCCTGGTGTACAGTCTACCTGTACAGTCTAGGAAACCAATTGCCATCCTCATTTTTCTTCTTTAGAACAGTCATTATATTTGGAGCTGTTGTAGTTACAAAGGAATAATACAGGTCAGTAGTATTTGTCAGTTTTTATTGTGATACAGCTGTTCATAGCAGTGCTCTTTTAGAACAGTTATCACTTTGCCTGTGGACCCTCTAAAGCAGTTATGTATGTATGTTTGATTGTTTAGGATTTTTAACAGCTTTAACAATTTTTCAGTCGTATTACTATGATATCTGCAGTGAGGCAGTTTATAGTGATGTCTAGCACTGGGGCATCATGCCACATGCATGCTGACCAGTCCTAACACTAACCTCTTAATGCTGAGTGCCAAGCGAGGCAGCTGTTAGTACCATCTTTGTAAGTCTTTGGTATGACTCGGCTGGGGATTGAACCCATGACCTTCCACTTCCACAGCAGATGCTCTAACCATTAGACCACTGGAACTGTCCCAAAGCAATCATGTTCACAAAGGATTAAATCAATGTCATTTGAAAACCGCTCCAGTAGCCTAGTGGTTAGAGCATCTGCCGCGGAAGTGGGAGGTCATGGGTTCTACCAAATTCATATATATATATATATATATATATATATATATATATATATATATATATATATATATATATATATCAATTATCAATTACTTACTCTATGCTCATGAATTATGTCCTTCAGTTGGGCCATAAATTATATATTTACATTCTATTTGAAATATAACAATAACATTTACTTTCCTTACTCTCTGTGACATTTCTGCCCTTATTTCATGCCTGGTTGAGAGCAGTGTTTTTTTTGTGTGGCCATACACAGTCTAGCATCTTGTTATATGGGCATACCATGTTTCTTAAAACACATTTTTTTCTTTTCTCATATTTTATGTATAAATTGCAAAATATTTGTCATTAAGATGGCTATAGAGTCATGTCATACTGTTACAGTAAAACCTGTCTTGAGGGACCACCTATTTTGGGAGACCATAATCTCAATGCACAGATTTATTGATTATAAAGTGTTATGACCTGTAATGAGAGACCACCTGTCTTGAGAGACCATATTTTGGCAGAAGTGGTGGTCTTTCAAGACAGGTTCTACTGTATCCCCATTTTAGTGCAAGTTTAAGGTTACAGTCTTGACTTGTAACACTTAATCGTTTGAAGTCGAAAGATCTGAATTAGAATTCAGTCAGATTTGCTGGTCTCATTAGTTCACTAACCAAATAAAATAATCCATTCCTGTAAGTTACAGTAGTGTAATCCAAGAAAAAGTTATCAAATTGAGTTCATTAATAATTGTTAAGTGACAATTTTCCCACAGAATGTGCGAAGGTATTATCAGTACATTACAAAGTTGTGTGATTTCTACTTGCAGTGTGGACGCACAGCCATGAAAGTGCCATTAAGCGATCAGAAGTTCCTTCAGGAGTGTTCTGTGTGTAAAAAGATCTTTACTGATGCAAACAGACTGAAAAGGCACTTTAGATCGCACAGTGGTGAACGCCCATTTAAGTGTGAGGAATGTGGTAAAGCATTTACACAGGCCTGCCATCTTATGAGACATAAAGATGCACATGCTCAACTCAGACCATACAAGTGTGAATGCTGTGAAAAATTCTTTACTCAGTCAGCACATTTGAAACGGCATCTTTTAGTTCACAGTGGAGAGAGACCTTACCGGTGTGAAGTGTGTGGAAAATCCTTCAGTCAACCTAACATCCTTAAAAGTCACTCTAGAACACACAGCGGTGAAAGACCATACAAGTGTGATGACTGCAACAAAGCATTCAGAGAGTCATCTCATCTGCAGCGACACAAAAGACTACACACTGGTGACAAGCCTTACAGGTGTGAATTGTGTAACAATGCATATGTTGAAAAGATTGCTTTAAAGAGGCATGTTCAGAATCATCATGGAAATTCTAAAGAAATGATTGAATTTCCTAATGGATTCTTATATACAACTGAAAAAGGGATCATAGAAGAGTCTGAGAAAGGTCCGGAACATGGTATGGAGGACACCATGGAAGATTCCAGTACAGATGTAGGTGATTCTTTGGAAGATTCCAATGAGAGTATGGTGAATGATCAGATCAACACTATAATTGAAGATAGTGCAGAAACAATAAAAGTTAAGGTTGAACAATTTGATGGAAATTTATACATGACAAAATAGTTTTTTTATATTTATTAATTTTTATTTGTTATAGTAAAAATTCACTCAGGGTTTATTCTGGACTCAAATGTTTGGGCTAAATGATTTTTCTCTAGTCAGTTTAGTTCAAAGTTGACAAAAGCATGTGTGATTTGGAATTTTAATGTACCTTAATACTTTTTTAGTCATATTGTTACGATGTCTGTCTGCAGTGCAGCAGTTTATAGTGATGTCTAGCAGATGCTCTAACCACTTATGCCACCAGAGTGGTGGCAAAAGTGTAGAAAGTTCAGAATTTTAAAATAACAACTTTAAGTTTAAGTTTTTTCATATATTCATGTCTCATAATTAAACTGATAATTAAGTATTACCGTATTTTCCGGTGTACAAGTCGAGACTTTTTGACTTAAAGTTCGGTCTTCGTCTTATACTCCGAATCGACCTATATATGGATTTTGTCATTGAAATTGCATCGACTTATATATGGATTACAGATTCCGGTATGCTATTGATATTGCTCTATAATCGGCATAATCGAAAACAGGTCACATAGAAGTACAAATTCATGTTAAATTACTATGTCAATAAATTGTCATAAAATAATATGACTGCATTTATATTTGTAAGCTTTGTCATTATTTATTTTGCATTCTGAGTGTTTTTTCTTATTTCTCAAACATAAAATAAAAGAAAACAATTACCGGTAAAAACTTCACCGGGCCGGATAGCACACTTAAGGTCTATACTCTATAGTGTACTGTACTAATTCAAAGCATATTGTTTGTTCCTAAAAAAAAAACATATGAAATAACTGGTCCATTAATATTTGATTTTCCAGTATAATGTTGGACACACGTGAGCAATTACCGGCATAGCTTTTTTTATTGATCCAATTGATCCTACAAAGGGATGTAATCCATATTAACGCGAGCGTTCTATGATTATTTATAAAATAATGTAGATCATGCATTCTACTGAATCCCCCAAATCATATGTTTCTACGGTACTTTATCATTTTAGCTGTGCTGATATTTACAGTGACATAATTCAGTGGTTAAAATACAGCCAGTTCTGCCTGCTGTATTTATTAGAGTACATCAAAAGAACATGACGCAATAGCTGGGCGGCAAGTTCAAAGAACTTTGACTAGCAGCTTGGGTGGGAAAATGTGCTGAAATTTACAATGACTGAATTCAGAGACAGAAAGATCCTGAGATGTACATTTAGTTATTATAAGAATACACTTTAGCTTCCATTATTTAATCTATGGACATGTACTATTTCATCATTCATTACGTACACCTGTTACGTAATTTTTTGTTATTTTCTTTTCATTGAATTCAGTCACATAATGATCTGTGACAAAATTATTGAATATTTTACATCCTTGTGTGGATATTTTCGATGGAAATATTTGTATTATGGATTCAATGTATGTTACAAGATTCGCTGGTGAGTACACGGTGTTGATACTCTTTTCATGCAATAGATTATACATGTATATATAAATTAGACACATGTATGTACCAATGCATGGTTCTCTGAATAAAGTACCGTAATTGTATTTGACAAAGTTTCTCAAATAAATTACCATAGGTTTAAACTTTCAACTGGAAGGAATGATCATAGCTCTTGTTGCAATGGATATTGCCGGTAATATGGAATATTATACGACGATACCATCAATATTCATGCAACCGGAAGTTACTACCGGTAGTATAAAATACAAAGCCAAGTTATTGACCTGGCCTCGTCTTATACTCCGAATCGACTTATATATGTACGAAGGATGGAAAATTTACAAAATTGGTCAATTCGACTTATACTCCGCATCGACCTATAGGCCGGAAAATATGGTACTAAAACATTATAAAATCTTGAAATGGTTTGTATTTTGTTTAACCATGATTATTTAATGTAATTGGAAAATGATTCTTTCATCCATTTATTGGATGAAATATTGGATAAAATGATTAATTTTCTTAGTAATGGACCTAGATGCATTCACAGTCCTAATTTGCACCCAATGGTTCAATTTTGGTCATTTTTCTTAGATCAACTGTGTGTCCTCAGTGGAATTTCTGTGGACATCAATGTAAAAAGACTACAGAGACTAAAAGTTCTTTTTCCATCTTTCCACCACCTTCATTGAAGGGGAAATTAACACAATGGTTGACATTTTACTTTCATTTTTAAATACTATGTATTGAAACACAAAGGTAGGTTGAGAAGGGCATGAAGTCAAAACAGGTGAAGTAAAGTGCTTTTTTTTGTGCTAGGGCAAAATAAGACTTGACAGGAACTATTGCAACTGAATTGACTCCCTCGAGTAGATCCTGTCATTTATTCATTTTGGTTTATATCTCAGGTCTTATCATAACTTTATAAGTTTTGTAGAACTTGGCTTGCAAGAAATTGGTGGTTCACATACATAAAACCCTATGCTTCAAGTAGGAAAGTACCGTAGACTCCGGAGATGTAATTATGAATCGATTATAAAAAGCAATTGTTTGGCTGGAGTTTTTGGTCATTTTGTGTTTTATGAGGTTTCAGAGAAGAGAATGCTTTAGAATGGATCGTATGAATTATTTGAGAGATGCCGATTATATAAGAGGCATTGTTTGAGTTATTTAAATTTGACAGTATTTTTATTTATAATTTTATGCATGGTTATAATTAAGCAACAATAGATATGTAAATCAATATTTGTAATGATAACATAAATAATAATTATCTATAAAACAAATTATGAAGGGCAGATATCTTTGTTTTAGCAGACTGAATATTGTATCCAAACTGGTGGATTGCATAATTTATGTAATTCTGTAATTTGCTTCTGCAAAAGTATACATTAAGGGAGAACTAGCTATATTTAGCAAATTCACTGCTGTAATTTCTTTTCATGAAAAGTGAAAGTAATACTGAAGCATTATGGCATGTGTGCACTATAGCTTTTGACATCTGGGTTTCAATAATTGTAATAACAGTATAGTCTGTTTGAGAATCCATGATCCATATTATCTCAATGTGTATTCACAAGTTGGATTTTTGATGACTATTTGAGAATCCATGATCCATATGGTCTCAGTGTGTATTCAGAAGATGGATTTTTGATGACTGTTTGGGAATCCATGATCCATATTGTCTCAGTATGTATTTACGAGTTGGATTTTTGATGACTGTTTGAGAATCCATGATCCATATTGTCTCAGTGTGTATTCACAAGTTGGATTTTTGATTGTTTGAGAATCCATGATCCATATGGTCTCAGTGTGTATTCAGAAGATGGATTTTTGATGACTGTTTGGGAATCCATGATTCATATTGTCTCAGTGTGTATTCACGAGTTGGATTTTTGATGACTGTTTGAGAATCCATGATCCATATTGTCTCTGTGTATTCACAAGTTGGATTTTTGATGACTGTTTGAGAAGCAATGATCTATATTGTCTCAGTGTGCATTCATGAGTTGGATTTTTGATGACTGATTACAGTTCAGGCAATGGCAATAATTGGAATTAACCTTTGTCACAGAAACAATGTTTTGATGCATTCATTTTTTATTTAGGTCAGTGTATCAATCTTAAATGTTAACTGCTTGCTCCATTTTTAGAAAGGTGGTGCTGTTGGATTGCCTTCAAATTGCCTAATATTGAGAGTCCAGGACCCCAGGTGACCTTACTCAAATTGCTGAAGACCATGGGTTCAGGACCCCTGGTGGCCTTACTTAAATTGCTGAAGACCCTGGGTCAGAGTCATATCCTAACGGGTTTTTAAAAGTAATGTGGATGTGATTACCTTATTTTTTTTAACTTGTCTGTCCATTACTCATCTGCTCTGAAAGTGTTGAAAGGGTTACAAATGTCTACTTGAAAATATGATAGACCCTGATATGTAAAAGGACACTTAATTTAACTGCAAGTTTCATCATCAGCAGCAATCTCTTGGCTTAGTGTAGTCATCGAGGTGCTATGCTGCTGAACATCTGACCAGTTCTCTCCACTTGTCTCTCTAATGTGCTGTATTGTATCTGCAAAACTTTTCTAGGTCCATTCTGTTATGTTGTCAGTCCACCTTTTTCTCTGTCTACCTCTCCTTCTTCCACCCTGGATGCTGCCCTGCAGGACTGTTGTGGATAGAGGAGGTCTTCATATTGGCCTATTTTGCACTTGATGTGGTCCCTGTAAGTGATGCCAAGGATGGTTCTGTAGCATCTCATTTCAAGTGCCTGGATTCTTCGTTGTAATTCTGCTTCAGGGTCCAGGCCTCACATGAATACAAAAAGATTAAGCTGACTAGTGCTCTCAATAGTCTTATTTTAGTTTTCGGACAGATATTCTTGTCTCTCCAGATGGGTCTTAGCTTTGACGTAGCTGCCGTTGTTTGTGCTGTTTGTGACAAATTTCTGCTCTTGATCCCTCTTCAATGAGTATGGAACCAAGATATTTGAACTGGCTCACTATTTCCAGCTTCTGTCCTCTGACTTTAATCATGACTGAGATTTGTTTGCCAATATTTGTTATCAGCTTTGTCTTGTCAGCGCTTATCTCCATGTCAAATCTGGAAGATGTTTCATCCAGGTTCTTCACTAAGGTGGCAAGCTTGTCTTCACTACCTGCCAGACCATCAATGTTGTCTTCAATACAGAGGTTGTTGATGTTATGCCCTCCAGTGCTGACTGTCCCACAATGGTTTTCCAGGGCTTCGCTCATGATGCACTCTTAAGTAGGTTTTGAACAGCGTACATATACATAACACTATCAATATACTAAATCAGGTCAGACCAAGTTTCAGTAAAGGAAATTTGCTTATTGTATAGCTGCCAAGGGTTCACATGCAGGTAACAAATCCATCCTATGTCATCTGCCCATCCCCAACTTTGTCATTGCCACCAGTCAAATACCTTGAGGATTGCCATGAAGCTTTACAAATGTTCATTCCAAGGTCAGGCTGCTCCAGAATGAAAAATGTGTATGTGATTTGGATTTTTAATGTAGCTTTAACAATATTTCAGTCATATCACTGCTGGTACCAATATTTATAAGTCTTTGGTATGACTCAGCTGGGATTCAAACCTGCAACCTCCTGCATCCGAGGTGGATGCTCTAACCACTTTGGCCACTGGAGCATCCAGCATGGTCACTACAGCAGTCATCTTTGAGGCGTTGTTATTACTACTCCTCTTGAATAAGAGGTCATATCAACATTGCATTTCACTAAAAGACTTATTATGATGACTAGTTGGTCATAATGGAAAGTACTGTCAATCTAACTTCCGTATATTGGTATCAGAAGACTTTTTATTGTGTCTAGTTCCTAAATGGAAACGGAGCAGCGTTGACATCCAGTATAGTCACAACAATGGCCCTTTGGAAAGTCTTGTTAAGCTCCTCTACCTGAATGGATGATTAGGCTTTTCACTAGCAGATTCTTACGATGTCAACTTGGTCTTAAATAAAAATTAGCGCTGATATTGCATCCAAAACGACCGTCACAGTGGATTCTTTCAAAATTTGATCTCTGGAATATTGGAGATGGTTTCAACACTCAGCAGTTAAAAAGACAAGAATGGTTTTAAATATTATTTGAAATGAAGATTCATATGAGATCATGTGTAAGATCGCACTTTTAGTAAGAGGGGTGGTTAATTGGATTTGGCTGCGTTATATAGGGAATAACCTCCCTCAATGTTATGACCCGGTGTGAGTGGATAGATAGAACATAAGCAGAGAACTGGGCAAGATTATTGCGAAGAAATAATGCAATACGAACCCCCTTGGACAAGAAAATAAATTTTAAAAAAAAAAACAAATTAATAGTGGTAATTTCAATTCAAGTTTTGTTGACAAGATTTAATAGCAGTGTCTAATTTGGATTTATTTTATCATAATAACGAGTGGTGAAAAGAGCGCAATGTCTACAAATGATTGCATCACCTTCCTCTCGACTGTGTTCCAGTGTCTCTATTTCTTCGAGTTTTTTTGTTCTGACTGCTTCATCCCTTTCCAGACTTCTTAGTCCTTTGTTCTGATCTCCTCACTTCTTTTTCTTTCTCTGGACTACCGTCCTCGGAATGTCCTGTCTCTCTCTCCAGGAAAGCTGTTCCTTAAAAGACAAAATTCCTCCTAAAGCCCTGACTTAATACGGTAGTACATTATCTTTGTAAACAGTGACAAGTCATAAATTAGCATGTGAGCGGTCTATCGTACATTAACATATTCCCTTACTACATGTTTGATTATTATTTCATAAAATTCACAAATTCTAACTCACAGCAATGTCTAAACTACAAGATTATTTAAATATTACAAAATCAAATATAAATAGGTAATTATCGTTAACTCATCATAAATAGTATTGTCCTAAAAGACAACGAAAATTATTTCATATAACTCTAGAAAATTCTACACTTGAAAATTTGGATTGCATGCACTCAGTTCTATCAATGAACAAAAAACTATAAATTTGAAAGATAAATTGCATAACAACTCTAACATCAACACATTTCCATGAAATCAAATAAGATAAATTGCATAATAACTCTAACATCAACACATTTCCATTAAATTAAATAAATGATGCTTAATAAAGAAGACAGTCATATCAAACAAGTTTGCATAAAACAATAAAAAATAGAATATTATGTGAAATTAAAATTACTTACCTTAATGTTGTTATCTTTAAAAATTGTGCATCTGGGACTCAACCCTGTCTTTTCTCACAAGACAGCCCCCAGGTCTTTTTTTCTTGTTTAACAAGGATAGAACATTTCTTTTTTAAGCTTCCTCTGAGCCAAATTTCTCACTCATGGATTTTCAGACTAAAGAATTTCAACCAAGATTGCCACTTTAAATTCATATTACTTCCATTACGCCTTAATTTCACTCTGACCAATCATCATCAGCGGTTCCTAAAATCTTCCTAAGATTATCATTTCTTTCGTCAGTCAAGAATCTCTGAACTACGTATTATAACACTTTCCTTTGAAGAATGACTATTTGACATGGGTTCCTATCAAGTGGTTATGGATCAGTAGTTCAACTGTTTACTTTCTCAAGATCGTGTTCTACTGTGCATGTAAAATACTATTCCATGAAAGAAAATAACATCTTTGAAAATTGGGGCTATATAATTGAATATAAATCTGAAAAACAAACATTCAAAATGAGATTATTTCAGACAAATTTTGCAGACCTTGATGTACATGTACAGTGACAGTGTGTAATGATGGATCAGGGGCTTCTCTGTGTATAGTTAGATATGCATATTTCATAGGTAAATACAATATATACTCACTTTTAAGTGATCTTTGGAGTGCTTAGAATGTCTTGAGTGGTGTAAAGCAGCTGCCTTTACTGATGACTGCCATCTCACCTCTCTCCATGCGAGTTCAAGTCTCGTATCTACTAAGTTATTCAGTAGCTTCCTATGAGTTGGAGGTGCTTACCAGGTTGTTGAAAGGTTCTTCCTCCATCAGTTTAAAGGGCCACCTTGTATAGCATATCATGTCCTCAAAAATGGTGTTAAACCCATAACAACTTAAGTTTGCTGTTACATAATATGCACCAGAAATGGAGTAATGTAAAGTTGTTCAAATTTGGTTGCCATACTGATGTAACACAGCAATTTTGCATATAAATGATATGGGTCAATACAGAGCTCTTCAGATATTTTTGCCACACTAATGTAACAGCAATTTTGCATATAAATGCTATGGGTCAATACAGAGCTCTTCAGATATGGTTGCCACACTAATGTAACAAAGTAATTTTGCATATAAATGATATGGGTCAGTACAGAGCTCTTCAGATATGGTTGCCACACTAATGTAACAGTAATTTTGCATATAAATGTTATGGGTCAATACAGAGACCTTCAGATATGGTTGCCACACTAATATCTGAAATAAAGAATTCTTATCTTATCTTAATGTAACACAGTAATTTTGCATATAAATGCATTGGATCAATACAGAGTTCTTTGGATATGGTAGCCAGAAATTCTTTACTCCGAATTTCCCTGAAAGGGATTCAGGAAGTTTTAAGGCTAACATATGAAGTAGCAATGTGATCTATACAGAGGTTAAAGATCACTCAGGTCCTGGTGGTCTGTGCGGGGAGAGGAACAACAGTCATTATGTCGTATCTTGAATTTAACATAACTAAAAGTTCTTTTTAATTTTATCATTTACCAATTTTGTAACTTGCTCTTCTCATTGATACATAGACATTTCGAGTGAGAGCAAACATAATTTCTATTTTGTTTAGAACAACTTTGAAATTATTTTTTGAAGGGTTATAACTAAATGTTTTGCAAATTATCAAAATAGTCACTCATCAGAATTGGTACTTTTATACCCATACGTAAAAAAAATTGTTTTCATCAGACTGACACAAATACCAACCAACGTAATTCAATTTCTAGAAGATCATGCAGTGAAAAGGAGTAAAGAATTAGTGAACATTTCCTTAAAGAATTTTTTTTTTATTTTCTCTACAAAAATATACTACATGTTAGAAAATAATAAGACACAAAAATCACAAAATATTTCAATCAAATAGTAAAACATATCCCTCATAATAAAACAAACTTGATTTAATACATACATTTATTGTATGTTTGTCAAGTTAGAATTATGACAAATGTAAGATGTACAAATGGTGAGATTTGAAGAACTAGGAATGTCATTTTTGAGCTGGAGCATTTCTTTAGTAAACTTTGCTGTAAGTGATAAATTGTTCCAAAATAATTTGATTATTCCACCCCAAAATTCAAATTATTTTACCAGAAGTAAACAGATTTACTTGAGTTTAAATTTACGACCATGAGAATTTCTGGTGTACCTGCTCTTTTACATGTTCTTTACAAAAGTTTAATTAAAAGACCAGACTTTCTTTCTAAAAATATTCTGAAAAGAAATTTAATTCCTCATCGTAACTTAGATCTTAGAGGAATCAATTTAAGTTGTGTTTCAATGAATATTTGAGATGATTTATTTATTTTATTAAATTATTCACTGAAATTACTAATTGTTCACTACTTCTTGGATTAATACACTATTTTGGGATTACAGTATTTTTAATTTGTTTAGGGACATTTTTGCTTATATCATTGTGATGCATAAGACTTAACACATCATCATATTCTAGGCTATTGGTACATCAGCACATTCAAGATTGGAATCCATTAGGAACACTGCAGAAGTTCATTCTGAATATTCTGCACTTTCAGACTTGTGATAGAACTTTTAGGACTATTTAGGATTTAATTCACAATACTTGTTCTTTTGAAACTTTCACTTTGTATTCATGGGAAATAAATTATTTTTGAATATGACAAAATTTGCCTGTTTTCCTTTTCATCTGTTAGTTTCAGACCATAGAGTCACAACAGTATAGAGTTACAGCTCTTCTGTGAGCATGATGTAGTAGAACTTGACTTGTTCAGAATGATTGCGGAGTTTTGCAGATTTTTCAGGCACTAACCTCCATCCAATCACTGGCAGCAGCAATGAAGTAAAAGTAAATATTATTGTTTGTTTTGATTGTTACCCTCCCTACAGTGACATGATCATTAAACCGGTTTATGGCAGGCAAAGTCAGGGTTAAAGACATGGAGCCATCCGCCCGCAACCTTAGCAATTATGTATGTTTAAGGCCATGGATAATGACACAGCTCAGTGCACCATTTCCAACTTTTTCCTTGGGTGAGCATGGTATTTTCGTACCACAATGACAGGGGAACTGGTAGCGATATTCACTGTGGTAGAGAGCTTCACTGTCTCCAAGGTGACGTTTGTTGCAGCGAAAGCGCGATTATCCTCATCTGACGCAGCTTAAGGTGGTCAGGGTGACCCCACTGCTTGATGTTTATCGGGACTTTGGCCTCGTCCCTCCTCAGTCGGAATTGGCACGCAGGCCGTGTGTAGCAGAAGCTACCCATGCACAAGCAGCTTAAACCCGTTGGCAGTGTCGGCACATCTTTCTGCTAGCTTGGTAGCTGTGGTCGTACATCGTCGTCACGGCTGAAAGGTCGCTCTGCCATAACTTTGTTGGGGTTATGCAAGCACGAATTGCGAAAGCTTTAAATTGTTAAAGAGGTGAAGAGCGTTGTAGGGCTCATCAATTGGTAGATGGCTAAAGAGGTACAAATCGCTTTAGCAGTGTTTCGATAAACAGCTAATGGAGATGTTAACTCTTTTGCCACGGTTTGTTTGTTTCATACAAAAGCTGGTACGCGAAATAGAGGAATTAATAGCGGTCAAATGCATGAGACGGGAACGTGTTGCAGCGTTTATAATAAGATGATGGCTACGGCCCTATAATTGGCGATTGTATCGCACGCGACACATCCCTTTAAGAACATGTCCACTACCAACTGCTTGACCAAGTCGATTTGTTTTAGGCTGAAGTGGTAGATCGGGTAAAGTCAAGTGAAATCTCTTTGGCTGATTATAAGGATTGTGCCGACGTTCTGCCCACGGGCTATGAAGCATAGAGCTCTGCGAAGTTTAGCTTGCTCTTCCGTCAAACGTATTTTGTTCTCAGCGTTTGTCATGTTCGCAGAAGGCATGGCTGGAAGAATATTCAAAATTGTGCATGACCTGTCCTGGTTTGATCTATTCTGATAAATATATGTGCATTAGGGCAAATACCCATGAGATAAGCAACTACCTATCAACAACTACAAGGTGCAGGCTCGAATCTGGATAGTCGCCACTAGCCGGACGGGGCCTATATCAACTCCCTTGATGCCGCATGATCCCCGAACGAACTGACCTATTCATGCATCCAAGACCTCCTCGAAAAGTAGACGTGAACCTGATGAATGGTCTGAACTCTATCAATGGGCCTCTTATAGGTGAATGAATGGCTAAGATACAGGCTGCATGGCAGATAAACCTGCTGCTGCATTGACAAATCGCCTGTCCGAATTGAAGCGCCAAGATAAGGTTTGGTAGCACTTGTACAAATACACCATTACTGTCGTGCACAGCCGCTACAAAGTGGCCTAGCTCTTGTGCATCAAGGAGCCTGTCAAGCTTGTCGATTTGATAGAATTTACAATTGGAAGCCGCTCTGGTGGCAAAACCGATGCAGGCAGGTCTCGGACGTGAGTTTATGGGTTCCTGGTCAGATGCGACATTCTCTGGCATCGTTTCTAGACCTGCGTCCACCGAGCACAAGGCATTACACCATCTATAATGATATGACTACACTACAGAAACACAAATGACAAACACAATAAAATTTGAAAACATAAAAACATGCTGAAAACAAATAAGATACAAAACATGATTAGGTCTCTAAGTTTGTCCCTGCAGTCGAAACAGGACAAATGAATGTCGCTGACACGTTAACTCATTATATACGTTTCTTTCCTTAATGCATACATTTTTGCTGTATCAATATACGTCTATCATTCCAAAAAGGTCATGCTACGTAGGTAATACTATTTATGCACGGCGGCTTTTTTGTTTGTTTGTAAAACAAGGGGTTTTGTGAGTATAAAAGGCGCTCAAAATTGACTTGTACGTTTTATTATAAAAAATACAACCAAATAAATGGTTATTGTTGATGCATATCATTTTTAATATGGATAATACGTTACTTGGTCCTAAGAATATGAAATCAAAATCATTGGATTTAATAAACCCTTCGGAAATGTAATCATGTATCATATATGTCTGAAAATTATATCTTGATAAATCTATCAAGTAATATTTCGACTAATTTTAGCATAAATAATGCTTAATAATACGTACGTTACCGATACATACGTGACAAAGAGATACCACACTACTGAACACTTGATGATAGCCGACCAAGTTAACATGATGAAAGGTGTCAAGCCGCCATATTTCAATTCTCAGTATAAAACAAAAACATCAAGTACAACCAGGACAAGCCGCTAAACTTATATTATATTCTATGTACTAAAGACCACATATACGTAAGTGATTTAAATTAAAAAATTTGAATGACACTTACGTTTTTATTGTATTATTTTATACACTAACGAAAAATATTGACGTATATGTGAATAATAATAATAATAATAATAATAATAATAATAATAAAGTCTAACACAGGTAATAATTTATCAACAAGAAGCGTATACTTTCTCTTCTGGGGATAAATGTACGTCATTCAAGTTGGCGTCCTCTATAGGTGGGAAATCTTATCTAAGGGATGGTAACAGCGTTCTATACTTGATTTTCGAGTAATTCAATTATTATATCATCTTTACGCTTCAAAAGTTTTTTTAAAAAAATTGTGCGAGTATGACTACTTTTATTCACGTAATGCAAATATGATATATACATATAAATGTCAGAGTATGGCCAGTGACCTTTAAGCTCAGTGGTGTACTTATCAAGTAGCCCGTATAACTACTGAAGTGTCCGCAGGTGTGTGTTGTCTCCAAAGCAAAGAGGCTTGCCATGGTAAGACAGAACACTCCTATACTGTTATGGTCGCTGCGTATGACTGCCTTGGCATGTCGGAGCTCATTTCGTCTACATACACTCGAGGTATATGCCGTTTTTGTGGTCCACCTCAAGCGTAGCCCCAGCTACCACTTTGGCTTTCTTGGTATTAGTGCTGTCTATCCACGGGATCAATTACCTAGTAGTGCGCAGGCCCTAGAACTAAGCTATTCGGATGTCTTTGAACTTTGCAAAGATCTTGTTGTCGTTGCTGCTGAAGTTATTTCCAGCTGCGTACTACAGAATGGCAACATTGGCCATATTCTGGTGCAGGTCGTTCGTTTGAAATAATATCATCATTCTGTTTCTGTTTGGTGTACATGAATCAGGCATTTTTCTAGTAGAACGCTATTACATGGTTGTAGTAAAAGTCGTACATCAGCAGATTTGATAGGACGAGAACCGCTTTATGGTGTAATGTAGGCACTTTAGGTTGTTGGGGGATACCATCAAAGAATTTCCTGGTTAGAAAATACGGGACACCAGCGCATATCGTCCAAGCTCTCGAGACGAACCAGGTCCAAATATATCCGCTTCCTAAGGTTCACAACCAGTCTACCAAAGATGGAGAAATTCACGAGTTTAAGGAACTCCATTTTGGGGGTGGAGGTTGGGGTGGGATGGGGATGGGATGGGGTCGAAAATGTTCCAATATAGAAACTCTCAAACAAGGATCCAGGATAAAATTCTTTAAGGAGGGGATGTTTAGGCTCATATGTGCACGTAATACATCCACCCCTTACGGCATGTGGAGATACCTCCTATATATTTTACCATTAAGCTTTCGAAATCGGCGGGAAAATTTTTTTTTTTCCACTTTGGCTTCTGTTCGTAAAGGTCCTTCACTAGGAACTGACAAGCAATGGTTCCAATAAAAAAAAATCCAAGAGGGGTTTACGATAACAACGTTTGGATATAATCGGTCAACAAATTAGCAGTATGAAGCTGCCGGTGTCCATTAGGACACTCCTTTTTCTCTATCTGCCCTGAAGGAAATTCCTCAATACCTCTTTGGGGAATCAAACATTTCTCCAGTTGCAAACTATCAAAAGAGCTCAGGGTCGAGTCTATATGAACTTCTGGGGTAATCGTCTGGTGGGCTTTGTCATACATAACTGTATATTAGGCTCCCTGTTCCTCCAAATCATCTTCTAATATTCTTGATCTTGTCCGACTATTGGAGCATATCCCTAGTTAGGAATTACCAAAAGCCGGTCGAAATAAAAATACAATAAGTCTTCAGATGATACAGTTCGGATGTTTAATACATGATACCCATATGTTACCGCATATCTCGATGATTCATCTCTATGAAATTTTTCAAGACTTCTTTTGTGGGTTAAGCATATCCCAACAGAAAAATCTCAAAGATGACTGTCAAAGTTATCTAAGGAGTGGATGCAACACGCATATGTATGTGTAAGATTTAATTCCTTTACGTCTTCTATTATGCCACCCATATATCAAGACCCCTGTTTGTTGAAATCGGCTAGACAAGTTTTTTAAATGTAACTTTTGCTTGTCTTTAAAAAGATCATTGACCAGGGTACGTCGAGCATGGGTTCAATTTGAAATCAAGATTATTTAAATAAAGGTTCGCGCATAGTAACTTTTGGATATAATAGGTGAACACAACTCCATCTAAATAATCATTGTATCCTTTAGGACCTTCCAATTTCTCTGATTGATATAAGCGAGTGTCATTAATACTTTTGAAATTGGGAAAACAAATCGAGGTGCAATATATCAAGGTACGATCCATCTCAAACTCATTTTAGGGGTACACTGTAGGGTCCATATATGGAATTAAAGGGTAATCTTCTTGTGTGCTTTGTAATGGGTAACCATATATAAAGGTTGTTTTCCACAAAATGGACGAACGTTCTTTTAACTTGTTCGATTGTTAGAATAGATCCTTACTTGCAGTTGCCATAGGAGTGTAAAATATCAAGTTGATCTCAGTAGGGATTCATATAGTACAAATGGTTGAAATAATTGACTCATCTTATACTTGTAATTCATACCTTGTATCCGCAAATTTCCCTTTTTGTTGGTGATTCCTCTCGACGAATTTCGTTCAGACCTATTGTATGGACCGAATATCCCTCGAGGTAAAATCTCATTGAAAGATCAGTGAAAAAATTCTTTAAAGAAGGAACACAATGATTCATACCCACACGTAAGCTCTACTCCATTTAAGTCCTGTGTTATATCCACACCCACCTGCATCCCCACCCATCATTTTTGGGCCGATTTCTCGAAATCGGCTCGACGAATATTAATTTAACGTTTCCTACTCTTGCAGCATATCAACTATCAACTATCAACTATCTAGCAACTATCAACTATCAACTATCAACTATCTAGCAACTCGCAAAGGATTGAAATAAAAACCCTCTAACTTGTTAAGAGTTGATATCAACTATCTAGCAACTCGCAAAGGATTGAAGAAAAAAAACCTCTAACTTGTTAAGAGTTGATATCAACTATCTAGCAACTCGCAAAGGATTGAAAAAAAAACCCTCTAACTTGTTAAATTGATATCAACTATCTAGCAACTCGCAAAGGATTGAAATAAAAACCCTCTAACTTGTTAAGAGTTGATATCAACTATCTAGCAACTCGCAAAGGATTGAAATAAAAACCCTCTAACTTGTTAAGAGTTGATATCAACTATCTAGCAACTCGCAAAGGATTAAAATAAAAACCCTCTAACTTGTTAAGAGTTGATATCAACTATCTAGCAACTCGCAAAGGATTGAAATAAAAACCCTCTAACTTGTTAAGAGTTGATATCAACTATCTAGCAACTCGCAAAGGATTGAAAAAAAAAACCCTCTAACTTGTTAAGAGTTGATATCAACTATCTAGCAACTCGCAAAGGATTGAAATAAAAACCCTCTAACTTGTTAAGAGTTGATATCAACTATCTAGCAACTCGCAAAGGATTGAAATAAAAACCCTCTAACTTGTTAAGAGTTGATATCAACTATCTAGCAACTCGCAAAGGATTGAAAAAAAACCTCTAACTTGTTAAGAGTTGATATCAACTATCTAGCAACTCGCAAAGGATTGAAATAAAAACCCTCTAACTTGTTAAGAGTTGATATCAACTATCTAGCAACTCGCAAAGGATTGAAAAAACCCTCTAACTTGTTAAGAGTTGATATCAACTATCTAGCAACTCGCAAAGGATTGAAATAAAAACCCTCTAACTTGTTAAGAGTTGATATCAACTATCTAGCAACTCGCAAAGGATTGAAATAAAAACCCTCTAACTTGTTAAGAGTTGATATCAACTATCTAGCAACTCGCAAAGGATTGAAAAAAAAACCCTCTAACTTGTTAAGAGTTGATATCAACTATCTAGCAACTCGCAAAGGATTGAAAAAAAAACCCTCTAACTTGTTAAGAGTTGATATCAACTATCTAGCAACTCGCAAAGGATTGAAATAAAAACCCTCTAACTTGTTAAGAGTTGATATCAACTATCTAGCAACTCGCAAAGGATTGAAATAAAAACCCTCTAACTTGTTAAGAGTTGATATCAACTATCTAGCAACTCGCAAAGGATTGAAATAAAAACCCTCTAACTTGTTAAGAGTTGATATCAACTATCTAGCAACTCGCAAAGGATTGAAATAAAAACCCTCTAACTTGTTAAGAGTTGATATCAACTATCTAGCAACTCGCAAAGGATTGAAAAAAAAACCCTCTAACTTGTTAAGAGTTGATATCAACTATCTAGCAACTCGCAAAGGATTGAAATAAAAACCCTCTAACTTGTTAAGAGTTGATATCAACTATCTAGCAACTCGCAAAGGATTGAAATAAAAACCCTCTAACTTGTTAAGAGTTGATATCAACTATCTAGCAACTCGCAAAGGATTGAAATAAAAACCCTCTAACTTGTTAAGAGTTGATATCAACTATCTAGCAACTCGCAAAGAATTGAAATAAAAACCCTCTAACTTGTTAAGAGTTGATATCAACTATCTAGCAACTCGCAAAGGATTGAAATAAAAACCCTCTAACTTGTTAAGAGTTGATCCACTTCTTACCTATATAGTATACGCGTAAGATCTCGCTTATTGGGCTGATTTCTGGGGACGAGTTAAGTTAAATCTTTTTTAGGGGGTCGAAGATTCCTCTAGATATAAAATCTCAAAGAAGGGTCTGTGGCTACGTTCTCTAGCAGATGCGAGAGCCCAGATGTATACGTAACATTTAATTCCCTTACAGCCATTGTTATACCAACAACATGTTTAGCTCCCTATCTCTCCAAATTGGCTCGACGAATTGTTTTACAACATTTTTCTATTCGAAAAAATCCCTGAATAGGAACAGCTAAAAGTGCGTTCAAATCAGAATTCTCGAAGTTGTTGTTCGTGTACTGCAAAGTCTGGTTTCACACAACGTACCGATTTGTTACTTGCGATATCCTTAACGTCCCTCTTATTTCTCTGATTGTTCTCAACAAACTTCATAAATACATCTTTGGTTGTAAAAGATATACAAAATATGAAGAAATGATCCTGTCGAAATCTTTTTTGGATGTGGACCATAGGATCCCTATAACACTTATAAGAGTAATCCCCCCCCCCCTTTTATTCATATACAACTATCATATATTTAGCTACCGTTTTATCAGAATTGTCTAAAACGAATTTTCTTAAACGTTTCCTAATCTAGAAACAGACCCCTATCTAGAAACTCTCTAAACTCTTCTAATTTGGGGTTCAGTTAGTACAGTATACTTGGTAGAATCGATCCACATTGTAGATATTGTTCATACCCGGTATTCGTAAGCTAACGCTATTTTCACTGCTTCCTCTCGACGCAATTCGTCAGGACTTTTTTGTGGATTGAAAATATTCTTTAGAGATATATCTTTTGAGAAATCTCAATGTCAAAACGCATTCAAGAGAGCGATATTAGGGTCCATCTGTATACGTAAAAGTTAATGCTGTTACGGTATCACCAATTTATTAAGACCCAATTTCTCTAATCGGCATCAAGAATTGTTTAAGTAGTATTTCAATGGCAAAATGTTTAAACCCGGATTAAGAAACTGATTACAACATATTCCTTAATGAATTGGTAACTTGTTACTTATTCTTTATTACCACTCCGGTGACCTAAGTAGTTAGAGCGTCCGTCTTGGATGCGATAGGTCGCGGTTTCGAATCCCAGCCTACTCATACCAAAGACTTATAAAGAAAACCCTACAGTTCTTGCAACTGCTTCGTTTGGCGCTCAGCGTTATGAGGTTAATTTTAGGACGGGTAGGCCTGTTGTCAGGATAATGTGACGATCGGATTAAATATGTTTGTTACATGACCACTAGTGCCTGACGTCATTATTAGCTGCCGCACTACAGACATCGTAGCGATATGACTAAAATTGTTAAAGCTAAACACGCACGCACAACCACACACACACACACACACACACACACACACACACACACACACACACACACTTATTCTTCATTGAATTGATAACTAGCGTGGTTACTTATTCCTTATTGAATTGGAATTTTTTTTTTTTTTAAAGTGACCAACGCGATTTCATTAGGACAATAATACTCTATGTTTAGGCTTAGGTGTAATTGTATAGAATTAATCGTACTCTTTTTTTTTTAAAAAAAACTAACTGAGATTCATGCACGTTTATCTGGTTTATTGAATAGTGTTGTATGTTATGGAAAAATGGAATCTTTTTCGTTCATCAGTTTATATGTATATTAATATCTTAGATTAATTTCAGTCTTGTGATTGAAAGATACAAAGTATTCAGATAATTTAATAACATTGTTTAAATGACAGTTTCAGCGGGAGACTGCTAAGGTCAGACACACCAGATAGAAAATCGATTATCTTGACTGTTTGGAACGTTTACAAATATTGCCGTTGTAAATCTCTCGGAAGACCACTTTCCCGGTGTAATAGCAAACGAAAGAGATAATTTAGTATCTGATACGGTGTCGATACTTTCAGAACTTTTAAATAGTTAATGTTTATCCTATCGAACCAGTTTTGATAGTAGCTGAAGTCTGAATTTACAGTTCTTCCGTAAATAATTGAGTTCTTTGTACAGTATTTGGAGGGTGGTAAGGGAATATTCTAAGCTGCAAATAATTATAAATAATGCTCTTTACATTGTAGTGAGTACACGCATGGCAATTACTGGAAAATGAATAATTAATTAAATGAACCAGTCAACAATCTCCTCCTATCTTTATATATTTCCTGTCTTTTTACTCTCATAAATACCTACATTTTCTGAATAGTAACATTGGATTTGAATGAATTTAATTACAAATATAATTAAAAATGAAACATAATTAGTTAAGAAATAAAGAATATGTAATCATTCAGATATGCTTATAAATCACAATTACGTTGATGAACTGAATTGCATTGAAGTACCTCGGAAATGTATTAACATTACTGTCAGTATTGTTTTGTAAGAAAATTTTCATACAAGCTTTTTTCATCCATCAAAATTTCAATATTTACCAATAATCCTAGAATAATTTCCTTCCTTGGGATTTAAAATCATTAATTACATTTTTTTTTAAAAGCGAACATGCTATATTGTGGCAGTATGCACTTACCATCCCTAAATGTATTTTTACGGTGCGACATAATCTTAAATTTGCAGATAAAAGACATGCTTTCTTTGTTATGTTTGGAACTCAATCCTAGTCCACGATATAACAATTTGCAATTAGTGTCAACGAACTTGTTTTTTGTATGCCATATAAATATTAGCGAACTGCTCCCAAACCCACTATCGCTGCTTTTCTAACAATATTTCTTGTCCTATGAATTGTTTGTTTTTGAAAGTCTTCCTACAGTTTTTGATAGTTTGTAACTATTTACTGTCCTAACTAAACTGCCAGTTAATCTATATTTTGGTAACAAAGAGCTTATAGTTGTGTTTTATTTTAAATCCTTAGAAATAGACTTTGTTATCTTTGAGAACTTTTCCATGAATACGTTAGTCACTATTCCGACATGCACGTATAGTCCAAGAACTAAACCATACCATGATTGGTCAAGTAAACTGAATATTGTCCTTTTATCCCATGTTATCTCAAATATAAACGCAATTGACCAAAAAAACTTCAACGTAAAAAATGAAATTTAATTGTTTAATCTTACATATTGGAAATTTGAGAAACGAGAAAATGTTATTTCTTAAAGCATCTGCGTTTAAAATCAATGTTATATGTTTAACTGAGAGGACGTTTGATGATACCACTGAAAATAGTGGTCTGCAGCAGGATGGTTTTCACCCTCCAGTTCGTTAAGAGAAAACAAATATATTCGGAGTAGTAATTATGTGTGTAACGGAAATGTTCCTGTCAATTAGATGCCTCGATGTGCAGCAGAACATAAAATCTTCGGACTAAACTAATTTCGAGAAGAAAAGAAATTTGCTTGTGAGCCTTCTTTACATATACCAAATTAATTTTTTATGTAATAGCTTTATGGGTCTCAATGTTTGATGGTGCTGTCGTTACCGCTATGTAGTCCGCATCAGTTATAATAATATTATGCTTAAAATCAGAGAGTGGGAACCTAAAACATTATTTCTTCAGCATCATCACCCACTGACAGACAGTTCCTCAGCATTGCTAGACACGCTGTCGACCGTAGTGTAAGCGATCATGTAATAGCTCTATCGATTGAGCAGTGAAATTCACTCGATGTTTCTAACAAAATATTTTCGAAATTACAAGAATACGGACTTAAATACATTTAACGATCAGAAAAATAGCTTTAATTGAGTTTATTTTTTTCTTCTCTGCTCGGTTGTTAATGCCTGTAATAATAGTGTAACCACCACCGTATTAACTTTAATCAAAGAGTGCATTCCAAAACAAATGGCTTTGATAGAACTAAGCGATAAAATATGGTGTGATTCGGCTATCGGGACGACAAGTAGAAAACGGCATAACCCCTTTTTTGTATTAATATCGACGATTAAAGTTAAACCTTTTTGGAGCTTACCCTTGGGAGTTACATGAATTATCAATTAGCAAGGTTACCCAACAGTACATCTTAGATGACGTACAGTATGAGAAGAACAAACCTTACTAGCATGCGGTCCCATCAATGTTAGGTGTTAGATGAAGAAACCCTTTTCTTGAATCCCGTTCTTCCTGTTCAATAATTCTCCAGAAGAACAAACTTTTTGTAGTTCATGGAAATTAGCCAAGGTTGTACCAGTGTTTAAAAATGGCGATAAAAGTCAGGTGTACACTCATAAACTACCCTGGAAAACTTTTATAAATGTATATAAATTTGTTTGTAATTTTTTATATGCAAATAATGGTTTATGTGAGAACAAATTTTGGCTTCTTACTGTCCAGCTTTAAAAGTGTTTCAATTGACTGAGAATTGTCATACTCTCTGCTAGAGAAAGATATGAAACTATTATGCGGTGCTCTGTGTCAAATTGAATTCATATTACAGGACTCGTATTCAGACTTAGGAAGCATGGAATAAATAATGATCTGCTTAGTTGATCGATAGCTATATCTTCGATCGTGAATAGAGATTTGTGGTGGTAGGAAAATACCACATTATCTGGTGGTAGGAAAATACATGCAGGAGTACACAGGGTTCAGTACGGGCACCTGATTAGTATTGGTTTATGTAAGGAGTATTGCTGAATCAATAAATTTCCTTTCTCGTCCTTTTTGCAGATGGTTGATCATTGTTTGTCATCTCGTGGCATTGATATAGAACAAGATTAGTCAAAATTGGGAATGATAGGTCAAAGCAGTGGCTTTTGACATAGAATATTATGAAAAACAGAATTATGTTTGTTCCGAGAAAGGTCGAATATACACGTACATGAACTACTTGTAGATGGCTAATGCTTACAGTTTGTTACAGTTTGTTAATTCTCACAGACACAATGGTTTGACGATTCAAAAAGAATTTGATTGGAACAAAAATATTGAAGACAGTCAAAATAGGACATCGAAATAGAATGGATGTGAGCATTAAAGTTTAAGGTTTCCCAAACACCTCATTCCAGATTGTATCTGATTTATATATGGTCATTCCTACAATATGACAGTGTAGTTTGGGACAGTTGCAATTTGGAAAATTCGATTCAAGTAGAAAGTGTACAGCTTCAAGTTTGCCGCATTATCACTGGTTTACTTTGTATTTATAAACAAGTTGTATTCCTTTGAGTAGAATTAAAACCAGTCTGAAAGTTGCAACTTCTATAGCAATATTAATTTTGATCATCCCTTCTATGACAAAGATAATAAAATATCCATTACATAATAAGTCTGCCATTGTTTTAGTCTCATGCAGGTACGCTCTTTATTGGTTTTAGCTTTGTGGGTTTTAATGCCATGTTTCAGCACATGACATACCATACATGTCGAACAGTCAATCTCACGAAGGAAGATGACAGTCAGAAATGGGGAAATATGACGTACCCACGGGAAGCGATGGTATGCTTTCTTACATCTCCATGTTCGTCGAACCCAGACTCGAACTCACGCGGACAGATGTGAGATATGAATCTGTGAAAGCGAGCGGTGTAGACTACTCGGCCGCCCGAGTCTCCAGCTCCTTACATGAAATATTTATACCAAACACTTTCATTTCCATCGATATACGTCAGATTACGTCCCTGGGGGAATTCAACAGCTATCCCTTGTTCTGGAAACTAATACTTTTGACATAGTGATAGAAAATTATCGATTGCAGAAAAAGCATATAAACCAACAAACATTAATTTTGTATCCCACAAGCATGTCAATCAAAGAGTCGTTTTATTAACTGAACTAAACATTCTGAGTTGAAATTTAAATAATTGGAGTTTATAAAAAAAATAGATTCTCGAATGGTCACTTGTTACCAATGCATCCGTAGCATTTATAATTTGTTTTAAAATCTATTCTATCACATTTTTGGGGTCCAGATATCGGGTGTCGGTCGATTGCTCATTAATAGATTGTGTGTGGTGCAACATACACACAAGAAGTGGATTGGGTCTAAATATGCAGAACGAATGTGTAACAATTCATGGAGGAAGAGGTTACCCGTTATTTAGGTTGGGGTGGGGTTCTCCCAATATTATCTAAATTATTACAGAAGTCCCACCATGGCTCGCTTTTGTCATAAATTGAAGTAGTGATAGAGAAATGCAAAACTCCGAGCCCCCAGTCAGCGGTGCCGACAGTTTAATTGATGAATACACAAAATGTGAAATTCAAATAAACAACAATTTAATGTCATTCAGTAACAGACATCACTCAAATGAAATTCAAATTAAAACTCTGAGGTATTTCCCTCTGTCTCCTACAGTTCCTATGGTCCCTAAAAGCTTATGCAATAATTAAAGTAAAATTACGTTGCCGTAATATATTACAACAATCGAGCAAATAGTCACTGACATGTACTTAAGCTCCTTGTAATTCTCAGAATAACAAGTTTCCTGCCTATTTCGAATGACGTCGTTGTAGCTTATCTTCCCTTATTATTCACGCAAGCTGGTTTAGCGACTACTGGTGTCAAGTTCTTAGGATAATAGATTTAAGCATGCGATTCTAATGTTGGCCACGTCTTGCTCTATTCCAAGTTGATGTTGAATCACATATTTATCAGAAACTGCCCCTCCCAAAGTCTGTCAAGTGTGTTTTACGACCACCACTTGATGTTCCTTTGATCCGAACACAGAATTTCATCACTTACCTGTGAACCATCTTATGGCAATGTTGATCATAATTAAGGTGTCATTCACTAATTTTATGGCCATATCTAATAACTGGCTTGAAACTTCATTGTTTGCATAATTGATCTTCATACATATTTACGGAGCGAAATTATTAGCCTTGGGGTCTAGCATATACATTTTGCAATTTGGTTATCCTTACAATGTGACAATGGAATAGCGTCATCTTGAAGCAATGAAGTTAAATCTTCAGCTAATGCAGATGTTCCACAGTGAAAACCTTATTGATATCACATTTTTAATATCTGTGCAATTATTAATTACACATTGGCACTAAATTTCTCTTTGATGCTTACAGAGATTCTGCTGTAGAATAATGTACCAATGCGTATTTGAATCCTTACAAAGTTCCATCACTGACCGACGCCAAGTCGATATATATATATATATATATATATATATATATATATATATATATATATATATATACACACATGTGTGAATATGTTGACGGTATGGCATAATTTATGTAATCAATGAAAAAGCGTGATGAAGAATACTTAAATTAAATCCAAAGAACAAAATGCTGGTTTAAAGTTTTATCTTTTATAATTAATTTGTTCAACAAGAATTAACCGAATGGACAATGGCTTACTTATTTGTGGATGTTCTGTTTCACAATGCCCTATCGTACACTGGTTGCACTCAAAGTCAAACTGTACACCTTTAAAAGAAAACATCTTTGAATTAAAGATAGTAATTGTTTAAGTAGTGATGTTAACTTTATAACATGTAAACAATTGCAAAATCAGGCATTTATGAGTGTTGATTGCAAAGCGAAATTAATTAATAATCGAAATTTGCGTGCTGCGTCTGTTACGGAAAGAGACCGCAAGCGAGATTACTCTTTTTACTGAGAAAGTTTTGTACATTTATTTGTTTTAACTTTTAGTTAGGTGTAAAGTTAACCTTTTCAAGATCAAGCGGTCCCAACCATTTGATAGCAAATAGATCGCTGTCAGAGAAAGGGTTGAAATATCCAGTCACTGGGAGGAAAAGTCCTATAAGAAATGTAAGATGTTTTCTTTTAAAGGTGTACAGACTTTGACTTTGAGTGCAACCAGTGTACGATAGGGCATTGTGAAACAGAACATCCACAAATAAGTAAGCCATTGTCCATTCGGTTAATTCTTGTTGAACAAATTTCTATATACATGTACCATGGTCGCATGGTATTTGTCTGAAAACTAGATTATCTCAGCAGTATATATATAGTAGCATAAGCATATATTTATAGGTTTATATATTCATGTTTTAATTAGGCAGAAGTGGGTATTTTATTATTTTATCTAATTAATGTTCATAGATGAGTGAAATAAAACCATCATTTCAATTATTGTTATTTTCATTTTCACACACACACACACACACACACACACACACACACACACACACACATATATATATATATTATATATATATATATATATATATATATATATGCAATGCTGATATTGCATTGCACAACTCCTTTCGTTTCTTTGTAGAGTCTGTTTTCTCTATTATAGCTCTCCTCGCTTAGAACTCGGCAGTAAGAGGTTAGTGCTAGGATTTGTCTGCCTGGTGTCAGGATGATGTGACTAGGTGGGACATGATGCCACATGTCTCTGGCATCATGCCCCAGTGCTCGACATCACTATAAACTGCCACACTGCTGCCATCGTGGCAATATCGCTGAAAAATATCCATAGCTACGTTAAAAGTTATCACAAAAAAAAACACATTTTTTTCTCAATGAATTAAACTTAAATTTTTTTTGGCTGTAATGCAAATAGTTGCTAATCTTTCAAATAATAATAAATAATAATGCTAATAATGAGGACTTTGTATAGCACCTAATCTTTAAAAGCTCTAAGCGCTTTACACCATCAATAATGATATGACTACACTACAGAACAACAAATGACAAATACAATGAAATTGGAAAACATAAAAACATGCTGAAAATATATAAGATACAAACATGATTAGGTCGCTAAGTTTGTCCCTGAAGTCGAAACAGGTGAGTCTTGAGAGCACTCTTAAAAGGGACCACTGTGTCTGTGTCTAATTTCAATGGGCAATTCGTTCCACGTCACCGGGCCCTGGTATGCAAACGAACGTTGTCCATATGACTTTGTTTTCACCTTGGGAACAATGAGTATAAGATTATCAGAAGAAGAGCGTAAGGATCTAGCTGGTGTATACACATGGGTGAGGCTGGATAGGTATGTTGGACTGGAGTCTGTTATTGAAATATAGCACAGAGAACAAGTTTTGTGTTTGATTCTGTATCGAATTGATAGCCAGTGTAGGGTACAGAGCAGTGGTGAGGTGTGATCTGATCGATGTACTCTAAAGATGATCCATGCAGCTGTGTTTTTAACTTTTTGAAGTTTCTGGAGTAAATATTGTGATGAACCAGACAGAATTGAGTTACAATAGTCCAGTCTTGAAAGTACTAATGAATACACAAGTGTTTTTGTGGCATCAACAGAAAGATATTTACGAATGGAGCTGATGCGTCTCAATTCAAGATATGCAGCCCTGCAGATGTTCATGACATGTTGGTGCAATGTGAGAGTACTGTCTAGAGTAACACGTAGATTCCGTACTGACTGTGAGAATTTAATGTTGGTGTTGCTGATATTTATTGTCTGAGGTAAAGGATGTGAATGATTAAGTCTTTGTGTTGTGATCAGAATAGCCTCAGTTTTATCATCATTCATCTGCAGCTTGTTACATGTCATCCATGATTTCACATCCGAAATGCACTTCTCTACTCCATGGATGGTAGCATAAACTTCAGTTGGGTGGCTAGACTTGTATATTTGGGTGTCATCAGCGTACAATAGGTGTGACACTGGGTGATGATCTATGCCACTTGAGAGCGGCTGAGTGTACAGAATGAAGAGAACAGGTCCAAGAGCAGATCCCTGTGGAACACCATAACATACGTCAACTGGGCTGGAGTGTATTCCATTTGCAGATATAATTTGTGTCCTGTTGACTAAGTAGGACTTGAACCACTGTAAGGCTATATTCTGAATGCCAAATACATGCTGGAGACGATGAAGTTATATATCATGTTCTATTGTGTCAAATGCTGCAGATAAATCCAGGAGAGTGAGGACTGTAATCTTTCCACTATCCAAAGCAGAGAGAATGTCACTAAATACTTTCAGAAGAGTAGTTTCCGTACCATGGCAAGGGCGATATGCAGACTGTACATTGCTAAAAAGACTGTTTGAATTCAAATGAGATACAAGTTGAGTTAGAACTACCTTTTTTAAGATTTTTTATATGAAAGGGAGATTAGAAACTGGGCGGTTGTTCTTTAAATCGTTATGGTCCAGTGTTGGTTTCTTCAGCAGTGGCTTTACGATGGCAGTTTTGAAAAATGATAGGAATTCCCCTGATGAGAGAGATATATTAATAGTGATGTCGGAATTGGATCAAGTTCACAAGACTTTGGTGCACTTTTCATCACGATTGTCCGTACTAAATCTATAGAAACAGGTTCAAATGCTCCTAACGGTTGTCCCTGAAATTCTGCATCATACCTGTATGGTGACGAATCAGTTGAAATTGTGCTGTCAAGCGAATCTCTAATGGTTTGAACTTTGTCATTGAAGAAATTTGAAAATTGGTCTGGTAGGTCTAGTGGAGAGAAGGTCGTTGGAAGTGGTGTACATTTGTTCCTTGACATTAGTTTGTTAGTTATCTCGAAGATCTCTTTGCAGCTGGAACTCTCCGTGATCTTAGAACTGTAGTGGGATGATTTGGCTAAATGGACTATGTTTGTGACGTTCTTCTTAGCGGATTCGTAGATTTGTTTATGAATAGTGAGTCTGGTGGAAAGCCAAAAGCCTCTCTGCTTTTCGGCGATGTCTTCTAGCAGTGCGAAGCTGGTCCCTAACACTGCTATACCAAGGAGAACACTTTTTTTATTGATACTCTGCATTTGGTGGCTGGGGCATGTTTTTCAAGCAATGAACGCAGGCAGTTATCAAGTTTGTTCCGCTGTTGGATGTAAGAAAGTTGTTAGGTTTTCATGGATGTCATGCATGAATTTGGTTATATTTATCATACAGAAGTTTCTCTTAGTAGCAAATAGAGGTGGAGGGTTAGGGACTGATACGTCGAGACGGCATACAATGCAGAGGTGATCCGATGCAAGTTCGTGGGATACAAGAGTTGATTGCAGAATATTATCATTAGGTCTATAAAGAAACCAGTCTAAAATGTGACCAAGTTTATGGGTAGGATGGTTAACTGACTGTTTAAGATTGAAAACATGAATGGAATCTAGGAGTTTTGACGTGTTTGGTTTACCAGGACAGTCATAGTGAAAGTTGAAATCTTCAAGAATAATTAGGTTGCCACCAATCGAATTGCCATACTCTAGAAGATTTGGAAACTGCTCCAAAAAGAGAGATTCAGTCAGCTTGTTTTTTCTACTAGGAGGAGGACGGTAGAGACGGAAAAAATGGACTGACCTTTGTTTGACTGTTGTTTATTTTCGGTTGTAAATTAAATACATTTTTGTATCAACAGCTTTGTGTCATTATGTATATTGATGAGTATCCCTTCTTGTAACTTAATTCCTGTTTCCATTTCAAAGTAAATATTGCACATTAGGAAAGAAAACTAAGTAGTTTTCGCCATGTTGGGTTTTTATCTCTATTCGTGTCGAATGGGAGGAGGCAATCCTCATTTTCGTGTACATTAGAGTCTAGAGTTAACACACATTCCTTTCTTAAAAAGTTATCCTTTTCTTTTGACTGCTTATTAAAATCCATAATATTTTTCCACTCCAGTGAACTCTCAGAAAATTCCTAATTTACGGCTAAGCAAAAAATAAAGTTTTATTTACTTTCAAATAAGAAAACAGTTATCTGAGAATGCAATACGTTTACCTACAGAATAAGCAACACGGGATCCCAATGGAACCCCACTGTATTAGAAGCTATATCATCTGCATGTTATACGATTGGTTTCAAAACATTTATTACACAATCAGGTTTTGCAGTATGAGAGACTTTAATTTATTTGAGACATGTTTTAATTTATTTGAGACATGTTTAGTAAACAAGGCTTTGATATGAAAGAAAACATTAATAAAAGAGATTTCATAATAATACAATATATTCAAACCGTTAAAATAATATAATGTTGGTAGCGATGGTTTAATTCTAGTAGCAGGTGTTGTGTTTATGAAAATGGGTAATATATTTGGCAAAATTAATAATGTTAAGAACTTTAGTTAATGGCTTTAACGGGGAATAAACTCTTTAAAAAATAATGATACATGAAAAATCATTTTTCTAAAGGCTAACAATCGACATGTAGTCATTAGACAGGAAAACGATAATAGCAGACAAGATGACAAATCCAGTACAAATTTGGTAGAGTAGAATAAAAAGTATAATGACGATTATCTTAACATCACACACGATAATGAAATTCCAATTCGTTTAATACAGAAGTAGAAAATGTTGATATTATAGATACTGTAAAATTAGAGCTTCAAATGCATGTTTAATTATTTATAATAATAATAATTATTGAAGTAGCAATGAGTATTGACGGCTTTTTATGGTTTTAAGTTCCTTAATGAAAATAGCTAATACACATAATAATGATAACATAAGTAACAGTATATTGACAGCTGAGATGGAAGCCACTTGATCATAAGTAGTGACATCCAATGTTTTGCAGTAACGACGGTACACGGTAGTGATGCTGCTGCTTGTTTTGTGTTGCTCAGAGAAATGATATGTAAAACTGCCCATAATTTATACGTGCATACATCCACACATTGATTGACTCAGCCATCCACACAGTCAATAATTCGCCTTTTGACATATATATCCATCGATCCATCCACACTTACCAAAAATTTCTCTCCCATCCCAATTTACTACTTGCAACCTATATATCAACCTAATTATTAATAAGTAAGTCTCTCTCTCTCTCTCTCTCTCTCTCTCTCTCTCTCTCTCTCTCTCTCTCTCTCTCTATATATATATATATATATATATATATATATATATATAGATATATGCAATCGGACACACGCATTAAAATCAGTCCATCCATCCACACATCCTCTAATACATTCATTTATTCATCCATATGTCTATCATTGATTACGTAATATTACCTACCTATTTACCTATGTAGATGACACATAAATAGCTACAATAATGGAAACATACATAAACTCGTACGTTTATATTTATAAACTCATTCGTCTCCACGCTTGTTTGTGTCTATGCTTGTCAGAATCTTATGGACATATAATGATGCATTTGTGTCTATAATCAGTATAATTAAAGGCATTGTAATATATATATATATATATATATATATATATATATATATATATATATATATATATATATATATATATATATATATATATATATATATATATATATATATATATATGTATATATGTATATATATATATATATATATATATATATATTTAACTGAAAATAAAACTGATAAAGAATACTATTAAAATGGAGAAGAACACTGCATTCACACTTTTTCCACTTTCTGCTACCCACCCACGCACACAATAATTAACTCAAAGATTTTTGTAATAAAAGGTAAATTCTTCTTAACTGTTCCTCAATATATTATTTGTGTAAGGTAATTATTTAAAAATGAATAATTCCATGATATCCGCATAAAATGAAACAATTTGAACAGGGACTACTTTAGTTCCGGATTTTATGTTTAATAATTTTTGTCGGATCCGTACCTGAGTTTCAACAGAATTGATTTCGTTAAGTTTGCACCAATAGTGCAATGGCTAACAAACTTACTTTAATCATTATTGATGTAATTTTATTGTATTTGGAAAAATACGCTGAAGAAACAATAAATTCGTACAATTATGATTAATATCTTTGTAAATCAAACTCACAACATTCCGACGTGATCCATCGAATAATGTAAACAGTAAATTAAATTTGAAAAATAAAAAATGTCAACGCACATTATTTGGAAAGAGGAAAAGATGTATTTATTTCATTAGCACTTGCGTTTTTAAATAAAATATTCAAATTCATTAAATTGAACTTGATTGTTTGATAATTTGTCTAATTACTGGTAAGTTTTACCCATTGTTATTTCTAGTCGCAATAGTGATGACAATTTACACAGTATTGTTGAAAAAAAATAACCGATTTAGATTCAAAGTAGATTTTAAAAATAAGAATTGTCTTAATCCATCCCAACATTGTGCTGAAAACCTTTGGGACCGATTAAAAATTGTTAGACAACCATATGTGTGAACATTCCAAGACTTGTATGATATCAGTTTTGGAAATCAATCCCAAGTTAACCTTTACATTTAGTACGCCACTTGATCTGCCTCTCTGTTACTATTTTTCACTCCATTTTGAAACATATGAATAGCTAGCTTGTCCAACATAATTGTGTTAAATTAAATGACTCAGATAACACGTCGATTACAAACGATATTTTGGGTGATTCTATTTAGATTTATTTAATTATTCAATGGCATTTTTGCGCAACAAATGCAAAGGTTTATTCTTTGGAAAATGTGAACTTTGCGGCAGAACATGTCACTAAGAACACTGTAAAACACGTGCGCTTGGCTGGATGTTGGATTTGATATCAGAGTCAAATGACGTAATCAACTAACGTGGATCTTTTCGTGAATATTATCAGACGCGTAAACCAACATGAGCCTGTGACTGTGTAGACACATACAAAAAAATGACAAAATAAATAGGATGAAAGCAATTAGTTTCTTATCTTGATAAAGTACAAAAACTGAAACAATGTATTGACGAATTTCTTAACTACCGATGGTTTACCTTTATATAAACATGGCTACCTTATTCCAGTTTAAGCAAAGTGTACAACAAAATAGAATACATATACAATGTCGTATGCGAAATGTCGACATACTTACATTATTGAGACCCATACTTACATTGAAGCCACTGGTTGTCACTAACCACCACCTGTTGTCAGTGGAAAGCAATGGTAGAACAACTGAAAATATTTGCATGTAAGCGGAATATAAAAATACGAAGAGGTGCAAGAATGCCGACATACTTGATGTAGTAGACGCTTTTGAACAAAACCTTCACAGTAATGAGTACGAAAAACGGTCGTCGTATTAGGGTATAATCATGACCGAGCACAGCAATTCAGACTTCAAACGCGTACTTGTGATTTAGAAAATTACGTGGTCATTATTCTACGCACATATAAAACCAGGTAAACTCGCTTGAAAACTGTTATCAAATATAATTCTTGGAATCGCATCTTAGTTACAAAACTTTGGAGGCCAAACTGGAATAAAAGAAGGTAGATCTTGTTACGATTACCCATTTTGGTTATGCCGATAAAAAAAATAACAAGTATGATTCTATTATATCGTGAACTTACCATGCTCGTACAATCCTGAATAGTAGCGAGTCCGCCACAACTAACGATGAAATTAACAAAGTCTTTGAAAACAGATTCGAAAGACGTTGGAGAAGCACCTCACAGTCGACATTCTCAAAAACACTGCGGTGCGATGAACGGTGAAAGTCCCTTACATAATCTATAAAGACTTTGAAAATCTCAACGTTCCACAGATATACACGAACGTGTCCATCAGTCATGCGGACTTTGTTACACAGTAATTAGGTGTGAAGAGCAAAATTAGGCACCAATGTTATATCATGGCAATGATACGGTTGAGGAATGTCTGAAATCGGTTGATGTTACATAGAAATGGATTTGGCTACAGCTCTGTCAAGCCATTGACTTGATTATGACATTCGTGAATTTTCCGCAACCACTCATTGCTGGATCTATGAAGGAGCTTTGATTTCCACTGATGCCAAGATCTTTGATTGCTGGATCGGTGAAGAAACTTTGCCGCCCAACAACGCCAAAGTCCATGGTCACTGTCATTTCACTGAAGCTTGTAAAGGAGCAGCACTCAAAGCTTGTAATCTACATTGAGAATTTTCCAAAACGAGACAAAATCCATTCAGTGTTTCATAACGTGCGTATGTATAATAGCCACATAACATTGCAATCAACAGCCACAACGTCAAAATCACCAATAAGCGTAATCCCCAACAACGTAGAAAATTGCATAACTTTTTAGTCTATCAATTACAGTTTATAAATTCATTACAGTTTATGAATTCATTATTGGACTTGGTAGCAAGCGGAAAAGTTCGCAATTACTCGTAGGTCATGTCCAGCAAGCACCTACTTGATAACGAGAAAAGGTGAAGGTATCACATCAAAAGAGTACAAGCATACATACATCAAGGCTTGGTCTGAATGTTATTGCAAACTATGGGTGACTGTTGTTGCTAGCTAGCTATGTGTTTGAGAAATTTCATGACACTGCTGTGCGTATATACAAGATAGATCCTGTTTGCTAGTTTACGTTACCATAATAGATTGGGATGCGTTGTTGTCCAAAACCAAAATCGAGTTTGATACAACAGTACCTAGTTGGTCGATTTCGTAGGATTGATCCCACACACGTTGACATATACGATCTCAACATCAACAGCTGCAACAGTTACTTCTTTGAACTTGATCTAAAATAGCCTGAACATTTACATTGTGAACACGACGAATATCTGTTGACACTAAAAGTTGTGTCAGTGCATGGTTCGCAATTGTCTCCATATCAGTGCGCGATCAAACGAATATGTTAACGTACACCGAACGAACTCACAAAACTAGTGCCATTCTTAGACCAAACAAAACTCTTTACTGCTCGTGCAACACCTCTTTATTTTTCTGCGAGTTGGAATATGTATAACCAATATTCATCGAATGATTGCATTTCGCCAGCACGCTTCATGGCACCTTATATACAAATGAAAACGGATCTTCAATGAATTTGAGAAAGGCTTTTTCAAGCTCATTAACAGGTCTGTTTTTGAACAAATTTATAGAGAATCTGCCCGAGCGAACTCGAGTCGACCTTGTCTATGATAATCAACAAGACAAGATTAGAAGATCTTTGATGTAGGACTATTTATTTCTACTCACTATGTTTGCAGCATGTGAGATTTCAGAATATCAGACTAAAGCATCCGTATCTCCAATTTACAAAAGAACGAGCATATTTCGGTTCAGTTGCCCTGTTGCTTTTCTGTACAGAAAATTTCCATTAAATTACCACACGCACTTCTAGTTTCCTTCTTAGTACACTTATGTTTAAAAGTCACAGAAAGAAAACACAGTGAAAATTCCTTTCCTTTTATTACTATAATAAATATTTCCTATATAAATTTGCTCTAATTCTGTTATTTAATATTTATTTATATTATATTAAATATTGATTCAATGTTCTATACTGGCACGTTTTTCCTTACCGATATTCTAGGATTTTGTCATACCAAGTTATTAATCGACCAATAAATATGGTTTCAGCATATGACCAATCGTATGGAAGATGAATGAAGGTAGTACTGGAACTGCTCAGCTTTGTCTGGATCGATGATTCACTGATAATTCATTCTGCGTTATATGAAACAAAAACGTATCATCTGAAGCACAGCGTTTTAGTTGTCTTTGGACAAGCTTGGTCATTCAGTGTGTTCAACGCTACCATTTGCAGCAAATATTTTAAATTTCAGAAATGATTATGTATCAGCGTGAAAACTCTTTGATGTCATGCGCATGTGCTGTGTATACAATACTAATTTACGCATTGGTAACACATTTCTACTGCACGCTCGCTGAGGGAGTGCAAATACATAATATCAAGTATTTTGATAGTGAAGAATTGGTGACGATATACAAGATTTCTCTACAGCGATGTGTGTGTGAATGTAAAGCTAAGAAAAGCAGATGTCTCTCCGTGAACTATAAGAGAGCGTTCCCATCTTGCCGACTTAATGTAAACAAACCAAATACCGAAGAAGAACTTTTGGACAAACCAGGATCAGTTTATATTGAAATGGTAAATGTTCTTTCTCCTCGTTCTCTCCCATCTCCCTAACCAGTTGCTAAACTATAGAGTGCTTTTAACGACTATTTTACAAATATAATGCTAATATTGCTAATTTATAATGCTAATATTGCTAATTATAATGCTAATATTGCTAATTTATGAGATGGAAATTTTAGGGGATGGACATACAACATGGTGTTCATATTAAACAAATAGTATCCTAAAGATGGAAGCCGATTAGCAATTTGAAACTGTATAGCTGTTAACTTTGTTATGACTCTATGGGCTTAAACTAACTAACCAAAAAAAAACCGAGAACTAACAAGGCTTATAAACTTAAACAAATTATTTTTTGCCTAGAACAAAAAATGAAACTTTAAAATAACTTACAGTATTGTTAATTAAATCACATAGTCATAAAAGTTATAGAGAGGGACTACCGTCACAATTCTATGCCTGTATTTTCTAATCACCCTTGATGCATTTTGTAAATGGCTGCTTGCAAGTGCTCATTTTATAATTATATCCATTTATATTGAATTTTTCTTTGATGCAAATTGTGATTAGCAGTTCGCAAGTGCCACCTTTCTTCTGCATTATTATAAATGGCTGCTTGCAAGTGCTACATTCATAATTCTAGTAATATATTTTCCATCTTTCATTTATGTAATCTGTAAATGGCTGCTTGCTAGTGCTTCGATCTGCTTTGCTTCTGCGTTATTTTATCTTGAAGTTTGCCAACTACTTAACTGATTTTGACGATTGTCGTATGGCAAACGCTTTGTTAGTTTTTACAATTTTTGTAAATTATGTTTATAAACTTGCCATATTATAATTATATCTCTCCAACAGCTATTTTCATACAGATTTGGCATTGCAACAATGTAAATACTGAATTTAATTTAGTATCTTCCTTGCTGACCAACTCTTGTTGCCATCTGTTGTCATAATGTCATACTAGGGATTAGGGTGGCAATATGACCAACGACCAAGGTTTTCTGTTACCAGAAATAATTAATGCTCCCCATGGAGGTTTACGGCATTCATTTTGTGTCGATACACATTGTAACTATTTCAGTCCCCAGGGAGGTTTACGGCATTCATTTTGTGTCGATAAACATTGTAACTATTTCAGTCCCCATGGAGGTTTACGCCATTCATTTTGTGTCGATAAACATTGTAACTATTTCAGTCCCCTTTCTTAAGTTGTTCTTAAGCAATGACGTCTTAATCATTCTCTAAAACCATGTGCTTTCTCGAAAATCTCAGTGATTGATAGCACCTTAAAAAATAAAAACACAGTCACTACAGCGGGGTTTTCCATCTTCTTCAACGCCAGTTTTGACGCATTTAGTTATTTAATTTCACCATTTAAGAAATCTACTTCTTAGTGACATATCTCATTAATTTGGAAATATTAGTTATTTTAGCAAAATACGGATAAGAAACGACAATGATATATTACCTCGTACTATTTCTTAACGAGTTTTCATCAGAGAACCCCTAAGAAGTAAGAATCGTATTGTTAAAACCCATTTTGACGCACCTCACAGACGTTTATCTTTTAGTGATACATAAGCTGCGGCGAAAAAATGAATTTCCGAGCAAGATCAAGAGCACATAAAAAGTTTATAGGTAAAATGACATTTAAAAAATTAGGCATTCCTAAAGGTTTTCTTATTCTTATCAAGATTTTAATTTTCGGAGATATTTTGTCGCAAAAATAATCAAAACGTGGAAGGTCATGTTGGTATCATTACTAAAATGTTTACTTACGATTATAAATATTATATTTAGTGTATGATTGTTTTCAAATACTTCATTTGCATTGTTAGTGTACATAACCTCAACCTTTGAATATAAATTTTCTAACTTAAAAAACGGGCTTAAAATTGCTTTGCATCTTGTGCCTCTAAAAGTGGAAATAATCAACGACAAAATACATAATGTTAGATTTTCTTTCATTTCTTGTAAATATTACTATTGGTAAACTGATTAAAAATAAAAAAATCGGTTACAGATTTTAAAAATATAAAAAGGCAATGTTACGTTCTGGTTATTCAGATGATCGTTGTCACATTAAAGATTTTTTTAAAAAAGTTTAAAAGAATTCTTGAATTATGAATGTAGTGACGCATGTTTTCGATGTGTTAAGTGTGCTGTTTTGTTTTAGAGAAAATGCAACACAAACTGCTTTTTTCATGACGTTATCGCATTTGTATATTTGTATACATGTATCCTAAGTTGATGGGTGTATTTTGGGACAGTCTTAAATTTATTTACTCCTTTCAGCATATATCAACAAGAGAAAAATTCTTCTAACCTTATTCGATAATTATACATGGAATATTTTCTATATACTGATCACTGTCTTTTTATTTCGTTGTATTCTATTTATTAATTGCCTACAGGTATCCTGGGTAGCTGAGGGTGTTTTGTGACAGTCTTTTGCTGTTGTAGGGTAATCATGGGGTATTTCATTTGGTGATAAATATCAACATGAAGGTGGGGGAAACATCTTGATCTTACTCAATATTTATACAATGCTGGATTTTACTGATCATTGTCTTTTAAAGGCTTGATTCAATACAATTATATACATGCATCCTGGGTAGTTGAGAGTGTTTTGCCTATAATGCACATTAAAATGTCTTGCATGATGTTACTTTTTGCTTCTCATATATTTTACAACTGCAGTCAAAAAGCGGCTAATGGTTTTTATCATTTTTTGAAGAAATAAATTTACTTATGAAACAACAATCTCTCTCTCTCTCTCTCTCTCTCTCTCTCTCTCTCTCTCTCTCTCTCTGCTGAGTTATTAAGTCATTAAAAGTATAGACTTTACCTTATCCATTGTTCTAAGTCACATATATAATGGACAACAGGCTAAATTTACAATTTCATCTAAGTTCAGAAATGTTTTCATTTTGTGAAGGTCATTGAATCCGAAATAACAAATTAGTAAATAAAATGTAATCCTTTTTGCGTAGCAGTTGCAAACAACTTATTTTATTGCCCTATAAAATATACTCTAGAAAATGAGCATTTTTTATACACTGTATTTGTTGAATATAAATTCAGTAATGGGACAATATTTTGGATTATTTTTTTAAACTGTTACTAGGGGATATAACCTGGTTCTTCCTGAAGCACAATCCAGGTATTTGTTCCTTATATCTACCTACCTGTATGATACTTTTTGTGTTGAAACTTATTCATCTAACAATATTGTTTTTATTAATGCCTGTTTACATTAAATATTTAGTTTTCTCTAATATTTCCTATGAAAAGTTAAACACTGGATTGTATATAGTTGTCTTTTATTTATCTTGCTTTATTGCATAGTATTGCTGATATTTTTGCGTGATGACAAAATTAACTTATATTTTAAATAGGATAAAATAATTAGAAAATCACATACTGTAATAAATTTGGAGTATGTGTATTTGACAGCATCCCGTTTTTAATTTGTGCGAGTATTTGTTTTTCGGTGCCATGGAAACATTACTAGCCCAAAATAGTTAGCCAGTTAGTAGGAGCAAACATCACAGAGCCGAGTGTTAGTGAATTTCAACCATGCTGGGGTCGTTAGTAGTGAATTTGGGAACAAGCCGAATGACTGTCCCTTTTTGTAACATAGTCCATATTAAAATTCCGCGGTGTATAAAAGTGATGTGATTGAAAAGGTAGTATTTATGGTTGGAAATCAATAAATTATAGAATGGAATCAATAGGTTGGAACTTGGTAGGTACCGTTTATGTGACCATAGTGGAAAATGGGCGTATGTATATGAGTGTGATACGCCGGAAATTCTGTGGATTGACTGGCCTAGGGTCGCGCAGTTAAATATTTCCCAGTTAGTAAGGGAATACTAGTGGAATTTCTATGGCATGACGGGCTTGCGGTACGGAAATAGGATGATAATGAAGAAAAACCATGCTAAGGTGCGGTTAATGGACTCTTGGGCAAGTTGTCTCCTCTGGGTCGCCAATTGATTAGAGCAAAGATTATGAATTATAGCAGACACGTCTTTCTTTCCATTTTACAACTCAAGTTGTATGGAAGTCTTTGAAAATTTGGGGAAAACATATGACTTCCAGCGTGACTCGCGCCAGGATTTTGACACCGCTTGGTCAAGTGAATACCCCTGTGCCTGTAACAATACAAATGAAGATGTTTATACGGGGGGGGGGGATGCTACAAGTGACTGTTTATACCCCCGCTTGGGTCTGATATTTGTGTCTTTGTAAGTCTTTCTACTTGTGATTGCTTCCCTTTCTATGCTGGAGAATGGATAACCTTAAACGTTGGATTTAATTGTGTATATTCCAAAAATGTGAAACATTTTGGGTTTATTTTCTTCTTTGTCAGAGGTCCCAGAAAGGAGTACAATGGTCCCATGTCATAAAACTTTAATTGGCGTGATTTTCTTTCCTTTTACATATATTAATTAATTATTTATATCGTTAAGGCACATATAACTCAATTCAGGTTACAACCTCTGGACCATTCTCCCGTAAAGAGAGTTAGATATTGCATTTTAAATGTCATTGTTTCTAAGCTTGCTTTTTGTTCATTATGTTGGAATTTATATCACGGATCATACGATGCCACCATTATACGCCTCACTACTGCTGGTTGCATTGGGAATAAATCCCCATATGGAATACCATGACCATGAACTAGGAAGTAAGTAAATGATCGTTAGGCACGATATTGCAAATATTTCTAGAAAGTCAGAAGATTATTTGTGTAGAAGACCATAAAGATAACTGGAAGAAATATTCACAGTGGATTTAGAAGTTATATATATGGTTGTAAAAAGGTATTATAACAGCCGAACAAAAGTATGCAAAACTGGGCTTTCCAAATGGAGGTAATGCCTTCAAATTTGGCATAATAAACAGTGGGAATTGACACTTTTCTATTGATTGATCAGGATCTCTCTTAGAAACGGACGGTAGCATCCAACAAAATAAAAGTTCATTTCCATGAATAAGAAACGATTTCAAACAAAAATCTTGGTCTAGACGAACATAATAGTTAAAACTTAAGTTTCATTTAATTTTTTTCTCTCAACAGGATGATGATGACATATCGGGATGTGATAACTATAAGATTGCGTCAAACACTGATAAATCTGTCGTCCCTTTCAACCAACCAGGTCATCTTTCTTTCCCTCCCTCCCTCCCTCCCTCCCTCTCTCTCTCTCTCTCTCTCTCTCTCTCTCTCTCTCTCTCTCTCTCTCTCTCTCTCTATATATATATATATATATATATATATATATATATATATATATATATATATATATATAAAAGATGATTTCCACGCTTCCAATGCACGTTTCAAACTTTGAGACGGGACAATATGTATTAGAAATGCTTTTTTTTTGACACCAAGGAGAGTCAGTCACACGATTGCGAAACAAACGAACTGTACACTATGAGGTTCTCAGGTATGACCAAAGAATTACTGAGTAAAATAGTTCCTTTTTGATGAACGAATAAGAACACTTTTTTATAGCCAGTATCTCGTTTGTAATTATTTATCTTGGGGTTATTATCACTACTTGCAGCTAGAAAGTGAAATGTTTCTTTCAATATTTCAGCGAAAGGTAAAAAAAAAGAAGAATAATTTTAAGCAATGGTTTGAAATGTTCAAGGGAAAATAGTCTAATAAACACAAGCACGGATTGAAACCACGAATATATATATATATATATATATATATATATATATATATATATATATATATATATATATATATATATATATATATATATATATATATATATATATATATATATTATATCTTCGATTACGACATCCTTTCAGTTTTCCTCCATTTTCTCTTTTTAACGCTCCGATCAGCTGAAATGAGTCATTAAATTATGCAACTGTGTACTCTTTTTTATACCTACTAATAATGTAAAGATTCTTTGTGGAATAAGTCATGTTTAGGCATACGATACAAACAATAAAGGGAAGTTACTAAGAAGTAAAGACTGCAGCAGTATTAAAAGAGGTAGTAGTTTAAACTTTATAGATAAACTACTCCTTTTGCGTTATTTGTTTACTTTTATAATGTTTAAATTCCAATTGCGTCGAAATACGAGAAAACACAATAAGCAATCAATCCACAGTGAAAATGAAATACATGTATGTCGTATAAATTAATGAGTATAAATTAATGATCATTCACCGTTTTCATAATATGGTCCATTTCAAAGCCATTTCAGTGTTTTCTCCATGGATACATTTTGTTCACCATGATCAGGTTATATTGGTAGAAATAAACAAACAATACATTATTAATTAAAACTTTTCAGCTTGCGGAAAACCAGCACAGAAGGCGAATGCTATTATAATGGGAAATGTTTATTCTAATGGCAGTCGGATAAAATATGTATGTAGTGAAAGATTTAAGCAACTAGATCAGACGGAATCTATAAGTGTGTGCCTTCACAACGAGAGCTGGTCACATATCAACTTCACGTGTAAACGTATGTATTTTAGTGTATATCATCCAAACGCTTTGAATTGTTAACTATTTCAGAACCAGAAAACACTTTCCAGCCTGAGTGGGAATAATTTCTTTATATATTTCCTTCTTTATTTCTACATTTTTTCTTTTGTTCCCTTGTTACTCCTTAGGTATGAACAAAAACATTACGAAATGTATATCCAATTTGATGAAACTTGTTTAATAACGTACCCTGTGCAGACTTGTATGATTTCACCGGCCTCTTAAGGATAAAATTACATGTATTCTTTTCATATCATTGAATGTCACTTTAGTCATTTAAATAGATAACGCTTAAATATGAAGCGTACATTTGGTCTTTCCTTCAGTTGCGTATAAATGTACATGTTTCACTTTATTTAAAATAAATATCCGATTAGGTAAAATAAAATATTACGAATGATATATCGAGTGGAAAATATAAACTTACGAATTACGGTTTAATAATTTATTATGGTGTGAAATCATCGCATCAAAATATGTTTCAATGTTAATTATATGAAAGTTAGTATGTCATTAATGGATTTAATTTGTTACTCGACTTCTTAATATGCATATTAATTATGTCTACAGTAGATTCATATATACGTTTCGGTACATGAAAAATTAGATCAGTATGGCGAGAAAAGAATACAGCTACAAACTATCAAGATGAAAAGAATTGCCATCAATCAGTTCTGTCATCTTGATTATGCATTCGTCCAGAAAGTGTTTTTATTGATATGTATGTAGGCAGAATTTAGTCTTTCATATTTTACAACGGACACGATTGGAAAGTGTTCTTATTGATATTTCTTTTGGCATGATTTAGTCTTTCAAATTTTACAACGGACACGACTGGAACATGTTCTTATTGATATTTATTTTGGCAGGGATTAGTCTGTAATCTTTTACAGTGGACACAATTGGAAAGTGTTCTTATTGATATTTATTCAGACAGGATTAAGTCTTTAATCTTTTACAGCGGACACGATTGGAAAGTGTTCTTATTGATATTTATTCAGACAGGATTAAGTCTTTAATCTTTTACAGCGGACACGATTGGAAAGTGTTCTTATTGATATTTATTTAGACAGGATTAAGTCTTTAATCTTTTACAGCGGACACGATTGGAAAGTGTTCTTATTGATATTTATTCAGACAGGATTAAGTCTTTAATCTTTTACAGCGGACACGATTGGAAAGTGTTCTTATTGATATTTATTTAGACAGGATTAAGTCTTTAATCTTTTACAGCGGACACAATTGGAAAGTGTTCTTATTGATATTTATTCAGACAGGATTAAGTCTTTAATCTTTTACAGCGGACACGATTGGAAAGTGTTCTTATTGATATTTATCTAAAAGGATTTAGTCTTTCTTATTTTACAACGGACATGCTTGGAAAGTGTTCTTATTGATATTTATTTTAGCAGGATTTAGTCTTTCAAATTTAACAACGGACACGACTGGAAAATGTTCTTATTGATATTTATTTTGGCAGGGATTAGTCTGTAATCTTTTACAGTGGACACAATTGGAAAGTGTTCTTATTGATATTTATTCAGACAGGATTAAATCTTTAATCATTTACAGCGGACACGATTGGAAAGTGTTCTTATTGATATTTATTTAGACAGGATTAAGTCTTTAATCTTTTACAGCGGACACGATTGGAAAGACATGCTCTTCAAACCAGGAATGTGTTGAGCAGTTATCTGAATGCAGAGACGGTCTTTGTTTTTGTCTACGGAACCACATTTATTCACTGACAGAGTACGCATGCGTACCCAGTAAGTCATCATATATATATATATATATATATATATATATATATATATATATATATATATATATATATATATATATATATATATATATATATATATATATATATGTATATAACTCATAGGTCCTTGCTGTCAACTGGACTAATACATGTACGTATGCATTATGTTACAAATGGCAGGATTGGAAAAATCAGTAGTTTAACGTGCAAAAATATCAGTTTATATGTTTGACATGGAAACATATAGGAACGAAACATGTGAAACGTAGTTCGCAAATAACGTTTTAATATATGATTGACAGTTACGTAAACATCAAATACTTATTGTACGACTAGTATTACGTCACATTGGTTATGTAGTACAAACCAAGATCTACTAGTAATATTTAGTCCACTGATCCTGAAACGTATGATATTCAACGGTCGATGATGATGTCTCGGACCCTTAAAATGCAGTCGAGTTAACGCCCATTGCATCCCCCATTGTGGATTGCTCTTTGCTGAAGACTTTTGCATTTAGGGTTTTATTACGGCCTTTGGGAATAGATCTGTGAAGTTATTAAACATTTAATATGATAAAAGTTTAATTATGAGCGAAAGAAATATCAATGAATTTTTGGACCAAACACAGGCATGTACTTGCGTTCAGATTCGGCGTGATGAAGTTACCACCCCTGACACATATTTTCTGTATGCATACTTTCTTCTCCTCCAGACAAAATCATTGACAATTCATGCCTACCTACACAATCAGGCAAAACATTGGAAATGGTTAATACAACAGCGATGTACATCATACAGTTTCATAAGCAATGATATAGTGAACATTTCTAGCAACCGTTGTATCGGAAATTCTATCTTGATCTGTACCTGCTGTACTTTGGGGCATTGTTTAACTTTGGTGTTCTCAGACACACATATTTGTTGGCATATGTCTTCCGGTTTACACCCTATTACTAATATTTTCTTGAACAGCAATTAGCAAATATCGTAACAGTTCCGCTGAACATTGTTGAAACATCTTTGTAAAGAAGGGCGTAAAATCTGTCACCAACTGCATTTAATCCATTTTGAAACAAAAGAAAACTGTTACTCCTATGTCAAGAATAAATTTCAATTGTCAATAATTGCCCCGGAATATAGACTGCAGCGTCACCAGCGCATCTTGTAAAATCACTTTGTTTTGAGTCACTTGGTTAGTGAAACTAAATAGTATTACTACTTACTAACTTAGCTTGTTTAGTCGAATTATTTGAAGCAGCAGAAATGTGCATAATGTACATTTGTTCGAAGTATTATCGTAGTAGATTGTTTTCTTGGTTCTCACAGCTGTTTGACTCGTGTAGTACGCATGCTTCCCTTACATGTTTTATTATTCTTTCTTCATCTATAATTTGGTATTGTTGAAATGTGACAATAAAATGCATCCAATTCAACTCTCCCGACTAATGTTTGAGGAATGATCTCGCTCTTACCGCTCATCAGGCTTCTGGAGGATCGCTAGTTAATCACCCTGTCACATGAATTTTTCGTCCAGAGCCATCATTGCCAATCGCACAGAGATAACCCGCATCGCACATCGAACCAAGCTCAGAGTTGCCTCCAGTATCGGAAATCAAAATACAATAAATGTGATATGTGTTGAGAGAACAGGTGCGAAATATGACACACATTTCAATACCTGTTTTAATAAGAACGACCTATAATATTATTAATATAAAAACCACGTTGATATACTAATATGTGCATGACAAAAATCATCGCACTAGATATAAAACCTCATTTCTCATCGTTTAATGCACACAGCATATTGAATTATACTGTCTGTGCCCTTCAAAATGTCTAAGATAACACAGCTTATAATAAGTCTAAAATTATGATTTCATTTGACACAAGTCTCATTTTCTAGAAACTTTATTAAAAATTCCAAAACATTCAATATATGAATAATTTTCTTTTCTGGAACGAATATAAGGAAAGAATAAAGGTTGACATATTCAACACATGCTTTTTATAACTGAAGATTGATAACGTATTATGACTATGTAGACCTAATTAACACTATACGTACCGTGAATTAAAGTACAATCAAATACACAACACGAGAACTCAGTATGAGATCACCCATTGTCAACGCTTTCTTTATGCTACAGTGAGTGAACAAAGAGCAGTATTTTGAAATAAATAAGACCGAAACAATACACAACCAGTAACGCTATACGATGCAACAAAATCTAATACAATTATATCCATTTGTAATACAATTGTATTTTCCTGTATAAAGTTATGTGATAGTAATCACAATTTGTTTGACTGACTATTACGAGAAGTAAACAAAATGAATGGTTTGAATATAGTCATTGTTGTTGTGCGTTTATAACTTAACTTATCACCATTTGTGATAGTGATCTTCAAATAAATATTTAGATGATAACATATTGATCAAGAACATATTATTCTCCGGGAATATTCATGTTGTAGCTGAAGCGGTTAGTGAGCTAGTGCAGAACAGTGAACTTGACTTGCTACTCTTCAATATATTGCTCTTCTTTTATCACTTCACACTCGCATTATGTTTTCTCATGGAGTGTCGATGCATTATGACATCAGATATAATTTGTAGTATTGTCTTAAGTAGCACTCTCACTGGTTTACATATATTTGAATAAACACGTACATTGACTAAATGACACAAAAGCTCCAGGAGATCCTTGCTGTACACGCGTACAAAGAGAGGGTAGCAGTGTCAGCAATAATGACAGAAATTCAATTAATGAATAATTAATTTTAGGGTTCCTTGGGCACGGTAGCTATATTATTTCTGGCCCAGATGTGATTCCCAATGAAAATTTTGTGGCATCTTCAAGTCATTCTGAACCTGTGGATTCTCATAAGCCATGGTTGGCTCGACTTGATTCGAAAGATATTTACTCTGATTTCATGACTGTACGTTTTTGTGGTTGCTGGGCCGCTAAGGATCTCAACAAGGAGCAGTATATTCAGGTAAGTCCACATGTTTCGAGGCATACTAGTACTTTACAATATGACAGGGTGCCTTGGAATGGACTCATTATAAAGTTTCCACGCCAAGGCAGCTTCATAGTATGTTTTAATCTATTCTAAATGCCTTTTAAAAGTGCTCAATACATATATGTTTTCCTTCACCCCAAAGTATAATGTTGAACTGAGTAAAAGGGCATTGATAAATATTTTTTAGTCAAATGATTTAACGATGCAACTGAAATACAACTTATTCAACCTATAAATTTGATATAAGGTCAAGATTTAAGAATTATTAGGAGATAAAAGCATAATAATAAAAGAAGAAATGGTGCAAAATGTACATGTCAGGAAAGAACAGTCAAATATATCATTGTTTTTGGACTGTATATATTTAACCTTTGACATCCTTAAAGAACCATATTATTTTATCTTTGCATAGGTAGTTATATTATATTCAAATAAACGTAGCACACAGGAGACCAATTCCGCAGAACCTATAACCGAGCTATTCATTGACTGTTTACATCCAGATTGAAATTTCTAGTCCTGAACCATCACTATCACATGAAACATATTTTCCCCATCCTCCTCCACTTCCATTTATACCTTTGCTTAATGGATGCCCATCTTACATCCTATAAACCTACAGTAAAACAATAAGTTTATCTTATAATGATAGCTCTCGTTTATAAATTAATATTGTTATGGAAATTCATGCTTTTGGTAACTATCCTTAATAATCAGGTACGAAATATTTTCTCACATTTTCTTTCGTACAACGACATGTTTTGTGTGATTACTAAATCAGATGTTTCACAACCGAAGATACTGATACATTTTTACCCCGTCAAGATCAACAAAGAATATCATGTTAATCAGGTGTATTTTGTGTTAATAGTTTCTGTGCTTGAACTGATTGATCTGACATTTATCCACATTGTAGGTGGATATGACAAACTCACAGTCTATAACAGCTGTCACAACAAAAGGAAGGGACCCCAAAACTTATATTCAGTTTGTAAAATCGTACAAAGTGCTGTATAGCGTTGATGGTGTCTCGTTTTATCCCGTTCTGGATCACAATGGCAAAGACATGGTAAGAATCTATATGGCTTCCATACTTTCTCTCATTCCTCATCTGTTCCAAATGACTTATCATTAGAACTAGTGCATATTCATTCTTAATTTCTAGCAAGTAAAAAGCACGAAAATGAATCACGTGCGTCCTGCATTTCGTCCGTTGCGTGTCCTAATGTTATCAAACTTATAAGAAGATACAATTACTGAATGTTTTAACCTTAATAAAATACAAGATTCCATTGAATTCTAACGGGAAGAAAACGGCAGCAATTTCGATGATTTATATCAGATATTGAGTGCAAACCAACCTATAAATCTACTCAAGAAGGAGCATTTTTCCATACAATATGATGTTTAAAATGAGAACTAGGATTAAGCAAACTTTGAAACAATCCAAATGTTTCAGTATATATTTATTTATTGTATATTCCAAATATTTAAAATATTGAAGAGAAAGATTATATAACAAAAGGTGACAAACATTAGTGAAGCAAATTTTGGGCGAACACGACAATGTATGAAATGAAGGCGATCATAATTTCAAGAATTCTAACTTGGCAAATATTAGTGTATTCTACGTCTTCATGGTTTGAAACTATGTAACAGACAGAAACTAAACCACCAAGCCTTGTAATATCAACAAATAATGCAAATTGAAAATTTGAAAGGAAATTACAGCCTTTAGAATTCAATTTTAAATAATTCTTAATGTTATGGCTCAAATCCAAATGTATATAATAATCCGAATAACTTTCAATAGTCTTGGTTGTGCTGATGTACCAATAATATTAAATAAGTTTCATAGTGTCTTTCTAAAATTTCAATAGGTCTTTTTGTCCAAAAGCTCAGTGAGCAGTTTGTAATCTCAATGAATAATTTAAATAAAATAGTCCTCTCAGATTGTATCCGAACAGAACTAAAAAACAATGATTCCACAGACTGATATAAAAGTAGGAATAAAATGGTTGTTAATATATAGCGTTATTTAAAAAGATAAGACACGATATAATGACCGGGATGTGGGTCAGGCTTTAAGTTTGTAAAGATGGCTACAAAGTACACTTAAGTATCCGTAAACAACATTATAAGTTATACATATGACAAAATATTATACACAAACATTCTATTCTAAATCATGGACAAAGGTCCAATTAAAATTAAAATATAAATATACGGAACACTCCCTCATCAAGAAAAAGAAAGATTTATTATAGAAGCTTATCTGTACAAATTAGTCAACTTTACATATGATAGTATAGTAATTAAAATATCGTACGCTGAGTCTCTCAAAATATACAGAAAGCAATATGACACTTTTACTAACATAAGAGGGAATTTGCAAAATGAATTATCTTTTCCCTTGATGTGTCTAATGTCAAAGTCGATTTCCTGTGACATCAAAATCAACCGTAACAATCTCTGCGTTTGGTTTTATTTTATAAGTAAGAGATGTTTGATTGCTGATAGAAAATATTTATAGAATAAAAAACCCAAATATTCCTTTGCGATTGTGGAATAGTCGGAGACACTGCTGATCTTTATACAGTCGATATACCAACGGAATGTTTTTATCTGGTTAGGTACACAAATACAACATGAACTCCGGTTACTTTTAGAATGAAATCTTTCTCCAGCAAATATTGAATTTCTTTTGGTTTAAAAAAATCCTGCTGAAGACGATGCATCCTATGAGAATGATGTTCCACAGGTGCAGAATCTACTGTTTCACTGTCATGGTGGATTTTATTTATTCATATTGGAACATCAAAGTAACAAGTGCTCATATACGCATGATAGCTCTTTTACTTCTTTCTTTTCTTGTTATTGCAGATGTGAAATTTTCTGGTTCATATTATTAATAATTTCTAAATTTTTAAAATTGCTTACTCCAAAGTCATTACAGTCCGATTGCATTCCATCGCTTAAATACTCACTAAGTTGGAATATCTATCAACGTACTTCTTTAACATATTGGTATGACAAAGTTTGGAGTGTTTTCCAGGAATATTAAAGATATCATTTAAGTCGATTATATTCTTTCAATGATCGAGTTATATTCTTCAACGTTTCATGAACTGTTTGTAAATCCCAGTGACGTGTAGATTAGTAAGACGTAATCTGTCAGATGCCTAATTCATGTATAACTTGTTAGAAAATTCCACACATAAAATATTACCCTAAATCAGATTGAGCAGATTTGGGAAGGCCAATAAAGACTCGATAAAATACTAAAGTTTGACTATGGTTTTAGCTTTACTTGCCACTGGAAATTTTGTGGACGTATTAACAAAGTTGTACCAAATTTAGATCTTGGATTATTCGCATTAGACACATGCTTTCTTTTTCTACCTAAAAAGCCTGCTGTAAGGAAATGAAACATTGTGAGTCAAGGAATACTCATCAGCTTTAGGAGCAGTATATTCCAAACGTTTCAACATCCTGATTTAACTTCATGGTTGAACATCACCTTTCCAATAGTTATTTCTAATTTAGAAATTCGACAATGGTTGTCCAGTCTTTTCTACAAAATCCTAAACATTTGTCGATATTCATCACGTAAGAATTCATAAACCGTTCAAGACACATCCTTTAACGGCACGATAATCGAAACTTTGTTACACCTATATCGAAGTGTGAAATTTACGAGATTTGTCAATAATTCCACTTTGTAATCATAATTTCGAATGCTCTCTAGTCCATTTTAGCTTCAATCATTTTCTCAAAGTTCTTTCTCTTGAAAGGGGAACTATTTTATGTTTTAAATCCTTTGATCTATATTACCTTTCCATTTCTTTTCACGTGCATTGTTATTTACCTCGCATCTTTCTCTCTGCATTATGTTTCTTTCTCTGCATCTTAAAATGGAGTCCTCTCTCTCTCTCTCTCTCTCTCTCTCTCTCTCTCTCTCTCTGGCTTTTCATTTGTCCTCACTGCATTTGTATTTCTATTTCTCTTCTTGCACTTTGCATCTGCCTTTACATCTCCTTTGTTAATTTTTATATTTCTAAACTATTAATACTATTAGATATTCAGACAGCGCAAGAGCATCTGATATTTGTTACTGCCTTTTTGGTCATACTTATCGAACATAAAGAAGAGAAATCAAATCAACAAACAACTTTACTTTCTAGAATACAAAGTGAAAGTTTATAAAGAATTTACAGTGTTGCAAATTAAATCCCAATTAATCACAATCTAATATCAAAAATACGTAATATTCCGAATGAATTCAAACTAAACGTGTTCCAAGTGTTATTTCCTTTATGAATGTACATTAAGAACTTCTTTTTGTAAAACTCAGATTTAACTTCAACAAGATTTGAAGACAGATTTTTCAAGTCGTGCCGTATATTTCGTTTTAAATGAACACTCATTTAAGGTTCCGTAAATTTCAAAAACTGAATGATAGCAGAAAGAACGATTGATTCCACAACATTTTACGAATCAAGATAAGATGATGCATTGTACTTCTCGGTGTGATATCAAATTCAAACAACAAACTCAAGTTTTCAGTTTCTGATACAGAAGTAGAGGCACCCCTTAAAGAGGTATAAACATAACCTTATACGAAACTACATAAAAACAGAGAGAATAATTACCACGGAACCAAAATCAAACAGAGACTGCATATGCCATGGGAAACAATCAAAGAGAGACCCCAACTACCATGGAACCACAGTCAAACATCTTTCATTGTTGAATGTTCCAGTGTTTCAGTTTATAATGGCAACTGAAATGTACGAAACAATAATTTTCTAATTAGCCATTCATCACTGACGCACATTAACATTACACTAGACATAATAGTTGTGTTCTCGAAAACAAATGAAAGAATGGTTCATTACATGGCTTAACTACGTAATTTCTGCGAATACACACATTCAAGTCTTTAGCACACATTCAAGTCTTTAGCATACATGAATACATCTAATATCGGTTAATTCAAAGGGATTCCTGTAACTCATCTAAACTGATCTTTGAATTTAGACAAAAAAATTCATGCAAATATAAACAAATAAATTCAAGCAAATCATTACATTGGTATCGTCAAATTAAATGAGATTGACACAAATACCTTGTGTTTCCAAACATTACTCGGTTCCATCACAGGAATGTGTCTGTCGACATTCCAGAAATGTGGTTCTTCGACGAAAGGTTTACAAAGTGAATTTCGTCTAAAGTCAATCTCGGAGTCTTTAATATTTTCACTCTTGCACGAAAAATGTAGACTGACTATATTTTCCGATGGGTTTTATTGAAACTAGAAGCTTTCATGTGGGAAACAGCTCTTTATTTAACGTAACTAATCAGGAATATATATATATATATATATATATATATATATATATATATATATATATATATATATATATATATATATATATATATATATATATATATATGTTGCATTTCATAACTAGACGCCAAAATTGCGGTTAGCTTGACTTCTAGATTCCAAAATAACTGATTCTGGAAAATATCAATTCTGGCAGTTTCGATATAAAATCGAAGTTAACATTCCATTTCTAGTCTTGTCTCACGGTGAAATAAACGAAGGCTTAATTAAGAATCACTTCAGCTCACGACTAGAAATTCTAAATCATTGCAGTACAGAAATTTAACAAGCATATGTTCCCATAAATCTATTTAATTGCTCTCTGGCCCAAATTAATGTGCTCTTTATAGATCGACATAAATTTGCATCCTTACAGCTACGCTTAAGAAATTGCCCTATATCAGGTCTAGAATTCATGCAGTGTCATACGCTCTTATTCTCAGTGTTTGAGTTTTAAAGGAACACACTTCTGTTTAGCCAGGATCAGCAGAGATGACTCGTACTTGTGTGAACAATACAGATAACATCTGCTTATGTTGAAATGCTATTTGCATCACAAATAATCAAAAGGGTTAAGGAAGCCTATCACCTGTATTGTGACTGCAAAATTTGAGATCAGAACGAGAGTTGGGCCATATACATATACTGCAGCATATGTGCAACACATCTTCACCACTTGAACAGAAAATATATGCATTATGTAGTGCCAATGATTTGGAGAGAACTAATGGATCATACAAGCATTTGTTACTTCTGCATAGTACCTCCAGGTAGGAAAGGTGTCAAAGAAGAAGAAGAGGACTATGCATTATCCAAAACATTCCATTAGCTATATGCCAAGTACCCCACGGAGAAGGACTGATGTAGCAGGATCATTATCACTTGAGTCAGATGAAAAAGAGGAAGAGGATGAAATTTCTAGTCCTGAACCATCAATATGACATGACACATATTCTCCCCATCCTCCTCCTCTGGACCACAGCTCATAAGACATGGTGAACTGCATGACCTTCTCGGGGATTTAGAAGTATGCAAAAGTGAGCTCCTGTCATTTCCTCAAAATCCTTTCAAATTTGTAAATACTTCCACGTTTATTTATGTTCGTTTTGCTCCTTGTAAAACTCTTGTCTGCCAGAGTTAATCCACAAAAGTATATATTGTGTGCTTTTCAAAACTGAATTGTAAATATTGTATTTATCACTGTCTGCTTATTTGAATCAAAACGCATGGAGCCAATGCAATTTATTAGAATCTCCATAAACTAATAACGTACAGGTTGAGTCTAACCGGCTTTATAATACACATTACTTTTACTTACATCGATAAGGAAATACACTTTTACTGCATTATATGTCATTATTAACATCTTTAAAGGTAACCTGTAAATCTCCGTCCCTTAACATAGCTATTTTCTTGTATGTTTTTTTTTTGTAACAGAGAAAGATTTAAACACTCTTGTGTACAAAATCAGACCATATTTATCTAAAATAGACCAGTAACTAACAATGGCTTAAAGATCTGAAAAAAAAATACCCCTAAAATCGGACTATTTAGACATTTTGGATTCCAACATTTGTAAACATTTGTCGAATGAGCGAATCGACATGCTTTATTATCCCGCTTAAGACACTATATAATGATTACTGTCATGTTTATATGTGTGTGAGATAACTTCATTTAGCACACAGGAGACGGTATTATGGGTAATATGTTAATGAAACTTTAAACCCCACATAATCCTCATATTAAAAACAGGATTATGACATGAAGTAAATAACAGTGTCAAAACATATACTGATTGTATTTATGTTATCAACCCTAATTTATAATTTTGCTTTTAGATATTTCCAGGGAACACTCTAGAAGAAACAAATTCTACTGTGACGAATGATCTACCATGTCCTATCCAAGCCCGGTACATACGGATCAATCCTCAAGAGTGGCACAATCATATATCGTTACGATTTGATGTAATAGGAAGTACAATCCATTCAGGTACCAAATGATGTCACGGATACGCATTCTATGGCTTTGTCAGTACTTATATAGAACAAACAAAGATCATTCGAAAATTATGTTCCAAATCTTCCTGCGTTTATTATTTGAATCAATTATTTCTATATTTGGATTGATCATTAGGCGAGGAAGTTATTTTCCTGGACAAAAGAATAACAAGGTTAAAATTGCAAATCCAGCCGATATCACTACTAATGAATGTCATCCATGTATGACGTTTCATATTCTGAAATATTTTTAATGCGTTTTTCTTCATGCTTTAACACGTATGTAACTACAGACTATATAATTCTGAGCGAGTGTGAAAAATGACTATTTTGGGACATTTAAATTAGTCACTTCATAAAATACCAACACATAATTTTCAAGGGACCACTATTGCAAAAATAGTTTGTTGTATATGCTAATGGCATTCAAAATATTGTATCGTATAAATGAAAATAACATTAAAAATGTGTGTGATTATTGGATTATTAGATAATGATGATCATGATTCCTACACTATTATGATAATAATATTAATGATATTAATAATAATAATAATAATAATAATAATAATAATAATAATAATAATAATATACTACTACTACTACTATAATAATAATAATAATAATAATAATAATAATAACAATAATAATGATGATGATGATGATGATGATGATGATAATAATAATAATAATAATAATAATAATAATAATAATAATAATATAATACTACTACTATAATAATAATGATGATGATGATAATAATAATTATGATAATAATAATAATAATAATAACATTAATAATAATAATTATTATTATAAGTTATTAATGATAATCATAATAATATTGATACTAATAACAAGGCGATGAAAAGGACGATGACAATAGCTTTTATTGCAATAATACGAATCCTTTTCTCAGCCGACTGTGACTTTGAAAATGGTACATGTGGGTGGCAGAACGAAGCTGGAAGCGTAGTACAATGGCACATTGGAAAACCAAACAACACTGAAGGAGGACCTGCAAATGATCACACCTATAATGGGGGTAAACGTTCCACAGGTACTCTCACCTATCCATCTTGTACAATATCCTACAGCTTAAAATCTCGTCATTTAATAACAACATATTGTATATTTGCTGTATTTATTTTTGATGTCCTTCGAGATTGTTCCATCTGTTTACCAATCTAAATGCATACCTACCAATCGGCGTAATTATCCACCAATCGTTAAACGCATTTATATATGGTTGCATGCATATATACAAATTGATCATTTCAACACCGTTGGCGTCTGTCTCTCAGATACAATATTACTTAAAATGTTATAGTATAAGAGTTGCACTAAATTGAAAGAAAACCAATGAACGAAAAAATGAAGAAATCTACGGGAATGTGACACTATGATATTTATATTCAACAAAGCATTATATTCAGGAGTAGAGATAGGAAGCGTATAACGACGTCAATATATGTTTCATTAAATTGTGAGATGGATTTAAGATACTAAATCAGGTAATTTCATTAATTAATATTATGGGTATTATTCTCCGCCATTTTGTATTATATCGACTATGTATACTTCTACGGAATAAATAATTCTAAGCTTTTAAGATCAACAATGATTATTTGCAATAATTGTTGCATTATCTTAATTTTGGTATAGATCCAGTCACGGGCAGCTACATGTACATTACCGCCAATCAACAGGAACACGTATCTGCTAAAATGTCAATGAGCATACAAGAGTCCAACGTTTCAAGATGTTTAAGTCTGTGGTACACGGCATCAAAGAACTATAGCGGATCTCTTAACGTCATCACAGCAAAATGTGACATTGGTATAGAGAAATTAAAAAACACGACAAATACTAATTTTGCTGAAACATGGAATTTATCTACAGTACGAGTTGAGAGCGGTGTCAATAAGATCGTCATCGAAGGGGTTTGGACCAGTGCAACACGTGGCGTTTTGGCGATCGATGATGTCAAATTGAATGAGACAGATTGCTCATAGATATCATTTCATTGCGTCGCTCACTTTTCGGAACAATGCAAATATTATTTAACACCTTTACTTCCGTTTCCTAACAATGTTTGTTTCTCTTTTTTTCAATGAGAGATGTCATATATTTGCTGGAAAAAATTATTCTGTACTTTATTCTTTAGAGATGCGAATAGCGTAAAGGCAACATGATTCTAATTTTCATGTTGTTCCATTTTCTTTGCAAAAATAATTATTATTGTATGACTGGAACTATAAAGGTTCGATCAACAGATTTAAGTCCTTATGTGTTTTGATGCGTGTCCTTATATGGTTGCATGTGCTTATTTTGACATCTATGGATATTGTACGGAGAGAATTGTTTATATATTAGGATGTTTTCAACACACATGCTCTAGTAATAATGATGAAACGTGTATGAGAACCAAATGTAGTTTTTGTCTCTTATTTTTATATCATATTACTTGATGTTCTTCTACTAAGACGTGGAATTTGTTTTGCTATGGCGTGGATTCGATCCGATTAATTTGCATTTCATATATCAACCTTGTAGGCGACTGAAGGAAAGTGAATGACAGCTTACCAAAGCCAGGGATGTAAAATCATATTACTGTGAGGTGAAAATGACAGACAAGAATAATAATGAAAATATTACAGTTGAATTTTGGAACATTAGTCAAAGACAATAGTCTTTTAACCAAGGAAGCTGAATTTCACTTTAATGTCCTGATATTAAATAATGAAAACGGTCACTAACTGCATTTTGCATATATCATACAATTCATTTTAACAGCTTTTAATTCACATATCGTGTAATATGCAATGATATAAATTCTAAAGCACATAAGCTTATTATTTCCAATACACCACACTTTAAAATTGTACCATACTTCTTTATGTACAGATCATAGCTGGAGATAAAATTTGGGCAAATAAGAAGCATTAGTTTATTGTTTTGAGATTTAATGTTATCACAAAACGATCAAAAATCCTGTATGTTGGGAAATTTATATAAAAAAAATTCATTTTGTGTTTCAAATAAGGAAACGATCATTTGAACGTGCAATGGAGTAATTTTGCATGCCACCGTCGCGTCGATAGTTTTAATGGCGTTGATAGTTTTATTACAATCAGCGAGGACAACCGGGAAAAATCTTTTTCTTTACAAAAGTACCCTTCAAAGTTATTTATTTGAAATCGTGTAATGTTAGTACAAATGATGAGATCAGCAAGGTTATGGATTAAAGATAAAGTTTTCCATCTGCAGTTAATCTGTTTACTACCTATATAGTTTCATGTAATGTGATTGCTGAATATAATATGCTAATTAAGTTTATACTATTTAAATCTGATGTGTATCCTGAAATAAATTCAAGGGTATGCCGTCAACGTATATGTGGATTCGTACTTTGTATCAATTATTCTATCTCTGCATGAACATAAGAAACATTCATATATTTGTGACATAAATGTATCAAGAATTGGTCATTTTAGAGACAAAAAAAATATGAAAGGTAGTACGCCTGAAAAAAAAGTGTAACATACATTTAGAGATTAATGCATTTATATGGGGAAATATGACAGTCTTTTCTGAGCTATAGTTCACAATGTTAGAAAGAAAAAAAAAAGAATTCGTCTCTTTGTAGACAAATGTTGTGACGTTTAAATTATATATTCATTTTGCTTTTCTACCTACACACTACAAGAAATAGCGTATTAGTCAGAGTTGCTAGATAGGCGTCTTTTTCGCCCAATTGGGCTCCATTCAAAATTCGGTTGCGTGAAAAATTTGTAGATTGATGGTTGCGGTTCTTTGGGCGATTTCTGATTTGTGTCACGGTAATTTGGGCTGCATCAAATTGCTGTTAAATTCTCTGCATTCAATTTCAATTTGGCGCTAGTGACGATAATATCTAAAAAAATCTTAATGAATCCATCATTCTGGATGCATCTCCATAGAATTTATCTTACATACTTAAATTTATTTTTAAAATTCCAGAACCGGAAAAACGAAGCGCGCTTCTAATTCCGAATTTCAATTCAGCTAGCATATCAATAGCAGGCTCTATTATCACTTTATCAGTGTTATAATATTCTTAAATTTATGGTATTTCTTTCTTATTTACACTTAAGATCTTAATATATAAACTGGGTGGTTTTGGGGCTGTTTTTAAAGGTGCACGTGAGGGAATTGAAAAAAGTATCTGGCAACATTGGTATTAGTTAAATTTGATTGCTAGATTGCAAATTAAATACACAAGCGTACTTAAACAAATAGACAATGACATCATTCCTGCACACAAAGCTAGGGTATACTACATTTGAACTTAGTAGCATACCACTAGCTCGGTTATTAGTTTCATAAATATATTTCATTTTGATCTACTTAAAAATGAAATTTGTTGTCTTGACTTTGCTTGTCAAGATTTAAGAAGGAATATGTTCACGTTAATACACACGCGCGTTTGGCTGATAAGTCCAATACGTGACAGTTACGTCCGTCCATAGAAGCTGCATAGGAATGTCTGGATAATGGTGGGTGCTGCCGATGGTTCCCGGTTTTGTATTTGCCAACGTTTTTCCTCCAAGCTGCCCAGTCTATTTTGTACAAAAGTGGCAATGGCCTAGTAAACTCTACTTCGCCAGGTTTCACGGTCAGACGTTTGTGATGACCATTGGCGGTGATTGATGCTACATGTGGCGAGGGTCTTTTTCAAAGATTCTTTATATCTCTTTCGAGGTGCCCCTCTATCACGGTGGACTGTGCATAGCTCATCACACAGTGTGATCTTTCGCAGGCGATAATCCACGTGCCCTGCCCAGCGTAGCTGTATCTTCGTGAGCATTGCCTCAAGGCTGTTGATCCCTACTTGTTTGATGGCTTCAGTGTTGGATACGAAGTCACTCCAGTGGATGTTGACGATGGTGCGGAGTCATCGCTGATGAAAGCCTTCAAGGAGGCGGAGGTGGCGGCTGTAGGTGTCTCATGATTCGGTGCCACATCGGAGGGCGTTCACTAAAAAGAACTGTAGACTCTGATCTTTGCACCTCTTTTGAGACTGGCGTTGTACCACACTCGTTTATAAAGTCTGTCAAGGCACTGTTTGCTTTGGCCAGTCTGTTGTCTTTTACTTTGACGTTTGTGGCATCAGAGAATATCACACAGCCCAGGTAGGTGAACTGATTGACTAAATTCAGCTGTCTGGTCAGTGAAGATCTTGGTGGCCGGTACTCTTCCTTGGGTGCTGGCTTGGGAAGTACCTCAGTTTTCTTTAAGCTGACATCAAAACTAAAGAGCTGGCAAGAGTCTGCAAAGCAGGATGTAAGGCGGCTTATATGTGGGCAACAACGGGCGGAGTTGTCTGCAAAGAGAAGTTCTCTAATCCGTTGTTTCAAGGTCTTGGTGTGGGCCTGAAGTCGCCTTAAGTTAAAGAGGTTACCATCGGTACGAAATCGAATATAGATTTCATCACGATTTTCTGTTGCTTTTTGGAGTATCATGCTGAAGAAGATTGTGAACAGTATGTATGTATGTATGTATGTATGTATGTATGTATGTATGTATGTATGTATGTATGTATGTATGTATGTATGTGTGTGTGTGTGTGTGTGTGTGTGTGTGTGTGTGTGTGTGTGTGTGTGTGTATGTGTGTGTGTGCCTGCGTGTTTGTGTGCGTGCGTGCTTGCGTTGTGAGACTATTGCATTATCTTCTTCCTTGGCTCTTTCTCTTTGTTGCAAGGAAAATTTCATGTGTCGTTTTAGACAAATACATTCTTAAATAAATAACTTCTCTCTCTTACTCTCTGTGGCGGTATAAATGCGGCATTACATACAGAAATTCAAGAATAATTCAGTTGAAATGTCTTACAGTAGGCTACAAAAATCATATAACATACTGATATGGGGAAAACGTGCATGTTTTGTTTCGTTTTTGTGTGAAAATTGCTATTCAAACAGCAACAATTTAATGATTGTAACATCCACGAAACTAAGATAGGCATGTATCTACAGCGAACATACTTAATACTACTCATAAAAAGTAATATATATATATATATATATATATATATATATATATATATATATATATATATATATATATATATATATATATATATATCAGATATATAGCAATATATTATTGAGAAAAAAGTTAATGATACGTGATGTCTTAAACTAGAATTGATTTTGGTGGTTGGAGATACGTCATATATTAAAAATGACCGCATCAAAGGAAATATTCCAGAGGGAAATACGGAGTTGATAAACGACGAATCTAAAATATTTATTTGTGTCCAACCGTGACAAAAGCAATGACTGTAAAACTTAGTTCCAGTTGCAGTCGAAGGGCAAAATAATCGTAATTACACCGTCAGCTAAGGAACGTGAATTATGTACATGTGAACCACTCGAAATTGAAGCAGCCCAAGCAAAAATATTGAAGACTAATTCATCAGTAAAACTAAATACATACCTGTATGGGAACTATTAGTTTTGCTGCTGAGCAATAAGCAGATATAATTAGAAGCATAAGTAATTTGTGTTAATAGTTTTATTAATTATGAATATTTAAATAGATAAATAAATAAATAAATAAATTAATTAATTAATTAATTAGTTAATTAATTAATTAATTTGTTAAAACATTTGACTACCAACAATCTTAAAGCAAAACAAGATATATATATATATATATATATATATATATATAGAGAGAGAGAGAGAGAGAGAGAGAGAGAGAGAGAGAGATTAAACGAAAGGTCAAAAACATATAGCCAAGGAACTTACCACAAGTGGGAATTCGATCAAGTAGACATCAGAGATTGTGTTAGGATTTTCTATTGGCCCACTCGATACAATCAAAAAGCAACAATCAAAATGTTTGCTTTTGTCTCGTAATTACGAAGAGTATTCATGTTAAATTTGAATTTCTTCACCTTTGTATTTTCTGTATATTTTAGATCTGTATGACAAATCTGCTAATAATCAAATGTTAAGTACAATTTTATATCTTCCAGTGTAATTTCTTTTACAAGCATATGCTGGCCACCGATGGCCAATATTATACTGACCTCAAGTAAACGATGGTGGATCAGAAATGTTTGACTTAATAAAGTTTGCTGATCTACCCTTAGTGGCGCTAACTTGTTGGCTTATTGTCAATCAAGAAAATTATTAACAAATTTTAACCAACATTTGAATAATACATTGGTTTAAAACTGGCCTACCAAATGATGGCAGCTAATTTGGTTTCGGATATTTGTTGATTCAAAACGCCGATGAACGGTTATATTTCTTTCAAAAGAAGACATCAGTATCGATTGAAATCATGCACATCTGAAATATTTATTCCTGGTCGATATTTGGGCATCACGGGAGCATATGGCACAATCCATGAAGTACACTTTCCATTAGGTCACATTAAATTAGTAAATTAGTAAATAAAACGTTTGCAGGTAAGAGGTAAGGTATATATATATATATATATATATATATATATATATATATATATATATATATATATATATATATATATATATATATATATATATATATATATATATATATATATATATTTCTTGCAACAAAATATATATGCATAGCAATTATGCACAATAATATATTTTAAAAATTGCGATGTTAATGAATGAGAATTTACTTATAATTAAAACTGATAATTATATGAGAGCCATGGTTAACAAATATCAATTCCTTACAGGAAACTGGCTTATGATTTGAACATGTTATAAACACACACACACACACACACACACACACACACACACACATATATATATATATATATATATATATATATATATATATATATATATATATATATATATATATATATATATATATATATATATATATATATATATATATATAATATTGCTTTTCCATCCTGGTAAAGACATATTATACACTGGTCTACAATATTGCATATACTTTAAATCATTTCGCCCTAGGAATGCAGACAATCAGAATACAACCAGGACAATGAAAATATTTCCAAGAATGCATTAGAAATTAACAAAGTTGAAATAGTTACACTGTGTTACTAGCTAGATTGTTACCACATGACGTTTCCATGCTATTTATTATTCGACCCCCGGATCATGCAACGAGGTAAGGCGTGCAAATTTAGAAGAATTTCACCATGGTTACAAAACCGGTCTTTGTGACCTATATTTCATACGTCAGGCATTTTGTGTTAAAATTTTACTTATTGGGTTCTATTTATGTGCGAATAATAAAACGTCATGACAAGATGAATCTTTTTTTTTTAGCATTACACCCTAATTCTCAAAGGTAATTTTGACCGGAATTCCAATCTTATTAAAAGTATTACATATTTGCAATTAGCTTATTCTTACATAGATATATCCAAGCTAATTATATGACAATACTACATAGAAGATCATTCTGGCCTGTGCATTGGGAAATATGATTACATAGGTTTATTCAATATTAAACCTGCCATATTAATGAATATAAAAGCACAGTATCGTGTAATCCTCAATCACAAAATGTGCACTAAACAAGTACATGATTATAGCAGTTTGATGAATGGGATTTCACATTATTATCATCTGGATAGGTTAGTCAAGGTATTACTTTTGCATGAACCGTGTTTCTTATAGTGATTGTATAGGCTGTCGCTCCAAAGTAACTCAACCTGTGACATTTAACTGGCACGATCAACGCCTGTGACATTTAACACACTCAAAGTATGTGACATTCAGCTAGGACACTCAAAGCCTGTGACATTTAACTAGTACAATCAAATCCTATGACATTTACCTAGCACACTCAAAGACTTTGACATTTACCTAGCACACTCAAAGACTTTGACATTTACCTAGCACACTCAAAGACTTTGACATTTAACTAGTACACTCAAAGTATGTGACATTTAGCTCGCACAATAAAAACATGTGACATTTAGCTAGCACAATCAAAGCCTGTGACATTTAACCAGCACAAAGTCTGTGACATTTAAGTAGCACACTCAAATCATGTGACATTTAACTAGCACAATCAAAGCATGTGACAAGCAGCAAAGAGGGCGAACAGACCGAAACTATTTCAGACAAACCAAAACTATTTAAAACAAAATCCTAAGGATTTCAAACCGAAATTAATTCAGGCAGACCAAACAGAAAAAGAGAAATGGTTTCGGTTTGTCATGCTATTGAGACTCTGTCTCCAGAATGACCCGGCGCCGATGGCGTTGTGGAGACGAATTGAAAATCCTTTATGACTTCAACCTAATATTTTATCGAGTCCGATACGATATCTTGATCTCGGGTAGTGCAAATTTATCGTTACAAATCCATGTGGGATTGCTGAGCGTGACTAAAAACATTCTAAAGAGATTATAATCCATATCACCACCGCACCAAGTTTGCCAAATATTTCGTAGCTTATATGTGTCTACTTCATTAAATACAGCAAGAATATTGCAGTTATCTCTGATCACTTTTGGTATTTGAGTGTAGCGTTGAGTGACATATATCACATCGGTAATTTTATGCCTACCTCTGGAAAATATCCTAGCGGGATTCTTTTGATTGTCTAACATGACAATAATCTCCTCATCGATTTCCGATTTTGCTTTCTCGTTAAAATCCTCTAACACCTCGTAACATCGCTGATCGTCTACACTCGGGGCTACCAAATATAATTTATTCTATTTCATCCATCTCGTTATCAAATTAAGTAACAACTGCGTCTTGCCACTTCCAGATGGTCCGATTATAATCATACAAATAGAATTTGGTAGCGCTGCATAATGTTTAACTGGTTCTCGTGTTTTTGACGCCGAAAAATCAATTACATTCAAGTTATTATAAATAAAATATGGATCTATATTGTGTGAAATGTAAGAAGGGTACTAGCACAAAGGACTTGACGATTACAACTAAAATAACAGATTAGCACTTGCTGGTAAGTGTGTACAATGTGGTACAAAAAATGTAGATTTGTTTCCCTTGATAAAATCAAGGATTTAAAAAAAAAACGAGGAGGTGATATTGCAGCCAAGTTAGTAAAATTACCGGGAACACCATGGGCAAAATATCAGGGAGAAAAACACCTTCCAGGATATAGACATTGTGAACCAGGGACCATACTCGATATCCGACTCGATGATCAAAACCATCCCCGGCCCGGTGAAAATCCAATAAACACCATTGATAAGGCGTGTCATGCTCATGAAGCTGCTTATAAAAGCAGCAATCTGCAACACAGACATATCGCAGAAGTGAAATTAACTCATGCGTTGAATTCTATTACTGATAAATCCTTCAAAGAAAAGTTGGCTTCATGGTTGATAAAATCGGCGATGAAAAGTAAATTGATGTTGTGTGCTGGTAATTAATAACATCATGGAATCTATTTATTATTTCCGAAGAGGACACTGGAGGGGTAAGGTAGCAATCGGTAAACTCGCTAGCGCCGCAAAGGTGAAAAATACCACTGCAGCGGATTGGTTATCCAAACAGGCGATATGGCAAATTTATCTACCACCACCTAAACAAATTAACGTCTCGCATTTTGATCTCAGCGTTCCTAATGAGGTTCATCAAGCTGATATATTATTTCTGCCGCATGATGGTGTTTACATGTATGCGCTAACCATAGTTGATGTTGCGAGTCGATACAAACAAGCAGAACCACTAAAGACGAAGTCATCAACTCATGTGGCTTCTGCGTTTGAAAGGATTTATTGGCGGGGTCCTCTGCAGTGGCCAAATCTCCTCCATGTTGATCCTGGCAAGTAATTTCATGGTGCAGTGTTATCAACAATGAAGCATCATAATGTCACCATCAGACGAGGATATACTGCACTACATCGCAATCAGGCAATTGTTAAACGATTTAATCGCACACTTGCTGAGCGGTTATTTCGATATCAATATGCGAAGGAATTTATTCAGGATAAACGAACTCGCGAATTGGTCAAGAGATTACCGGGTGTAATTACCGCGCTAAATAATGACATTACTCGAACAAGCAATATGAAACCTAACAACGCGATTAAAAAGAAGTATATACCCGTAAAACCGCAAAATGATTTTTCAAAACAACCAATAATCGGCAATGTCACTGTTAGATATGTGTATGAACCAGGAGTGCTTGAAGGCGGTAAAAAGAGCTACTGATCCTATTTGGAGGTTATTTCACATAAAATATCTAGCATAACACGATCCACAGGTAGACCGCCAGTCTATAGATTGGATTCAACTGCTCCTCAGCGTGGTTGTACACGGGAACAAATACAAGTGATACCCGAGGATACTCAATTACCATCGCGTGATCTTACCTAGCACCTATGTGTCTGTTGCACTTAAGACAAGTCAGCATCACATTATTTCTGGTATGACCTACACTGCTATTGTTTCTATATACGGTAAATTGGAGGGGGTCTTTATCCGACCAACACCAACACATTATACAATTACAACTCGCGCAGTGATTATTCTGTTGTTGTTTTAGTGTAATTATAAATTCAGCATCAATATCAAATTTTCTGTTATTTCTTTTATCCTGCTGTTTATAACTAGTGAGTTTTTTTCTGATTATGTCATCGCTTACAATATCATTGTTGCTGGTGTCATTATAATCTAAAACAACTCTTCGAAGTTGATTTATTCTTCGTACTCTGGACACTGCAAGATAAACTAAATTCGACCACTCGATGCGATTATCTATGATCCAAATAATTGTATCGGATATAGTCAACCCCTGCGAAGAATGTATCGTCGCTGCGTATCCTAGCTTCCATGGGGATTTATCAGCACGCAACGCATCTTCGACGACATTGATATCCGTTAATTTGTTTCCACGCAACGCATTTGTAAAATGCTCTATTATTCGTTCTGCTACACAATTCAGCGAGAATATTTCATTGGTTTTAGTTTCTCAATACTCGGTTTATCATTTAACGGATAGATCCCATAAACAACCGCGGTTACAGGATAGGATCTCTCGTAATACGGTTTGTCAATTCCAGTGAGAATTCCTGGCTTGGTATCCTAACTCCCAGTGACGGTTCTTTTATCTTTCAAGATTGGTTCAAATTTGTCGCGTATAATCCTATTCCCCGTTTCTGGGCGGATAATGAATTTCACTCTAAAAAAATACCTTTTCTGGTCAAGATGAGAGATTATCACTGCTGCTTTTTAGTCGTTCATGGTAGCATCAACACTACCATCGATTCGAATTTATGACCAACATTGAGATGCTCCATCTCGCTTGAATTCATTAAATGCATCACGGATTCTACCTATCATGCTTCTATCACTTATTAGACCATTTGGTACATATATAGAGACTCTATCGAGATTGAATTTAACATTTTTCCAAGGCGTTATTTTGGATAATCTCTCGAACTCCTCCATATTATAATTAAAACAAGTATTTAAATAAAGAATGTATTATATAATGAATCATTGCAAATGGCTTATGATAGGATCAGTAACCGCTTGTAACAAATCATGCAGAAATGAATTCTGTGGAAATCATTTACAAAGCGTACGTCGTGGGAGTTTTGGGCCGTTACCTTGCATACGATGTGGGGTAGGTGTGCGAGGTGAGTCGCAGTTATGTCTCAATTGCGGTGGTAAGCGATACCGAGAGCTAAAGCTCTATTATGATAACAGAGTTAAAAACTCCATCGAATATACCATCAATGACTCCATCCTTACTCTGTCAGAGACAAATCATAAGAACACTTCAAGACTACATTGAAAGATTCTCAAATAATAATCAAACCAAATAATTAATTAGACAAATAACGTTATAGGATATAAATGAACCAAGAATTTCAGCCGCATCTTGTGATTACCAATTATGAAGCATCTCGTGATGGTATTGTCAGACACCGCAGACTGAAGAAACCATTAGGGACGGACAATGGTTTTGGATATCTTATGTTTGGTGCTGGAGGGAAAAAATATTACTGTCACAGAATCGCATATGAATGTTACAACGGATTGATCAAAAATGGATTTCTAATCAACCATTTTGATTCTAATCCTAAGAACAATTCTTTATCGAATCTACGAGCTATAACACAAAGTGAAAACACCAAACGAGGAGGGACTGGAAAACACTCGAAAAATGCGAAACCTATAAAATCAAAAATTATTCATACAGGCGAAGAAACAGTATTTAAACCAATGACTGAAGCCGGTAGGTATTTTGATATTTGCGAACCTTCGGTACGAAAAATAGCAGAACGAATGTATCAATCTGCTTGTTCTAAAATATTTAAAAACAGAATTCAATTCGTATATACCTGAATTATTATATGTAGCATTAAGGGTAATAACTCGTGCGAGCTTGTATATACAATTTCTCAAACGGAGATAACCGTTACGGAATCTCCACTATGATCTCATGGGAAAACCATTATAAGTCACGTCACGTGAATTGGTGGGTTTTTTCCTCTTTGTGTATATATTCATAGCTGTCACCCCTTGTGCCGCAAGTATTCATTGGAATTCGCTGGCCTGCCAACAACAAGCTAGGTGTTCTGACTAATATGTATATCTCTAGGCGCGATAACATGCGAGGGCATTTTAAAGAGAATAGAGATTGTGTCTATATATCATATATACTTTAATTAAGAAATGTATATAAATGTGACGTCCATTCACCAAGCATACGTTCTTGGGGTTCTAACCCGTTATTTGACGAGTTGGATCCCCTCTCGGACACTATGCTTCGTGGTACCTCTGGGCCTTTCAGATGTGAATAATACCTGAGAGGTTCCAAATGGGAATGTGTTGTCTTATATATATATATATATATATATATATATATATATATATATATATATATATATATATATATATATATATATATATATATATAACTTCTGGCCTCTCAGATGTGAATAACATCTGAGAGGTTCCAAATGGGGTTTTCATGTATATCTATAGGTGCAATATGATGTGAATAACACCTTAGAGGGAATGGAGTTCATATCGTACGAAAACTGGTCAAAATTGACCCCTAATTTCTTTATTAGATATATAATATAACAGATAATGAATTTTGAAAATATGAATGGCATTAAAATTGAGATTTAGATTTCAAATTTGAAAAATCAAGGAATACAATTGTCAGATAAATTAGATTGTAATCAGATTCTTTCTGATTTTCAAGATATTGATGATATCGCTCGGAATAATAGGTATGTCCTTCCAAGGCAGTATGGGTTGATCAAACGAATTCAGCGCGGGGTAAATGACTGAATGAGTCATTTACCCCGCATCAGTGAGTCTGTCAAAGAGTTTTCGAATTGTTGCTAGATGTTCTATCCAGGTGTTGTTGAAGATAATGACGTCATCTATATAGGCATCACAATTTTCTAGACCAGAGGTGATCATTTTTACGAGACGTTGAAATGTACTTGTTGACCCTTTTATCCTGAATGGCATTAGTTTATATTGGTAAAGTCCATCTGGAGTCACAAATGCTGAGAATTCCTTTCCTCTTTCCGTTAGCGGAATCTGCCAAATTATAAAATAATTCCTCTTGATTCAAACGAATTGACACAATTTCCAGTACAAGTTAATTTATAATAACTCAAAAAGGACAACTTAATATTCTCAAAGCCCAATTTCTTCTACTGAATAGCTCACTTCCAAAGCATAGTTTATATCTCTGTTTTTTTTACGTAAACAAGAGGTCCTATGATCTGCTAGAAACTATCAGAACAAATCACGTACCCAGCGTATGACCCAACTAAAATTAGAAAGATGCTTATACTTTTATAATTTATCTGTGAAAGAGTTGTGCTCATAGAGATTTTATTAACAAGAACTGACTAAATCAAGTGACATCGTCTTTCATCCTGGATACTTCGCTGGAATTTGAACTTAGAACTATTTGGAAATTTTATTACCAGGACTTTTGCCATTTCTCTAGTGGATAATATTTTGAATAATTTTGGATTAATTTTGGAATTGGTTCATAAAACCGTAAGTTTATTTTTCTTTTCCGAAAAATATTTGTACTCAATAAATTGTTTATTAAGTTTTACAAGCTTGTTATTTTCATTCTTTCTATGTTACTGTTTATTCGAGCCTAAGCACGTAACAACTTGTATGCTTACTCACGCAAAACAGAAACTCTATAATACCTTTCCATGTTGTGTAGTTTTTGCATGGCGATTGAAGTAATGAATTTCTGGTTGGTGGGAATTCACGGATTTTATTTTATTTGTTAATTGCTGAAATATATTATTTTTTTATATTGATTTTTGGTCGTTTTTTGTCGTTTTTGGTCGTTTTTGTGGTGTTTTAGCTAATCCATCGACAAGATTTCATGAAAATCGAGGGCAAAAACCCCAGGAATTCATTTAGAGAAGATCGATTTTGATGAGATTTCTATCCTTGTGAGGCAAATTTTGTGGTGTTTTTCATCGTGATCGTCGAATCGTCGATGATGTTTTCATTGATTTTTTACTGTTTTTGGCTAATCCATTGACATAATTTCATGAAAATAGATTTTCTCTAAATGAATTCCTGTGGTTTTCACCCTCAAAAATCTTCGATTTTCACATGAGTAAAGTAAAACGCGTAGCCATCTGTGGATTTTTCACTTACAATTTAGATTGTATATTAATTTATAATGGTAGGTGAAGCACTAACAACTAGATTAGCACGCGTGAGATTAGCTGCGATTAAGAGATTTATTCCGGTTCGTGATTCCGTTCGAAATAAGCTCCAAACGATACAAGAATTTCAAACTAGCATCACTACGAGTACCGAACAATTATTTAAACCAATAACCACTGCAACCGGGAAAGTCGTATCGACCACTGAAAAAGCCATATGGGGAGATATTCCTGAGGAACAACGTGGGGAAAAAACCGGCCCTTCTTCCTGTGCTTGAAAAAATAGCAAAAAGATCCAAGCAAACAATAAAATCTGTGAAATATTACTGCAAATATGATAGCGGGAAGTGGTTTGAAATCGCGATCTCGCTGGCATTTTAGATCAAGAAATATATAATAATATGTTCAAATCGGCTTCTGACACAGCGTTTGATTTAGATGCCCCAGTACCCAAGAATTATTCTGTACGAGATTATCAGTATTATTCCTACAATGCAGTACAACCAAATATTCGATCACGAATCGAACTTCAAGTCCATGATACCAGCAAATACTTTTTACCCACTGAAGCATTTATCGAAGTAGAAGGAGATATTGTAACAAATAATCCCGTTGCTAATGATCCACCATATGACGTAAATGCCAAAGTGGGTTTTGTCAATAATGGTATCATGGTGCTATTTGAGGGTGCAAGATATATGATTGATAACAGAGAGATTGAATCTATAGAACGTGATGTTGATGTTGCCACAACAATAGTGGGTTTAGCAAGATATTCTGATGATTTTACAAGATCGGCCGGTCCGTCTACGATGTTCTTTAAGGATATTAATGATAGCTCTGGACCGATTCCAAAAATTATAAGATGACCAAACAATAATGCTGGTGCTGCTGATATTGATGTTGAGAATATGATTATAAATAATGATCCTAATTACAACCTTGGAGCTGTAACACGCATATCAATGTTGCAAGAACAACGTAGATTATTTTCATGCGTGATTCCACTATCTCATATATATGGATTCTGCAGAAATGTTAGAAAAGTTATCTATGGAGCGAAGCATACAGTAGTACTCGTGCGAAAAGATGATGATAATGATGCAATCTGGAGGATTCCAGCAGATGTTGCACATCCAGATGCTGACCCTGGCAAGGTGAATATAACAAAACTATCACTGTGGATGCCAGTAATGACTCAATCAATTACCGCAGAAGAAAGATTACTATCATTTATGGATCATGGAGGAAAATCATTGATATCATGGCTAACGGCAACGACGAATACCATGCTGTCCTCTGTTGTTGGCGTATTTACATGGCACCTGGCATCAAAACAGGGTGTAGTTGCGCCACGACATATATTTATTGCGTCACAGGATATGGAGCGATTAAACTAATGATTACGCAGCCATATAATATTTGATCAATTGGGTGTTAATGAAGTCTCGCTACGGATAAACGGCCAACAAGAACCATCCGAAGATATTTTACTTAATTACGATCAAAACCAAATAGCACGCGCGTATCATCATTTGTTGACATTTATGGGACGTGATAATATTGTGGATACTGGTCTGCAAATATCACAGTGGGATTTTAGATACCTATATCCCAACTATTATTTATCATTGGAACATCTTGATTTAACCAGACATACATTTCCGAGCACGTGTAACACGACTTCCTGCTGTTGGTGGTAGATACAGAGCAATTGCTGTCATTCTCAGTGACAAATCAATGCTACTCGAAGGTGCTGGTGGACGGATGAGGATAATTGATGCTCCAGTGGAAAATATGTAGACAATTAGATCAATCTCGTATTAAATAAAATGTCATATAGTCATGTTAGTGTTACGTTAGCTCCTGGTCAAATTAAAAAATTGTAATCGGAATCAGCTAAAAAGTGTGGAACTACGATATCGCTGAAACACAATCAGATATCTGGCGGTCAAAATAAATTGTCATTCACAACTCGTCAGATAAAACACTTCAATGATCCCATCAAAGATATAAAAGGTGTTTAGATCACTCTCTCTGCAGCTGCGATCAAAAACATGATAAAATCAGGTGGTATATTTCCACTTTTCGTTGCGTCACTAGAGTTGATTGCGGCTGCGGCCCCAGCGGTAGCAAAAGCTTTCGCGCTAGGAGCCTTTGGTACAGCGGCAGGGATGGCACTAAAGAAGGCTACCGGACAGTTATACAAAAAAAAAACAACAACAGAAACGATCAGGAAAGGGTCTAAGACTACCAGGAACTCAGTATGATTGATATTTGGGGGAGATCTTTATCAAGCCGCGGAAATATCTGCAACCGGTAATGTAAAAAAAAAATCAAAGATGAAATATCCGAGATGTTAAACCTCGCAAGTGTTGATCCAAATGAAATAGTTGTATTTCAAGATCGTCAGGGTAAATTGAAAATGAGTAATGTTTCATTTGATGATATTTTAATTAAACAACTCGACGCAGTAGAAGATACTATCGCGTTGTTTTCCAAGGAGGGTATACTCAAACCAGGTGTACTTGTTTCGACGTTCACAGATAAATTAACATCACTCAGTGATAATTATACATCATCTGCAGAATCATTAAAAACTCTCGATGATAAATATGATGTTCAAGTAAATCAATTTGCGGGTTTACAATTTCCGTAACTGAGGTTCAACTCCCAGATGATAATTTCTTTGGGGTTCCACCGGTGATCACACCGAAACTCACAGAGAAAAAAACTGCTATATTAGAATTAGCAACACTACAATCTACGTATGAAGATCATGTTGAGAAGTTTTCAGATTTTCGTAAAAATGTTATTGAGAAATTCTTTGGAACCTCGTTAGATAAACTCGATATAAAACTCATAGATGTAAACAAATACATCAAAGAGATCAACAAGATCAACGATGTAATCAAAGATGATTTACCGAGGATGAGAGAAACACTTGAAAAAACAAAGATTCCTCATGAGAAAACCAACAACGTAGTATACACGATTCAACACGGATCATTTACGTGAACACCACAAAATAACATATTAAATATCGCCGCGACCGTCAAAGGTATTTATCGATTAACACTAGTGTCGCCGACTCAATTTAATATTTCATCAACGAGTTCATCTGGGGTCAACAATATGATATCAACAATCATCGACAAGGGAACAATCGAACAATTCACAATAATTTCCACTGATAATAATTTGGCTAGGGTTTCAGTAACATGGTGTGTGGACTTCGTAGCGGATTTAAGTAAACAACTTAATTGAAAACGCCAGCGTTTTTATTGCTAGCAATTTGAAATCTATTGTAATAAATAAAATATCATCATTGACAACGTCACAACAGTATCGCTATGATCAGGTCAGAGAATTTCAAACTAACTAAACTCAAAACACTCACCGAGGAATATCAAACAAAAAATAAAAAAAATACTGACGAAGAATTACCGCAGTTGACGTTACCGTGTACTCGGTATCAGGTGTAATCACCGGAGCCGGTATTATACTCTCTTCGGTAACAATTCAGTACCATTCAGATAGCTGTTCCAATTTGTATATCCGCGGCAACAACAATTGCCGGAATAATTTCAATAATAACAACAGCAAAAAAATATCATGTAGCCAACGCAAACTGCAGGATTACGTAGTTAAGTTCCATGTTGTGTCAACCGCATACTTCCAATTATCCTCGATGATATCGTCCTCCCTCGATGACACATTAATATCAGATAGTGAGTGTTCAGCGATGGTACGGGTTTATGATTCCGCGATGTCAAAATTAGAAAAACAAGACGAATATAATAATAATGGCAACATCGCAATAACTACTTCAACGAATAGCGGAAAACACAACCCCGGTGAAAACTAGCATGACCTCAATAACATCAACCAATCCTGAATTCAGTGTCAATTTCCCCACTGCGATTCTGGTGAAGGAAATAGCAGTAGCAAAATTACGAGTATACCATAGTTAGCCTAATATTAGATCAGTACCATTCAGAGGTCAACAACCGAATAATTCCCTGGTGTTTGCGAGTAAAAATAAACAAGACGGAACTCCTAACTGGAACGTTGTTTCCTTACCATCTGGGTCCTATCAAATTGAACAGATAAATAATGAATTACAGCGCAGAATAAAATCCATTACCAAAAAAAGAATCGAAAATCGCTATAACAGTTCATGAACCAATACTATCATCCACGATTGAGATAAACTCACCCGGGTATGTCGTAGACATCTATCAGAGTTCAATCAGAACCGTGCTAGGATGGCCTGAAACACCACCTCGGACATCCTTACAGATACCACCAGAACCACAAAAATCTGATTATAATTCTGATAAGAAATCATATCATGATGCACTGATATCATACGATACAAATTTTGGAGTTTTAGATTTCTTTAGTGGGAAACTAATGAACACTTTATAAAAAATAAATAATGAATTTGAAAAATATAGAAAAATATTGCGAGAAAAACTTTGCAAAGAATCCCCGCGAGATGAGATCATCAAATACATAGAAATATGTAATCTAATTATCGCTGAAATGGAAGTATTTAATTTATGGATTATTCAAACGGTCTTAAATGCTGTTAATCTGAAATCAAGAACAGAATTTGCAAAAATATATAACATACGCGTAGAGAATATTTTAGCATTTAAACTTCCCGGGTATAATGTAGACCAATTAAAAAAATTCAAAAAACGATCTCCTCGATGAATACTTTCCACAAATACTCGCCGCATGGAAAAATATAACACAACCACAAACAACCATCCTCAAACATAATAACGACCCAGACGGGAGTGGTAGGCATGTCGCTCCTCAAAACATCAAGATATCCTCGGTGATTGCAGTAAATTTAGTATTTGATGCTATTGAAGGACGTTACCAAATAAATCTCGAAAGATCAAATCAAGCCCAGAAGGGATATATTTTATATTCATTTTCAACAACAGCTCCTCCAGGATTTCTAATAATTGATGATCCAACTGATCCAGTCTATATGCGATGTCATACTAATTCATTAACTAGAATTAATTTTAAACTCACCGACCAGTCCAATAATTTGATTGATTTACGAGGTGAGGAATTTGCAAATTAGCCTGTTTGTGAAATCCTAAATTGCTAGCAATTTCAAGGATTTTCAATTCGTCTCCACAACGCCATCGGCGCCGGGTCTGTCTGGAGACAGAGTCTCAATAGCGTGACAAACCGAAACCATTTCTCTTTTTTTTTGTCTGCCTGAAAAGGTTTCGGTTTGAAATCTTTAGGATTTTGTAGTTTTGGTTTGTCTGAAATAGCTTCGGTCTGTTCGCCCTCTTTGCTGCTTAACAAATTGGATGCTGCTTGTAATCAGCGCATATTTAACACATTCTGAAGTCATTTCGTATTAAAATAGTGAAATTAACTTAATAATAAGTTAAAGATCACTTTATTATGGATTTTGTGGGTTATGCCTTGCGTTATCTCCGTTCATATTTGATTACCACAGCCCATATCTATGTAAGGGCTGGAGAGATTTGCCCAATCATATATCAATTCTTGACGGAGCACCGCTAACCGTAACCACGCTCCCGCTCCAAGGTCATGGTCAAAGCAAGTAGACTTTAATTTTGTGATTTGTGTCTTTGTCTGAATTATAATTGTTCAACCACTGAAAATATTGTAAATCATGTGTACCCGATGTATGGCATATCGAACTCATGACACGCATACATCAAGGCCATGTTTTTGCAACATATATTTGAACTCTGAAATGCATCTTTGTATAAGACATTACCGGTATTTGTGAAGCACCCTGGATATGCTGTATTGAAACATTAACGAGTAAATAATCTGTTGCATACAGGGTCACAAAAGAACTGCCTCAAGGAAAATGTCAAGGGCAAGAAAAGTTTCAATTACATATAACCATGGACAAATAAATATGGTGAATCAATGTATATTTTAATGAAAGTTAGGCTTTGATACTTATCATCGTGCCAGTGTATCAATGTCTAAGTCACAAGAAGAGGTAATGCAAATTAGCCTTTAACTTCACGGGGAGGTCACATTTGATTACGACAAATCATCTGACAACATTTTACGAATGTCCACACCTTATTATACAGTGGTTAAGTTACCATAATCAATCAATTTAGAACGACAATGGTAGTAATATATGTGCAATATTCAGTAATCTTGAATGATGAGAGAGACCTTGGGATTATAATTTGTGTTTTAAATATTCCATCAATTTTGAGTAATGCGTGATGCATAATCGACGACAATTACATACTCTAAACGTAATACTTACATTTCGTTGCCAGTTCAAGTTTCCGACCTCAGTTTGTGTATGACATCATAGGTTAGGTCACGTCAGGTAATTATAATTATAATTATTTAACTGGTATTTATGCACAACATCATGAACGTCATTAATTGTACTTAAACATTGAAAAGATTTAGAATAAACTTTAACTTATTATTGTTGGTATTTTGTTGTGTGACCGAATATACCGCCCTTATATAGAGAAATCTTGGATGTACTCTATATACGTCCACTAGACTGTGATTAAGTCCATCTATGGATTCATATAATGGTATTTGTATATGCCGATTGGATACATGTAACTGGATATCAGATTATGTAACTGGATATCAGATTATGTAACTGGATATCAGATTATGTCACTGGATATCAGATTATGTAACTGGATATCAGGCTACGTAACTGGATATCAGATTATGTAAATGGATGTCAGAATTTGTAACTGGATATAAGATTATGTAAAAGGATATCATATTATGTAACTGTAGATGAGATTATGTAACTTGATATCAGATTATGTAACTTGATATCAGATACTTTCTTCGTGCTTTGATCAGCCTGGCACAGCCTGTACTCATGTACTCAGCCTGATCTACCTAATCTGGATCAACTAAAAAATCTCCACTGCGGAAATCAGCCTAGCACACATTCTGCTGAACCTGGATTCAAGACAGAATACACTCGTTTTCCAGGATCTGCCTCAGTCTGGGATAAACGTTGATTACATTATAATAAGCAAAGATTGGTCATTAGCGGTGTCATACAGTGTGTTTCGTGCTGATTTAGCTCATAATTCGCCCCATAGAGTGAGATTTTTTAATTGATTTCAGTGGTGACATTGGTTATATTGTCACCAATTGACATCCAATATTTGCAATGAAAGAATAAGGTCATGTAGAATCAACGGTGAGGGAGAACGCAAAAACAAAAGCTAACCCTCATGTACTGTATTTTCTGTATAGGCAGGTAATTTTGTATGAGGTCATGAAATATGTTCGTTTTGTAAATATAATTATTTTCATTGCAACATTAAATTGCATCTGCATTAATTCGATTATTGATATTTTAACGTGTATGTACATGCCATATCAGAATTAAATTAGAATTTTTTACAATTAAAGGCTTTCTTCTCACCTGGCTGCCTAACATAACTCAAAGAACTAGACTTTTACTGGCCATTTTGTGTGTCATCTCTCCATTG